>OY757191.1:11468482-12068482 GCA_963583895.1 Melanophora roralis | reverse complement strand
ACTGATTGGCCCTCTACGTACAAGTACATGTGTAAATGCATGAACGACTGACTGACTGACTGACTGACTAACTGACCAACCAAAGGAATATTGCAAAGTTACTGGTCTCCGTCGTACATAATCGCCGACATTCAATTCATAAAAATCATTTTTAATGCAGTTTTACTAACTTACTAACACCTTTTTGAAATACTTTTTGTTTACAACGACGACCAAAACGGAAATGTCACATTTGTTGCATGTGACCTCTTTTTAATGTTGTTTGTTATTACTGTTGTTGTTATTTAACGACCGACTAGTAATCACTGTTATTGTTGTTGTTGTTTTTTAATGACTCTAAACACTTTGAATAAATTGGAAAATCATGCTCGACATGTAGAGCATTTGAGTATTTGACATTAAAGTGTAAATTAGATTCAAAGTTGCTTGATGTTGTTGTTTGTTTGTTTTTTAATGCTCGAGTTGTTGGTTTAAATTATTTGAAAACTAAACCAAAGAAATATTGAGTCTTAAATAGTTTTTTTTTCTTAGTTTTCCTTTCATTTATAAGGGGTTTGTTGTCGTCTATTTATTTATGTAATTTTCGAAATGACCTTCAACATTTTGTCGTTAGAATTTTAAAATATAAAGAAATTAATTTAAAATCTTAAGGGTAAATATTTGCCCTACACAGAGTGGTAAGGGTATATATTAGTTTGTTATTACGCTTGTAATTTTTACATTTTTTACTGGGGGACACAAGTTAAAGTAAAGCAAAGAATATATATTCTGGATCCTTATAGATAAGGAAGTCAATATAGCCGTGTCCGTTTAGCCGCCTGTCCGTCTGTTCAAATAATGTTTATGAAATCAAGTAAAGTAATACGGACTACTTGTGGTGATTCCTAATACAGGAAATATCTTTTTGTACAACTATTATTATTTGTTATAGATACCTTACTATTATTTATTACGACTAGATATACTTTTACTTTGCTAACTTAACTTTTGTCGAACTAATAGGCCATTCGTTTTGTTTTACAAAAATATTTTTTCAGTTGATAATAATTAAATAAAATGAATTGTTGTTAAATAAATTTTTCTTTAAATACGAAATGAATTGTTGTTGAAAACATTTTTCTTTTACTACGAATACGCCCACAAATTGGTGACCCCAACGTTTGATAAAGAGAAAACCATTAATATGGTAAATAACGAAGAAAACAGTGAACAACAGCTCCCTCAAAATGGAGCGAGGCCTGTCGAGACTACAACCATCAATCGAGTTGCTGTTAAAGTTCCGCCTTTTTGGCCTGATCATGCAGAAATTTGGCTAGCACAAGTCGAGGCACAATTTGCTGTTGCAGGCATATTAAGTGACGTTTCGAAATTTAACACCGTTGTTGCGGCAATAGAGTCGAATGTTCTAGTACAAATTTCAGATGCTATTTTAAACCCACCGGAAGATAACAAGTACGGCAATCTGAAAAAGTGTATACTGGAGCGTTTCTGTGAAAGCGAACAAAAAAAGACACAGAAGCTGTTGTCGGAGATTGACCTGGGTGACAAGCGACCAACTCAACTCTTAAATGAGCTGAGTACATTGTCAAAAGATAAAGTGACAACCGATTTTCTAAAATCTCTGTGGTTGCAGCGATTGCCGGTACAGGTACGTGCAATTTTACAGGCATCTGACGCCACGTTAACCGAATTGGCGAAGTTGGCCGATAAAATAATGGAGGTTGGCGATTTTCATCATCTCGCCGCTGTTTCGTCTACACCACCAGCCCATAACGCTAAAGATGACATCAATAGACGTCTAGACCGTATTGAGCAACAAATAAATAGTCTTTGTAATAACAACAATAGACAATACAACCGCCGATCTCGCTCAGTTTCTTCGCGACGGGAAAAAACAACACAACCTGCTACTGCCAACAACTCGAAAGCTGATTATTGTTGGTACCATCGAACCTTCGCAGAGAAGGCTACGAGATGCCGTGAGCCTTGTTCCTATAAACAACAAAAGGCACCAAAAAACTAGTTTCGCCTTCTGATCCTGCGGGCGGATCTCAAGACGACTACACCATAGCCCGTCTCATCGTTAACGATGACGTGTCCAAACAAAATTTTTTAATTGATACCGGTGCAGATGTTTCAGTGCTGCCGTTGTCCAGCGTTAAAAATATTCGTGTAGGTGTGTCAAAAAAATTATTCGCAGCAAATGGGACTCTTATAAAAATATATGGCGAAAAACGACTTAGTGTTTCCTTGGGTCTGAGACGTAATTTTCCGTGGACGTTCTTGGTGGCAAACGTTAACTCAGCCATAATAGGATCAGATTTCTTAAAACACTATGATCTGTTGGTCGACATCAACAAAGGTAAGCTTATTGATCGCACTACTTTACTTGAATCAAAAGGTTGTACGCCACGTTCATCCTGTATTCAAATTTTGGCATACGATATGCAAAACAAATACGCGCAACTGTTAAATGAATATAAAGACTTGGCTACAATTAATGCAAACAAACGCCCAATCGATTCAACCGTAACCCATCACATCACAACTAAAGGTCCTCCCACATACGATAGGGCTCGCCGCCTTGCCGCGGACAAACTTCAAGCAGCAAAAAAGGAATTTGAATACTTAATGGAAATGGGTATATGTCGTCCCTCAAAGAGTAGTTGGGCGAGCCCACTCCACCTTGTAGAGAAACCGAACGGGGACTGGCGACCCTGCGGCGACTATCGCGCGCTTAACAACATGACCATACCTGACAGGTATCCCATACCGTACTTACGTGACGTCACGAGTATATTGTATGGGAAAAAAATTTTTTCAATTATAGATTTGCAAAGAGCCTACCACCAAATTCCGGTGGAGCCTTGCGACATTCCCAAGACAGCCATAATCACGCCGTTTGGCTTGTTTGAATTTTGTTTCATGACGTTCGGCTTACGGAACGCAGCCCAAACCTTCCAGCGTCATATGAATGAAGTCTTTAAGGGAATTAATTTTGTCTTTATTTACATAGACGATATTTTAATCGCATCGTCTTCCGAAGAGGAACATGTTAAACACCTCCGAATCGTATTTGATCGCTTACGTCAGTCACACCTGTCTGTAAACTTTGACAAATCCCAGTTTGGAAGGAATGAATTA
Organism: Melanophora roralis; assembly: GCA_963583895.1. Classification (NCBI taxonomy): domain Eukaryota; kingdom Metazoa; phylum Arthropoda; class Insecta; order Diptera; family Rhinophoridae; genus Melanophora; species Melanophora roralis. The sequence continues at coordinate 12,065,338 of OY757191.1, read as the reverse complement.
GTTTTTTTAGGCCATAAAATTAATCAACATGGATTAACGCCACCCAATAATAAGGTCGAGGCAATTCGAAATTTTCCAAGACCTAAAGTAGCCAAAAATTTGAAAAAGTTTCTTGGCATGCTAAATTTTTATCGTCCTTTCATCCGTCATGCGATAAAAAACCAAAATGTTTTGCTTAGTTTGATTACCGGTAATAAGAAAAATGACAATAGCATAGTAAATTGGTCCGACGAAGCCGTCGCTGCTTTTGAAGCATGCAAAAACGATATTGCTGAAGCGACTCTGTTAAATTATATGGCACCAAATGCGCAACTTACGCTAACGACAGATGCATCAGACGAAGCTGTTGGAGCTGTCTTGCACCAAATAGTAGGAGACGAAATTCAGCCATTGGGTTTTTACTCAAAAAAATTATCGACGTCACAGCAAAAATACAGCGCATATGATAGAGAGCTTACTGCAATTTACCAAGCCATACAACATTTTAGGTACGCCCTTGAAGGTAGAGAATTTTCTATTTTTACAGACCATAAGCCAATAATTTTTGCTTTTAAGCAAAAAGGTGAAAAAGCGTCGCCGCGTAGAGCACGCCAATTGGACTTTATAAGTCAGTATACGACGGATATCCGGCACTTGCCTGGCGCTGATAACAATGTAGCGGACTTGTTATCTCGCATAAACGTTTTAGAGGATCAAGTAATAAATTTTGATGAGATGGCCGAACAACAAAGTGATGATAGTGAATTGCAGTCAATGCTGAACAACAACGACTCGTCTCTAAAACTTACAAAATTAAAAATTCCGAATTCGACTAGAGAACTTTATTGTCACGTTTCAGCGGATAGGGTGAGACCATACGTTCCAAAAAACTGTCGAGAAACTGTCATGCGAAAACTGCATTCACTTTCACACCCTGGCAGCCGCGCAACAAAAAGATTGGTAGCTGATCATTATGTGTGGAAATCAATGTCAACAGATGTAGCTAAATATGTTCGCTCCTGTCTTCAATGCCAAAGAGCTAAAGTACAACGTCATACAAGAGCACCAATAGGCGAGTATACACCAGTCGATGTCCGGTTTGAGCATATAAACGTAGACATTGTAGGACCATTGCCTTCTTCTGAGGGCTTCCGCTACTGTCTTACTTGTATCGACAGATATAGTAGATGGCCCGTAGCTGTACCCATGGTGGACATAACCGCCCAAAGTGTTGCAAGTGCCCTTATACGTTCTTGGATCTCGGTGTACGGTATTCCATTACGCATTACTACCGATTTGGGAAGACAATTTGAGTCGTCAATATTCAAAGAATTAACAAAGATGTTGGGTGTCAAACATTTGCGAACGACTCCCTACCACCCACAAGCTAATGGAATCATTGAGCGCTGGCATCGTACCTTGAAGTGTGCTATTAAGTGTTACGAGACAAGTAATTGGAGCGCAGTACTTCCGTTTATTTTATTAGGAATGCGATCGACTTTAAAAACAGATATTGGCCTGAGTCCGGCTGAAATGGTTTATGGCGCCTCATTACGTATTCCTGTTGCATTCCTTGTACCTTCTAAAGTAAATACTTCCGAAACCGATTTTGTGCAATCACTACGTAGACTAATATCAAGCTTGCCAACTACACAGCCAGTTCGTCATGGTGTTAGGTCGAGTTTTGTTCAGCCTGCTTTAGCCAGCTGTAAATATGTTTTCGTAAGAATCGACCGCGTTAAAACCCCTCTGGAACCAAACTACGAAGGTCCTTTTGAAGTTTTGAGCAAACACGACAAGTACTTTGTTGTGAAAATACATCAGCGAAACGCGAAGATTTCTTTAGATCGTCTAAAGTCTGCCTATATTTTCAATGATGAAACCACACCCACCGAAACTGCACGAGATGACAACAGAGTTGAAACCGACGACCCTGCACCTGAAGGTGTTACACCACAAGATGATTCATCAACGTTAGAGGATAACGACACTCCTGATAAAGATACTTCAGGACAAAAACCTCGCACCACTTCATCTGGACGTCATGTTAGAATTCCTCTGAAATACCGTTAACCCGTTAACTAGGAGGAGGGTAATGTGGTGATTCCTAATACAGGAAATATCTTTTTGTACAACTATTATTATTTGTTATAGATACCTTACTATTATTTATTACGACTAGATATACTTTTACTTTGCTAACTTAACTTTTGTCGAACTAATAGGCCATTCGTTTTGTTTTACAAAAATATTTTTTCAGTTGATAATAATTAAATAAAATGAATTGTTGTTAAATAAATTTTTCTTTAAATACGAAATGAATTGTTGTTGAAAACATTTTTCTTTTACTACGAATACGCCCACATACTTATTGGTATCAATCTCTTGGAAATATCCCTTAGATCATCGTTATTTTAAATTAGCAAGATCGGTTAACTACTGACCGAGATATAGGCAAACCAGTGGGGTTTGCCAGTTGTTTTTAGGACAAAATCAATAAATATATATCCCTCAAATTCTTAATAAATACGGCCACTGCTTCCACAAAACTTGGCACGAATTCTTTACTGACAGAAAGCCAAATTGAAGAAAATTTTTTTTAAGGGCGGGAATGTTATAAGGAGAAGGCCTCAAGTACCGCAGGACATTGGGGAATCTTATGACATTAGGATCTTTACGGACGGCTCTAAGCTGGACTGCGGAGTTGGATCCGGGGTCTTCTCAGAGGATCTGGACGTGAATGCTTTTCGTCTTCCGGATGAATGTAGCGTATTTCAGGCCGAGATATTTGCCATTCGGGAGGCTTGCAAACTGCTACAGGAAAGAAATATCCGCGGCAATATTAGTATTTTTGTCGATAGTCGGGCGGCGCTTCTGTCACTCAGATTATACACTACCACGTCACTATTGGTCAGTCAGTGCAGAACATAATTGTCTAAGCTAAGGCATCTGTCTGTGATTATTTTGGTTTGGGTGCCTGCGCATAGGAGCTACTATGGTAATGAACGGGCAGATGAGCTAGCTAAGAAAGGATCTGCTCTGAATATCTCCAATGTGAATACAGTCGCAGTTCCGTTGCAGACTATTAAGAGCAGCATCTTAAGATTCTTTCTGCGCACTGCTGACGATAGATGGCGGGAGTTGGATGCGTGTACGGTCGCCAGGCAAACGTGTTTCTCTTTCGATGTTGGGCGTACTACGCAACTTATGAACCGGAATCGAGTGGAAATTTCGAAGTTGCTGGTGGTGCAAACGGGTCATTGGATGCTAGAAAGGCATGCAGAACGACTCGGCCTCACGTTTTAAGATCATTGTCGCAGCTGCAAGAATAGGGAAGAGGAGGAATCGGTTTTCCATTTTCTCTTCGAATGCCCTGCTCTGGCTGTGAAGAGGCACAAGTTCCTGGGCCATCATATACTGGACAGCCTAGGGGATGTATCTGAGATTGGGCTGAACGACCTGTCAAGATACATCAATGCGACAGGGTGGGTCTAGTACTTCATTTTTTCCTTGGACCATGGTTTTAGGGGACCTATCACCTATCGAGTCAAAACGGGGTCACTTAGACTCTACTTGACAGTTTGCGTGTAGCAAACTACCACGAAAACCAACCAACCGCAGGATATAGACCTAAGCCAGTGATCGGCTTATTGTGAGCTCCTAGCAAGGAAAAAGAATTTCGGTGGAAAAGTTCACAGAAGTTCGGTGATGCGGACAAGTTCCTTCAACACCTCCAAGTCTACACCTTCCAAGGGAGAAACATCAAACATAAAACATCGGACCCTGGCCTGTGCAAAAGCTGGGCAGTGACACAGGAAATCCTTTCGATGTCCTTCCTGCACTCATTGTTCTTCGCAACTTCCATCCGCTTGGAGGTGTGCTCGTAAGTTTGAGGTTCCCGCCAGAACACTTATCATATTCCTTTAAGACTTTACAAGTTTCAGAGTGCCCCTTGTTCTGACCCCGTTAGGGTAGCTCAAGAGGATTCTCGTCAATCTCCCAACTGTCTCGTTGTTCCACCCACTCTTCCAACTCGGCCTTTATTGCAGCTAAAGGCTTCAGGTTCACCAGGTCAGTCTCATTCTGTTCCCAAGCCCTAATTGCCAGATTGTTCGCCCTTTCAGTTCTAACCTACCTCTGATGTAGACCTGAGGTCAACATAAAATTTTTATTACAACCCTCTGAGCGAAACCGTGTTATATTAAAAGTATTTAAATCGTAAAATGTGCAAATAATGCGAATTTTGTTAATAAAACGAAAAAAAAATTTATTTTGAAAAAGTTTAACTATTATAGGACTCAGTAATGAGGGTAAACGAAACAAAAAATAACTCAGAGAAATATGAACGAAAATACACAAAAATCAAAATGAACGATGAACTCTGCTGAACTACGGAGCTAAAAGCGTTCGTTGAACTAACCCGCCAACATAGTTCAGTTTACTGAATAGTTCAATTGAACTAGTTCGTTCATGAACTATACAACTCTGCTCTGATGACTAGGTTATTAGAACCTGGTTAAATTGCGAGTATTCATCTGTCATCCTCTTTTACTGAAACACCGTGCTAGATCTCGTTTTCGCAAAAAAAAATATTACTTTAATAGACACTTGGCTATCTGTACAGACGTTGCATCCCTAAGTAAGGACAGATTCTGTGATTGCCCACACCTCCGCTTGTAGGACAGCATTGTGGTTAGAGAGGCGAAAGTAAATATTCGTTTCTGGGTGTTTAAAACGGACTCAAAGTCTAGTTTTTCTTTCTCCTTCAATAATCCGTAAAACAACACGTCCCTTCGGGCATTTGCCCAGAGTTCTAGGGCTGGCAAACTGATATCAGCGCATTGCATTTAGCCTTTACCTCCACTAGAGGTATACGACCATACAACTCAGCGGCATCCGTAAAACCCTCCAGTTTCTTAAAAATGCGTTAATGGTTAAACTTAAAGCCTTCCTCAATCCATTCCCCCGTTGCCTGAAGGCGTTTTGTCGCAAATGCCGCTTACTAACCGCAAACAATTAGTTGGATCCGGAGCTTGAAAAGTGGTAGCCTCCGACCAGTTTTATGAAATTTTGAAAAAGCTATATTTCAGGAAACGTAAAAGGATTGGACACAGGCGAATGAAGCATTCTTTTTTTTGTATAAATTGGCTGCTAACTTTAAGAAAATTCAAATTATTTTAAGAAAATTTTTAAAAACTTTTTGCAGGAAAAAGAAATTAAAGTTAGAAATTCCTAAACAAATTTTGTCTTAAGTTTTCAGTTTGAAGAGAACATTTTGTGAATCTTAAATTAATTTTATATTTTTTAATAAATTTTTGATTAATGGAGGAATTTTTCTTTAGGCCACTGTATTCGTAACATAAAAAGCTAGAATTTATAATTTTTGTTTCAGCAGAAAAATCTAGAAAAAAACGTGTTTCTTTTGCAAAGTTACTTGCATTCATTGTTGTTGTTTTTTTATTTAACATTCAAAAAGCAACAAACATAAACTCAAATGTCGTTTTCGTTGTTGCAATATAAATTTGGTCATAACTTGTTGAACAAACATTTGTTGCAAATGCATGCAGCTGCATTTTAACAATTAACATTTTGTGTTTTTTTTTTAATTTTTTTTTTATTTTTTCAATTCTCTTGAAGTTTTATTTGTTTAAAAAAATCCAACATTAAGATTTTTATTTATATTTTTTTTCTTCTGTTATTTTGGCATGTGGTAGAAAAGCCAAAACCTAGAAAAAACTAAACAACAACCATTGACTGCAGGCCGCCATCAACAAATGAACTCCAACGAAATCTCTATTTCCTATTTTTTTTCTTAAATATTTTTTTTCCAGCCATAAACTCATAGATCAAACAACATTGATGGCATTGTTGTTTTAAAAATGAAACTTGCCACAAAACGTTATCGCCATTTTTGCTCTTTTTCTAAATGCTGTAATAAATAACTTTTGTTACGTACTGTAAAGCTGTTTGGCAAAACAAAATAAGACCTTGACATGATTTCTTTCCTTTTTTTTTAAGCGAAACGAAAAACACAAATGGAGTCTGCCTCAATAGAACTGATGACGACTTTATCTTTTTTATTAATCTTTTGCAGAAATATTCTATTGAAATTTAACATCATTTAAATCGTTATCATTGTCAGTAAACGCTTTAGACAAATTTTTATTAAAAAGCACAAAGTTTATGGGAAATTGTTTTAGAATATAAGAGGGTTTAACCATTTGCTTAATCAATTATTTATTGTTAAAGGATTTTTAGGAAAAATAATAGAGTCATCTTAGGGAACGAGTTGTCTTAGAAGCTACTTAAGTATTACTTTTTGCTAGAGACACAACTCGAACGTACGACGAGTTTCGCTCATTATGACGAATTTGTCGTTGTAAATTCTTCGCATATAGAAAAATATAAAAATCATTTTTAATTAAAAAATTTGTTGATTTTATTACAACCTATTCTATTTTTTAAAATGTTAAACTTAGTTTTATTTTCTAACCTCCACATTTAAAAATTCAACTTCAGTCCTTGAACTTGAGGTAAGCTTTGCATAAGCAAAGGAAAAAAAGCTCTAAGTAAAATTTAAGCTTTTTTTAAAAGAACTTGTAAACAAATAACATTGTTGGCACTTACTTTTCAAAAACGATAAAAATTTTAATTGAGACAATTAAATTTTTAATTAAAAATACAAAAATTTTTGATTAATGAGTTAATTGAAAAAAACATGGAAATAATGTATGCTGTGTATGACTTACAATTAAGGCGAAAAGTTGTTTACTGTTTATGCAAGGAAAGCTGATAGTGTTGCCATATTAAAATAAAATATATTAACATAATTACACAATTACAAAACTAATATTAAAAAAAAAATTAAAAATAAGCAACTATATTTTATAGTTATTTTAAATACTAAAAAACAAAAATAAATCAATTGTCAAAGTAAAAATAACTTTGATTACTGAAATACTTGAAAAGCAAAATCGGATCGTTGTTGTGCCCATTTTTATACACAAAAATATGTTTTATTTATGGCAACGAATTTTCGCGGTGAAAACTAAGTCGTTCGTCGGTGTAATGTTCCTTGCGTACATATGCAAGTAAGCAGATGGGCTGGTGAAGAATCTGAGCTTCAACTGGTTTTTTGGTGCCCCAGTAGGTCTGTAAGTAAGACGCAGGTTTTATTTCTGGCAAAAACGCTGGCGAATCTGCCTCATTCAATTTTTAAACCCTTTACATAAGTTTGTCATTCCGTTTGTAATTTCTTTATTATCTATTCGCGCCCCCATAAAGTAAACTCATTCCGGATAGGGAAGTCGATTAAGTCATGTCCGTCTGTCCATGTTATGGTTAAAATCAACTTTCTGAAGCCCCCCGATGTCGCATAGAGCCGTAAGTGTATTTTAACTATCAGAAATATCGGCGAGATATTAGCAAAAACCAAGACTACCTCTGTTTATTTCTCGAAAATTTATACAAAAAAACTCTACAACTGTCCCGGAGTTGCCTTGTACTATGTGCAATATAAGACCGATTCCCATTACTTTTTCCCGTCGAACATATTTTTGTAACATACTTTCACCCTATCTCCGCCATGCAAATCTGAATTAAAAAAAAAAATTTTTTAATCGCTCCCACAGCTTCCGGGGTTCTCCTACAAAGGTAAAATATAAGACAGACCCCAATAAATTTATCTTCCCAAATATTTTTGTGGAACATACTTGCCCTCCATCTCCAGCCCCTAACATGGTTGCCATACAAAATAAAAAAAGTGGTAAAATCTACTACAACTTCTCCGGTGTCGCCTCTAGAGGAAAAAAATGTATCATAGACCCCCATTAATTTTCCTTTCCTAGAACATACTCCAAATCTCTATCACCTATCACCGAAAGGGGGTTGCCGTACAAAATTTTAAAAAATTAGAGTAAAAAAATTAGGGTAAAACCCCCTACAGCTACCATTAAATATATCGGTGTTAAAAAATTAAAAATATTTCATAAATCAAAAATCGGATAAAATAAAAAAAAGGTTAGGGGTTTCGATAGTCCAATGTGAAGGGTATCTAAGATTCGGCAGAGATGAATATAGCGCTCTTACTTGTTCTCTTTTTAATTCTCCTTCAATTTTCACTTTTTCCATATTACTCTGCAGGTAGCACAAAGTGACCGAATTAGCGGATCGAAGTAAGGTTTATATTTTGCTTTACCAGCTGCCTGTTTTTAGCTAACCTAACCTAACTGGTTATAACTGTGCAAAGTTTTTTAACATCCCTCTTTTTTGGGGAGTAAGGTTTAGGCGAAGGCATTTGATTCAAATCGAAATTCTACTTGATCGATCAATGCTTTTATTATAGAAATTCTAATACAAATTTTTAAATTTCGATTTAAATCGAAGGCCGTAATTTGCCCCCTGTAGTCGAAATATTTTCTGTGCAGATGATTCTTAATCAACGGCCAAGTTTAAAAAACCACAAGACCACAATGACCCAATGTCCACTTGCTTGTGAAAAAATTTCGTTAATTACAGACTAAAATTTAAATGAAACCAAACTCTGGCTGCGGTATTATAAGATATTTTTGAATCCTAAAAAAAAATCAGAAATTGTCCGGGAATATCGGACATTCGTAAACTGGATGACTAAGAGTGCGAGTCTTTATCTAATGCAATTGCATTGCCAGAATAGTTGCCGTTTTTTTTGAGGAGCCAATGTGGATCAGACACTGGATTTATGCATGTTTTTTTTCCAAAAATTATGCATGTTTTCGCGAACACCAGATAAACGAATGAGTCTTGCTGCTTTACAGCAAGAGTTACGTAGAATAAGAGTGGTTTTAAAGAACACCGAAAGAACAGGAAATTAACACAAATTTTGCAATCCTGTCCAGAGAATGAAACTGCCGAATTTCCTAGAAGCTATTCGTAAGCAAGTCAGGCTGGGTTAGGTTAAACTAACCAACCCGAAGACCTTACACAGTTATTTTAAATAAGTCCTTAGTGCTGCCAGGCAAGAAGAAACGCTAACCCGTTAATAAGAAGAAGCAATGAACTCTAGGGTGGTCATGTTATTTTTTTAAATGCCAGCAGTCTCGCCCAGTGCACTCTTTATCAGCATCCTTGGCTGCCTTCCTGAGCAAAATTATTTTAAGGCGACCATGTTTGAAAATATATTTCTTTCAATTTCTTTGCACCTTTAGCAGCTAGTTTAACTTTAGCCCTTATCTCTTTTAAAAACCTGTCATGAATACAATAAACGAAGTTATATTTTAACTTGGAACAAAAAGGTATAAAAATGAACAGGAGCAAAGGACATACAATAGAAAAAGGATGCGCGAAAGGAAAACAACACCGGAAGGAAGACGATAGACAGACATTGTATAATTTAGAACCAGCACACCTTTAACATTTCAATGCATATCCTTTACAAATATTTATACATATAAGGAGTTACTAAATAAAGTCTTCTGTAAGTGTGTGTGTGTGTAAAAACATAAACACCCACACTAAAGGACTCTTTACAACATATTAGAAGCCATAAACAGGAAAAGCTTTAACCACTTAAATACATGCAAACTTGCATACATCTCTACATTCTTATTAGTAGGGATTTTATATCTATTAAAAGTGTAAGTGGTTGTAGGTTTGTATGTAATACTTAAAACCCTAAAAGTTAAAAATGGCTTTAATTTGTTTTCTTAGAAAATTAAAGGAAAAATTTAAAGAACCTTTAAAGAGTTTTTTAGCAATTTCTTTCACGTACAAAAATAATAAATAAATAAAAAGGCAAAGTCAAATACGATTTAAGTTATTTAAATTAAAATGGATGGACTTTATACAAAACTTTTAAGAAATAGCCTTCAGAGTTCTTAAAGGAAAATTTAAAAATGTCCTTAAAAAAAATATTTGAAATAAAATTTAACTTCATTATTAACGCCCAAGAAATAATATTATTTTTCTTTTTAAAACCATTTAAAACTGAAATTAAATGCTTTAAATAAAATCAAAATTATTTATTTCTCACTCCCTGTTTTTGGTTAGGTTAAGGCAGTGGTTCCCAACCATTGTTTTGTTTAGCAAAAATTTGTTTTGAATTTTTAGATTTTAAATAAATCAGTGAAACCTATTTCAGAGACAGCATATTCTATAAATCGAAACAAATACCATTAGAATGGAAAAGATTCTGAGCTTTAAGGCGGGCGGAGTAAAACTTCCTAATTAGGATAGGAACCCTTTTGATTCCATCAATCACAGAGCACTGCCTTACCGCCAATATGATACTTAACTTAAGTGCCAATTTGACTGCCTTTTAAACTCATTTTTCATCGTTGTAATATTTTGATAAAAAAGTTTCTTTCTTTTGTATCATTTGAACATCATTTCGGATATGGAAGACGGTATTTCAAGGTCACTCACCTTCAATTTATACGGTACCCAGTTTCTCTGCTTTTAAATGAGTTCTACTACCTGCATGTGTTTTAAAATTGCTGCCTCAGCAGCTTCCATATATTTTGCCTTCCGTGCCAAAAATTAATCCTCTTGAGTTGCGTAAACTATTTCTTGTACGTTGAAACAGATAAAGAGCTTTCACCAAAAGTTTCGTTGGGAAAGTTTTTTGGCTTAAGCGGCTCTTTTTCTACCCTTGACGTAGTGATTTGTAATTTCTCAAATATTTATTTGCAATCCTATAGAGTGTATATATTCTGGACCTTTCTAGATTAGAAAGTCAATAAAGCTAAGCTCGTCTGCCCTATGTTGAAATCAAGGTCTCTAAGCCACCTTATACTCTACGGATCACGTTTACATGTCACATCACCCTTTCACAAATCATCCTGATACAATTGCTTTATAAAATCAGCATGCTTGGTTAACTATGGACTGAGATATATATGTATTTAAAAACCTGATAATCCCCATTTTTTCCATTACAATTTTTGTGCATATTTTCCCCAATATCTCAGTACTTAACTTTAATCACTTTTACAATAGAACTTGGCGGAGAGGTGAGTTTAGGTTGTACTGGCTGGCCGTGAAGACCTCACATAGCTAGTCCGTTCGGGATCTTAGTGTTACCAGAAGAAAAGAAACGATACCCAGTTTATCTTATATGCTGTAGTAAAACCCAGGGTGATCCACACTCTTTTTGCAAATGCCAGCAGTCCTCGGTTTCAGTGCCTATATCCATCTTAGATCCGTTAATAAAAACTGCATACATTTATACAGACTATCGGATCGCAACCAGCAATTCCTTTCAGGGGTTATTATCTATGGTGTTCTCTTAAAACTGACCTCCATTATCACATGGTCCGTCTTAGATGCCCGGACTAAGCTAAGACCAATTTTCCATAATATCGTAGTGTGACCAGTATTCAGAAATTTCCCCAGCCCTGACTCGCCTAGTCTGACCAAACTTCTTGCTGCCATCCCCGTCACCCTGTACTCAAGAGGTACCGTGTGGAAAATGACTGAAGTCTTGCGGTTTGTTAAGTCGAGTTTCTTAAATATTTTTATATCTGGACAATAATGCCGTCAATAATAATCGTCTGTAGTTTACCCTAATGCCCAGATTTGATCTATAAGAGGTCAAGATCGAATTTGCCTTTTAGTAGTTCTAAAGATATATGTCATCACTACCTGGCTTAGGCGAATTCATCGCTAATATAATCTCAAACGTGTGACTGATTAATTAAAATATATCTGGGTTTATTTGGGAACGTAAAGGACAGTAGTTCCCCACATAATCCAGGAGACCTTACACGAAAACCTCATCTAGACCCAGAGCAGCGTCAACCCTCTTATTGTAAAGCCGTATTAGAGCATAAATGTCCGTAGCGGGCAGACTTAAAAGACAAAAAAGAAATTTAAGGTTCTTTTTTTTGCAAGGAGCAAGGGGAATGGTATCCCCCTTATAATTGCATACATCTAATAAAATTTTCCGATGCACTATGTCTCGAAAACTGTAACAGCTATTAACTTACGTCAATACATACGACAATATTTTTATTTTAAAAAAAATTTAGTTAGATTAGTCCGAGGGGAACTTTTTACCCTACACAAATAGAACAGAAAGCCCTATAACTTTGTGTTTAAAAATTATCTGCTTCATTTTTAAAAGCCGCTTGGCTGGATCGGGTCACTGGGTACATAATGAGGCCAAAGTAAAGCGGGTATAAAAAACGGCATATAGAACTCTTTAGAGATGAGCGATCCCGTGATTTATGAAGAATACTGTAAACAGTGAACGTGATTTTTAAATAACAGTTATATTAAACAGTCACGGTGATCGCTGTTCTTTTTTTCACAAATATGTTAAAAGTTACTTCACAGGAAGATCCAAGAATGTTATTTTAAATAACACCAAATTTTAAGTATCAACACTGCAGCTGCCAGTTGCTACTCAGGAACATTTCTTATTTTTCACACGAACCACAATATAATTTATGCAGATGGGGCTTAAAGATTGAATGAACGAGGCAAAAATTAACTGAGTCGGTAACAGCATCTTAGTAAGTAGTTACTTCGCAGGAAATTCCAAAAATACATATTTGTTTTCATAAAATATCAAAGTAACTACATCGCAGTAATAGTTACTTCGCAGTTTATGTCACTGTCGTTACCAGTGATTTTCAAGTCACAGGTATAAAATCACAGGTACAGATATATCGCTCATCTCTAGAACTCTTACTTGTGCTTTAATAAAAAGTGAATTTGGCAGGAAAGCTTAAGTACTTCCTAAATTTAAGAAACATATGTTTTCCTTTAATTTTAGTGTAGAGTTTTTATAGGATTTTGTAAACATTTCAACTAAAAACTGTCCACTTTTTTTGTTTTTTAAAAATTATTTCAAGTGGTTGCAAAAATAAACAGATTGACAATCTCTGGTTGCAAGTCATTTACTTTCATCGTCTACAACACTCACTCACTGGCTTAGCGAAATGTCTGTTGTAGTTGTTGCTATATGTATGTATGTATGTATGTACGCACTTATGTGTGTGTTTGTGTATTTGAAAATTTTATTTTTATGGCATGTTGTTGCCGCGTTATATTCAGTTCAGTTTTGTTTAACAGGGAAAAAGTGATGGGCTCGGTTGGCTGTTTGTTCGTCTAGTTAAATATTTTTCCATGCTTTAGTTAACTAAACTCTTACACAAACATGCCCAAACACACACACAAACAGACATATACATAAATACATATTTATTCAAGGATATTTGTGAATGGTTCGACGGTGTATTTTTCTTTTTCTATTTATTTGTTTGTTCTTTTTTTTTCTTTTCTATTTTTATGACTGTTTGTCTGGGTCTAAAGTTACAACTATACATATCCTTACAACTCTTGTTGTTGCTTTTTTTTGTACATCCAACTGTTATACTTAGTCGTTGTTCGTGTTGTTGGTGTTGCTTTTATCAGTTTGTTTTTATGAGGTTGTTTTGTGTGTGCCTTAACGTCTTTAGGACAGAGTGAGAATGTAGTTCAGTTAAAGTTATTTTCAAAATGATAAGAATCATCTTCCTTTTTTTCTTTTTTTTCCGTTCCCCCTCATATTGTCTACAAAAAGAATTTTACATCTTTTTTTAGTTCTTTAAAGGAAAAAAATTAAAAATAAATATGAAAAGTACCTTGTTTTATTATATTTAAAGCAAATAACTAGAATAAATGTTAAACAAATCCTTTTTTTAAGGATTTAATGTGAAATTAAAGTAGCGATTTTTAATAAAAGTAGATAAACGGCTGTGTTAAGGCAAAGTTTTCGTAATAGAAAGTTTCATATAAATCTTTTTTTATTAATTCTCGAAATTAAAAAAAAATAGGGAATTTGATTCTGTCTTAACGCCACCTCGATAAATGAAGGAGTTATTTCTAGGTTCTAATACAAAGTGGGCCAGAAGAAATTACCCTATTGGAAGATGCTATTATTTTTGCAAACGGTGGCCAATGTCAAATCTGTTTTGACATTTGTGAACTAGACATATGTAAACTACAAGTGAACAAGCCATGGAGCGATATATTCCTCAAGAATGCGGAATAGTCGTATCTATTTTTTTGCGTAACAATTCTTCTGTGGTGTTGGCGCAGCGCGAATTCCTTCACCGATTCCCCGGATGTCCGGCATCGACTCCCCAAACACTTCGCCGTTTGTCCACCAAACTTGAAGAGTGGCAGGGCCCAGAGCGCCCGTTTTGCCGAGAACATCGCCGCTGTTGGCGAGAATGTCGAGCTGCCGCCAGAAACATCGACCAGACGCCGTCTGACCCGATAATGCAAGTCAGCACTTTCACAATGTTGTTGACCCGACAATGTGAGTCAACAACTTTGTGAAAGTGCTGATTCGCATTGTCGGGTCAACACCCTTTTTGTTTGTTTAAATTAAACTAGATCTCAACGAGGGTGGCTCTCAATATGAAGTTATACGAGGGTGGCTCTCAACAGTGCCTCACAATTAGCAATCAGCCGGTAGTCCTTAAGGCGCATGCTTCCGTACAAAGTTTAGTCCGTGCATCAGCTACTGCCTTTCGACCACCAAACGCGTGTAACCTATGCCCAAGCAATCCTCAATCTCGAGGCCGAAGTGGACGATTTTTCGACCAAAGTCATAACGAGCGATGAGGCTCATTTCTACCTCAGCGGGTACGTGAACAAGCAAAACTATCGCTTCTGGGGCTTTAAAAATCCACCAGTGATGCACGAGGAGCCATTACATCCTTCAAAAGTGACTGCATTGTGCGCTGTTCACGCTGGAGGAGTCATTGGACTATTTTTTCGAGGACGCCGCAGATCAAACGACAACAGTGGACGGTGCGCGCTTTGGGGCCATGTTAGCCTAGTTTTTTCTGCCGCAATTTAACGAATTAGGACTAGAGGACATGTGGTTCAAACAAGGCGGAGCAGCATCTCACACACTGCGTAAACCATAACTGATATTCTGAAGGCTGCGTTTCCGGGTCGCCTCATCTCTCGTTTTGGCGATTTACATTGACCCGCAAGACCGCCCGATTTAACCGTTCGAGACTTTTTTTGTGGGGTTTTTTGAAGTCCCGTGTTTATGAAAACAAGCCTGAGACCCTAGAAGCCCTCATGGACAACTTTTGACACGAGTGCGAGAATCTTTCACCCGAAGTTCTCGCCGGAGTGAAGAAAAATGCCATAAAACGAGCCCGTGTAGCAATTAATTGTGACGGCACCCATTCGACCGATATCATCTTCTCGACTTGACCAGTAAAATTCTTAAGGTTCAAATAAACATAATCAAAAAACGGAATCGAAGTTTATCATTGATAAATAAAATGAGAGCCAAACAACATCGGATCACTTCTTTTGGCCCACCTTGTATTAAGTTATTTGTGTGTGTGTGTGTGTGTGTGTGTGTAAGAAAACGACTTAAAAACACATTTATTTATGTGTTTTTACTTTTACCAGAGGATACTTTTTATTAGGAAAGATAAAAAAAATCCAAAAAAAGACCAGCAGTGCATCCTCACTGCTTTAATTTAAGGCTAGACAAGGGATTTTATCAAATATTACACAAAATATAAAAGTATTAAAAAGAGTTGGGCAAATCCTTCTCTAAGGATTTTTATAAAAACTTTCAATTGCTTATTTCTTTTCTTGAATTTAAAACGAAATTCTCCTTCACTTGACAACTTAGAATTAAGATTCTGTCTCGAGACATAAAAACTGCCTTTAAATCCTAAAAAAGTATTTAACAGAACAACGACAAAAATGTAATTAAAGTGCAAAATAATTTGTTCAAGAAAGCAATTAAAAGAATTAGTTGAAACACTATGCTTAAAGGATGATCCTTAAATTGCAGTGTTCTGTATCCTTTTGTAAAGTTAAATGTCAAGCGAAAAGGCAGAGTAATGGTTAATCTGAACAAGCGACAGAAAGTGCAATTAAACATCGACAGAAGCCGTAATAATTATTTAGGCGTTATTAACGGGATTGTTAATGAAAAGTAAAAAAATTAAGAAGTGTAAAGGTCCATCGTCCATAACACTACAGAAGATAGAGCATCAAATGAAAGAGGAAAAAGTTGAGAGACTAGCGAGAACAAAGGAGAGAGAGAGTTTAGGTTAGGTAGAACAGGCAGCCGTTATTAGAAAGGATGCAGCTCAATTGGGTCCACTTAATTTGGTCCCCTTGTGTAACCTGGAAAGGCAGATAGAAAAAGTGTAGACAGGAGGAAAGAAGAAATTAAGAGACGGATAAGAAAGAAAGTTGGGTGAAGCAGACTTACCAGAGTTTTTGGTGGGAATCGAACCCACGCACCCCAGACTGGTAGACTCATGCACTTACCACTGATCTACTGGGGCACCCGTTACGTGTTACCTGATTCCCTTGATGTTATCAATAATATAGGATCTTCTTAAGGAAAGGAACTAAAACCAGCTTTGCAGAAGGGGAGAAGAGTTCCTAAATATTGGGCACAACTGGGCTTAGTCGAAATGACTGGATGTTATCCCGACCGGAACAGAAGTTTATGCTTTGTCTCGTTTGTTTGTGAGAGCAATTTTGGTATCCGAAAGAGTTTAGTACTTGGAAGTACTACTGGATCAGAAACTGAATAGATTCACCGAGGTTTGTTGCTGATTAGGAAAGCAATAGGCCCTCTAGGACTTACCTAATCTTCGGGGTATGGTGGACCTTAAAGTGAGAGAAGCTTAAAATTAAAAAACGAATTTTGGACCATTCCAAGAAAGGAATCCTAAAAAATTATGTGTATCCAGCCTTTTGAAACGCCCACAGTCAACGAAAAATTAATTGATGATGGTCTTAAATCTAACATCTTGGAAACACTTGGTGGTTTACAGAAGGAGCTTAATTTGGCAACCGTATAACCTTAGTGAAGGTCAAGACTGGCTAAAGGTAAACCAGATTGACAGTTCCGGCTGAATAGTACTTTAGAGACTTATGTCCAAAAAAACGTGTCGTTGCATAGATGGTGGTAAGAAAGTGACTAGGATATTATGTTAGGGACCCGAGGATCGAGAACGACTCCCGTCTTCCAGACCACAATACTTCCCTTTAAGTAGTCGTCCTAGCAATCACGGAATTTTCGTCTAGATTAAGGCTTAACAGACTTAAACATCTGTACTTATAATTAAATTTGAATAAAAGTAGAGAAAGAAACAAATCTATGCGGTGTTGCAAAGCAATAGAATGATTAATGACTACGCAGAAGATGGCCAGGTACATATTATATGGGCATCTACGAGGTAATCAGAAATAAACATGCTAATAGTCTGGTGATCAGAGCTAGAAAACTTCAGGCAGTGGAACTGAGAAACCCGAGTCCAGTCTTTGCAACAACGGCTTTATTAAGGGATTGAGCAGAAATCACCTACAGAACGCGTCTCAAATAATAAAGCAGTTGCTAAAATGGCAAACATTCTTTGGGCCAACCCCAATGAGCACAAGACTAAGGAAATCATGAAGAAGGAAAACCCTGAGTTAAATAAGATGAGGAAAGTTGATGAGCAAACCTCCATCGAATAAGAGTTGTTAAGAACTGTAGTTACAGGGCATCCAGAGAACATACGAATCTAAAGAGTACTTGTCAAGTCACCGCCCAGCTTTTATCCAAAGCAAAGTCCGATGTTTTCTTTTCTGATGCTATAAGTACAATATGTAAATGAGATGAAAGTTTTAAAGAAAAAGATTAAGGGAATTTTCCCGCATAACCGAATTTCTATGAACTTTCTCTCTCTCTCTATCTCTGCCTTTCTCTCTCTCTCTCTCCAATTTTTTACCATTGCAAGGAGCGCACTACAAGTCAGTTAACGGCCATTGGCGTCCTCGCGTCAAACGTAGTTGCCAAACCCATGCCAGTCCCATGTCGTTCTATGCTGCTTAATGTCTTAACGAAAATCATGCAAATGATAGAGTTTTCTTAAACAGCTGAATTTCAAAGGTAGAGGTAAAAATTTAAGGCAGAAAAGTACCAAATGTTGCCGCGTTGTTACGTGTTATGCATCTCAGGGTGCCCCGGTAGTCAAGTGGTAAGTGTGCGAGTCTACCAGTCTGTGGGTTGTGGATTTGATTTCCACCAGAGGCCCTGGTAAGTCTGCTTCATCCTACTTTTCTTATCCTTTTTTAAATTTCTTCTTTCCTTTTATTTCCATGCTTTCTATTTGCCTTTCCAGTTAACTCAAAGAGGCCGAATTAAGGGGGCCCAAGTGAGCTGTATTCTTTTCTTTTGCGGCTGCCTATTTCACCTAAACTGTACACTTGTAGCTAAAAGCTTACTATACATTAGACCACTATATGGTAAAATAGATTTTCAAACTATTTTTTATTAATGAAATTTATATCTTTTAAATTATTAACTAAAGTGTTGACTAGACCTTGTTTGATTTAACATTATCGCCCAATTTGAAACCAATTGTAAATTTTCTTTAAATATTTCTCTAGAGTGAACAAGGCTAAACATACGTACATTTCCACACTCTTATTATTTACCTTAATTGAAAAACAGTTATTTCTTTTACCTGGTTTTGAAATGAATCTTAGCAAATTTTTTCTTCATTCCTTTTCATCAAGTCCAGCAAAATTGTCAATAACAATTGCTTCGAAAAATAGTTATAAAGTATTTGGTTGGTTGTTTGTTTGTTCAGTCAACGGATAGCTTGTTAGTTGCTTAACTACTTGGTCAATCTGCATCCAGTTCAGCCTTAATCTACATAATTTTTCAATTTTTTTTTTTTACAAACCACCTTTAATCAACATGTGTTTAATGGCTTTAGACATGAAACTTGTTTTCAGTTTTATTAAACAAGTTCTTTGCTGCTTGAAATCACATTTGCATTTAGAAGAAAAAACAAATGCGTTAAAGCTTAGATGACGGCTTTACAGGATTTGATAACTATTTAAATATGTAAGTAAATATGTGTACATTAACATACATATGTATGTGTGTAAGTATGTAAATTGATAAATGCTTTCCCACCAATGTTCATAACAATTTAATGGTTTAATGCACATTTACTCACAAGTGTGTGTCGTTTATAAATTTTTGGTTCACTTGCGTGTTTTTGTTCAAATAGAGCATGAAATGTTATGGTGGTGTCTTATTTGGAAAGCAAAAAAATGTTTAAAAAAAGACATTAAATGTTTTAGAATGTTGCCAAGAAATGAATAATTTTTCAAACATTTTTATTTTAAATACTTTTGGCGGATGGATTTAGTGTGAAAAAGGAAATATTATTTGTAACGGGTTGGATGGAAAGATGTTTGTAAATTTATGGAAAATTTATGAATTTATTGAAAATAGAGGATGTAAAACCTACGTACATGAATACATATATACATACATACAAGGTGGGCCAAAAGAAGTCAACCGATGTTGTTTGGCTCTCATTTTTTTTTAAATGAAAAACTTCGATTCTGCTTTTCGATTATGTTTATTTGAACCTTTGGAATTTTACTGGCCAAGTAAAGATGATATCGGCCAAATTGGCACCGTCACAATTGATTGCTCGTTTTATGGTATTTTTCATCACTTTGACGAGAACTTCGGGCGACAGGCTTTCGCACTCGTGTCGAATGTTTTCCTTAACGGCTTCAAGGGTTTCGGGCTTGTTCACGTAAACACGGGACTTCAAAAAACCCCACAAAAAAGTCTGAAAGGGTTAAATCGCGGGATCTTGCGGGTCAACGTAAATCGCCAAAACGAGAGATGAGGCGAACCGGGAACGCCACCTTTAGAATATCAATTGTGGCTTGCGCAGTGTGTGACGTTGCTCCGTCCTGTTAAAACCGCATGTCATCCAATCCTAATTCGTTCAATTGCGGCAGAAAAAACTCGACTAGCATGGGGCGAACCGGGAACGCCACCTTTAGAATATCAATTGTGGCTTGCGCAGTGTGTGACGTTGCTCCGTCCTGTTAAAACCGCATGTCATCCAATCCTAATTCGTTCAATTGCGGCAGAAAAAACTCGACTAGCATGGGGCTATAGCGAGCGCCGTCCACTGTTGTCGTTTGACCAGCGGCGTCCTCGAAAGAACATGGTGCGATGACTCCTCCAGGGTGAACAGCACACCATACAGTCACTTTGAGCGGGTGTAATGGCTCCTCGTCCATCAGTCGAGGATTTTCGGTGCTCCAGAAGCGATAGTTTTGCATGCTCACGTTCACGCTAAGGTGGAAATGAGCCTCATCGCTCATTATGATTTTGTTCAAAAAATCGTCCACTTCGGTCTCGACATTGAGGATGGCATGGGAGTAGGTTACACGCGCTTGGTGGTCAACAGGCAGCAGCTGTTGCACGAAAAGGACTTTATACGGGAATCTGCGCAGGTCTTGAACCAACATTTGCCTTTGAGGACGACCGGCTTATAAGTAATTGCCAGGCGACAGCTCGTGGCCGGCCACCCTTGGCAGCGTGTCGTGTGTTTCCACACTTTTCAAAGTTGGTGGCCAAACGGCGCAGGGTTTGCGCAGTCGGTGCTGGACGACCGGGGAATCTGCGATGGAATTCATGCTGCGCCAACACCACAGACGAATTGTTACGCAAAAAAATAGACACGATTATTCCGCGTTCTTGGGGAGTGTATGGCGCAATGGCGTGTTCACTTGTATTCTACACCTGTCTAGTTCACAAATGTCAAAACAGATTCGACATTGGCCGCCTATTGCAAAAATAAGAGCATCTTCCAATAGTTTGGTTTCTTTTGGCCCACATTCTACTTGGTTTAGCAAAACATACGCTTAGTTCGCTTTTTATTAAAGTAAAACTTAGGGGCAATACAGGCCTAAACCATTAGACCTTCGTCGTCGGACATATCTTGGAAATCCTTTTTCTTTAAAAAAATATTAAGGTTTTCACTTACATACTTGCTAACGGCGTACTGCAAGCTAAGGTTACACTCGCTTGTCATATGCAACACAATTCCAACGGCATTTAAGCGCATAAGCTCTTAAGTTCATATGCACTTAAATCTGATTTTTTTTTTTTTTTTGGGGAAGTCAAAGTGCCATCAATTGTGCATGAAAGTGCATGTAGGGAATATGAATGACATTGGCAATTATGCATGCAACACGCATGCAACTAAGTTTTTTTTTTAAAGAATATAACACTGCATTGATTATAACGATTAGTTGGTAACAAGTTTTATTTTTTCTTTAAAATGAAAATACAAAATTCAATAATATTTAAGTCCAGTAAAATTTTGTTATTAAAATATATTTACGTATAGTTTTCAATTTGTTAATTAATTTTTAAAATATATTTTTTTTTCCTTTTTTCTTTTTAGGTAAGTATTTTATAAAACCACTTCGGGTTTCAACATTATGGATTTGGGGCTAAAGCAGTATTTTGTAAATTGTATAAGTATCGTAGGTAACGACGCCACTCTTTTCAAAGGATTTCGAAACAGAGCATGTTATTACCTGGTATCAGTTTTACATTTTTTTTTGAGTTTATTTCAAAAGCAAAATTTTTACAAAATATTTAAAATATCAGGATAAAAAAAATTAAAACTGAAAAAAAAAATATTTTGAAATTTTTCTATATTTTACCCCTTCACTATTGCTTGGTGTAAACCATTGAATTCATTACCAAATTGGCAACTCACTGTCAATCATTTGCAATTAGTTGTTGCTTTATTTTTTACTTTCAATTTGCTTGTTTTGTACTTTTCGCGACAATTTTTCAAGTTTCAAACAATTTAATTGTCTTAACAAAGCAATTTATTTAACGTTAAACTTGAATATTTTCAACGTTATTTATTACTCATCTTGATTTAGTTGTTTACCGTAAAGGTCAACTATTGATTTTGATCACGTAAATATTTGACAGGAAATCATTTTTAGGTTTTTGAAGGTGTAAAAGAAATTAATTGAGATTGAAGAAAATACATAAAGCGAAAGGTTAAAATAAAAAGTACTTTTAGTACGAAAATATTGCTGAAACCGAGCTTATAAAGGGTGATTTCTATAGAGGTAAAACCAAGACGATATCTTTAAGTTAACTTGAAATTTACTTTATTTGAAAGATATTTTTTCTGGAACTAGAATGTAAATATGACTTCTGATATATGATTGTCCAGGCTGGCTCAAACGTAGCCTAATCTAGAGGTGCAACTTTCACAATAACACTGCGAATGTTGTCCTCCAAGTGATCTGACTAGCGACTCCACGTATCTCCACAGATAATAGTCTAACGGCGTTAAATTGCACGATCTTGGAAGCCAATTCAAGGGTGCAAAACCTAAAACTTAGCGGCTTACAAACGTCTTCTTTAATTAATCAATTGCGTCACGAGTTGTATGACATGTTGCAAAGTCTTGGCGAAACCACAGCTCCTATACATCATGGTTGTTCAGTTGATAAATTAAAAAGTCAAGAATCATGTTATACAGCGGTCGCCATTGATGGTCACATTATGTTTAATATCGTTTTTAAGAAAGTTTGAACCAATGAATTCACCAGCCCAAGTTAAATTTTCTCGGGTCCTTGAGAATTGACTAGACCCTAGCCGTGGGACATTTATAGCTGAAGCAGTTGCGCGGAATCCCTGCACCTACGAACGAATTAAATTTACACTCTGTCCATCACGTATTCGCCGAATACCGAACTTTGAACAAAATTGTCGACAACAATTACGTAAGAATCATTATTCTTTAAAAATGTCTCCACACGATGCTCATTAAGCCACTGCGCTATCGTGAATGACAAACCCGCAAAATCGATAATTCCAACAGCGCCACCCTCACTCCGAACCGTTTATTTCTTTTTAATCAGATACTCAGTATGATTAAATCACTTAATGCTAAACGATCAAAATATCGAAGTTCTTTAAAATTCAAATGTGCAGGGTCACATCCGTCACAGTTTTATAGTGGTCATTGTGATCGAAAATCGTGTTCTCTCAGTATCTATCTTCTACAAAGCGTTTAAAAACACACCACCTTTTGAAATCGTAGACCTTTTTTGGAATTTAAAAATGTTTGAGTTATAAGCAAAAATTTTTGTGAAATTTTCACACCCGTCACAATGATGTTCCCGTCAATCCCCTTAGGAGACTAGGGCCTCAGCAAACACATCCTAACGTAATTCATTTCGGGTTAGGTATTTGATTCCATCCTACCATCTCTTAATGGCAGAAGCTTTGATATCGATTTGCAGACTCCATGCATTTGTAGAATGATCTGATTTGCGATTACCCTGCGGGTTCCAGTTAATGGGATTTTTGGTAATGTCGTTTGTGAGTCTTTGTAGAATATGGCTTTTGGTTTGGTTTCAGTCTCAAACTTGCTGTTGTTTACTACGTTTAGCCAAAAGATGCGTATTATTTTGGAAAGAAAATGGTTTGTAAATCTTGTATTCTCTAAATGTCTCGGAGTCCTGCTTTAAGTCCTGCGTTTCATATTAGTAAAATCGATTTTTCATTTGGCCCAAAGCATCTGAGTTGTACTTACCGGAAAAGCGTTTACAAACTCCAAATAGAATTTAATTCGGTCAAAGGTTTACTAAGCTTTGATGGCACGTTTATCGATATCTTGGTTTGTATACTGTTCGAGAGCAGAATAGGTCTACGTCTTCTAATTCACGGTTGCAAACTATCAGATCTTAGTTTCTTTTTTCCGCTACTTTTTTAAGACCTGCTTTGGCTTGAACATCTTCCAGCTGTTGCGGATTGGTCGGCACGTGAATGAGCTATAAGTCATTATACAAATATTCCTCCTTATTGCGAATGTCAACGGCGACACAATAGATGTCGACTTACAAAATCAATTACTTTCAAACTGAATAGTAATTGTATGTACTTCCTCAAAAATATCATTAACGTGTCGACATTAACACATACCTGCAAATTAATTTCGATTGCGGGTCAAGTTGACCCGCTGAAAAAGGATGTCGATGTCGACAACGAAAAAGAGTTCAACTGAGACGTCTTAACATACTAACGCCTCTAGTTTATTATTGTGGTCCAGTGTCGACTTTAGGAAGCTCCAAGTAAATAAAATCTACTTTTGATGATTTGTTTCTTTAAAGTGATTTTATTGCGCTGAGCTCCTCCGGTGTATCTGAACTTGTTGTTATGTTGGAGTCGTCATTACTGCAAACCTTTTTGCTTAAACATTCTTTATTCACAGCTGTTAAAAGATTGGCCTCTTTTATCCAAGTTGTATGATCATAAGAAATTTGTTCTTAAAAAACTGTGTTAACGCTCTTTTCCAAGTTTGATTTTTAATGGAACGTTTTTATGCTTAAGTTAGAGCATATAGAACCAATATGATCGAGTTAAATGTTGATTGCTATCGATTGCTATGACTTCAAAATTGATTTTTAAAAGACCTTTCTTTAACTAAACATAAATTACAAACTGTTTAACAAGTCAACTTTTTAGGCTTTCAGCTTCATTTTCCTTTTAATATTCTTGTAACTGATTTGATCTAAACCACTTCCTTTTAAGAAAACAATTTGATTTTGATGCCATAAAATATTTCAATTGTAATTGCTATTGGTTTTACTACTGCCTTATTTTCTCTTTTTTTTATTTCCTTTGAATTTTTTTCTACTGTTGCGACGACGACTTTTGGTTACTTAAAGAAGAAAAAAAATAAAAATATTTAAACGGTAGCAAACAATTCAACAACATGTCAATTACAACAGCTAAATATCTCGCTATCAATATGTTGCAACAAAAATAATCATGAATGCGCGTGCTAAAACTTGTTTTTGGATTTAATTCATACACACAAGTAAAGAGAGAAAAAAACATAAACAAAAACCATTTTTTCCCCCCCTCAGTTACATATGGTCAAGTTTTTATACTTTGGATTAAAATAAAAATTAAACATATTTCATAAAATGTATGTAAGTACTTCTCTTCTCTTCTTCTACTTCTCTTTAGCCTAAATACGGGCTTCTATACCCAGCATTGAAAGCTCAGCCAGTCAGTCAGTTTTAGTGTTTTAATAGGGCCTTTGCAGTCAGTCATCCAAAGACATACTCAAAGGGATTCTGTAGCACTCACCAGCGAGCCATTAAAAATTCTAAAATACTTACAATTCACACTATGTTTTTTTGCTTCCTTTTTTCCTCTGTTTTTGTTGTTGTTGTTGTTGTTAATTTTTATGCACATTATTTCCGGCAAGAAGTAGCATAAAAAGAATAAAAAACTTTATGAAAAGATTATGAACAAACGACGCCTAAACAGAAATTGTGGCTGCAATTTATTGCAGTTGAATGAACACACCCGCTGCCGGCACCATTCCCTTCACACATGAGCATTCACAAACACACACACAAACTTTCCAACCCAGAAATTACACTTAAAAAAACTGAGAAGAAGAGCTAAAGGGGACATGATGGCTAAACATTTAAAGTTTAAAATATGTTTTCAAAATGCAACAGCACGTACCTTAACACGTTCAGATTAACATCGACTTTAAATAATCCTACTTTCAATTCTTAAGGAAAAAAATAATATTTTTAACTGGAATTCCCACTTGGTCATGCCCCTTAAACATCTTAAGCATCAGACAAAGAGGACATATTGAGGACAGTTGAAACAGAACGTGGGCGAAGTTCTTACACAAGTGGTTGCAACGTCATACAAGACCACAAAATTTCATCAATTATTTTTTAAAATATTGTAGGAGATTCCACTGAAAACAAATTTTGTCATATTGTCGTTTATAAAGAGTTCTTTTACCTAATTTTCAACGGCGACACCATTGACGTCGACTCTCAAATCAAATAACATTAAAATTATATCGTAAAGTGTAAATGCGATTTCAATTCGAGTTGACGATGGCGAAACAACTTGACTACAGTTAAAACCTAAAGACGACGTTGGCAATGACCTTCGCAACAAGGCAGGGGAGAGTATGAACTACAAAATTGGGTGTTATCCTGAATTTCGATGACTGATAAGAAAGGTCTTCATCCAAAATTGATAACTTGACTCTCGACTGGCACACTTGCGCACTACTAAGTAGTCAATCGGGTAACCCGGAGAGGGAAGGAGGTTTAAGTCATATCTTATGTCAGAAAACCAGGCAGCACTTTAAGCCCCAATCCATATTAGATAAAATCAGAAATGACTCTAGACTGTTTGACATTTCTTAATGAGCTCGATGCTTAGGATAAGCCGATCCTTAGTATGCTGGGTGTCTGGTCATAAAAGACGTTTTGGTAGCGAGAAGGGTGACTACTGTTAAGCAAACAGTGGATCATCGTTCTATACATCTTCTTTGCTGTCTAAAGGGGCCCTGGAAAGCGGAAACTGGTATATGGCTCAAAGCATGAACTTTTGTTACTCATCGGACAGTATATGGATTCTAAGTCTTAATATTTTAGGATACTCTGTTCGAAAGTGAACAGGGTAAAACAAAAAGTTTAACAGGCGTTACAAGATGTGGTCTATCGTTGTCATTTTGAATTTTCAGAGTTTTATCTCACGGTAGATCAGTGGTAAGTGCACGAGTCTACCAGTCTAGGGGTTGTGGGTTCGATTCTTCGTTTCTTTCTTAGTTATTCTTCTCTTTTCTTTCATCTCCACCTATTCTATCTGCCTCTCTAGGTTACACAAAGGAACCAAATAAGCGGACCTAAGTGAGCTGTATTCTTAACTTTAACGGCTGCTTGTTCTACCTATCCTAACTTTTGTCTTTCAAAAAATCAGTTGCATTATCTAGAGGTTTCCTGTCATGGTCTGGCAGGATTTCAGTTCCACATAAAGATAGGGCTCTTCAGGTCTCACTAAACATAGCGCCTTACCTTTGTGCCATGGACATTTGGCTCTGTTGCCAATTCGGATCATTGGCCACGCTTCGAATACGATTTCCAAGTGTACTTTTATCATTCTATATGACTTCGTTGTTGTCTAAGGAGACCCTGCTAGCTGAAAATTAATATCTGTGGCTCGAAGTCAAAAGCTTCAAAATCCGGGAATTTTCAAATTTAAAGTTTAAGTTTTACAAATATTTTTATTCAAAGTCTTGGGAAATGTTAGCTATGATCTTTTTCCATCCTCCTGACAACATACGGATTCCACGTCAGAAGAACTGTTTATCTCATGAATCAAAGAACGAATTCCGTCAATTTCGAAAACCATGCTCGAACCTTGAGCGTATCTTAGAAAGAATGTTCCGCATAGGTGGAAACAAATAGACGTAGTACGTAGTTAGATATGAGCTATCCCTGCAGATAACGCGACTGGTCCCATCTTTGCATTACATCGGAGTAGTTTTAAAACTACTCTGTGCTCCACCATAGAAGATAAGTTCAACAACAATAACAACTCAATATGCGATAGCTAAAACACGAAAACCTGTCACTCAATTAAAAGTTCTTGTTTGAAATATAAGGGTTTTATGTCTGGTCCCATATTGTAGACGAGTTTTGGCCGATACTCACTTTAAACGCATCAGTTAAAATTTATATAGGTCTTCTCCTACGGACTTGCAGGATCTTAGTAACTCCTAAAATATAGGGTTCTCTAGGTCCCCCTATACATAAAGCCTTACTTTTGTGTCATGGACATTTGGCTTTGATGTCATTTCGGTTGGTCTACCCGGCTTCAGATACGATCTCTTAAGCTTTGGGTTGTTGTTGGTTAACCTGACAACTTGCTTCGTTTACAAGCTATCAGTGAGTTCCTAGAATGACCCCATTATTTCAATAGATAAACTTTAATGCAAAAAAAGATTTCCTTTCTTTAGCTCTCAAGCAGCATTTCAGACGTGTAAAATCCTATTACTACATATACCCTTCGATCTGAATTCCAGGGATACCATATACCCCTGATTTTGGATGAAATTCTTTCATGTAAAAAATTTAAAATTTGCTGCTTAAGCAACACTCATTTATTTTGCAGGTTCTTCTTTAATTTTAAAGCATTAGACATGAAGTAATGCCCGCCTTTAAATTTAATCCATTTGTTGTTAAGGCGAGCCGCGGCGTTGTAAAGTAATACATCTATTGGAATTTTTTAAGAATTTAAACAATAACTTTTCGATTAACACAGTCAGTCTGAAGGCTCTACCCTTTTGTATCGAAATAAATCGTGAATGCTTTTATCGCCAAATGAGAGTGTTGCTAATAGGGTGGTTTACCGAACATTTTGAGCATAAAGTTTATCCATTTGTAAATTCGGCGTTTTTAAGTAACAAATCCAGTTGAAATTTTTAAGAATTAAAACAACAACTTTAGGCCTAAGACGGTCAGTCTAAATGTTATATTTTTCTGTACCGATATAAAACTTGAATGATTTTATCGCTTAATAAGAGTGTTGGTAAGTTTGCTGATAAGGTGGTTTACCGAACATTTTCAGCACAAGGTTCATCAATTTTTTAATCCGGCGTTGTTAAGTAACAAATCCATTTGACATTTTTGAGAATTAGGCCTAAGACAGTAAATCTAAAGGCTATTATTATCTTCTTTACCGAAATAAATCTCGAATGGTTTTATCACTTATTAAGAGTGTTGCTAAGTTGCTAATAGGTTGGTTAACCCATTATTTTGAGCACAAAATTTATCAATTTATAATTGGAAATGGGGACCCAAACAGGTTGGGTTGAGGAATCATTAGGGCAATACGATTTCCCAGCAGAGATGTCACGCAAGATCCTATATTTCGTTGGTTCAACAACGATCCTAAAGTGGCCGTAAGATCTTTTCGGTCAAATTGGTCCCTCACAAAAAAGGTCTTAAAGATCGGGATGTTTGTGGGCCTTCTACAATAATAATTAGGATTGAAGAAAAGCAAATAAAATCAGTTTCACTGACAAATAAGGAAACGATCAAAATAGAAATTTCGAATCAAAAAACCATTTCTTAAATGAGCTTTTTCTAAGCTTATCAATCAGTGCTGCAAGTGTAGGGTGTTTTTAGTGGATGGAGTGGATGGAGTGGGGAGGGGAGAAAACAAAACAATTATAAAATGATAGTGGTTTTGTGGTGGAGTGAGGGTGCCACTATGGATTCCTTAAATGCACTTTAATGTTGTAATACTTGATTGCTGTTGTTGTTGGTTTAAAGCATAATAAAGCATATAAATATGAATAATGTTTAATGCAACACTTAATTTAAGACGTTTTTTCTGTATAATACTTTTGCTTATAAATATTTTATTTTTAAAGATGAGACAACGAAGCCAACAAAAAACACAGGGCGCTTACCAAACAACCATTCATCATGTATGTCAGACGCATTTGCAAAGTAAGACAATTTTAAAGGCAAAACAACAACAAATGTAAAACTTTTTTTTATTTCTTATGATTTTCACCAACATATTTACAACGTCACTCCGTCCGTCCGTCTGTACGTTTGTCGCAAACTTTATACAAAAGGAATGAGACTTTGTTTAAGAAAAGCAAAAATGTTGTTAAATTGTGACAGTGCTGACAGTGTGTTTAAGTCAATTTAAGCGACATTTTCACTGTCATTGTGCGAGTTCTTTATTTGGTTTGACACCTTGACTAAAAGCACAACAATTTTGTTACACGCGTTTTTGCATTTTTTTTGTTCACATTAAACGAAAGTGTATTGATTGTTGGGAATTATTTTTTATTTCATTCTTTTTTTTTTTTGGGGCACAGGAAAATTAAATATTTATTAGCGTTTCTTTTACAAATCGTGTAGTGAAAATTTAAATTGTAAATTTGTTTATCTTTAGCCTTTAAATGGCGCTAAAAATCTTTTTCAGCTGGCAGATGTATAAGCAAATAAGCGAGCGCATAAATTAGTAAAAATGCTAATGTTAAGCTTAATGACTGAAAGAGGAAAGAAAAATTTAATTCACAATAGCAAATCCATTAAATTAAAAATTCAGTTCAAGTAGCAAAATTAAAAGAATTAACATTTTTTAATACTTAAATTCTTAAAGAATGTTAAATAAAAGTGCTCTTTTTACATGGTGTTCCAATGGTAAAATCGGGCAGTGATGCTTCCTAGCTTGGTGCACCAACACGTGGTCTATTGTGTTACCCCGAAAGTGTAAAGAAAAGAAAAAATTGAAAAGAATAGTATTCTGTAGAAAAAAGTGGAAAGCTTATTAAAAATGGTAAAATAATTGAGGCCCTTTGCGCATCCTAACGTCTCATAGGGTTAAAGTCCGATTAGGTCCATTATTGGTACCCAAAGCGGTTGACAAAGTGTCGGTGTAGTCTCCTGAAAAGTGTCCCGGATTTGCAAAGCAGATGTTCCAACATCTCTAACTCATAAGCGCACTCGCACAAGCGTCAGTAGTCAACGTTCCACAGGATGTTACCAATGAGAGTACCGGATAGTAGTATTTCTTACCAATGGAAAAGATAACCTCTTTATCCCAGTTTGCTGATACTATTTGCCATAAGGATTTCGACAACCTATAGCCCGCCGGCTCAGTCCAACGCCTGCTTGCCTAATCTCTGAAATATATCTAGATCCTTTCAAAATATTTGCACAGCGTTGGCTTTAGATTGTCTTCGTGCTGATTTAATTCTAACCTTATTTTGGGATATCACAGAGTACCCCGGAACACACAAGAATCTTATACCCTGAGTCTCTAAAGCGCTGACCTTTAGTCCTTCAACCTCACCAGGCTGGAATCCAATACCCTAAAGGAAGCGTGACTATCCCTTCCGCCATTGTTATACCAAGATAAGTCCGCACTATGGTGATCATCTAGGCTGGATGACTGCGATTTTAAAAGATTCATTAGAGATATCCTAGTATCCACCCTTAACCCATCAGTGTACATTGATATTGCCCCAAGTGGTTAGTGTCCATTTTTCCACATCGATCTACACGGAATAGGTATCTTCACGCCCGATGTGAAGTCGAAATATGGTGACAAATAGTCAGACTCACAGGCTATAATCTGCAGATGTTTGATCCTTTCCGAATGAGAATCGCATCATATTCCTGCTTTCCTTAATCTAAGAGCACTTTTGGTCGCAGTGCTCATGGAAAAATTTCTAGATACGTTAGGTTTAGTATTATATCTAGGGCAGCTTGCGCAGTGCTTCCGATAGCTCCCATAATACAAACCGAGGCACTTTCCTGAACCTAAATCAATATTTACGGTGACAGTACCTTGAGACAGCATTTGGCCAGTTTAAACCAACCATAGGTTCTTAGTTACAGGTGGGAAAAACTTTAGCTCTACAAAATTTCCCGTTCTTTCAGCTTTGGGTGAATAAAGCTGACTTAGTTTCACTGGGCTTACTACGAGTCTATTGGAGTTAACCCAGCGTCCCCTGCATTAAATCAGACAACGTAGAAGGAATCCCGCCTTTGACACGTATTACCACGTCATCTTTTCCTTCTCTTCGAAGGTCCTTAGAATGCCACTAATGTCCAGAATACACAGTAGTGGAAAGAGTACCCTCTCTTGTGTTGTGCCCCTGGTAGCAACCCTTCTTACGAAGACCTCAGAAAAATGCGTATCTTCTCAACCACTACTTTCCAAACAGTAATAAGCCCAGCTTGCAACAATGAAACTTTGATGTTTAATAATGTCTGACTTCGTATTGTGGGTATTTTTCGACCAATTTTCGCTTGGAACGTATCAAGTGCTTTCCGTACAGTTCTTTCCCAGGTTAGTCTGGGTAGATTTCAGCAGCTCACAATGGAGAGAGGTTAGGTTAGGTAGAACAGAACATAAAGAAAAGGATACAGCTCACTTGGATCCGCTTAATTTGGTCCCTTTGTTTTACCTAGAAAGGCCGATAGAAAGGGGGGAAAAAGAAGGAAAGAAGACATTTAAAGAAGGATAAAAAATTAGGAAAAGTATGATGAATGAAGCAGGCATACCAGGGTCTCTGGTAGGAATCAAACCCACGACCCCGGGACTGGTAGACTCGTGCACTTGCCACTGATCTACGGGGCACCCAGCTCACAATAGGTACTCAAGACCTCTTTACTCCTATCAAATACAGATTATTATCTAATTGCCATTTACTTTTGGTTTCGGGGTCGACTTGGTTGGTTATGGTGGTGGATCCATTTTTTATCGCAAGTAAAGATTCGAGGGAAAAATTATTTTATTTAAACAACATTTCAAGGTCTTTCAACTTCAATTTCCATGTCACCCAATTTCCCTACTTTTAAATGAATTGTGCTGCCCGCAAACGTTTGGAAATAAAGTCAGTCCCTTTCAAAGCTTTATAATTCCTTCGTTTTCTTTTTAAAACCACCACCTACCAGGCAAAATGCTTTTCTATAACAACCCTTTTTTTACTTCTTTTTTCCTTACTACTGCTGCTGCTTTGCTTCTTCCTTTTTTTTTATAATTAAAAGTCAAGTGAAAAATTGTATTCGTACGCCATAATGCAAAGTAATGAGATGTTAAAATATCTAACGCTGTACGGTGGGGCAGAAATAAAAACATTCTTCCTGGTTACTTAATGCGAAGGGATTGAATATCAACTGTAATTTTTATAGAAATTAATTTTTTTTTATGGAAAAATGTTTAAATTTTTTTCTAAATAATTTTTAAAAAATTTGGTAAAAAATAATTTTATCCCAAAAATATTAAGATTTTGTCCCACTTTGCACCGAAAGCTACGGTGAGAACAATAACACCACACGAATCACTGATTAGGCGTAAAAGCAACAACAACAATAACTTCAACAAAAACTGTTTTATAATCAGTTATGTTGCCATCTTCTTAGTGCTTTCGCTTTGTTGCTGTTTTTTTGTAAATATGCATTTGATGCAGTGATGCCAAACCATGTGTAATATTCTTTTAACAAAATTTTTTAATAACAAGCAATATATTTTTATCTTTTATTAAAATAGCCTAATATTAAGGGTATTTTTCTATTGAAAAATTTTCTGTAG
Source organism: Melanophora roralis (assembly GCA_963583895.1). Lineage (NCBI taxonomy): Eukaryota > Metazoa > Arthropoda > Insecta > Diptera > Rhinophoridae > Melanophora > Melanophora roralis. Next base: position 12,032,595 of record OY757191.1, on the reverse strand, counting down.
AAAGTTTTTTATTAAAATTTTCTTAATGTTTTTCAACATTTTCGAGAAGTATCTATAGGGCTTAAGTTAAGTTTGTCCATATGCACTTCATTGTTTCTTACACCAAATCGCCAGTACTCTTCAAATAAATTCTTAAAAAAACCTCATAAATATTTTCTGCCTTTATACAATAACTTTCATAAACTTATTGAGAATTATTATATTCAAACCAAAACCTTTAAGAGTTCCTTAAAACCCCCAACAAACCATTTTTCGTTATTAGTTGTTTTAATTTTTTTATACTCTTTTACAGCTAAGAACAAAAGAATTTTTTTAGAAAATTTTTTAAAATCCCTTTTAATACCAAACTTTGCAAAATATATTTTAAAATTTCCAAAACACTTCTTTACTCAAACTATCTTATAAAGAACCTTTGAAAAACAATATTAGGTATTTTGTGCAGCCACTTGACTAGCGGCGCAGAGTCCCAGATGCCCGCCGGTATAGCAAATCAGCCACCCAGGTGGAGCAGCCTCCTACCTAAACAGGTTATTCAATAGAAAATTATTTTTAAAAATTTCAAAATGTTAACCAACCTGTTTTTTTTTTTAATTTTAAGACAATTTTTTATAGAAAAAAAAATAAGTTCCAAAATATAAAAATATATAAAAAAAGTTAAAGAGAGAACTATTTTATATTTTTCTAAATAAATAAAAAAAAATCTTTCCCATAAGTTTAAAATTTATTGAAAAATTTAATTCGACTTTCAAAATTAAAAAAAAAAATACTCTGTTGAGAACCACTGACCTTGCAATACACTTACAACTCGGAAGAAGGGTGGTTATTTATAAAGGCATAACGGTAAAAAATTAAGCATAAGAAATGGCATAGTGGTGGTAATTTAAAAACAAAAAAATATGTAAAATGAAACACTTAATGCAAATTTATTTTGTTAAGAATTTTTCTTTTATTAAAACAAAAAAAAAACAGAAATTAACCATAAGTTAGGGAATAAGATTAATTTTTTGATGTTGTTAATGCAACAAGACAAATTTTGCTAGAAAAGTAAGGAAAAAGTCAAAATTTTTTTAAAAAAGAGAATGAGGAAATAATTTACAAAGAATTTTTTTATTTTATAATTAAAAACAAATTTAAAGGTAGAAATGGAGTTCTTGAAAATGTTCTAAAGTTTTTTTTTTTAAATTTAATTACAAATGTTTTTTAGTTGTTTTTTTTCTAACGGTAAATATGCACGTACATACATATGCGGTTGCTTGAAAAGAAAAACTTCGTCCATTTGTTCCCACAATGTTAACAAATTCGATTCATGTTAATTATATGGTTTTCATTACACGTCTATGACATGCAACGACATGTCATATTTTTGTTTTGTATGAGACAGGTTGACATCGCACACTCCGTGCCACTTGAGAATGTTACGAGAAAATAGAGAAAGAAAGTGGGGGTATGTGTACGATGCAATAGTTATTGACTCGTATTCCAAGAGTTAAGTGGCAGAAAAAAGGCACATTTTTAAAATTTTAATATTTGCTAAAAATTTTTTTGGAAAAATTTAAATTTTTTTAATTAAAAAATATTTTTAATAAAAAGTCATGATTTATAAGAACGTTTCCGGAATTTTTTTTTAATTTTATTTTTAATATAAAAACTTAAGTTCAGATTCATAAGCAGGGCAAGCAAAAACATGCTCTTCAAAATGGGTTTTATGCGCATAAAATATGCGGTAGAAAGTCAAAAATATGCTTTAACAAATAAATAATACAAGGTGGACCAAAAGAAATCACCCTATTGGAAGATGCTCTTATTTTTGCAAATGGCGGCCAATGTCAAATCTGTTTTGACATTTGTAAACTAGACAGATGTAGAATACAAGTGAAGAAGCCATGGAGTCATACACTTCCCAAGAACGTGGAATAGTCGTGTCTATTTTTTTGCCTCGCCGATTCCCTGCTCGTCCGACACCGACTGCGCAAACACTGCACCGTTTGCCCACCAACCTTGACGAGTATGGGACCACACGAGACGCTGCCAAGAGAAGCCGGTCCCGGGGCGCCTATTCGGCCGAAAATATCGGCGCTGTTGACGAGGATGTCGAGCTGTTGCCGGAAACATCGACCAGATGCCGTGTCTTGCAATTAGCCGGTCGTCCCTAAGGCGAATTTTGGTCAAAGACCTGCGCATGTTTTGGTACAAAGTCCAGTCGTTGCATCAGCTGCTGCCTGTCGACCGCCAAACACGTGTAACTTACTCCCAAGTCTTCCTTAATCTCGAGGCCGAAGTGGACGATTTTACTACCAAAATCATAATGAGCGATGAGGCTCATTTCCACCTCAGCGGGTACGTGAACAAGCAAAACTCGCTTCTGGGGCATTGAAAATCCACAACTGATGCACGGGGAGCCATTACACCCACTCAAAGTAACTGCATGGTGCGCTGTTCACGCTGGAGGAGTCATTGGGGCATTTTTTTTCGAGGACGCCGCTGGTCAAATGACAACAGTGGACGGTGCGCGCTTAAGAGCCATGTTAGCCTAGTTTTCTCTACCGCAATTCAACGATTTAGGACTGTAGAACATGTGGTTTCAACAGAACAGAGTAACGTCACACACTGCGGGAGCCACAACCGATATTGTGAAGGCGGCGTTCCCGGGTCGGCTTATCTCTCGTTTTGGCGATTTACATGGCCCACAAGATCGCCCGACTTAACCATTGCAGACTTTTTTGTGGGGTTTTTTGAAGTCCTCTGGGAGCCCTCAAGGACATTTTTTAAAATTGCAAAATTTTCTAAAAAATTTTCTTTATTCTCCTTACTTCACATTACTGATCATTTATTAATATTAAAGTAAAGACCGGGAAATTTTTCTAACAAAGTTATCTTGCAGTTTTGCACTTCATTGCATTGTATGTAATTCGATTTGTTTGTCCTTTGGACCCGCAGATATAAGAATGTCACTATGACGACATTGACTAAACAAAAACCACAAAATTTACTAAAAAGCAAAGCAAAGTAAACGCATTCTCTAGTCCAACAAAGAATTTTTTATTGCAACATAAAATTGGCAGCTTAGTTGCAAGCATGATACGTTTACGTGACACCCGACAAAAACGCTACGAAACCGAAATGTTTCTTTATTTGACATTTAGCTGAAGGAAGAAAAATATAAAAACTGGCGGCAATAAATTCCATTTTATGATAAAAACATTGGAAAAAAAGGGTTTGTGTTTTTTCTTGCTTTATTTCCAGATGATTTTCTTTTTTTTTTTTGTGCAGACCAATGTTTGCAATTCCCAAAAGGATAATATTGGGTCCTGCTGCTGTTGATGTGTATGTAGTAGAGGTCTGCTTGACTACACCCAAATGCCGTTTAAATACATTCGTTTGTTTTTCAACAACATAGTGTTTTTCATTCAATGTTAAACAAACTAAATGAATGAACCCACAAGCGAAAGCAAATAAAAAACAACTTCAACCGAAAACAAAATATTACCCATACATTCATATAAATAAATACTGAATAGAATGTGTGAATATTGCTGTATGATTGGTGTAAAAATTATTATTCATTTTTGTTTGCAAATTTGTCGTTATTGTTGTTGTTAAACATTCATTAACTCGAAAAAACACCTGAATGTTTTTATAAAAACTCTAACTGTAATGAGACTTTGCTGTGTTTTTGTATTTTCAAGTGTGTTTTATACACATTCAAAACGAAAACTGTAAAATGAATATATTCTTCTTGTATCATTGAGTGTAACACACAATACATTCTTTCTTGGGTTGTTACTGGCTTAACTTTATTTATCTGCCATAGAATGAAAAATGTTTGAATGAATATTGTTTTTGTCGTGTATAGGCAATTAAATGAATATAGTCATGCAGATGTCTAGTATGTAGTAGCAGCAACTTGTTCGACTGGTGGTTGTTGTGTGATGTGAATGATGACGGGTTATTAATGGATTAAAGTTACATGGCAGGATAACATCACATCTGTTTTTGTTTTCTTCTTCTTCTTCTTCTTTGCTTACAATTTCCTTTAGCGAAAGGGTCCTTTTGCTTGTATGTATGTGTTCCTTGTGTGTACGTAGAAATATTCAACTTGCATGAAAAAAAGGATTCGTTTTCCTTTTTTTTAAATTTTTTTCAAGAATGTCTACTTGATATTCTCTTATTCATTTTAATTCCATGATTCTCATTTAAATAATGGTTCGCTTTACTGTTAACGTCCTTGAATATAAACATTTAAACTTCTCTCACTAACTAACTCTTGCTCGTTATGTAAGCAGGAGTGTATATATGTGTGTCTCTATAAGTCCATCCTTGCCATTTGTAATGCCGTTTTGCTCTGAAATCAAATAAAACTCAATGGTTTAGAAAATTTAAATTTTTCAATTTTATATAAAAAATTTTTAAGTTGTCGTTCGTGTAACAATAAAATCGAGTCAATGATTTCCATTAGAACATCTTTGTTTTAAACTACCACACATTATAAACACATTTAAAGAAATAGATAAAAGACATAGATGGGACATTTTATAAAGTCCTTTTTTTTGCTGAAGAACAAAAAGAAGAAGAAGACCATGATTGGTTTAAGATTGAGTGGAAATAAAAAATTTGAAAAAAGAATAAATGATTGTAATGAAAGGCTGATAGCAAAAAGGATATTATTCGGGAAAAAAATTTAAGGAATGATTTTTATTAAATTGAAAATGTCTTCAGCTTTAACAAATACAGGGTGTCCGGTGGCAGGTTTATATTTTTAACCTTTAAAAGAAACCTAATAATTGACACAAAGTCTTATCAAGAGTATTGAACGACAGAATGGAAATGCGGATTTTATTGTTTTAAAGATGCCTTCCGTTGAGTTTAAAACACCGTTAAACCCGAGCTTTCTGTTGTACGCTACACGCTGTAGTAAACTTAGTTTAAGTGAGCTAAATTCTCCCTTCCTTTAAAGTAGTCCCATAAAAAAATCCATGAAAGTTAGATCGGGCAACCTCGGTGGCAAGCGGTTGTCCCCAAAGCGAGTTTTTTGCGGAAATTTTCCCCAAGCAAATTCATCTAATCTCTGGCTATACAGTGGCCCCATCTTGTTTAAACCACGTGTGTAACGATTACGATGGATGAGTTTGCAGGTTTGGCAAAAAGAATTCCGTAATAATAGGTCCATAAGTTTCACCGTTGACATTCGTCGCCTGACCACGAGAACTTTCGAAAAAAACTAATCTAATTATCTCATGCGTGGATGAGGTACATCAAATAGTTACGCTGGGGCAGTGCAATAGTTTTTTATGTTTCACTCAAGGGTTGCGGGTTATTGGAGTCCAGTAACGGCAGTTTCGCTTGCTGACGTGACCGTTTAAGTGAAAATGAGACTCGTCGCGCCAAAAAATTGGATTTACAGTGTGAAAACGCTTCAACATGGTTTCACAAAAATTGTTGAGTAAACCAAAGTCACATTCCTTCAATTCTTCAACGATTTGTATTTTAAAAGGATAGAACTTCAGATTCTTTTTTAAAATTTCATGAATTATTGCGTTTGGAAGTCCCAGTGAGTATGCTTTTTCACGTATTGAAAGTTGTGGATTTTCACGTAAACTGCTTTCAATCAGTTCAATGTTTTCGGGAGTCGTTGACGATCGACTGTGTCTTGGCCGTGGGACATTCATAGCTGAAGCAGTTGCGCGGAATCTCTGCATCCATGATCGAATTAAATTTACACTCAGCCCATCACGTATTTGCCGAATACGAAACTTTGAACCAAATTGTTGACGAGCACAGCGAGAAAACTGTCGAGTGGCAAGGATCTAATTTTATGATTAAAAAATATGTTTTTCATTGAGGTTTATAAGTTTAAATTGGAATAAAACGAATATGACTACCGGACAGGGTACGGGTTCGATTCACATTTCTAGTAATCGATTTAAAACATAAGACGAGTGGTATCGATAACAGTTCATCTTTGTTTTAACAAAATGTTGCTTTAATTCCAAACTAGTTATAAACCAAATGAGAATTGTTACCTTTGAAGGTCTAATTATTGTCGGTATGTTATTGTGAATTGATCATTGTAGTTATAACGACCCTTAAAGCGTTTATAACTTTTCTTTGTATCTACTGCGAGGGCTTATGGTGTTAAAGAATATTGATTGCCAATATATACCAGCACTTCCTACAGACTCGTTTCGGATTAGACTCCATGCCTTTGTATCTTCAGGTAGCTTTGAATCTCGAGAAGCATTACGTAAACTTTACAAAATTGGTACGCTTGTATGGCATCCCCCTTCAATGCTTCTTTCTAACCTGTTTTTTCAAAATGTAGGCACAACAGATTTTTAAATTTTTAATACCTAAAGATTCGCTTAAATGATTTTCTCGCTTTAAATGTCTATGGGCGGTAACATCTCGTCATACACCATGAATTTCCAAGTTGAAAATGGAGTTGTTTCGTTTTCAGTTACCAAATATTCTACAGTTGATTCAGATATGTACTTTCTCGACTGATACAGGGGCTACCAATTTGGCTACCAGTCTGGGTCGGTAAGTATTTTTACTTACTTCCTTAGTTGGCTATTTATAGCAACCCATGTGGGTCTTTAGTTGGCCAAGGAAATAATTTCCAGACCCTTCGGTCCTCTGCGTTTCTTCTTCAATTTCGTACGTTGAGTTCTAGACCAAGGCTTTTCCAAAAAGTTTCGGTCGTCCTTTATTTCCTATATTAAAGGCATTGACCTGGGGGAATGCCGTGATTCGCCTCAATTCATTCAGACAAACTAAATGCCGCCGCTCGAATTCGCCTCCAATTATATACAGGTTAACCGAGATATATAAGAAAGTATGAAGTCTTGCTGACATTAAATAGCGATTGCCTTCCAAATATTTCTAATAGTTTTTGTTATAAAAATTGGATCCGCCGGACTTCACTTTTCTTCGGAAGCTTGATTTTAACAGGCTTAAATGACTGCCATATCTATGAGAATCTATGGCTAATAGAGTCGAGCAAATAAATAAAAAAACAATTTGGAATTAAGAGCAATAGGAAAGATTCAAATTAATCGCATACAATTCCCATTCCGTTTTCATCTTAACATCGCATATGTACATTCCTAAACATATTAGTGGTGCCACCACTCCTGAAATTATTTCGCTATTTCCCCAGCAGCCACGCAACTGTAACATCCCTTTACTTCATTCTTTAAGTAAAGTTCGGCCACTGCTTAAGAGTAATGGGATGCAGATTATTTAATACTTGAGTTACAGCAACTTTACATTTCTTATTTGTTTCAAAAACTTTTTTTCCAAGTTTGAAAAGTTTTCTGTTATATTAACAACTTTCCTTGTCTCCCCCCCTACCTTTCCCCTTCACTTAAACAGAAGTAATGTAAAAGAAATAGAAGTTTCATTTTTATTTTAAGGCGGGTAATGGTAGCAAAACCCTATGTTTTTGTGTGAATATTAAGTAATTTGTCAAAAGTGACAAAAACATTTAACAAACTTTAAAATGCCTACAAAGAGGGTGGCTGATGAATTTTGCTACATTAAGAAACTCAAATAAATTTTTGTAAAGTTTTTGCGATTTATTTTTTATTAATTATTTTGAAATATAATACATTTTTATTAAAGTGATTCATGAAGTTTTGAGAACAAATGAATTCAAATGGCCTCCACCTCCCTGACACTTGGGCGGCATCTTATTTAGAAACTTATTCATTACTGCCTAGAGGGTTGCAGCGGGAATTTCCGCGATTATCCTTCGAATCGATTGCTTTAAATCGGAATGTGAAGTTTCTTAAAATCAGCTTAATGGGAAACATAACAGCGTGGTTATGTGACAAGTTTCCCCATCTTGTTGAATTCACACAGAGTTGAAAGACATTCTCTTTCGGCGTAGTTCTGGAAAGAAAGACTCTTTTAACATCTTTCATTTCTTTCATTGACCGCAACAGTAAGCCCGTTTTCTTCGAAAATTTAAGCCCAACAATGAACCTGGATCAAACTGCATACCACACTGGGACGGGAAGTGGGTGCAACTGCATCTCATGGAGTATCTGCAGGGGAGAATTACTCCATATTCGACAATTTTGTTTGTTAACAGACATAAAAATGAACTTCAAGATGTTTTTATTCTCTGCCGTCATTTGGATAATCTTCTCCCAAAATTCCAAGCGAATCGGCAAATCTGTTGTGTTGAGTTTACTTCTTTATTGAATCTTATGTGGGAATAAGTTTAAATCTTGATGCAAAATTGTCTGCAGTGAATGACTGCTGGCACCCATTTGAGCAGATAAGCTGCTTGTCAAGACTCTAGGATCGAATTGTATGGCAGTAGCAATAGTTTCCTGCGTCTAAACTGAGATATCGCAATGATAAGGCCATCTTTCGATTGAGCAACGTTCGGCAAAATTATTTACGAGCCTCATTATAGTCCATCTGCTAGGAGGAGCGCCGCCAAACGTGCGCCTATATTCTCTTTGGACGGAAATTAAAGACTCTAAAGCTTGAAAGCGGTGCACTATCAAAATTGTTGTCCCATTGCTCCAAGTCTCCATTTTCGTTAAATCTAAAGATCAATCCATAAAAAAATGCAACGGGTTGATTACGCGGAAAAAAATATTGCGTTTTTTTTTGGTAGCAGCTTTCATCACCCACCCTGTATATATACGAATTCAAGTGAAAATAGTAAGTTAGTCTCTGCTTAACAAAACGCTGGTTGAAAATCATAGCCCCCCTCTTCCTTCACAGCTCTTTGGTCTGCCTTCTCTAGTTAATGAAACGACTTTATTTTCAAGTGGCCTTTCTTCTGCATGACTGAAAGTAAACGCATAAATAAAATAAGCAACAACGTATAACGAAACGAAATCAAATATACACAGATACATACAAACATATATATATATATGTAAATTCAACATACACAGCTAAAAATATACATAAATTCATACATAAAATTAAGGCAAATTTACATAAGAAATTCTACTTAATGTAAATTGACATCAACAAGCAATTTTGTATGACTAAATGACTGACAGAATAACATTCATAACGCCAGTTTTGTTATCAAAAGTACTTAAGAACTGTCACCAAAAGTACCACCGCTAACTACATTAACATGTGATGCTGAATAGGGCTGAATATGATCGAGTCCTTAAAAAGCAAGTCCTTATGGGTAGGAAAAGTATCCCATACGCCAAAAAATTGCTAGAATAAGGGCATATCAAAAAATGTCATTATTTTTACTCATAAATTAATGTTTTGTATTGTTCTGGATAAAGAAGTCTATTTAGATATATAGTAAGAGCTTTCGCTTTTTATCCTTGTACTGATACCCAAAACTAATCTTCTTTGGAAAACCGAGTGTAGCTATGGATTGGCGATTCTTTGCCCAGATAAAAATGCCTGGAACTTTTTTATGAATGGATTCAAGATAGAGAGGGTGAGAGGGGTCGGTGCTGCGGTCTTCTATAGGGAACAGAGCACCAGAGTGAGTCCAACAAACCTTTTAATGACTTTTCTTTCTGGCCGAGATTTTAGGAGTAAAAATGACCGCTGGGGTGCTATTATGTAATTCGATTCGAATCGAAAAGGCTTTCGAAATGAATTTTCTATTCGAAAGGCAAATCGTATTATCTAATACTTTTAAGAATTGGTAAGTCTGCTTTCATTCTTCTTTAATTTCTTTCTTCTCCTGCTCTTAATTTCCTTAAAGCATTAGATAATACGATTTGACTTTCGAATAGAAAATTCCTTTCGAAAGCCTTTTCGAATAATTGAAAGACCAATTTCGTTTTCTTGTACTTACATCAATAACAATGTTTATTGTGACTGGATAACGATTGCTTAAGCAAAATTGGCTTAGGGTATGCCGGGCTTCCGTTCAGGACGAGTCTTCGTTAGTAAGTAAGTAAAATTCAGTCACGAGCCCGCCTAAACTTCTATCGCTCAGTTTTCGTCGAGAAAATCGTTAATTCACAATACTCTACAATAATCACAATAATTTTCAAAGGCGGTTAAATAAAATAGTTCAGGATTGGGGATTAAAAGCTATATTAGGAATTCAATATTAATTCAGGCTTCCTTAGTTTTGGAGTTTCCCTAGCCTTTCCTCAGAGAATCCCTGTCAGTATAAAAACTGTTTCAAAGTTCCACATGCCACACTGTCCCAAACTTTGTGCTCCTTGGTAGATAAAGCAATAACTGTCTATGCGTTAGGCTGGATGTCCATGTGTTGCTTGTAATCAAAAATCGCATTTTTGACAACAATTAGGCAAAGTTTGACATAAATAAGTTTCTTAGAGACGAACCGAAATGAAAGCAGCTGTCATTGCTTCCTTTTTCTTAATTTTCAAATAAATCTACTTCCAGAATTAGCTCAGGCTCTTGTAACCGCCACCAGCACAATCCTATTTTATATATTAAAAATTTTATTCTATCGATCCTTTTATTTACTTCTTTGGGGATCGGTTGATTATTTACATTATCGTTCGTTTTTTTAACAAGTATAGGCACTCTTTACGTGTGGTTTCGGTAATCTTACTGTTCAAAGTTATCAGCTAAGTGGGCTTCTGCATCCGACCCTGAAACTAGGTTTTTCAGCATGACCTTTAGGTGGGCTGGTTCTTAAGTCTAACATATGTCATACATTACACGCCCACTTTTAGCCGCCCCTAACATTTTAAACAGACACAAATAATTGGCGGCTTTTGCTGATTTTAAGTCAACTGCCGCCTGCCTTGATATTTCGAATTAGGATTGTCTCTTAAAACTCGTTAGGAGTATGGAGTTTTAACCAAAAGAGGTGAATGACACAGACGTGTTTTAATCACCGCTTTATCCCGTTTTTAACTGCCTTTGCCAATTTATAAACGATACAGTCAGTTGTCTGTATTGGTCCAGTATCCTTGTACTTATATGAGAATGTTGGTAGTATGCATCGTCACGCAGTCTAAATAAACCCATAGTTCTAGTTTTTGTACAACGTATATAAATACGTCTGGGCTCAGAAGTTCCGAAGAGGCAATTTCTTCTACTTTATCGTCTGAGATATCGAAGGAGAATTTTATGCAGATGAGAGGTTCCGATGTACAGAAGTCGATCAGATTGGGGGCGATATCCACAGTTCCAATAATGCTTGAAACACCCTATATTCTGTGTCCACTTACCAAGGTTACCTTAACCTCCATACATTTTTGATAGATGTTGGTACGGGTGTCTGGGGGCAGATTTATATTTTCAGACTTAAATAAAAAACTTAATTATTGACACAATGTTTTCTTAAGATCATTAAACGATAGAATGAAAATGCGGATTTTATTTTTTAAGAAGTATGTCATCCAGATGCCTTCCGTCGAATTGAATACACTGTTCAAACGAAGCCTTGTGTTTTGCGCCACATGCTGCAGTAAACTTGGTTCAATTGAGCTGATGTCTCGACGAATATTTTCCTTTAAAGCCACAAGGGCTAGAGGATTGTCATTATAAACCCTCTCTTTGAGGTAGCCCCAAAAAAATACATGGGAGTTAGATCGGGTGACCTCGGTGGCCATGGGATGTTCCCAAAGTGACTGATCAGTTTTTGGGAAAATTTCCCTGAAGCAAATTCATCGTGGCTCTGGCTGTGTGTGCAGTCGCCCCATCCTGTTAAAACCACGTCAAATGGTCAAATTATCTCATGCGTGGATGAGGCACACTCAACAGTTACCCTGGGGCAATGCAATAGTTTTTTATTGTTTCAATCGAGGGTTGCGGGTTCTCAGAGACCAATAACGGCAGTTTTGCTTGTTGACTTGGCCGTCTAAGTGAAAATGAGCCTCGTCGCTCCAAAAAAATGAGATTTACAGTGTGAAAATGCTTCAACATGGTTTCACGAAAATTTTTGAGTAAACCAAAGTCACATTCCCTCAGTTCTTGAGCGATTTGTATTTTAAAAGGATAGCACTTCAGTTTCTTTTTTAAAATTTCATTAGTAATTGCTCTTGGTAGTCCCTGTGAGGCTGCTCTTTTCCGTGTTGAAAGTTGCGGATTTTTACGTAAACTGCTTTCAACCAGTTTAATGCTTTCGGGAGACCGTGAAGATCGACTGGGATCTGGCCGTGAGACAGTCATATCCGAAGCAGTTTTGCTTAATCTTTGCACTCACAAACAAATGAAATTTATATCGTCCTATCACGTATTCGCCGAATACCGAACTTTCAACAAAGTTGTCGACGAGAAATTACGTAAGAATCATTACTCTTAAAAAATGTCTCCATAGCAAACGCGAGATGCTTACTCGACCACTGCGATATCGTGACTGACAAATCCGCACAATCAATAATTTCAACGGCGCCACCCTCCTTCCCCACCGTTTATTAGTTTTTGAAATAATCGTATTTAAAAGTATAAATTGCCACCATACACCCTGTATTTGTTATAGAATAGATTGTGGCTTAAGCTGGCCATAACTTTTTTAATGCAAAACTTTTGCATCCTTTTTAGCATACCGTAAAGGGTATTGGAGATTCGGCACGACTTCACATAGTGCTCTTACTTGTGTTTATATAGACTTTTTCCTCTTTTTATCATTTTATTTAAGTTTTTCCTTTTTTCCCCGACAACCTAAGTGTATTTGATACTGTCATGTCAGCATTTCTTAATACATATTTGCTATTGCATTAAAATTTTTATATCATTTTTGTTTTTCAAGTACTTTTTCTATAAAATCTACTGTTTTTTATTATCATTTAAAAAAAAATGAAGAAGGAAATCCTAAAACAGCCTGAAAGAGTTAGAAAACTTATAAGAAAGAAAAAAAAAAACTATAAAAAAAAGTTAATTGTGTGTACAAGTGATTTACAATTAAGTACAGAAGTATAATACAGAAAGAACATGTCAAACATTAAAGTACCATTTTCTGAAGACAAACTGAAAGGGGTGCTTATGTGAACGAAAAAAGTAGCACAAGTTTTTTGCTTGTGGTGCTGATGCTTCTTTACAGTATCTCAGCAGCATCTTAAGAAATAATGGTTAATGTGCTTTTTATTAATGCAACAATAAAAAGTGAAGAAAAAAAATTAAACACAGGAAAAATAAGAAAAAGCCATGTTCGCAATACCATTAACCCCTTTTTAAGTTACTTCCGCATTGTTAAGTACTTTTTTTTCTATTTGCTGATAAAAAAAAAGTAACCAGCCACCCACAAAACAAATTTCCTATAGCAATATTTAAATATTGGGTATAATTGGTTGATCCATTGTTTTCATACAAGGAGCTGGACAGAAGTTAGGAATTAACTTACAAAAGGCAGAATCTTTTCCACAGATACACTCGTAGTCCTTCTAGACCAATTGTACGTCTCCTTTGAAAAATTAACAAAATCGAACAAAGAAGAAAAAAACTAAAGTACCCATGATTACCCTTCCTCTTATTTTCTGGCAATGAAAAGAGAATTTGAGGGAATACGTCTTTTGTGTTTGCCCTGCAATCACTGCCCTCCGCAAGCACCATCCAATTATGATGTACCTGAGATTTAAATGGCGACATATTAGCCACGTCACCTTGTTTAATTCAGGCTCCCTTAGTTTTAAGATTTCCCTAGTCTTATCTTCATTCAGGTCTTCTCAGAGTATTGTCACATTCTGTCAACTGTCTAATCGTTCCGCAATGCTCTGTGGGCAGTTTCCACCCTCTCCTTTAACTTGGGATTCTATTTCACGAATTTCCCTAATTTTTTAAATTTTTAAACTCTCAAATCACATCTGGCATAATATTAGACATAAATGTCGCTGCTTGTTGGTTTGAGCGTCCGTCCCAACGCTTCTCTTGTTGCTCAATACAGGTTCCCTTAGTTTTAGGATTGCTTTAGTCTTATACTCATTCAGTGTGCCTCAAAGGATTCTCGTTATTCTACCAACTGTTTAAATGTTCCACAGATACATGTGGGAAGCACCCCTTTAACCCGGCCTTCGCTGAGATGAAAGTCTTCGGGTGCCATATAACCATTTACTTAACGTTTTCCATTTTTTAACTCTCAAATAAACCACATCTGGTATAATATCAAACACAAATATCGGTGCTTGCAGGCTTAAGTGACCCGTTAGTACATTTATCTTTTTGATCAATTCAGATTTCCTTAGTCTAAGGACTTTCCAAGTCTTCCCCCTATTTGCTTCGCCTCAGAGGTCCCTTGTCAGCTTTTCAACTGTTTCAACATTCCACATTGCCCGGTAGCTTATGCTCTTCTCTTAAAAACAAGGGATTCCTTAAATTCACTGCTTGCTGTTCTTAGGCTTTGCCAGGAACCCATATAAAGCATTCTTGGCTATAGAATTTGTGCTTCCGGGTTTGTATGTTCTCATCAACCCTCAGCTATCCGTCCAAATGCTCATGTCCATTGGGCCTGCCCGTGCTTTTAGCCAGGACAAATATTCCGAGAGTTTTTGAGCCTCGTCTTATAGAAAGACAGGGAAACACAAGTAGATCTTGGTTAACAGGTTTTTAACAAGAAGGGTCGCTTCAGCCTTAAACTATCGATTTAACAAGACATTTCTTAAGACATATGCGCTAGGGGTTAGGTTTATTTCTATTATCAGTTCGCTCTTCTCTCAAGTCAGCCAAGTAATTTCAAATTAGGAAATGCTTTATTGATTCAATGAACCCCCGCCACCCCTGCATGCCTGGCGATCGGTGCTGTCCGCAACCATCATCTGATAGGGGTGTGATTGTAGCTCAATACGGGTCACTACCCAAATAATACGTATTAATTCAAGTTCCTTGCATTGCGACACTTTTCTAGATTTTGCGCCTCCGGGATAAGCGCCTTTTTTGGTCATTGCCTTTCCGTACAGATTTTTACCTCTGTTGGATCTTTATTTATCGTAAGCTAGGACGAGCGCTTCGTGATTGTTTAAACCTCTTTCTTGTAGAAAAGTGTTCTGGTCCAAAAGGTAGAAGGAATACTCGGCCTTCGAGTTTTCGCCAAGGATTCCCAGCCCTGTTCTTTCCTCCGTTCTAAAGCTTTTCGTATAAAAACACGTCCCATCCAGTCTTTGTTACGGAGATCTGTCTATTCAGGGCTGTCTGCTTGGAATCGGAGCAGTGCAAGTACTCCTGACTTATACTTAAGGGGAGTTCCACTATCCTCGTACAGTTTTTCATTGTTTTTAAAATGCGTTAATGGTTGAACTTATAACTCCCGTTAACCTATTTTCCCGTCGGCTGAAGGAGTTTTGCCGCAATGTATAATGCTTTTATAAGCCTGGATATTTACAATGATATCTAATGACCTCATTTGAGTGGTCCTTATTATCCCGTTTATTTCAAGCAACATGTATGTACGTTGGACCTTCTTAGAATTCCAATTTTGCAATTTCTGTTAACTGACGCTTTTGTATAGCCAGTGTAGATGTCATTTATGAACTAAAGTCCTATTTCTTCTACCAGCATGAATAAACCTTGACTGCTTTTTCCTTCAACTTTAGCATCTAATTCAGTTGCCGATTTAGGAGTCCTCCCTGGTAATTAACCCTCACGGATATGACAATGGTATTACTCAAGAAGCGAAGCTTTTTAAAATACGCGAATTTCACTTTTATCTGAGATCACTTTCAGATACTGAGCAATAGCCAGGCGTCTTCTATCTTTATACCAAGCTGATTTAGGTCCTTTTCTCTAACAAGTATAACCACATTTTTCGCGGACAGAACAGCTTTAAATCCTTCATCATTTAAGGCCCCCTGTAAACTGTATATTGCAGTAACCCAAAGAAAAGGGGAAGAGAATACTACCATGTGGGTGGGTCACCATATTTTACTTTGTCCTCAGGGGAAGCACCATAAAGTCCGCAAATTATAATCTTATTCTAATCAAGTTTTTTTAGTACTGAATCAATGTGAAGCTGCTTCAAGGATTGAATAAGCCGTCAATTTGCACGTTTACTTCTTCCTCTATGGCAATGCATACAATCAGGTACCACAATTTATAATGGAAGGGTTTCTCTAACCATGCCCTGTCCGCCAATTAATTGGTTTTTAAAAATATAAAATTTCCTTAAATTTGTTACGACAATTTGAATTTAATTATTCTTCTCTCCTTTACAATTTTATAGCTGCTTTTCAAATTCGTGTTGAACTTAAATAAATTTTGTCCTCAAAACATTTTCAACACTCTTGTTTCAATATATTTTTTTGTATATCATTTTACACACAAAAAAAAAACAAAATATTTTTCCCTCCCCAAATAAATGTTTGTTGGTAGATAAAATTATTTTACGTATGTATGTATGTAAGTATTGAAGCAAATATGTTTAGTGTAGAAAATTTTGTTGCCGGAACACACCGCACTCATATACAGACTAAGGCAACAACAATCAACTATTAACACGCGTCTGTTACAATAACAAAAAACCACAAAAACGTAATATCAACAACAATGATATTTAAGTTTTATTCCCTCGTCTTATGCGAAGTTTCTGTGTATATGTGTGAGTATGGACTCTTCCCCCTTTTCTTTAAAAGTAAGTTAATGTCTGTCTGTCTGTTTGTCCGTCCTTCCTTGCCTGGCCTGCCTTAATTTCTCATGGCGTTAAATTTCATTTAAAAAAAAAGACAAAGAAGAAGAAGCAGCAGAAATAACTTGTGATTTTATAACTTCAGGGGTTGAAGTTCTACTACTTTATTTCTTTAGTTTAGAACAATCTTATAAAGTCCTTTTGTGCAATTGTAATTGTTGTTGGAAAAACAATTGGCATTATAATTATTTATATAAAGTATGGCTGAGTGTGTGTGTGCGTGCATGTGCATGTGCGTGCATGTTTTTTTATGAAATTCTTATTTTAAGTTACAATAAACCCAGAGGAGGGGGGAAAAGAAACACAAATCTAATATATTAAGGAAAACAAAATTTTTTTTTTGTTTTTAAATAGAAACAGGAAGTAAGAGGCGGATAAGATATAAGTAGAACAGTTAAAGCGACCATATATTGATAAAATCTCTTTTTACTTACAAATACAATTGATTTGTTACGGTTCTTTCCCAAAAGAATTGTCAGCTTTAAAATATATTTTATTTTTATCTAATGTGGTGACGAAAACGATAAGAACAAAAAAATCTTAAAATAATTTAGAGAAACCTTAAGAATGTTTTTCGTTAATAAGTCAGACATTATTTAAACTTGAAATTTGAAGGTCATTCATGTTAATAATTTACCAAAATGCTACTGTTTAGCATTTAAAGTGATTCCTTTGCAAGTTGACACGAGATTGAGCGAGCAGAGACCCCCGCAACTAATTTTAAATTTGATTGACTTTATTTTTCTTTGGCAATTGAAAACTTAAAGAAACAAAAATAATGTAAATAATACTTGCCAAATAAAATTAATTTCAGTAACTGAGAGTATTTTTTTAGAAACTTTTAAGAAACAAGTTTTATAACAAAACAAATGCGAAAGTTATAGTCGATTAAGTCTGACCACAAAATATTTTAAACAATACTTAACCATTTGTGGGTTGCGCGGTAGATCAGTGGTATGGTCGCGAGTCTGGGGGTTGTGGGTTCGATTCACACAAGAGACCCTGGTAAGTCTGCTTCGTCTTATTTTTCTTTCTTATTCTTCCCTAAATTTCCTTTTTCCTTGTTTCCGTATAAAGTCCAGTCTGTGCATCAGCTGCTGTCTGTCGACCGCCAAACGCGTGTAACCTACGCCCAAGCCATTTTTAATCTCGAGGCCGAAGTGGATGATTTTTCAACCAAAATCATAATGAGCGATGTGGCTCATTTCCACCTCAGCAAATTCGCGAACAAGCAAAACTATCGCTTGTAGGGCACCAAAAATTTACGAGTGATGCACTGCATGGTGCGCTGTTCACGCTAGAGAAGTCATCGAGCCATTTTTTTCGAGGACGCCGCTGGTCAAACGACAACACGAGACGGTGCGAGCTGTAGGGCCATGTAAGCCGAGTGTTTTATGCCGCAAGTTTTCGCCCGAAGTTTTCGCCGAAGTGTTGAAAAAAATGCCATAAAACGAGCCCGTAAAGCAATCAATTGTGACGGCGCCCATTTGGTCGATATCATCTTTTCGATTTGACCAATAAACTTCCTAAGTTTTTAATAAACATAATAAAAAAACAGAATCGAAGTTCTTTATTTAGAAAAAAATGAGAGCCAAACAACATCGGTTGACTTCTTTTGGCCCACCTTGTACATATGTGCAGCACATATAGAGGTTAAGGTGCCAAATTCAGTCGCTATGTATATCTTCGATTCTTCGGTATTAACCGTTCTGAAAAAAACTGGAAGAAATAGGTAAAGCTGTAGAGTAGAGAAAAATTAAAAAAGAAGAAATGAAAAAAAAGCAGATCCCCCAGAGCCTACTTCCAGATCGGCAGACTAATCGCCTTTTGTTATATAAAGAGTTTGGGTAAATTAATCCTCCTTTTTTAACAAGAATCAAAAATTTATTGCCAGATTTGCTGGGACCAGTTAGACCTAGTAATCTAAAAGCAGGACCACTAGAAAGACCGGACCAAGGCCAGATTCAAAACGTTCCAGGTGTGTTCTCGATTTGAACAAACAGGGGCTTTTAGACATGGTGCCTGCTGTTACCGGTCACTGTCGACTTGCTATCATGCTAGTTTACTGCCTTTTAGCGACTTTTGTAAAAACCTTTAAAAACCTTTCTGCTTTCGTGTGGAACTGGGCGACTCTCGGATCAATTACATGGGGGGATGTTTATCGAAAGTGGCAAACTTTAGCATGTCGAGCCTTTCATCCGCTATTACCTGCGGTTGGTTCGGGAATAGGAAACAGGACGGGGCGACCACATTAATAAGCCCCTATCTTTGACTTTTCAACTTTCCAAATTTGAGATTCTCTTTTCTTTTTCTCCATTTCTTGGGCATCAAAAAGGGGCAGACGCAACGGGCTCAAATGGTCTGTATCTCGTTCTTACTCTACTTCCGACGCTGTCTGTTCTTCCTTATCCTAACCTTAGTAGTGGAACACAATGCTCCTAAAGATTTTGGAATACTTTTGGTAATGTAAAGTATTTTACAAATAAATAAATGAATGGGCGACACTTTACACTTAATTAGATACGTTAACAAACAAGTAGGTGTGATGGCGTCCTATTTTTTTCCAGGCCAAAGTTTTACTACAAAGAACGATAAAATTTAAAAGATTAAAACACCGTTCGGTGAAGCGCAAGCTGAGGTCTAAGCTTAAAACCCCATTTTAATAAATTCGATTCTTTTCCCTCACCCCCCCCCCCCCCCCCCCCCCTTATGTCGCGTTGTGTCAGTTTGCCACGGCTTTGACTTGTTCTTTAGGCTCTTTTGAATTTTTTCACTCTGAAATAACCATTACTCAGTGAACGGCCTTTGCATTGCATTGGTTTGGAACAGGGAACCTGCTCGTGGTCCAATAGCTTCAATGTAGACTTTGGAATGACAGGCCGTACATAGATGTTGCATTTCATATTCAGTCGGAATTAAGTGGTATCAATTTTAAGAACATGGAATGATTTGAAGTAAATTCTATAAAAAACCCAGAGACAACTGGAGGCTTCCTTGGAGGAAAAACACAAGCAGAGAATAACAGGCCATGCAGTAATAGAGGAAATACTTTATCGATTCGATGTACAGAAGTTTGCGAAATTCGATTAAGGAATCACTGCTGGTAATTCCCTTCCACTTCACTCCTTGCATTTCATAACTTGATGCTTTCATTAAAACAATTGTTTAAAGATTTTATAAAACAACATCAGCTACTTCGACATCCATTTGAAATTTTATTTCCCACCTTATGGCATTCGACCCATAATGGTGATTAAGGCAGGAAAGGTTATAACAAATATTTTACTGACATCCATATGTGCAGCAATAAAAATGTAACTGTAAAACTCTAATTAAAATGTTTCTAAAATGAGTTTTCAATATAAAGTGTCATTGTGTCAAAATACATACATACAAAGTTTTGTTTACTTTTCCCTCGAAATAATGTTAACTTTTTCTTCCTTGTTATTTTTGGGAGTTTCTTTTCTTTCTTTGGCTTTTGTTATTAAGTATTTTGTAATTTACTACACAAAACACAATCTGCAATATCATATGTTTGATTTTTTTTTATTTTCTATTTTTTTTTCCTCAGACTTAAGGTAAAAAAAAATGCAAAGACATGCTGTTTCTTCTTTTTTAATATCATGTCATGATATGATAAAAAAAAAAACAGGCAACAACAAGAGCTAAAACATGAAAAAGATGTATG
Source organism: Melanophora roralis (assembly GCA_963583895.1). Taxonomy (NCBI): domain Eukaryota; kingdom Metazoa; phylum Arthropoda; class Insecta; order Diptera; family Rhinophoridae; genus Melanophora; species Melanophora roralis. The sequence goes on along the minus strand of OY757191.1, from coordinate 12,012,367 downwards.
ACACACTCTTAACCACATTAAAATCAGACATAGAAATATACAAACATACAGACATACGTACGTACGTACACACAACACATGCATACAGCAGCACATTTGTAGCACAAAAGAGAATGATGCTTTTTGCCTTCTTTGAGAAGAGTGGTTCACATGTTTGTACGTGCTTAAAAGGACGGATAGACGTAAGGACAGAAAGCCACACTTACTGTTGTAAGGAACAGGCATAGAGGCAGACTAACATATGAAAGATTTTTTTCAATTTATTAATACACAATACAGGCATTAAGCCAGAGAAACGAAAAGACAGGCAGACAGACAGACAACAAGAGATACAGACTAACGAAAAGACAGACAGACAGACGGACAGACAAGAAAAAAGACACAGTTAAGGTGTAAGCACCTTCTATACACTAACTTAACCTGTATTTTTCCTCACTATTACCGCAGCAGCAGCAACAATTTAACCAAATAACCAACAACAATATCATCTTGAAACACAAACAAAAACAACAATATGAAGGAAAAAATAAACTTTTAGTTTCTTTTCCTAATTTTTTTTTTAACAAAATAAAAGGTTTTTTCATTTGTAAAAGAATCTTCTTTGGCATACATACCTGAAGACATACACAGACGTTGACATAATCATATGTTTTCAAATCCATTTGTAGATATGTAGGTACGTATATATGTATATGTGTGCATTTCGGCATAAAAATTATTTGTGCATGTGTTTGTAATGAAACCCTACAGTTACAATTTTTGCTCCAACCATTGGAAACTATGCTATTGATGCTATTGAAGCCTTCTCCTATTTTTTGTTCTGAGAGTTAAGTGGGGCATAGGAATCATGATGGTGCATGCTCAAGATGCTATTCCATTTAAATTGTATATTATTGACCTCTTTAGGAATGTTAAACTTCGGCGCTCAATCCAAAAAGTCCACTGAGCTTGACAGACCATTAAATCATTTTTTCATCATAGGTTAGGGTTAGGTAGAACAGGCAGCCGTAGAAAGAAAGGATTCAGCTCACTTGGGTCCGATAAATTCGGTCCCTTTGTGTTACCTGGAGAAGCGGATAGAATAGGTTGAGACGGAAGGAAAGAAGAAATTTAGAAAGAAAGATAGATAAGAAAGAAAGAAGGAACAGAAGAATAAAGCAAACTTACTAGGGTCTCTGGTGGGAATCGAACCCACAACCCCCTGACTGGTAGACTCGTGCACTTACCAATGACCTACCGGGGCACCAGGTTGTCATGGGTTGTTATGCTTCTAATTCAAAGCATAATTGGTTTTATTTCTAAAACTCCTAAAAAATTTCAGCCAATTTTACAGGTCTAGGAATATTCTGCTCTTTAATGTTCCGAAACCGTATTCCGGTTTTTTTTACTCAGGTAGTGTTTCAGGAAGGAATCCGAGAGGCTGAATTAGGAGTGTGCAGTCTTCAGTGATGGATCGAGAATGGAGGTGGGCATCGGGGGTGGTGTTTAAGCAATGGATACGGGAGAAGGCATGTCATACAGACTTCTAAACGAGTGCAGCGTTTTTCAGGCTGAAATTCTGGCTGTGACGAGAGCCGCGGAATCAATAGGGGAAGACGCGGATGGAAGAGAAGAAGTGACTATCTACGTTGACAGTTAGGGCGCGCTTAGGGCTCTAGACTGACATTATGTCAGGTCTAAACTTGTTGATGACTGTAGACGTGCTTTAAGGGTGATCTTGGCAACACGCAGGGTTAGGCTTTGTTGGGTTCCGGTCATTGTGAAGTTTTCGGCCATGAATTGGTGAGGAGGGGATCGGCCCGAATATTGGGCTGGGTTGTGAGCCGGTAACGCCACCATTGGGTTTCTAGACTAGAGCAATGGACAAGGTGGGCCAAAACTGGAGGGGCAGGACTAATTGCGGGATCATACATCATCTGTGGCCCAGGCTGCAAAGGAGAGGCACTGACCTGCTGTTTAAGGAGAGCAGGGTGGTTCTGAGGTGCATTATTTAGACGATGTGAGATATATGACGAAGAAATGTAATAGGAACTCTCCGGATTTCTAGATGAGGAGGAGACCGAGACTGTATAACACCTTGTCTGCCACTACCTTAGGTTTAAAGTTAAAGAAGAAGAAGAAGAAGACGTAGTGGAAGAAGAGAGGTGAAAAAGCACACTGACAGATATAGTAGAACATTTAAGGAAAAGAGTTGGAAGTAGAGGCAAAGCTAAAGTGAAGAAAATGAAAGAAGGAAAAAAGATAGAAAAGAGCAGACGCCCTGATGTTTCCAACGGGTATCGCACCTGCGAACCCCATATTTGAAGACTTACTTAGTACCGGAGCTTTAACTCTTTGAATTTTTCACTCTCTCTCAGAGTGGCGGTTTTTGTTGGGTTTTGTCTAAATTTATGTTTTCGCCAGTTTCTCGTGGAATGAAAAATCCTGAAGTGACTTATTTCTTACATGAAATAAACTCTGCTCCCAATCAGGAGAGGTCATGCCAAAACGCATGCCTGGTACTGATTCTGGTGACAAATTCGATCTTGGAATATTGGTTTCATTCTAAGCACAAATTGAAATCTTGGAAAGCCTAAGTGGTGGTGGTGGCTTAAACCCAAATCTTTAAAATAATATTGTACCAAGTGTCGGGGCGCTTTAGACAAGAAGAGCTTAGATATGCTCCGCTCCCCACTTAGATGATATTATGCCCAAATTCATGGCTACAATTTGGTACTGATTCTGTTGCCAAAGATGTTATTGGGAGACTCTGGAACCTTGGCTATAACCTGGAGTACGATGTAACCCCTTGGTAAGCTAAGTGTTAGTTGAAGCTGTAACCTGAACTGCGGGGAATGTATAGTTTGATGTTGAGTGGCACTGCAAGCAAGTGTCATGATTTTTGACTGAAAGAGTTTGGGTATGCTTCTCTTCTCATCCAAATTCCAGACTCCAATTTGGCAAATTGTTTTTTATGAGGGAGTTGGTCAACCCATTGTTTTAAAATTCAATTTCAGAAATTCCAATTCAAAATCCAACCGCAAATGTCATACTTAGCTAGACCTTGGATTGTAACCCCAATGACAGCTGATAGAAGAAGAAGAGCAATTGTGACTGAATTGGAATACACCTTAAAGCGAATTAAGTCATATATTTCTCTTTCAGAATTGTTTGTTGCAAATAATATCGAACTATTTAGTTGGCTGGGGTATAAGTTGAGAAGCTCTTGGAATACTATTAGTTTAAGTTGTTTACTTATGTTAGTGGACATTAGACACCAATAACAACTTCCATGCCCTCATAATTGTTATTTTTATGGTTCATGCAGTTTTATTTGTTGTTTCTTAATATTTGTTTTGGTTTGTTTTGAAAACTGGTTAATTTTTAACTCCTGGTTCGTTTGTTTTTTCTAAAGCATCTTTTGTCCAATGACTACAATTGCCTTTCTTCTTCTAACATTCTGGAAGATGATATTGATACGAGTGTAAATAAAGAAGCAGTAAAACGAACAACATCTCACACTATGCGTAGGGGAAGAGAGTTGTTATTTGGCTACAAAGTAATAAAATGTTTGTTGGTTATTTGTTTTGAATGGCTGGATGGATGGATGGATGAGTGGATAAATGACTGCCTGACAAACTTACTGGTTGCATGGATGAATGTTAAAGTCTGGCTGTGGTCTAAAGGAGCTGCAGTTAGTTTCTTATAAATGTGTATATCCCAGTTGGTCAAATTGTTGTTGGCAATATTGTTACTGATGATTTCTTAAAGATATTTTGGAAGATATTGCAAAGGAAGGATTTGTTAATGACAGTAAGATGACATTGTCTTTAATGCCATTTTCTATTCTAAAATTGTGGATGACCGACAGGACAAAAGCCATTTGAGCTCTTTTGCAAATATTTGTAGGAAAATTTCGCCAGCTTAATTGTTAAATTGTTCTCCGTATGCTTTTTACGCTTAACTATAATCTTTATCCGTTTTTAATCATGTGATGAAGACGTGGTTAACTGGGATTTATATAAATTGTTGCTTTTTTTATTACAAGTGTTTTAACCACAAAAGACAATAAAAACTCCTTTATAGTCTTCTCAACTGAATATTAAGAATATTCTTAAATTTACTACTCGAACAGCTAGAGACTTTAAACAACCAGGTGATTCATTTCTTAAGATGAAAGACAAGGCAAAGACTTACAAACCAGTTTAAGAATTTTTATTACTTTTAAAGCAGACCAGAGTCAGGATAAGCAAGGCATTAGACAGGCTTACAAACACACATATGACGAATACATCTCTCGCCTTTATAAAAGTAAAACATTAGTGTTTTTTTTGTTGTTCTTTTATTACAATTTTTTTATTTACTTTTTTATGTCTCTGTTGAAATTTAAAAGAAAAAAAAAAGGAATTTATTACAATTTTTTAAACCAGCATTTTGTTAGGATTTTCTTCTTTTCCTCCATATAAAAATCAGTGTTTAAAAAGACAATATTTAGAAATATACATAGAACCTCTATGTATCAACAATTTTTTTTTTTTTGTTATAAAAATGTTGACAGTCTTTTGTAAAAATCCCTTTATTCCTACAACTTTCATTCCCCTTTTCCGTTTCTACTTTAATCACTGCAAAGCCAAAACAATGAACTAAAATTCCATTTCATTTATGAAAAACATTTTGTTTTAGTTTCTCCCTTGTTTCATTATTATTATTATTACTTCAGTTGTATTCTTCTTTATATGAATATTTCTAAAAACTAAAATTAAAAAAGTTTCAAGAGTCCTTTTCTGGAGCACTTTAATAACAACTTTATGCATAAAAGTCCTTAAAAAAGGTACTTGAATAAGAATTTGAAAAAAAAAATAGTTTTGTTTAGTTTATTAACTCTATATGAAATATTTCTCTTAAATAGAGGAGAACAAAGATTTTTATTAAAAATAATTTAATTTCTGTTGAAAATAGTTTCCTTATGAGTAAATTTAAACATTGTTTTCGTCCTTTAATTTAAACCGAATTTCTAAATTAAAATAAAATATTTTTAAGTCCTTCACGTATGTACAGGAATGAATGTGGGTTTATAGGTTTGAAAAAGGATACCTAAACCAAAAGCCTAAAGTCCCAGTAAACGACTTCATGTGCACTCATCTTACTTAATTCGGATTTCCATAGTTTAGGGATTTCGTTTTGCCATATATTTTTATATTCCGCAGTGCCCTGTGGGTCATTTTAGACCACTCTTTTATCTCGGTTTCTGTTGCAGCAAAAGCCTTTGGGTTTATCAGGCTGCTTTCGTCTAGTAGGGGTGGAAGTAGAACTCGGTCTCCAGGTTTTTGAAAAATACAATTAATCCTGCTCTTCTCTCCGCCCTAGACAACAAGTCTCTTCCGGTATCTGCCCCGAAATTCCATTCAGCCAGTATTCTTAAACTGCTATTAGCTTGGAAGAGATTACCCTGACCTTTACTTTAGGTAAACAATGGGATAGTTTCGGTGTCTCCGCTTAGCCCCTAAATGTCTCGTAAACGTCGTAAACCACGGTCAATCCATTCCCCTCTGCCTGTTGGAATTTCAATCCAAGGATTCTTTTTTAAGTTTTCTTTCAATTCTCTAGGCCGTTCCTAGCTGCTCTGCTTGTTCCCCGTAAAAGTAATTGGGTCCATTACTAACGGTTTAGACTATAAGGCGGGTAGGTTAGGTTAAGTTGGGTGAGGTTAGGTTAGAGGACACGCAGTGAAACCCACCACTAAACCCAGTCCATGAAGACCACTGATACACCCGTAATCTATGTGTTCATTGTGTTTGTCCTGAAAATAGAGAAAACAAAACAAAATTGAATATTAAGTATAAGAGGATAAAGAGTACAACAGATATGTATATTAAGGTTGCAATGTTAAAATGAAAAAATTCAAGGAAGAATCTGTAAGCCATTTCAGGGGCTTGGTGTATTTAAGCACCGCAAAACGTTCGAGAGTGTTGACAGGTGTTCAACGAAGTATTTACCAAAGTGCCGACGAAATCTCCTAACAATCACTGGAAATCGGCAAAGCAGCTGCTTCACCGTTTTGAGCTCCTCCGCGTCTTTACAAAACCGGCTCTTGATGCTCTGGGCATGAGAATCCAGTGCGATGTCCGCTGGACGTAACACATTTTTCTTAAGTCGAAAGAAGCATCGAAATGTCTTGGTTTTCTTAAACGGTGTAGGAATTCCTTTACACCATCTGATCTTCTCAATATTTATACCACCTACATATATCCGACCAAAAATGGAATACAACTCTCATGTATGGGCTGGTGTCCCAAAGTCTATTTTGGGGCTACTTGACCGCGTACAGGAACGAGCGAAGATACTCCTCGGCGACGTTGTGGTATCTAATCGTCTTGATTAACTCGAACAACGTCGTGATGTGGGGTGTGTTTCGCTGTTCTATCGATACTATAATGGAATGTGCTCTGAGGAAATCAGGGAACTTGTTCCCGAAACCCGGAACTTTTTGCGTGATACACTGACCAGTGAATCGCACCACTCATTACAGGGAGAATTCCTTCTTCGGTCGCACAGTTCGTATGTGGAATAAACTTCCTAGTGATGTCTTTCCTGCCACAGTAAATATCGAGAAATTTAAATCAAATGTCCACAAACACTACTCCCTTTATCCTCCTTCTCATAACCTATTTTCCTGATACCAACACAATGCAATGCATGTGTGGGGGCCAACCCCTGAGTGCTGGTTATTATTAAAAAAAAAATAGTCAACAACGTTCTGCTGTCAGTTTGGCGACAATACCCTAAACGACCAGTAACTGCTAAGCACCCAGGTGAGCAGTTTCAGGTCCCTTTTGAACACGGACAGGAGAGTCTTGGCTCTGCTTGACGATAATTTCTGTCATCGACATTTCGACAATCTACAGCATCAATCTAGTTCCAACTCGTCCTGCCCTTGTTTTCTTTAAACTTAACTAATCACCACACTGGCATCTGTCCCAGAAACCCTTCATGCTTGTATATCCGCAGTCTGTTTTTGTGGGGCTTTTGAAGACCTGTGTTAACGTGAACAAGCCCAAGATCCTGGAAGCCCTCAAGGACAACACTTGGCACGAGCGCAAGAACCTGTCGCCCGAAATTTTCGCCGAAGTGATGAAAAATGCCATAAAACGAGCCCGTATAGCAATCAATTGTGATAGCGTTCATTTGGCCGATATCATTTTTTAGATTTGACCAATACAATTCTAAAGGTTTAGATAAACATAATGAAAAAACAGAATCGAAGTGTTTTATTTATAAAAAGAATGAGAGCCAAACAACATCGGATGACTTCTTTTGGCCCACCTTGTATCTCTGTAGTTTGAGCTTTTGGCAATATCTCACATCTGACCAATGTGCTGTAATGTCCGTCGAACCTTTAATAAAAAGTTACGGCTTTATGCCTGGTCACGTACCTATACTAGGAGTTCCTAAATCAAATCTCCCTATTTTTATCAGAAGGGTCCTATTGTGATCTCAACACAGCGTCACCTTGGCGCAGTTGATATTAGTCTTTGTCATTGATTCGACTGTTTAGCAAAGCTTCACATACGACTTTTTGCGCTCAAGGGTTGTTATAATGGTTTCAAAAGTTTGATGCAAAAACTACTTCTCTATCTGCTATTCCAACAGCATTCTGAACGTGCAATCCTTTTCCAACGCTTCGATTCGTGTTGTACGTTGCTATCTGACTGACCTTTACCTACAAAAATCTTCCTGGAGTAGTATATTCAACTCATAATTTTCGATCTATTTTAGGTTAACTATGGGATCTGTGCTCCAATCACCAATTCTAAGCCATTTGAGTACGCAATCAACTTTACTTTTTTTAACCTGATGCTCAATTTATGCTAGAAGTGTTATCGCGAAACATTTTTTTAGGAAACCCAAAGCAAGACATCTTTTACTCTCGCAAATTAGTAAATTGAAACTGGATATCATGTGATTTTTTTTAGTCACCGGCTAAGTCCCTCGATCTGACCGAAACTTAGTTGCTTTTTTCATATTACAGGCTTAAGTCTAAAAGGAACAGACTTTCAAAGTTCTGAAAGGTAATAACTAAAAGGAATGCGAAAATCTGTTGTCTAAAGTTTTGGCCGAAACGATTGAAATGTGGCATTACAAGCTTAAGTGCTTTAAAAAAAAGACGGATCTATTTAGGTTGATGCCATATTCAATTTCAATACTATTCCTTTTTACCAAAATTTTTTTGGGGAATTTCGCAGTCACCGAAATATATATTTTAGGGTAAATTCCATTTTTGGGGAATCTAACAGCACATTTTAGTGAATTTTTTAAATCTTTTCCACAAAAATACAATTCAAGCAAGAAATCATTAAAAAAGGTTTACAATAAAAAAATTCCAAGCTCTGAAGTGTTTTTCCAACCCGAAGCCACCAACTTTTTCTTCGTGTAAAGCTTACTTATTCACGCACAAAAAAAGCACAAAATGCAATATTTCAAAGCCTAAGTCGTCTACTTTAAATATTAGTTTACTTTGCCCAAATCGGCTTAGCATTTTAAAAGTTCTTGAGGATTTAATACCATTTTTTACACCACAATCTATCCTTTAGAAAAAACCAAACCTTAAAGAAAGAAAAAATTGCAAAGAAAAGAAAATCTTAATTAAGTTTATGGCTTTAAAGTCATACCTAGTGTTATGAGTTATTCTCCGATATCGTTTTTTTTCTTTTTTTTTTCCTTTTTTTTAAGTTTTGGGTTTTTATAAAAAACCAAAAAAAAGGGCAAAAGAAAACCGACAAATATTAATCATTTTTAAATGCAAAGTTTTTTTTTCATTGTTTTCCGCAAACACATTATTCATACAAAAATTATAAACAAGTAGCAAATTTGTAAGAGAACAACTAATAACTTGTAGGAAGAATAAAAAAATTAATATTAACTTTTTCATAAATACGAAATGAACGAGGAACACATGTTTGGTTGGGGACTTTTTAAAACACACACACACACAGATACTTACTTGTACACGCACATGCATTGAAACTTTGTGGTTTAATAGTAAAAGCAATAAAATTAAACATTGTAATTTAGTTGTTGTTTTTGCTGTTGTTGTTGTAAATGCTATTATCGTAAATGGAATTGTGGTCAAGCAATAGTGTTGCCGAAGTCCTGAAAAAATAACTAACGAATAAATTAACTGGCGGCTTAAGCCGAACCCCTTCTCAGTTACTTGTGTGTCTGTTCAAAAAAAAAGGAAAGACAAAAGATAAAAAAAATTATCAAAATTTATCAAAAAAAAAGTTCAAGAAGATCTGCGACTTGCTTGGCGTCAACGTGACCTGCAGTTTTCTGCTGGGAACTAGGTAACAAGGAGTCCTTTAAACTTCCTGACCACTGAAGTGTATTTCAGGCGGATATTCTAGCATCCAAATTGGCAAACGATCTTTCCTTCTTCTCTCAGACTTAGAGTTCTCCGGTAAACATATTTTTTGATAGTCAGGCGGCGGTTTGGGAAATATCCGCGAACTTTAATTGTTCCTCAATTGTTTAGGAGTGCAAACAATCCATTCATAGATTGTGTGCCGTAAGACAAGTGCACATCTATTGCGTTCGGAGACACAGGAGTATTAAGGGGAACAATATGGCAGAGGAGCTGACGAAGCAAGGCATTTATTTGTCTTTGGAAAGAGCAATAAACGTTCGTGCTTTACTCAAGTTCTACAGAAGCGATATAAACTCTGCGCTAAGGGCTAAAGCCACGGATGTCGGGGTGAACATCACTTCGTTTGGAACCTCAAGGATCAATTTGGTAATCTTATTACCCGCGTTTGACGAGGTTTTTCTTGTCTTTGCGAAGAAGCAATTGTAGACTTCTAGTGCGGATAGCAGGATAATAACGACTGGCGAGCATTTATTGTATATTCGGTGGTATTCCAAGAGGGACAAGGAGACTGTTGAGCACATTCTTTGTCACTGTTAAGCGCGCGTGCGCTCAAGAGCAAACCGTAAGGGTCTTATTAGTTCCAAGACCTTGAGGAAATATCTGGGATTGAAAAGGCAAGCTGTCTGGCATTTGCAAAAGAGCATGAAGCACCCTGTATATTATTACATCGAGCTAGTACAATTGATTATGGTTTCTTCTTGTGGGGTCTTGGGAAACCAGCCAGTTTAAACAAAAAAAATTACTCAAGTACCCTAGTGAAGCTACTGATTTTAATGCCTTTACTCCAGTCACCTGATTCCCATGATAAGCCTAATGAAGTTTTCCTGTAACCCAAAATATTACTAAGTTTTTGTCGAACTTTTTACCAAACAGTTTGATTCTTTTTTTCTGTAATCTAAGACAGTCATAGCCAATAGGCTCTATCGTTTTAAATTCCTTTTAACCCTTACATATGCTACAATAATCTGAGTGCTGCGTTTCCATTTGTTCGTTCTAGCCCTAGCTGGACAATGTTCTTTAATAACTACAATCGTGGTTCTTAGACACAACCCTCTCATGTCAAGTAGTATCTGCTGAGTTCATCAAAAGTTATATAACCACTTTTGATAACCTACAATCGCTTCCGTTTCTCCTCTAGATTGGTTTTCTTAAGCATTCATATCCTAATTTGTCTTAAATAGGGATCTATTAGTGCTCTTGTAATTTCTTCCTTAATTTTCAACTCAAGGTCCAAACTGCTTTACACGAGCCCCCTGAAACCCAACATAATCTGACGGAATGAAAGTTATAATTCCACCAAGGGCTTTTACTATCCCATACGATTATGGACTTGACAAGTTTCGCTTTCAAATCCCAAAGGGAAGTCTGACTGTTCTCATAAACCCTGACCTTTTTATTCCTTGTAGCATATTCCATTACTAGATCTGTTTCTCTTAAAATAGTCAACAAATCCAACTGGAGCCCAAAAATAAAGCTGAATCTATGATAAAGACGACGGCTTCGGTGTTACAAGTGATCCATCAGTGAAAACTATAGACCATTTATACAGACTATCGGATCGCAACAAACAATCCCAGGGATTATAAACGGTTGTATTTTCAAAACTTTTATCTGTCACCAACTAGTACGTCTTCAATTCCCGGTCTTCACTTAGATCCCCAAGACCAATCATCCATAATATACTACTGTGGCCAATACTAATTAAGTTTCTTTCCGCTATTCCCATCACCACGTACCCAACAGCTATCGTGTAAAGAATGGCGCTAGAACTGCAAAGTGAGGCATATCTTTGGACATAAGTAAGGAGATTCCTATAACAGACCTGTCTTTCTACTTAACACCGTCACAATATTACCTGTGACATGGCAGCCCAGAGGGTTTACTAGACCACCTAATTAACAATTCTCCACAATGGCTCCGTGTTAGCCTTAACAGACCTCAGCAAGGGAGTTGGTCTATCTAAACCCAAATTGCGAGCCCAGTTTTGACGTCATCATTTTCTAATCAAAACAGCCGCGCCGACAAAGACACATCTTTACACGCTTGCGAAACTGCTCCCAACTTTAAGCAAAAACTAATATGACTGTATGTATAAGGTCGCACCAGCACAATGCGATACCCAGCTAATTTTGTAGAATATTTTTATTCGGGTTCAATCATTCTACCATTTAATCAACGCTTCAAAATCTTTTTACTCTCAGTCAGGACCAAACCATTATCATGCTTCAACATGCCCATGCTGGCCATTTCATTATTTGCTACTCTGACGGGTAATTTTTTCAGATCAGATCAGGCTCGTTCAGGACGGACCCCAGTATATTAGCTTTCGTTTTCCTTTGCCCCGCTTGGGGCACAGCCACCATGTGTATTCCTGAAGGGTCCCTCACCAATAATCAGACCATGCAATACACGCCACGAGGACTTTCTGATTCCCGTAGTACCAGATAAGACTCTGGTCAGCCTTGAAAATCAAATTACGTTTAATTCCTACCAATTTTAATCTGCGCAGCTAAGGTATTGGTACCCTTTAAATCTTCAATTGCTGTGCCATCTTTGGCAAGGTAGCATGTCACAGCATCAACAAGGACAACCTGCCCCAAGCCAGACCAGTAGCTAACCATATGATCGCATTAAGCCCAAGACAGATTGTTTTAAATTAGCCAAGTCTGTTAGCCTTCCAGTAAAGTGAAAGTTGTCCGGTTGACACCAAGAGGAGGTAAACATAGGCACTTATCCCGAAGGAAGGTATGCCCGAGGGCTCGGCCTTCTGCCAGTGACTTACTAACCACATCTCTGTTACAATTTTTTTTCGTATCAAGAAAATAATAGTTGCAACCAACTGATTCATCTAAGTTTACTGTCTTTTCATCATTTGAAACCAAAGTACGCCAAATAGCATTATGTATATCCTTTTACTTTTATGTTTCGTGGCATACACTTCCTAGCAAACCATAGCAAAGTTTGTTTGCGTACATTATTCGGTGGTGGTGTTTTTTTTTAATTTTAGGTATTTACAGTGGTCACTTGACAGCTGATTTTTGCGTCATATAGAGTCTGCCGAAATTTTAAAAATTTTTCTCTTTTCTGTTGCATATAAACAAGTTCGCATCCTTCTTTAGTATTTTTTTCATAGTCTTAAGATTCCCAAGTATAGTTTTGTAACTTCGCTTAGTTTGCCGCTTAATAACTCAATAAAATTGTCCCTAAAGGCGATAATCATCGCAATATTCCAAATTTTTTTTACTATACGAATTTTTAATTTTCTTTTAAAACAGGTGATGCGACTCTGGCAACATATTTTTTTTAAACGCTACTAATATTGTGTGTGTGTGTGTGTGTAGGTTTTATGTCACACTCATTTAGTATGAGTCTATAATACTGGCTGCTCTAGTCTTTAAATAATTGCAAACATTACAAACATATTATGACAAATATAGTTTACCAGACATTTCGTACACATTGTGGCACAAACTCATATCCACAATTAAACATAAATATTTTAGTTATATGTAGTTTCCCTCTTATGCTTTTTGTCCAAATTAACCTAAAACCTTTTGCTAATATTTTAGATGCAAAGTAGTCTTTAAAAATATGCGGTTATTAATACAATGGGTCGAATCCATAAAAAATTTGGTGAGAAAAACATTTGTTTTTGTTGCATATCTAAATAAGTACATACTTGAAGTATAAAATTATAAAATATTTCTTTTTAAAGTGGGCGTGGCACTCCTTAGACAACGAAGATAAATTCAATGTCCTATCTTTGACATTGTTACATTTTAAGGTTCAAAACTTTTCCGACAGGATATTAAACTCATTATTAATAAGCATCTGTTGACTTTAGGCAAAAAGCGAATAGAATTGTACAGGGTGTCTGGTGGAAAATTTAAATCTTAAAATACGATTATTTAAAAAAGTAATAAACGGTGCGAAGGGAGGAGTCACTATGTCGCAGTGGTCAAGTGAGCATCGCGCGGTCGCTGTGCAGACATTTTTTAAAGGTATTGATTCTTACATAAGTGCTCGTCGAAAGTTTTGTTCAAAGTTCGGTATTCGGGGAATACGTGATGGACCGAGTGTAAATTTTATTCGTTCGTGGCTGCTAAGTTTCTGCGCAACTGTTTTGGCTATGAATGTCCCACGGCCAGGGGCCAGTCGATCTTCAAGCACTCCCAAAAACATTGAACTGTTTAAAAGCAGTTTACGTAAAAATCCGCGGCTTTTAATACGAAAAATAGCAGCCTCACTGGGACTTGCAAAAGCGATTATTCATGAAATTTTAAAAAAAGGATCTAAAGTTCCATCCTATTAAAATTCAAATCTTTTAAGAACTAAAGTGGCTTTTATTTACGCAAAAATTTTTGTAAAACGACGTTGAAGCGTTTTTGAGCTTCACGGTCACGTCAACAAGCAAAACTGTTGTTACTGGTCTCCAAGAACCTACAACCCTCGATTGAAACATCAAAAACCATTGTATTGCCCCAGGGTAACTTTTTGGTGTGCCTTATCTACGCATGAGATAATTGGACTGTTTTTTTTAAACTCTCGAGGCCAGGCGACGAAGGTCAACGGGGAAAATTATCGACGCATGTTTACACAATTCTTTTTGCCAAACCTGCGAGGCCATTAATCGTACTCTTAACACACGTTGTTTAAACAGGATGCTGGGGCGACTGCACACACAGCCAGAGCTTTGAAGAATTTGCTTTGGGAAAAGTTTTCCAAAAATTTAATCAGTCGCTTTGCTGGCCTCAACTACACTACAAAAAGTCAGTTGGGAAAATCAGTGACAAATTTGGAAAATTTTAAAGACATCGCTTAAAACCATGATTCGGCCAACAAGGTACACAAGAAATTAAAAAAAAATTTTAGCTAAAAAATTTATAAATTCGTTTCCCTATTTTAAGTCTTCTCTATCCATTGTGTTTGAAGTGGAAAGAACTTTAACTTTTGTCTCAAACACTTGTTGTATATTTTTCTTTCTCTCTCTCTCTCTCACACAAATTCCCTTTTGGTCTAAATGCCTGATTCTACATTTAAACGTTCATAGATGCTTTTTTCTTTTTACAAATATTATTTAGTAACAAGTTATTTTTAACTATTACTTACTAATGCCACAACAATAAAAATAGTTGTCTCTAAATTTGAAAACAAATCCTTTTAACGCTTTATTTCCTCCCCCTCTCTTTTTCAAAACTCCAGGACATTAAAAAGAACAACTTTTTGCACTAAAAAAGTTTAAGCTGCTTTAAGTATCTAACACTGGCAGAGTAGTAGAGAATTTAATATTCAAAAGTATTTACATTTTCATAAATTTTAACAACTAATTTTAGAAAATTGTTTTTATCGCCCCTTTAACACACTCACACACACTCTGTTTAGCCAATATTTATAGGCTTTTATGGTTGCTTAACTGCAATGAAGCAATATTTTAGGGATTTTTTTTTGTACAAACTACGCACTTTTTTTTAGGTTAATATTTTAGAAAGGACTAGCTGCTGAGCTTTTAGAGTCATTATTATTACTTTTGAAACTAACAGGCGAACGGATTTTAACAACATTTACATACATTTTCATTTCATATGCCAGACTCTACAAAAGGAATGGGATTTTTGTCTGCGTTAAGCTTCCTGTAACGGACCATTTGTTTTGTAGGTTTTTTCTGATTCTGATTCTGGTTTTGTTTCAGGTTTTTTTTTATTTGTTCTCGGTGTGCGAGTGTTTTATTGTAAGTGTTGCCATAAATCAAAATAAATGTCAACACGGAAACGGAATTTATAACCGCAGCCAATACAACAATAGAAAAAAAATCCCAATTTTTTTCTGTAAATTTTGTGCCCAAAAAAAGTTTATGTTTTTGTTCTGGTTTTGTTGTTTTTTTAATGACAATTACACGGAAAATGTTTAAATAAAAAATTCATATAAATTACAATTGTTTAAAGCCCAACTAATTTGTATTTGCCATTAAATAAAGAAGACATTTTATTAAAATGTAAATAAATAATAAAATTCTTAATAAAACACACATGGGACCACCATAATTTTTAAAATTAAAAGATCTTGGCATTACATGGGAAATTAAATACATTTTGTGGGGCAAAATCTTAACGGGTTTTCTTTGGAATTTTCTTTGAAAAGAATTTTATGGGAATTAAATGTTTAAACAAAACTTTGTTTTTATTTTATTGTAGACTTTTTAGAGTTAAAAAAAAATTATCTACAATATTTTGACGTCTTGTTAAGGGTTTCCCAAAAACCCCGCTTAAAAATCTTATTAGAGATATAAAAGGGATCTTCCCCACACTAAAATATATTTTAGAATTTTTTTAATTGCTCTTTTATAAATTTTTCAAAGTGTATAAAATAAAATTATTGGCTACAATTGTATTTGTGATTCCTATTCTAAATTTAAAAATTATTTTTTTTTAAATTACCTTTATACCTCAACTACCTGTCATATTCACTTTGATTTAATGTGAGGGGCAACACTTTTATTAGCATTGGGAATCTCCTAACTTATAATTTTACTTGAAAACGATTGAAAGAAATACATTTTTAGATAAAAAAATATATATTCCCAATAAAATTTATATTCCGTGTAAAATCCTTTATGCCATAAATTTTTTTTTTTAAAAACACCCAAATTCTCCTCCCAAAGAAATAATATGGTTTTAGTTATATTTGCGATCTATTTCCCCAGTTCTTTCAATTTAATATCCAAAATTGTATTTTTTTTTGTTTTTTCAATGGTTGTTTTGTTTTTAAATTAAAATTTTGGCAATTCCTAAAAAAATTAGAAAATACCCAAAATTCCCTAATAAAAATAACACATATGTACACATGTATCAAAAGCGATTTTTACTAAAAAATATTACAAAGTTTATTTTTTAGGAAAAATTTCTTTAGTTACAAATATTTTTTTAAAAACCCCAAATTCTGTTGTTTTTTTACCAAAGTTTTACTTAAAAAAAATTTTCACTAAGTCTGTCATATTTTTTTGTTAAAAAAATCTCATACTTTTTTCCTTGAATCAGTTTTTTACACTTTTTTGAGCCAACCAACCCATTTCATTTTACTGGCAAAAATTAATTTTAATTTTAAAATAAAAAAAAAATAATTGCCAAAATTGTTTTAAAAATGCCTTTAAATTATTCTCTGCTAAAATTTATTGCCAAAGCGACTTTTAAAAAGAAACAAAGAATGTTTTGCCCATAAAAAGAAAATAGTTTTTTAAATTCCAGCAAAAAAAATGTTTCGGAAATACCCCTGAAAATCCCTTACTTTACCCCAATGAATGAGTTTTCTCTGTGTTTAGGCCTGTTTTTCCAAATGCAAAATTTTATTGCCAAAATCGTAATTTTCTTTTACAAATTACACTTAAATAATTATTTCATTTTTCAAGAAGAAAAATTTTTAATTCCCAAAAAAAGTTTGAAAAATACCCAAAATCCCTGTAATGAAAAATGCATTTCTAAGGCGGAGTGGTAGAAAAAAATAAATAGAAATATAATAAAACGTGACCTTACTTAGTTTAAGTCACTTTAATGTTAATTTTAAACCATTTTTTATGTTTCAGCTAAAACTTTAAATTCCCAACAACTTTTTTAAAATACCCAAAATCTCCTCTCAACTATAATGAAGTGTTTGTATGATTTTTTTCTCAATTTACATTTGGTTTAGATCTTGTTTATTTTTTTTAAAGATATGTTTCTTTTCATCTAAATTTTCCTTAGAATGCTGCCAGATTTTAGGGCATTGGCTAAGATTTTTAGTTATACTTTTGTTGCGTTGCAGGTAAAACCAGGCAAAATTTTATTTTAAAAAACTTAATTTCCTCTTAGGGAATTTAAGGTTTTTTCTAATTTTTTTATGGGAATTCCCAGTTTTAGTTAAGGCAAATACGACCTAATGAAAATGGGTACGTTTAAGGTCTTTCAATGCTAAGGATCTTAAAAATCGACTCGAGTTTATTGGAGTTTAATTAACTGTTAAAATGTTTCTTCCTGCCAAAAGTAGCCAATACATGTCACCTTTACTTTTGATTTCTTTTAAAATTTTAAAATTCCTAATTCCAGCAAAAAAACAATTTCGGAAATACCTGAAAATCCTTTACTTCACTTTACCCAAATGAATGAGCTTCCATTTGTTTTAGCCCATTTTCCAAATGCAAAATTTTATTGCCAAAATCTTAATTTTTTACAAATTACACTAAAATAAGTATTTTATTTTGCAAGAAGAAAAATTTTTAATTCCCAAAAAAAGTTTGAAAAATACCTAAAATCCCTGTAAAGAAAAATGTATTTCTAAGGCGAAGTGGTAGAAAAAAATAAATAGAAATATAATAAAAGGTGCCCTTAGTTAGTTTAAGTCACTTTAATGTTATTTTTAAACCATTTTGTATGTTTTAGCTAAATTTTAAATTCCCAAAAACTTTTTTAAAATACCTAAAATCTTCTCTCAACTATAATGTAGTGTTTGTATAATTTTTTTCTCAATTTACATTTGGTTTAAATATTGTTCATTTTTTTTAAAGATATATTTGTTTTTTTCTAAATTTTCTTTAGAATGCTGCCAGATGTTTAAGCTTTATCTACGATTTTTAGTTAAACTTTTATTGCATTGCAGGTAAAACTAGACAAATTTTAATTTTAAGAAATCTTAATTTCCTTATATAGAATTTAAGGTATTTTCTAATTTTTTCTAAGAATTTCCAGTTTTAGTAAAGGCAAATGCGGCCTAATGAAAATGGGTACGTTTAAGGTCTTACAATACTAAAAATCTACTGCAATTTTTTTTTGGGTTTAATTAACTGTTAAAATGTTTCTTCCTGCCAAAAGTGGCCAATACATGTCACCTTTACTTTTGATTTCTTTTAAAATTCCTAATTTTTGCATGTGCCAAGTGTAAACTTATTTTGAGCACAACTTTACACACCTCTAAGGCAATTGCCTTTAAGACTTTTGCCTTACAATGGAAAAAAAAATATTTTCCAATATTTTTTTTACATAAATTAACAAGAGTACATGTTACATTTAAAAAGTCATTTATAACGTTTTGATTTAACTTTGTGTATAAGTGCGGGTGTGTTTTTTTTTGTAACGTCCTGGGCTTCATATGAACATTTTATTTTCTAAGAAAAAAAATTCAAAAATTCATTTGAGTTATCTAAAGCAAAAACAAATACTTTTTTTCCTTTTCGTTAATTTTTGGTTTTTTCTTTGTCATCTTAAAACTCTAAACAAAAAAAAAAGCAACTCAACAAAAAATTGAAACGAGTGTAGAACAATGTCTGCAAGAAAAAAAAATATTTAGAAGATTTTTGTTGCCTCTATCAAATATTTGCATACTTTTAACCTTTGGCACTATGAAAAGATTTTTAATGTATGAATGTGTTTTTTCTTCTTCCCTCTTTGCCAAGGATTTTACTTATTGTTTAAACAAACAGGATATACAAGAGCTTCGTGTACAAAGTTATTTTATAACAAGTAAGAGCGCTATATTCGGCTATTCCGAATCTTATATACCCTTCACCTTGGCCTTTCGAAAACCCGAACTTTTTTTCTCAATTTTTTTATTTATGAAATATTTCTAATTTTTAAAAAGGGGTCGGTGTTATATTTTAACCCTCTTACGGGGACTACGGGGAAGTTGTAGGTGTTTTTGCCCTATTTTTTTAAAATTTTGTATGGCAAACCCCTTAGGGGGTAGAGATAGGGTTGTAAGTACGTTTGCAAGGAAAAATGAGTCAGTCTAACATTTATCCTATTCAATGGCACCCTGTATACTTTGTTTCTCCAAGGCCGACTCTGGGGAAGTTATGGACGTTTGTACATAGTTTTTGTAAATTATGTATGGCAACCACTTAGGTGATAGAGATTGGGGGTAAGAATGTTCTAGAAGTATGTTTGGAAGGAAAAACTAATGGGGGTCTGTGATACATTTTATTCCTTTGAAGGTCATTCGGGGAAGTTGTAGGGGTTGTTACCCTAATAAAATTGTGTATGGTAACCCTGTTAGACGATGGAAATAGCAGGTAAGTAAGTATTACATTTATTACTCAGCAACTGGGCTGCAGAAAGCGGTCTAGAAGTAAACCCGGGCAAGACGGAACTAGTAGGACCAAGGTTCCGAGCTTCAGACTCCCGCGGTGAAGGGACTGCGAGATCCCACTATCGGACAGTGCTAAATATCTGGGAATTGTCCTGGACTAGAATTTGTCATGGAAGCTGAACATACGGCATAGGGCCGAGAGGGCTACGGTAGCCTACTTCACGTGCCGGAAAATGTTTGAATCAGGATGGGGACTTAGTCCCAGAATTGTAAGGTGGATGTACACGGCCACAGTACGTCCGATACTCACTTATGGATCTCTGATCGGGTATAGTGCTACGTAGCGAAGATACGTAATGGACCAGTTGTACAAAATCCAGAGATCCGCATACATTGGAATTACGGGCGCACTGCGAACTAGTGCTTCTGAGGCATTGAATACTATTTTGAATCTCGCTCCCATCGATCTTCACATTATGACCTTAATGTGCCCTTAATGACCTTAAAATGCTTGCAGTGCAGTAAGGCTTAGATCGACTAGATGTTGGAAATCGAGGCCATATGGGCATGCGAAGATTCTGCAAGGACTGCCCCCACTCGTGGACTAACCTTCTGACTATACTACTCCCTACACGGACTTTGATGGGGTATTTGAAGTTCTTATTCCATCTAAGGGTGAATGGTATAGGGTTAACCTTGGGGAAGCTTATGACATTAGGATATTTACGGACGTCTCTTAGTTGGACTGCAGAGTTGGATCCGGTGTCTTCTTAGAGGAGTGAATGTAGTGTATTTCAGCCCGAAATATTTGCCATTCGGGAGGCTTGCAAACTGCTACAGGAAAAAAATATCCGCGGGAATATTAGTATTTTTGTCGACAGTCGGGCGGCGCTTCTGTCACTCAGATCATACACTACCACGTCACTGCTGGTCAGTCAGTGTAGAAAAGAATTGTCTAAGCTAAGGCAGCTGTCCGACATTACTCTGGTTTGGGTCCCTGCCTATAGGAGCTACCATGGTAATGAACGGGCAAATGAGCTAGCTTGGAAAGGATCCGCCCTAAATATCTCCAATGTGGATACAGTCGCAGTTCCGTTGCAGACTATTAAGAGCAGAATCTTCCTATTCTTTCTGCGCATTGCTGATGATAGGTGGCGGGGTTCGATACGTGTAGGGTCGCCAGGCAAACGTGGCCCTTCTTTGATGTTGGACGTACTACGCAACTTATGAACCGGCAACACTGTTAGGGGCTGGATATGGGCTGTAAGTTTGCTCCACAATATTGTTTGTGAGGAACAATCAATGGAGTTCGGTCTTACATTGAACCTTTGAAGATGCACTTCCGGGGCAGTTTTAGAGGTTTTTATGTCTCTGTCAGTTATCAGGCGATTTGGCTGAATTTCAATGAACAAAATTCCCGCAAGTATATCTGATGTTTTGATACCTTAAGCAGGTCCGAAAAATATCAAGGGGCTTTAGAAACTTAATGTTAGGAGATTAACAGACATCGCTAAATCCCCTTTTCTATCTATAAGGATCAAGAAAATATATATCCCTTATGGGGTCGCAAATGGATATTAAAGGTATTACAAACGGATTGGCAAACTTATCACTTATGTGAAAGGTATAATAAGAGACAACAGAAATTGTTATATACAAAAGTCAAATCTATATGTTTCAAATGATTCTTGAAGTAAAAAATAAAAAAAAACAGTAGAAACATTAGAAAATGGACAACAATTATTTTAAATTTATAAAAAAATTTTCTGAAAATATCTTTTTTAAAAAGAAAAGTTCTTAACAAAATTGTACTTTAACAAATATTTTTATTTTAAATTTCCAGGCAACCTTCTTTCTTCCTGCTTTTTCTTAACAAACGAAGACAACATACAGAATTAAGTTATTTGAAAAGTCTCATACACGCACAAACACTTACGCACATATGGACGTACACACACGCAGAAGTTTGTCATATCATGACACCAGCAGACGGACATTTAAAAAAAACTACTCAAAACCCTCTTTTACAGCTTCACTAAGGTGTGTGTGAGTTCGCCCTTACATACACATAACTTGTGTATGTGTGTGTGTGTACGTGTGTTTTAAAGTTTTTATTATTTTGTCGCAGTCGTCGTTGTTCTCTGCATTATTCATGTGAAAATTGAAAAATGTTGTTTCTTTTGTTTACAACTTTTGAAAGAAACAATTTTTCTATAGAAGAACAGCTCAGCTGCTTAGTGTCCCCCGCCTTTCAAAATTTAAAAGGATCTTCTTCGTCTTCAGTTACAGTTTATATGAAAAAAAGTGTTTTTGTCCTTGTTGTTTTTTTCTCTAAATTTTCTGGGGGGAAGAATGATTCTATAGATTTGAAATCATACTTTGTAATTAGACTAATTGAAGTACTATTTGTTGTCCTTTATTGGAAGGGATTGGTTGGTTTGGTTTGGCTTTGCTTGTTTATTTGTTTTTATCAAGCTCCGTTTCTTTGAATAAACGAAAACGACTAGAAGAAGAATTAAACACGTATTATGCTGCGGTTTTTGTGGGATTTTTGGGAAACAGCAAAGAAGGAAGGAGGCCAGTAAAATAAAGAAAATTATGCAGTTTTTTAAAGGTTTAAATTTTTAAAACTATTTTTATAGAGAAATAAATAAGGTTTGTTGTTTAAAGCGTCTTTTAAAAAAGTGTTTGAAGCACAACCAGCTTTTGCTAAAAAAAAATATCTTTAACAAACATTGTTGTTAATTAGTTTTCCTTTCTTTAAAAATTTCTGCTTGTCTTACAATAGTGTGCTTACTTGTCTGACAATTTGACACTTATTCTTTATAAAAAAATTGTCTGACAGAAATATTTACCATAAAATTTGTCTGGCAGACATTTTTCTATTCAAACGTTTTCTTTGAAAGATTTTTTTATCTTTAAAATTTGTCTGACAGACATATTCCTCTTTAGAAGTTTGTCTGACAAACGCTTTTCTCCCTAGAAATTTTGTATGATATTTAAGCCTACAGAAACTTTCTAGAAACTCTAATAAATTTTTTGTTAAGAATTTGGTTGTCATATATCGTATAAAAAAGTCGTTTGCTTTTTTGACTTTTTATCACAAACTTTTTTTTAATTAAAAATTTGTCTGACCAATGTTTATTCTTTATAAAAAATGTCTGACAGAAATCTTTTAAAATTTTTTTTCAAATTTTTTTTAACTTTTTTTTTAATTATAAATTCTTTCTGCCCAACATATTTTTTTTTTTTAAATTATGTCTGACAAAAACTGGTATTTTTAACAAATTGGTTGACAAAAATTATTTATTAAAAACTTGTCAGGCAGACACTTTTATATTAAAACAGCTTATCTAAACACCAAATTCTCTATTAAAAAATTGTTAAATAAGCATCTTTGACATTTAAAATTTTGTCTGACAAGACATTTTTCCCTTTAGAAATGTGTATGGCAAACATTTTCTCTACAGAAACTTTATTAAAACTTGTATGACAAATGTTTCTGTTAAAAAATAATTGTATTTAATTTATTTTTTTCAAAATTTGTATGGCAGACATTTTTCTTTGCCGAAACTTAACTGAAGCTTGTATGGCAAACGTTTCTGTTAAAAAGCATCTTTTTTAAACTTAATATATTTTAAAATATTAAATTTAAATTATTTTAAAACTTGTCCGACCTGATTTAAAAAAAAAAAATTTTGCAAATTTTTTTTTTTTTTGATATTTTTTCGAAAATTTTTTATTTGAAAACTTATCCTACAGACGACTTTTTATTGAAAAAAACATGTTTGATCGAAACTTGTCTGACAGTTCTGTAAAAAATTTTTCTGATACATTTTTTTTGCCCTTCAGACTTGCCTAGTAGACATTTTTGTTAGGAAAGCTGTCTGACAGAAATTTTTCTTTTTCAAAATTTGTATGGCAGACATTTTTTTCCGCCGAAAGTTTCAACCTTACAAGCTTTAATGCCAGATATCTTTTAAAGAAGACATTTTTAAATAATATTTATTTCTTGTTTAAAACTCTTCTGAACTTTTCCCTTTTAAATATATGTATGTACATACGCTACTTGCATATAAAAAAACTGTCTGACAGACATTTTCTTTTTAAAGGCTTTAATTTTTTGTTTAAAACTTTAAAGCAGACATTTTTCCATTTAAAAAAAACTTTCTTTATTCATTGAAAAAATTGCTTGTCACACATTTTATTATTTTTTAAACTTGTCTGACAAAAAAATGTTTTTTTTTCAAAAATGTATGACCGACATTTTAGTTTAATAATTTTAATAAACAACGGTGTTGCTCTATTTCTATAACATAGCTTTCAGAAATTTTTCTATTAAAATACTAAACCGACATTTTCCATATAAAAAATTTTTAAACAATATTTTTTAAATAAAGGTATGAATCTTTTCCATACATGCGATTTTGTCTGACAAACATAAAAAATTAATCTGTCAGTAGAATTTTGAATTAAACAAAACTTTGTTATTTGCAGTGTCAAACAAAATTGGTCTGACGAACATTTGACTATCTAAAGATAAGTTTGGAAGCAATTTCTCGAATAGAAAGTTTGTCTGAAGACCTTTGTTTTGATTAAGTTAGGCATTTTTAAATTTTTCTGAGTTTTTTTTAAAAAAATGGTATTTTCTGCATACAAATTTGTCTGGCCGACATTTTTACATAAAGTTTTATCAGTCGTATATCTTTATATGAAAAAAAAGTTTGTGTTTTCGACAATGTCTAAACAAAAATGCGTTTTTTAACCTTTTTGTTAATAACACCTTAAACGTTTATTTACTTATTAATTTGTCTGATGTACTTATATTTGTAAGGAAGTTTGTCTGAAAGGTATTTATCTGTAAAACGTTTTGATACGCAGAAATTTTTAGTACGAACAATTTGTCTGACAGTAATTTGAACTGTTAAAGGGTTATAAAGAAAATATTTTTATTATATAAAATTTGTCTGACCGACATTTTGATATGCAGCAATTCGTTCCTAGCAAAAAAATTATATCAAATTTACATTCATTAATTTCTTAGGCCAAATTTTTTTTGTTTCCAACTACATATTTAATAGGCCTTTCCTTTTACAAACACTTTTTGTTAAATAATTTGTTTGAAATTTACTATCCTGCCTAATAGTTCGTTTTGCAATTTTCTTTTTTATTTAAGGAAATTTGACAGCAAAAAGAAGGTAAAAAATGAAACTTTTTTAACAGACTTTTTTGTATAAAAAAATGTATTCCCTTCGTGTTTTTAATAGCAAATTATCTGTAACTTTTACTTCCTTTTTCAAACCGCACAAGTTGTATTTTTTTTTTGTTTGACATTTAAACTTAAATATTAATTTCATCTATCTACTTTATTCATAAATCCATTACATTTGATATAAGTTTTTTCTGTTAAAGAAAAAAAAACTAAGAAAAAAACTTTGACAATAACTGGGGTAAAACATGTTTTCTTTTCATGTCTGAAATTACACTTGAGGAACTTAAGCCAGCTTAACAAATTCGCAATAAAACAAAATATTCGATACAATATTTTATTATCTTCGCCCTCCTACCCCTTTTTTAAATCCACCCTGTTTTACTATTGTTTTTTTTCCCCTGTAATGATGTGTCACTGAAACGGAAACATTTGATGTTGATTTTTCATGCTTTTTACGATGGCAAAAAGTTTCAAATAAATAATTTCAAAACCATGGACTTACAATCACATTAACAAAATTTGATATAATGTCGAAGAAGAAAAAAAGTACTGGAGATATTTGGACAATTCGTCAATCACCGAAGGGAAAAAAATTGCAAAGAAAAATTTGCACGAGAGTCGAGATAAATGAAATTAAATTCCAAATCGTATGTTATGCGTAAAGCGAATTGGGAGGGGTAAAAGCAAGACATACATATGCTTTGATTTTTTGTTAACTAAGAAGGATTAGTTGGTAACGGCAAGAGAAGCTTTTATAAACTAATTTTTTTTTAAAGGCAGAGCAAAGTATGTAGAAGTTGTTTAAATAATTTCAGAGTAACATTTTGCCTTTCCGGCATTTTTATATTCAGATATTTTTTATTTAAACAAAGTTTGTTTTAAATATATTTTTGTATAAAAATGTTGAAAACTAAAAAGAAACGACTTTTTAAAATATAAAATTCGTTTGATAAATATCTTTCATACAAATTTTTTGTATGACCGACAATATTTTATATCGAATAATGTATGATAGAAATTTTCGCTATTTGGACATTAACTGACTGGAATTTTTTTTAGTAAAATTTTTGTAGCAAAAAATAAATATCTGCCTTTTTGTCTGACAGACAATTTCTATTTAGCTATTAATTTTGCATCCACCTAGTTTTATGAAATTGTGTCTGAGAGAAATACTTATTTACATAACATTTTATAAGCAGACATTTAAAATACCAGAACTAAATAAACAGGCACTTTATAGTTTAAAAATTTGTCTGAAATAACTTTTGTATGGCAATCAATTTCGAATAAATTTTAGTCGTTTTGAATTAAAAGTTTTTTTTTTTAAATTTTGTTTAAAATACAATTTTTTATACTTATTTTTTTAATATTTAAAAAACATTTTTTGTCTGGCAGACATCTTTAAAGTAAAAACTTTTAAAAAATTTTGTATGTATAATTTGTAGGCAGACATTTTTCAATTTTAAAATATATGAGATACTCTTTTCCATTAAAAATTGGTCGTCAGAAATTTTTCTTAAAATATTGGTCTTGCACAGTTTTTTGGTCAGACATCTTTTTATTTAAAATCTGTCAATTAAAAATTGTCCTACAAGGCCTTTTTGTATGAAACACTTTTTCTGTCAGACATAAATTATTTAAAAACTTGTAGGACAGATATTTTAAAATTTGTTAGAAAATTTTTTCCATTTAAAATATTTCATCAGACAATTTTTTCTTAAAGAAATTTGTATAACAGGGTTGTTCTTTTTTTAAATTTGTTGGCCAGACATCTTTCGTTCGTTTTTAAAATGTGTCTCACAGACATTTTTTAAAACACTTTTTGACTTTTAGGAATTTTGTTTAAAAACATATGTAAGTCATTTCAAAATTTTAACTGACATATTTTTCAGAAATCTATTAAAAAATTTAATACAGACTTTTTAAAAATTTAAAAGTTGATCTGACAGGCTTTTTCTATTTGAAAATCTGTTAATCACGAATGTTTTTAAAAACAATGACTGACAGTACTTTTTTTTTAATGTGTGAATCCAAAATTGTTTTTGTTTAAAAATTTCTATGTCCAAAATTTTTTTTTTGCAAAATAAAAATTCTCAGATAATTTACAATTAAAAAAATTTACCTGATACAGGGTGTCTGGTAGAAGATTTTGAAACTTAAATTAAAAACGTAATAATTAACATAAATTTTTATTAAGAGCATTTAACGATAGAATGGAAATGCGGATTCTATTTCTTTAAAGAGTAAATATGTCATCCAGACGTATTCTGTCGAGCTCAACACACTGTTCAATACGGAGCCTTGTGTTCTGCGCCACGCGCTGCAGTAAACTTGACCAATTGAGCTGATTTCTCGACGAATATTTTCCTTTAAAGCCACAAGAGATTGAGGATTGTCATTATAAACCCTCTTTTTGAGGTTGCCCCATAAAAAAAATCCATGAAAGTTATATCTGGCGACCTCGATGGCCATGGGATGTCCCCAAAGCGACTGATCAGTTTTTGGGGAAAATTTTCCCGAAGTAAATTCGTCAAAGCTTTGGCGGTGTGTCTCCCCATCATGTTGAAACCACGTGTGTGAAGAGTACAATGGATGAGCTCGCAGGTTTGGCTAAAAAAATCAGTAATCATGCGTCGATAATTTTCACCGTTAACATACGTCGCCTGCCCTCGAGAAATTTCGAATAAAATGGTCCAATTTTCTCATTCATGAATAAGGTACGCCAAACAGTTACCCTGGGGCAATGCAATTGTTTTTTGATGTTTCAATCGAGGGTTGCGGGTTCCTGGAGACCTGTAACGTCAGTTTTGTTTGTTGACGTGGTTGTTTAAGTAAAAATGGGATTTACAGCGCGACATCGCTCTAACATCGTTTTACAAAAATTTTTGCGTAAATCAAAGTCATTTTCTTTCAGTCATTGGACGATTTGAATTTTAAAACGATGAAACTTCAGATTCTTTTTTAAAATTTCAGAAATAATAGCTTTTGGAAGTCCAAGTGAAGCTGCTCTTTCTCTAAGTCGTGGATTTTCACGTTAACTGCTTTCAACCAGTTCAATGTTTTCCGGAGTCCTTAAAGATCGACTGGGCCCTGGCCGTGGGACATTCATAGCCGAAACAGTTGAGCAGAATCTCTGCACCCACGAACGAATTAAATTTACACTCGGTCCATTACGTATTGGCCAAATACCAAACTTTAAACAAAATTGTCGACGAACAATTACGTAGGAGTCACTGCTTTTAAAAAATGTCTCCACTGCGAACGCGAGATGCTCCCTAGACCACCGCGACATCGTGACTGACAAATCCGCACCATCGATAATTTCAACGACGCTATCCTCCCTCCCCATAGTTTATTATTTTTTGAAAGAATCGTATTTAAATTTGCCACCAGACACCCTTTAGATATTCCGTTTTTAAAAATTTGTCTAATTTACATTTTTTTTAACTTGTCACCCAGGCATTTTTCTTATGGTAAAATATTTGTGTCCGACATTTGTCTCTTTTAAAATCTTGTTAGGCCATACATTTTTAAAATTAAAAATTGGTCTGACAGGCCTTTTGAATTAAAAATTTTTGGTTAAGACGTACTATATTTGAAAAAAAAATATTGTCTATTAGTTTTTCTTTGTTTAAAGTTTAAAATATGTATTCTTTAACAAAATTTGTCTGTCAAACATTTTCTATCAACCAGTTTGTCTGACAGATATTTTTCTATTTAATGTTTGTCTGTCAAACTTCTTTGTATTTTAAATTTGTCTGTCAAACTTTTTTATATTTTAAATTTGTCTGTCAAACTTCTATTAAAAATTTGTCTGCCAGACATTTTTCCTAACAAAGCTTTGTCTGAGAGTTACTTTGTAGAGTCGGTTAACCTTTTTGTTCATAAAAAGTTATGTTAACAGTTTTATAGAAATATTTGCTTAATTTAGTTCACCGTCCTTTCCAAAACTATAATTAAAACTCAACAAATTTGTACCTTATTTAATTACAAATTATATTAAAGAAGTATGAGTGCCGTAGCATTTTGCCTCTTTCCAGCTGCATTTATTTCTAAAACAAATTTTTTTTTTATTTGTTTTATTTACTTTTCTAACTACTTTTTTTCCTGCTGTAAATTATTTTGTGGTGTTGACTAGACAGTACAAAACCAAGTTAAAATTGGCAATTAACAAAACATTACCACTGAATATAAACACAGCACAGCACACACACTCAAACTCGCCCTCATACACAAACAACACGCTGCAATGCTTGAACCCAAAGAGACCTCCCCAAACAAGCCACCAACAACAACAAACAACCCACCATCATACATTTAATAACATTTTTGAACTTTAAACAAACAGTGGCGGTAAAATAGGAACTGTTTTTTAAAAAAGAAATTAAAATTATATTAAAAAAATTTTTGCGACAAAATAATTTAAAAATCTCAATACAAAAACAAAAATTAATGCAATTTTGTTTTTATTCAGCATTTAAGATACAGACACACAGTCCAGTTAAAGTATTTTTTACGTTGTGGCAACAACTTAGCCAGACGACTTTAATAAAACTGTGAACGGACTTCTTTCCAGGTAATAAATCAATTTAATGACAAAACATTTGTTGTTTATTTTTTTTTTCTTCATCTTCTAAAAATTAGAAAAAAAAAAAGTCTTTTGCTTTAAGTTGAAGCATAAAATTGTTGCAGAAAAACGATAAGTTCAGTATGACATCATGCCAACAACAACAACAAAATCATAAGGACAAAAAATCACAAAAAGTGATTAAAGTCACAAATTGAAGGGAAGTGTGAAAAAAGTAACAAATAAATTTTCAAACTTTTTATTAATCTAGTGTGAGTAGTATTTAATAATGACAGGCTTATTTCTGCAAAAAATAAAAAGAAAATCAAAGACAACCAAAAGTTATATTTGCAAAACTTACTTGAAGTTAAAATCTTAAAAGGATAAAATGAAACTTTTCACAATGATGTGGAAAAGAAAAGTTTATAAAAAGTTTTAAATCTGATTATCAGGCAGCAGCTGTTAATTAATTTGTCTGACAAAAGTTTTTTTTTCAATCAATACATAAGTAAAGCGGGATTTTTCATACAAAAATTTTTTAAAATAGAAATACTGCGGCACAGAAATTTATAATCTAGAGTATTATAACAAAGATTTTCAGTCAATCAATTCAAAATTTGCTTGGAGAGAATTTTAATACACTTTCTCTTGCTAGAAAAATATTTAATTAAATAGATTTGCTATAATTAAGCATTTTTTTCACATAAAATCTTCTACAACTGTCTCGGAGTTGTCCCTACCCGGGCGCAATGTAAGACCGACTACCAAAGGTCCAACAAAAGTCAAATAAAAGACCGACCCAAAATGAATTTTTTCCTCCCAAAAATTTTTGTGAAACATACATATTTACTCCCTATCTACAACCCACCCCTTACAACTTCCCCGGAGTGGCCCTTAGAGGTAAACAATGTGTTACATAGCCCAATTATTTTGACCTCCTAAACATATTCCGAAAACACACTTATCTCCTATCTCCATCACCTAAAAGAGTTGTCATACAAAATTTACAAAATGATTTTAATACGCCCATAACTTCAAAGTTTCCTCTCCCAAACATACTCCTAGAGCATACTTACCCGCATTATTTTTACCTCTCAAATATATTCCTAGAACATACTTACCCCGTATCTCCATCACCTAAAGGAGTTGCCATACAAAATTTAGAAAAATTATGTAAAAACGCCCATTACTTCCCAAGAGTCAGTTTTTGGAGAAGTAAAGTGTACGACCCACCTTTTTTAGTTGCCTCTCCCAAATATATTCCTAAAAGACACTTATCCCCTATCACCATGATCTAAAGAAGTTGCCATACAAAATTTAGAAAAATAATGTAAAAACGCCCATTACTACCCTAGAGTCGGCCTTAGAGAAGTGAAGTAAACGAACCACCCCCATTAGTTTCATCTCCCAAACATATTCCTAGAATATACTAACCCCTTATCTTCATCACCTAAAAGGGTTGCCATACAAAATTTACAAAAATGATGTAATAACGCCCATTACTACCCTATAGTCGGCCTTAGAGAAGTAAAGTGTACGACCCACCCCCATTAGTTTCCTCTCCCAAACATATTCCTAGACAATACTTGCCCTGTATCTCCATCACCTAAAGGGGTTTCCAAACAAAATTTATAAAAATTATGTAAAAACGCCCATAACTTCCCTAGAGTCGGCCTTAGAGAAATAAAGTGTTCGACCCTCCCCCCATTCGTTTCCTCTTATAAATATATTCCTAGAACATACTTACCCCCTATCTTCATCACCTAAAGGAGTTGCCATACAAAGTTTACAAAAACGATGTAAAAACGCCCATAACTTCCCTAGAGTCGGCCTAAGAGAAATAAAGTGTTCGACCCTCCCCCATTAGTTTCCTCTTATAAATATATTCATAGAACATACTTACCCCCTATCTTCATTACCTAAAGGAGTTGCCATACAAAGTTTACAAAAATGATGTAAAAACGCCTTTTACTTCCCTAGAGTCAGCCTGAGAGAAGTAAACATACTTACCCCCTATCTTCATCGCCTAAGAGGGCGCCCATACAAAGCGTATGAAATTGTAATAAATCCTCCCCTATAGCTTTTAGGGTGCCCATAGAATGGGTCAAATATAGGACTGAAGTTTACTCATTTTTACTTGCAAATATTTTCCCAGAACATACTTTCCCCCCATCCCCAACCCCTAAGGGAGCTGCCATACAAAATTTAAAAAAAATAATGACATTTTTGCTGACCGAACTTTTGTCTTTCTATTTTGCTTTAATAATATCGTACGATAATCATTTTCTTTTTTAAAGTTATCTTAGGGCCGTTTATTATTAAAAGATTTGTTTGCCAGACATTTCTAAAAACAAAATTGTCTGTAAGACTCTTCTTTTAGAAAATTCATAAAGAAATTTTCTTGCACTTTTTTATTGCCTTAAAATATTAACAAAATCCTTTAAATATCAAAAACTGTCAACAAATTTGTCGGTCAGACAAAATTGTCTGAGCGGCATTTCTCATATAAAAAAACTTCTGCCAAATATTTTGCTTTAAAAAAAAATCGTTGATATACATTTTTCTTCTTATAAAAATCATATAAATATCATTCGTTTTTAAGAGATTTGTCTGTCAGATATTTTCTGAAAGCAAAATTGTCTGACATACTTTTTTTTCCTGAAAAAAAATTAATTTAAATTTTGTTTGTAATAGTTTTATAGGACAATTTTTAATAAATAAAAATTTGTCTGATTGAACTTTTTTATTTGAAAAATTTCTGCATAGTTTTTCTAGTAATCCTTTAACAAAATCCTTTTAAAATCTTAAACTCTTGAAAAAATTTGTTGGTCAGACAGTATTTATTTTTAAGAATAAAAAATTATTTTCATAAGAAAAATTGTTTCTCAAATTTTGTTGAAGCATATGCTCGGCAAGAGTATGCTTTAGCAATCTCCAACTATTTTAAAATCTGTTAAAAAAATTACCAAAAATGTCGGTCCTACATTTTCCAAAAAATAAACATTTGTTTGTCAAACAACATGGCTTAGAACAATTGTCTGGTAGAAATTTTCTTAGTATAAATTTAAGACATTTAACATTTAAGGCATTTCGCTTTTCATAAAAATTTTGCTGACAATAATATTTGTCTGTCAGATTATCCTTTTTATAATTTTTCCTCTTATAAGTATGTTTCCTTAACAAAATAATTTGCTCTTAATTCCCATTTTTTTCCAAAAATTTTTTAATTTTTTATAAAAACCGAATTAAAAAAAATTCAGCAACGCTCAATGCCATAAGAAAAAAATCTACCTAAAAACTGTTTTAAACAGATAATTGACAAAACAAAACTGCTGTTTAAAACCACAAAACTAAAAAAGCAAAAAAATGCAAACACCACTACCAGCGACAGATGATTGAAATCCATCAATAAATAATTATGTGCATGTGTGTATTTTCTTTTAATAACCACCTCCAGAAGTAAACAAAAACGCAACTCCCATAAGAAACCAACTACCACAATCATACCAGATCCTAAACAAAAGGCAAAAATAAAAATAAATGATCTTCGACAGGAAAACATGATCCTTTTCTTTACACGACAAAAAAAAAAGACAACAAAAAGAAAATTTAATAAAAAAGAAAAAAAACCAACATTATCACCATCGGCATTAAAATTACAATTTTACTTCAAGAAAAAAAAACAGCTGTTAAGCAGACAATCATTTGAATCCTGCAAATAGACAGACAAAACACGTATACCTACAAGTAACCTTTTTTTTAGAGACAAAGGATCTTATTGTGTATAAGGACAATAAAAAAAAGGAAAATAAAATTTTTTTTAATAAAAACTAGTAGCAAGGTGCAATAAATAAGACGCCATTAGTTTAAAGGGAACATAAATATTGGAACTAAACTAAGAAGGGATCTCCAATTAAGTAATATGTTATTTACGGAGGGAAATGGAAAGGGAGTTAATAGTAATCCAGAGGCGTTAAGTCGCATGAAAAAGGGGGTAAGTCAACAGGGGAACTTCCAGAAAAAAAATTTATCACTAAATTAATTTTTCAATTAGTCGATTGCTAAGCGCGCTGCATGACAGGATGCGCCGCACAGTGCAGTGATTTTTAAAACAAGTGGCCAAAAATAGAAGAAGTTAACATAGAGAAATAAAACTTTGCACACACAATTCAATTGATTAATTATAATTAGACCTAAAATTGCATTACTTAATATTCAAGGATTCATATCCTTTCCATTTATCCTTCAAAAGAAAATTGCCATAACGCAGAGGAAAAAAGCAATAGATTACTGAAACTTTCTACAGGCATTAGATGTAATATGCTTTACAATCTGTCCAAATTTCTTTCAATTCCAAGTAAGGATATGCCTACTTCAAAAGTGTCCTTTTTTAGAAAGAACGCTAAAAAAATAATATATTTTCTTTTTTAATTTAGGCACGAATACTTTAATTAATAAAATATAATTAAAACTTAAATTTGTATCATCTAAACTCCAAGGTTTCATGTCCTTTCCATATATCCT
Organism: Melanophora roralis; assembly: GCA_963583895.1. Classification (NCBI taxonomy): domain Eukaryota; kingdom Metazoa; phylum Arthropoda; class Insecta; order Diptera; family Rhinophoridae; genus Melanophora; species Melanophora roralis. The sequence goes on along the minus strand of OY757191.1, from coordinate 11,978,611 downwards.
TCAAATAAAAAATGCCGTAACAAAAATAAAAAATATGATAGTTAAGTGAAATTTTGTACATAAATAAGTTACGAAATGCTTTAAGACATGCATAAATTCATTTTTATTTACATCAAGGATACGCCTATCTTAAAAATGTCCCTTTTAAAATATGTAAAAGAAAAAAAAAAAGCGACTAATCAGTTTTTGGGGGAAATTTTCCCGAAGCGTGGAGTCGCCCCATCCTGTTGAAACCACGTGTGTAAAGAGTATGATGAATGAGCTCGCAGGTTTGGCAGAAGAAATTCCGTAGGTAGGTTAGGTTAGGTAGAACAGGCAGCCGTTGAAGGAAAGATTACAGCTCACTTGGGTCCGCTTAATTCGGTCCCTTTGTGTTACCTGGAGAGGCAGATAGAATAGCTTGAGATAGAAGGAAAGAAGAAATAAAGAAAGAATTGAAGAATGAAGCAGACTTACCAGGGTCTCTGGTGGGAATCGAACCCACAACCCCCAGACTGGTAGGCTTGTGCAATTACCACTGACCTACCGGGGCACAGAAATTCCGTAATCTTGCGTCAACAATTTTCCCCGTTGACATTCGTCGCCTGGCCTTGAGAATATTTGAAAAATAATTGTCCAATTATATGATGCGTGGATTGTGCAGACCAAGCAGCTACCCTGGGGCACTACAATGGCTTTTGATGCTTCAATCGAGAGTTGCGGGTAATTGGATACCATTAACGGCAGTTTTGCTTGTTGAAGTGGCTGTTTAAGTGAAAATGAGCCTTGTCGCTCCAAAAAAAAGGGGATTTACAGTGCGAAAACGCTCCAACATCGTTTTAAAAAAAAATTTGCGTAAGTTAAAGCCACTTTCTTTTAAATCTAAAACGATATGAATTTTAAAAGGTTGGAACTTCATATCCTTTTTGTATAATTTCATGATTAATCGCTCTTGAAAGTCCCAGTGAGGCTGCTTTTTTACGTATTGAAAGTCGCAGGTTTTGACCTTAACTGCTTTCAACCAGTTCGGGAGTCCTTGAAGATCGACTGGGCCCTGGCATTGGGGCATTTATAGCCGCAGCAGTTTCCTGGTTTCCGACAGGAAATAGAAAACCCATTATTCATTTGCTTTCTTAGTTGCACAGAATTGTTGCGAAATGCTCTTGGCTAAATTCGTATAAATTTGGACTGCTGTGCTATATGTATATCTGAAATACAACTTTTATTTTATACAATTTTTTTTAAAACCTTCCCAGCAAAAACTAACATTGCTTTGTAATGAGTTAAAATCCAAAAAACTCTTACAAATTGGCATTTTTACTCATTACTTTAACATAACAATGACATTGGCGGCAAGTACTTACCATGCTCGCTTACATAGAGGGAGTTAAATAAGTACTTGCCATGCTTGCTTACAAAAAGGGACTTACATAAGTCATTAATTTACTGGCATAAAAAAAACCTTTTCCTGGGGACCCCAGTTACTCATTGTTGCATTTAAAGTTTTATTCTTTTATGTTTTGGTTAAAAATGGCTTAAAATATTTAGTTATAAGTTAAGAAATTGTAAAACTAAAACTATCTGCCTAACTTTTGAATAAGAAGTAACTCATTATCTAACAACTTCTAAATAATGCAGACGGTATGTAACAGTCATTGAAAAGTAAGTTGTTTGGTAATGAATAATCGCCAACAAGTTTTCGCTAGGTTTTACAAATTTTCCATGTACATATGTATGTACATATTTCTGGTCTTAAATAAACATTTTCAAAATAATATTTTTTGTTAAATTTTTTTTAAATATAGAGAGTGTTTTCTCTAGTTTACATACCTAGATAAACTTTAAAAATCAATTCAACAAAATATAAAAGTATGTAATTTTAAACAATAAATTTTAATCCCTGTTTTAAAATAAGTGCCTTTAAAAAAACATCTGTCAAACGCCATTAGGTGTTCTTTTTATTTAAAAATAAAAAAAATTAAATCCTGTTTTTTTTTTAATATTTCCTTAATATTTATATTTTCTTTGGATTTTGCAGCTTCTATTTAACCCCCATACTTTTGAAATTCATAACAGTTTGTTTATAAAATGCCTGAATGCATAATAATCACACATACATTCTCACATTCACATCATATTTGTTGTTGTTTTCCTTTTAGTACTAAAAAATATAAATAAACATTCATTTTGTTTAGTCATTGTTGTTGTCTGTTCTGTAATATCATGATATTACATTTGTTGTTTTTGTTTTAGGTAGGTATAAAGAGAATACATAACATAGTAAGTACCTGCTGTTTGATTATTGCATTTCTTGTTTATTTTTTTTTTATTATTATTACGATTACGACTACTTTTGCAGTTGTTTTTGTTGCAGTTATATAAATGCATTTGTTATAAAAACAAAACATGTGAAAAAACTTGATTAGTTCAAGAAAAAAAAACAATAAACAAGAATAAGATGAAAAAAAACAGCTGTTTTATTTTATTTGTTTGTTGTTGATTTAATCGTCGTCTTTGTCGTTTTACTACTACTTACTCACTCGAACGGTTATTCATACGAAACCAGTTCATAGGAATTTGAGCATCGTGTTTCTGTTAGAAGTTTTTTGTCTTCAAAACTCAGTAATGGTTTATTTTTAATGGGATTTCGTTGTAAAACTCTTAACTCACCTTACACACTTACTTTAAAATACTTACACACAAAGGAACTTTAATTATTTTTGTTTTTCCCATATTTAAAGGAAAATTATTTGAAAAAGACAAAATTCATCTACTTAGTATATACATACATACATATGTATATGAACATACATACTTACATATGTATGTACATATTTAAAAAGAGCGAACAAATATAATCTTAAATACAAATGATCTTAATTCATCAGGTTTGATTAGTTCGTTGTGTTTCCTTATGATTTATGGTGTTTTTCTCACAGCATGTTGTTGTTCGCTTCTTCGAATAGAAAGTTCCACAAAAACGAGATTATGATGGAAAATTTTAAAGATTAAAATGTTTTAGACAATATTTTGAAACAGAAGATTAGAAAACAATAAAATTTCCGATAAAAGTAATTTTAAAGAAAATCGGTTACGGTCTTAGTTCTTGGATATTCTAATGATCTTAGATTTATGAGAGCAATTAAAACGTGGAAAAGATTAAAGAAAAAAGTTTTATGACAAAGAAGTGATGGAATATGGCTTTAAGTACTGACAAAGTGCTTCAATAAGGGTGAATTATGTATGATTTTAGCATTAGTGTGTTGTTTAAGAACGTTGATTTTTGCAAATATAAAAATTAATTGTTATTAAAAGTAAGTCCTAAACTCTTTGCATGTTTTCCTAGCATCAAACGATCACTTTATACTGATAGCGATCTTGATATGTTCCCCCATAAAATTTGTTGATCGTTTGATGTCAAGTGAGATATAAGATTTTGGAACGAATATTGGAAATTTCACATCATATCTGCGTGGTAGGACCGCAGTAGAGTCTGTTAGCTTACAATGCTTGCCAAAGCCTCGTTGTGGTGACAAAGGGCAGCAAGTGCAAAGGAATATCTTTGTGAGTTGCCCTCCAATTAGCTTTGAGCTTATGCCTCTGCAATAGATGAAGCTCTTAAGGACCCAAGAATCAAAAAATTCTAGTCAGATGGGTATCCGCAATGTTCAAGAGCAAAAAAAATAAACTCTTGGCTAGGAAAGGTAGCAGGGAGGTAACCAGGGGGTCACTACAAGGTGAAGTTTTGGCACCTCTATTGTGGCTCCTGACAGTCAACGGTATATTGAGAAAGTTTAGTGCTGAAGGTAGAAAGATAGTTGCATGTTCAAACGATGTAGTGACTCCAGTCAGGGGAAGTTTCATTTAAAGTTTAAAGAGCTTCTCTAATCGGCGTTGTGTGCATTTGGATGCTTCAGTGTGGGAACAGAATTCCCTGCATGGATGATAGGGCAATATGGCCGGGGCTAAGCTAAGCAGGTACTAGGTTGTTCATGAACTTGGAGTGAATGGACCTAAGAACCATAATTGGGGTCATAACTAGGCACTGTCTGGTAAAGGCTAAGGCGAGCAAATAGGTTAAGTTAGGTAGAACAGTCAGCCGTTGAAGGAAAGATTACAGCTCACTTGGGTCTGCTTTATTCGGTCCCTTTGTGTTACCTGGAGAGGCAGATAGAAGAAGTTGAGATGTAAGGATAAAAGAAATTTGGAGAATGATAGAAAGGAAGAAAGAACAGAAAAATGAAGCAGACTTACCAGGGTCTCTGTTGGAAATCGAACCCACAACCCCCAGACTGATAGACTCGTGCACTTACCACTGACCTACCGGGGCACGGAATTCCTGATTATCGTGGAATGTGTGGGAATTAAGAGGAGTTAGAGGCGATAGATCTTGTCAATAAAAAATAAATGTACGTTTCAGCTATATTCTTTAGATGGCTCGAGGATAAACTTCGTTCTTTTTTAATCTGCTCATGGAAAGCAGGAGCCAAGACGTCGCATTCGATTCGAATAGCAATTTTACTCGATCGATCGAGTTTTCAATGCTTTAAATATAGGAATTCTAATAAGAATTTTTCATTTCGAATCGAATGCTACGATTTGGCCCCCTCTTTTGTTTGGTTTTTAGTCGACTGCAAATGTTCTTTGATATTTTTCCATTTAATAATCTTAACAATGGCTTGGGAAATCACAAAATCGCTCTTAAGTTTTGATAACCTTTTTAATTATTTTCTTTGGGAGTTTAATCAAAATCTATTCTTTTCATTTTAGCTGCAGCTTCAGAGTGCATTGACGAGAGTAATTCGATTTAATAAGGGCCGTAGGGAACGGGAACAACTTTTAGAAGCTTAGCTGGGGTTTCGTTCTACCCGTGCAGCTATACCATTGAAAAATTGCAAACCCCTCACTTTTGGGTCCGTAACTTATGCAAATACGGGGGTTAATTAAGGTGTAGTCAGAAGAGTATAGCCGTAAGAGGGAAGAAGTGAATCTGAAGTAAACAAGAAGATTTGAGGAATTAAAAATAGAGGAAACGGAGCCACCATAGTCTTTAGCGATAATCGAACTCAAGAACCCTGGATCGGGAGACTTGCACATCTCTTATACCGTAGTATAGTATTTGGCAATACGACTACAAGATTTTTGCTGCTTTTGTAAGGAGTCAAATATAATGAAGACTTGATTAGGACATATCTTTTCCCTTACAACACTTATAAGGCCCTTAAGGACTAGTTAAATGATAGAATCTATAGGGCTTGAAAGGTTTAATCTACTAATAACTGGCCTTGCCAAAGTTATGAACCCCTATTTGTACCTAAATGTTATGGATTTTATCACTTTTATTTACTTTTCATTAAACTGTTTGCTTGCAAGGGTTTGTAGTTTAAGTAAAGTGATTTACAAGTTAAAATGGGGAAGCTGTTAGAACTCGAATCGTTTACTGTTGATAACGCATATTTTATTATACAAGTTCTGTGTTTACTTTTCTTACAGTCATCCTTATTGCTCTAAAATTTTCTATAAAAAAAGGCTGAATTTTTAAAATTAAAACCATATTAAACTTAAAAAACATTTAAGGGCATTTTACTAAATGCTTTCTATGACTTTAATTTGCTTTAAAATACTTATTTTCTTTTGAGAATATGTTTAACGAAATACGACTTGAAAAAATATTGCGCGCGCAATATTGAAGTACAAAAAAAAAAACTGAATTTGTTTTCTATTTAAAAAGAAAAGAAAATAAAATGCACTAAAAAAGCCAAAACTGATTCTAAAAAATTAAAAAGCTTTAAAATGTTTAAAAGCAAGATTTTTTTCTTGCTGTTGTAGGTATCATCAGGCTTTTATCTTTTACATTTTCTAATACAACAAAAAGAAATTTTCTTTTCAAGTGAAAAAGTATAGAAAAAACTTTGTTTTTACCAAATACAAACACACATACACACCTTCACATTAATGTTTGTTTGTATGTTTGTATGGAAGTATGAAGTTGTAAATGCACATACGCACTCACTTACTTGCACATGAGAGTTGTGTTTTGTTAATTCACTCTTACCATTAGAGAGTTTTTATAAAGTATTTGTAGGGGGGAAAGATTTTAACAAAGAACACACCCTGGTGGGAAGTTTGTTTTTGTAAAAAAAAAACTCACTTCAAATCTCACTGGCGTAAAGAAGTTATTTAATACACGGAAGACTGCATACAACATGAATTGTAGAATTTCCCAGTATTTTTTTAAACGCACGTATACACACACATACATACACACCACCACATTGAAAGGTAGAGTGCAACTTTGATGCTCTCATTGATAAGTCTCTAATTTACTTTTCTCATAAGGCACCTGCGCATTAAGGACTTGTCAAAATATAGCAAAAAATCTAAAATTTTTTAATATTTAGTTGCTTCTATTCCCTTTTCTTATCTTTTATTTATTTATTTTATTCCCTGTTTGAAAAACACTTCCTGTTTAAAGTAAAAATAAAAAAGAATGAAAAACCTTTTTTATATTTAAGAGGAAGGGATTTTTACTTTAACCAAATAAAAGCAAGGAATGCTGATAATCGCGCAATATGATTTCAAAAAATGGTAAATTTGATTTCAATCCCAACGTTTTTACTATTTCCCCATTGACCTTATGAGAAGCGTTGGGCTTCTTGATCCTAAACGTTTCCTTACGTTCTAAGTCTCAAACTAAGTTCGGCTTTTCATGCGGATCTTCTTCGTTTCGACAAACGTTTTAACCGATTATGGTACTGGGACTGCCAACAGCATTGATAGAACCTCCCTAGCGTTACCATAGGTCACTGTCCATGATGGTATATGGGATAGCGAGTTAGGCTTTCAAAAAGTAAGAAGAAGGCACCTTAACGAGTTTTATATTGCGTGTAGAGAACACCTTTACAGGGGTCCACAAGTCCAGACGTGACCTAATGAGCGCACCCTGATCGTCGACGCAGATTGTCATGGCCTCTTTCCCGTAATTGCGTGTCTTCTTTTACCTCCATTGTCCTCATCACCGTCTGAATACTTCATTCTTTCGAAGGCCTGTTAAACAGTTTTTGGAATACTTTTCAGTCTCGCCAGCCCGGAAAGTGTTTCCAGGATGTCATCCAAAGATTGGCAAACCTATAGACAGTCAAAACCATCTGCCCCGGTAATCGACCAACTTACCCGCCAATAATACGACGTATCTACTGCATAAACCACAACTTTTATATCTTTCGACTCAAACCATCTCAATACCTCGTTAACCACCAAAATTCCCATTAGTGGCGAAAAGAGGGTTGGGTAAAACACCATGAAAACAAAGCAATGTTTTTGGGGTAAAACTGGTAAACAACATTGCGTTCATCATATAAATTAGGCAACAACAAGGAAAGGTTAACATGGGTACCTGAGTTGATTTTTCCTTCTCGGTCTAAGGCTTTTTCCTTTTTTGTTAGTTTTAAAACTTTTTTTCAATTCACTTGCTGTCTTATTTTCTTTGAAGAGATGCAAAATAAATCCTTCGTAGGCCTTCTAACGTGATCGTAAAATTTACGAGGCTTGAGTCCTGCACGCAGAGGAAGAGACAGGTAAAAGTCTCAAGAGAGATATATGGCACCGTCAAAACTAGATATTTTTGGCAAATATCGGTGTCGTGACGCCCTACCAAAGTAACTCAGCTAAGAGTTTCCAAGAACCTAGATTTTAAGCTAATTCCATCAAAGACTTTACTGCCCGATTAAGGATCTTTTCTAGGGTAGAATGGCCAGACATACAAGAATTGTAAACCTTATCATTTGAAACAAAACAAATCAAAAATTCCGAAGGTGTATATTTTTTTATTGGAACACAAGAAGCATTTTTAAAAAATAAGTCTTTTAAGCAAAGAATTTCTAATTTCAACTTGGTTAAATCTGTCCTTAAAGAGGATGGAATTTTCTTAACGAAAATATTATGACATTACTTTCAGTGAGGTGTCCCAGATTAATTTAGTCATTCAACTATAACATGGTCATCATTAATGCTTTTTAGTCTTGTATAATTTGGCATCCATTTGCATAAAAATTTAACGTAAAGGATTTTTTTGAATTGTCCTTAATATGTCCCCCGTGGCGTTAGGGTCGAATACAGGGTGTCCGCCGACAAGGTATACTAAATACTTTGTTTTGGCGCCATTTTTGTAAACATTAGTCTTGACAGTTCATATTTGGCAGTCGTGAATTAGAGACGAGACAAATTTATTATGGAAAAATATTCGGTGTTTTAATCGTTAAACCATGACAAGCCATGACAACCCATGACAACCTCGTTTAAAATGAAAAAATCATAATGAGTGACTAGGCACTGGGCAATGGAAGATCCTCAAATTATTCACCAGTCACCTTTGCATCCATTTAAAGTAATGTGCTTAAAAGGACTCGCATTTGTGAGGCTAACAGAGGCGGATATTTATCTAAAATTGTATTTCATACATAATTGCCGACATTAAATAAAACATTTATTAATTTAAGATACATTCTCCTTCATTTAATCCATTCTCCTTCATTTAACTAAAAACAAAGTAGTTTACCTTGCCGACGGACACCCTGTACTAAGGTATTTCAAACTTTAATTAATTTATTGCATTTTGACTTTATTGACTTATTTGGTTTATTGCCAATAAATAACTTTAATCATTTAAACATAAATTTAAGTTGTCTTTTCTATGCAATACATACAAAATTTCACTCTTTAAATCGTGCTCCAACTCTCTCTTTTTCTCTCTCTTTACTTTCTGTCTCATTGTTTTTTTTTTGTTTTGTTTTTGCCTTTACAAAATAGCCAAATGTACTGTTGAATAATTTAATATTCATTATGATTCTTGGCAAATAACGGAATTTATTTTAATGTTGTTTTTTTTTTTCATCCTTTCGGCCTCTGTTTAAACATTTACACTTTTATATTATTAATTCGTCTGTCTGTCTGTTTGTTGTCTGTCTAGCTGCCTGTGGGTCGTTAATACCTTCATTTAATCAGTCGCCAGTTTGTTTTGTTTAGTTAGACGTTTGGTCGTTTATGTATGAACGTATGTATGTATGTACATAAACACATATAAATATTAGTATGTATCAGTGTATGTATGTATATCCAAGTGTATATATTATAGGTATATTTTGAACCTTTTCTTGTTGTTGTTTAAAGTGGGAAAGTGTTTGCTAGTGTTTGTGCATATGTTTGTGTGTTAAATGTTTTTTTGAATGCCTTTGTAAGTGTTGTTCATGTTTGTATTATTGTTTTACGTTTAGGTATAATTTATTTTTTTTCTGTCGTGCCTCGCATTTAATGTTATTGAACTGAACTTGACATTTTTGCACTGGCATAAAAATCCGACCCGCAAAAATACATATGTATGTGTGAACATTCTATAATTTTTTTAAGGAGGAAGTAGGTAAATTTATGCTCACACACACACGCAAGCATATTTTTGAATATACATACATAAGTACAAATACTACACAATTTTAAGGCCTGCAATAGCAGCGGCATCAACATCGTCAGAAATACATGAAACATGCAGGCATTCAACTACATATTTTGCTGGATGCCGTTTGTGTAATATCCTGATGTTCAGAGTCATGCGACCCCATTTGCAAAAGGATGGTGTTAATATTTGCAAATGATTATGTTTTAAACAGCCTTACGGTCATTCGTTTATTTATTCGTTTGGTGAATCTTTAGTTCGGTTCAATAGACGAACCTTCCGGTCTTTTTTAACTACATGTTTTTATTGCAAAGTGAAGGTTCGTTTTTGCATTATTTTTACGTTTTTTTTTTGCTTAATCTAGCACTTCGTTGAATAAGTCGGGTTTTTCATATTTTATTAAATAGTTTGTAACTAAGTACCTACAAGGGCATAACCAGTTGCTGTCAAACAGGACAATGACAACAGGATAGTACCTTAAAAAGAAAAATTTCATTAAAAATATTTGAAAGGAAAAAACGAGTTTTTACAAACATTCATAAGTAAAGTTTTATTCATTAATGATTTTTTAAAAATGAATTTCCTTACCAAACTTGTCCAGAGAATTTTTATTAATATAGGGGCTGGATTTGAAAAGCTTTTTTTTAAAAGGATTGTTTTCAACAATAAATAAATTTTGTTTCCATTTTTTATTATTTTATTCATGCTCCGTTGAGGAGCTCAAGTTTTCTGTGTAGTTTCTTTTGCCAGTAATTGTAGCTCCTTAAACGATTTGCTAGTTTCAGGAAGGATAGTCCTTTATTTCGTTTGTCGTTATCCTCTGCGTCTACTGTCATGTAGGTAAATTCCATGTTAGGGTCGCATACGTGGTTCTATTATGGGTTTTGTGTAGCATATGTCCCAGCCAGCCGTATTTACGTCTTTGCACCTCGGCCCTGAGTCCTACATGCCTTGCTCGTGCTTTTTATAAACTGCTGATTACGTCATCTTTAGCTGCACCATTTCTAGTTATCACCGTAGGTTAGGTTAGGTTACGAAGGGTAGTAGCGAGTCCAAACTCGCCACCTCCACTCGGAGGCCATCAGGCCCATTGTAAATCCCTTCAAAAAAAGTCGAGAAGAAAAAATAAAAAAAAAATAAGTCATACATTCTGTAGGTAAGGATGAGGATAAAGAAAGCAAGAGTACCGTCCGAAAGATGTCTAAGAAAGTCAATAGTCAAAGGCCCTGAATCGCCTATCTGCCCAGCCACCCAACACCCTTAATGAAACCTATGATGCTTCCCAGCCCACTGCCAGAGACCTCACCAAGTCCATCTAAGAAGCGTATTCCAAACCACCTCTGTCGGCGAATCTGCAGCCCAGACAAGGTGTTCTACCGTCTCTATCTCCTCCTCGTCTCCGCATACCCTGCAGAAATCTGGAGAGTTCCTGTCTCATTTGTTCGTCATATATCTCACATCGCAATGCCCTGTGAGAGTCTCAAAAATGCACCTCAGAACCCCCCTGCTCTCCTTGAGCAGCAGGTCAGTGCCCCTTCTGTCCAGCCTGGACCATAAAAGTCTAGAGATCCTGCAATCAGCCCTGTCCCTCCAAGTTTGGCCCACCTTGTCCATTATCCACGTCCCTATCAGTCCTAGTAGTTATCACCTTACTGAAATTGTAAGTGTCGGGTATTATTTTTCCATTGATTACGAAATAATTGTGATTTCCGTATTTAGTTGCATTGATTCGACATTGTCCTCGACAGAATCGTTAATCCTCCAATTTATCTTTAGGTTTCGGTTTATTGAAATTGTAAATATCCTTTTTTAATTTTTTAACGATCAATTGGGGTTTTAAATCAATTTTACCATAACATTTAGTATAACACAATGGCTTATGGTTTAGAACTCTCCAAGGTTATGGGTTGTTAACTAATTGAAGTCCAACAGTTTATTAAACGACTGGCTTTCGTAGAGGGTGTTCTACATGGGTCCTACTAAGCTTTCATCATTTTAGGGAGATTAAAGTGGTGGCTCCGGATATTTATAAGACGTTTCATATAGTTTCGCATTTTACGTTTCCATCTATTTCGCTAGAGCTTTCTTATATATCGTACTGTTTGTGCTGTTGTTGGTAAATATAATTTCTTCCAATTTTTTCAAGATCAATTTATGAGATCCAAAAGGCTTTAACCTTTCTTTTACCTAACTTTCTATTTTTCTAATGGCCTTCTATGTTTACTTTGGATCCTTTATTTTCCTTTTCAGACGAAAGCACCATATGCCACTCATACTTACTTGTTTGACTTCAGACTTTGCTCTTTGGTGTTTAGGGCTTTCAGACAGAACAAAACATTTAACCGCGGTCTAATGGCAATTTCTGATTAGAGCCATGGAATCCTGTAGAATAAAAAAAATTATTTTTAAAAGGATCACAAACGATTATTATTTTATCAAAAACCAGGAATTTATTTTTCAAATTATTTAAAAATTCAGAATTAAATAAAACATTTATGTTTTTCGCAAAACCCTTTTACGTCACCATAACCATTTTAAATCCCCTTTAAAATTATTTTTTAACTTAATATTAAAGGAACATAATGTGTAAATATTTTTAAAGCACACACTCGTTGTCTTGCCGCAGATGACAAATTTAATAGAAAATATGGCAGTAGCGGCAGCAGAAGCAATATCAACAACAACAACATTAGAATAAAAATAAATTTAACTCCTGATTAAAAAGATGTAATGAATATTAAAAACAAGATAAAGAGTCTAGGATAAAGAAAAAAAAAATATACAGAAAACCTCTAACACACAGATGTTATCACACTTTCACATAAATACACACACACACACACACACACAAACACAAACATAAACACATGTATAAATTTAAAACACATAAGGCATCATGTTACCTCCCTTCTCCTTACATTATCACTATGAAATTCTTTTGAAATTTACAGCTTTTCGCAACAGTGTTGCCAACGTTAAGACATTTGTATGAAGTACGGCTGAAGTCATGAACTGAACATTATCATTTGTAATTTATATATTTGTTATGCATTTTTTTATTAAGTTTACGAAAATTATTTATAGTATCAAGAAGTGATACTAATTCGATTTTTATGAATAAACGAACAATTATTTCTTCACCGGGGGGGATGCAGGTCATAAGTAAGGAATGTTTTTTAGAGGCGATGAGTTTATAAGCCGTTGACGATTAAGCGTATACCAGAAACTTGACCTATCTCTACAAATAACTAGTCCAGAGGCTTTAAATCCGACAAACAATTTGGTCAGTTCCAGATTCATTTGTTGAAGCAATTCGGTCACCAAATCATTGGCTAAACAAAATGATGGTGTTATGCGCTGTTTGCCATGTTAAATCGTTTTGTTGAAACCATTTATCTTCAAAACGATTTGCAATGGCAAAACAAAAATTGTTACCATGTTGCATGTTACTATTGGTGCAGTTATCGGATAAAAGGAAAGTGGACCGATGACGCCTTTAGAATGTAAAACGCACCAAACAGTGACCTTTTTTGGATCTAATGGGATCTCATGACAATCATTTATTTTTCAAAATTGGCAATTCTGCTTGCTTGCATTCCCGTTAAGTCAGAAATGATCCTTGTCACTAAAGATGATTTAATGATCAAAATGTGGTTCAACTTCACGTTGTTTCTGTGCGCCGTCATCAAACACACGGCGCAGTTGAGGGCCCGCTGGCTTAAACTGCTGCACCACCAGTTGGACGTAACATGTATTTAGGACACAACTTTTCTTAAAAACTTTCTAAGTAGTAGATGGGCAGAGACCGACCGACCGAGTGTCCGATATTGGCGTCAGATCGGTAAATCCGAATCTTCTGCGACAAGCGTGCCTACAGCGACGATAGCTTCTTTATGCATAGAATGGACTCAATTCCGATTAATTTTTTCCAAGAAAGTAATTGCGCTCAGTGTTCCCATCCATCTGAACCCATGAAACCTTTAAACTATGCGAAGTGCCCTTTAAGTTTGACGAAAAGCGCTAATTTAGGAAATTAATTTGTAAAAGTTGTTCTGGCTATAAGTCGATGCTGCTGATTTTTAAAATCATTTCCTCAGAAATATTTCAAAAAATCTATTACAAATCCATGGCACTTAGGTAAGGTTAGGCCAAGCTGGCTGGCACTGAAGACAATACATAAACCCTTTGGGTCCCGCAGTGTTACCAGACCAATAAAAGCGATAAGCCGGCAATTCCAGTTTAAGTCGATGCAATAAACTTGAGGGTTTTTGACACTCTCTCTTTCCATTGACTTCTCGGAAAATCTATTTAATGTGCACGTGTCTTATGGCAAAGAGTTTATCAATGGACTCCTTGCACGCTTGAATATTTGAGGAGCAGAGCAGGGAATTCCATCCTGACTGTCAATTATCATCTTCACTTAAAAGTTCTCAGATTGGGAGAAAAGAGCCAGATCAGCGGCTAATTCGACTGCAAAAATCTTTACCTGAAAAACATTCATCAAAAAGTTTGGTTTAAAGTTCTCGACAAAAGATCGCAGCTCGGAAGAATTTTCTAATGCATAACATAAAAATCCCACCCCTCTGGCAATCCATAACTTATTTACACTCTGTGTTGGGTTCCCCCTTTTTATTTAAATTTTTTTTCCTGTTTCCTTCAATTCTATATTGTTGAGTTGAGCTGTAAAACATGCAACACGCGTCACACTGTTTTTGGCACGCATCACACAGCTAGTTTTTTTCTTATTTGCTTAAAATGCTAAACAGCAGCAACAACAAGTTGAATTGATGCACACACTTACACCCAGTTTGTTTATGTGTGAAGTGTTTAAAAATTGGGTACATTCGTATTTTTTAAACTAAATTCACTGTTATTTTTTAAACCCCTTTAACAGGATACTTTTTAAAATTGCAAATCAACTCCCTGGTGTAGCAATAGCACTTACACTCTCTTCATAATTTTTCACCCCTTTCCCTTTTGTTCTTTTTGTTTTGTCCAATGCACCAAATGAAAGAAAACAAAGAAATCGAAACTCACACACTACACACACACACATACTGATGTAAATAACGAAAAAGAAGAAAAAAAAAACTGGTCAAGCGGCCTTGTGCCTTATTATTATAAATGATGATTAAAGAAGAGGCCTGCTGACCAAAAAGCAAAAGCAACAACAAAAATATTTAGAAAGAAATAAGCAACAAAACAAGTTCTTTTATTACAAAACAGCAACAAACAAGTTTTTGTTTTGTTTTTTGTTGTTTAGATTCGAAAGGGTCTCTCTCTCTCTCTTAAGCAAACAAGGTTGCCAATTTTTGCCGTTAAATGTTGCAATTTCATTTAACCTAAAAAAAATTATTTATAATAAAGCTTTATTTTGAAGAAATTTGTTTAAAGAGAATATTTTTTTTTATAATAGCCTTCCAAAGGCTGGCAGACTCACTCAGACTAGTGGCTGAACGACTAGAATAACATGACCAAGGTTAGATCCAAGAATTTCCAAATTTTTTCTCAATCTGGGAAAACCACCGTAAACCCAAGCTATAGCCGGTAGCTGTCGATTTGGAAATCATGACAGTAGAATTGGACTACTTTTAGCGACTTTTGTAAAAGCTTTGAAGAGGCAGAGAAGGAGGAAAGTGACCAGCACCTCTTATTATTTTGAGGTCAAGTACTTAGGGACCAGCAGACTGGAATGTATGGGGTTAAAATTAGTCTATCAAGTTTTATTCGTTTTAGAGATTATTTTAGATTTCCGACCATGAACCAAAATGGAGCAACTATTGCCAACTACATATATAGCTTTGTCTCTACCCTCGACTATCAGATTTTTCTAGTTTATAAAGGTTTTGCAAAACTGATCTGTGGTACTTTTCTCTCTCAAACTCCAATTTAATGCACGCACTGGCAAGTTCTCTGGGACCAGATGGTCTAGATAACAGACGTGTCTTCTTTTTTTTGGCAAATAGAGAATGAGACGGGCCGTTACTGCTATTAGCGGTTAATGTCGACTTGGCTTCTATGCCAGCACCTCATGATTTTGTCCTTTACTGGAGGATGTCTGGATAAGGTACTTTGAAGTTAGTAGCTTGGAAAGTATGGCAGATGTGGCAAACATAAGCCCATCGAGTGTAATATTTTTCAGGGATAGGAAGAAGGTTGGGGTGACTACTGCCAACCATAGAAATTAGCATTTACCCTCGACTTCCAGACTTTCTTAATCGCAACTTGTCTCCCTATTTTACATAGGGATCAAAAACGAACCAAAGAAATGGACCAAAGTTAACTACCCCTCTCTCTTCTCTTAGTTTTGCAACTACCTTTTCTACATAACCCAACCTTATCTATTCTATCCTATTCGAGGCCAATTGTTTTTTTTAAGATTTGATTGGTCCATATTTAAGTAAGTCCTAAAATCAAGAATAATAAACGGTAAAATTATTGGTAAAGAATTGATAAAATTACGCGGAATGCCAGCTGCGAGTTAATGAAATTTACTAGTGCTTTTACGTGATAGTTGAAAACCCAGAAATCGTCAGGGTTTTTGGTTATTCAGTCTAGGTTAAGTTTTAACTAAAACTCCCGGTTAGATAATTGCAGCATAAAAACATTCATAAAATAGTGCATCTGATAACCCATAATTTTTAAATTTCTATATAACGTTGTAGAGTAGAACGTGACGTGAACGTGACCGTTTTTAAACAGAATATCGTTAATATTTTTAGTACATACATTGGGTCTCTGACAGCAAAAGGCGTAGTTAGCCCGAGCTAAATTTCTGTTTTATCCTTTGTAGTCATAAAAAAAAGAAAAGTTGCCACCTGTGTATGATTCAGAAGGAGCGCAAAAATTTTTGACACGAGGTTTGACCAACGACCAGTAAAATTTTGGAGGCAGTTAATGGCGAAAATCCTATTGCAATTACTTTTAATCAAGGGCCGTAATAATTATGCCAAGAAAAATAAATCTTTAAAAATAATAATAATTTCTTGATTTAAATAATTATAATTTTTTGAATTTTTAAAAATATAATTATTATTTTTTATTTTAATTTTTTTTACAGAAATAAAAATTATTTTTTAAAATTTTGTTTAAATCATTTTTTTATTTTTATATTAATTAAGAAAATATAACAATTATCGCTGCCAAAAAAAATCAAGAAATATAAATTTTTTTTATGAGAAAAATTAAAAACATAAAATCAACTTCATTTAACATTATTTGTAAACACGGATTTACTCTGAATCTACTATTATATTAAAAACCACTTCATACATATGCAGTACAGCTGGTAACTCTGGCGTCATTATTACGATCAGTAGCAGCAATAACAACAATATGAGCATTAATATGGGGGAAAAAAAGAACAGAAATTTATGCAAAACAGCATTAACGATAGCAATTAAATTAATACCCATTGGGACGTTAAGACAGGGGTTGTTGTGCTCGTAATATAAGGATTGCGAGGATCGGTGGGAATAAGCGCTTTTCTCTAGCTTAAATACATTAAATTACAAAACTTTTATAATTTGTAAGGGAGGGAGGGTGTTTTCCTTTTGGTACCTATGACATTAATCAGATTTAATTTTAGTTTAACGATATAAATAACAAATTGATTTCAACTTTTGAAAAGGGACGGAAATTAAAATCCGAAAAAATTAAATAAATTTTTATTCAAATAAAAAACAAAGGCCTTAGAAAACCTTTGCATCAATTTCTAACGTTTTACAGTTCATTAAATAAGCATTTTTAAGTATTTTTTTTAACCATAAAAACTTTTAAATTAAAGCCATAAGGACATTAACTATTTAAAACACATTTTCTTACATAACCCTTTTTACTTTAAATACATTTTTATTTAAACATTCTGCTTTACTTTTGCCACTCTTAAGTATCCAGAAAAAAAGAACGTAAAAAGTAAAAGAATTTTATTCTTTTTTCAACCCGAAAAAATATTATTTATGATTTAGGTACTTTGAAAAACTTTTTCCTACAACAAAACCCACCACTCCCTCCAGCACAAATTAATTACAGTTTATGCTGCCATAAGAGGAAGTGGCAACCAGCAGACATTACATTTAACCATTATCAGTTAGTTAAGTTACCTTTTTTTGTAACGTTATGGCTGTAATCAGCCAACCGAACAACGAAATCCATAATCGAAACTATTCAAGTGTTAAATGGATAATTAAAGTATATTTTTCCTCCTTTATATTTTATCCTTCGGCTGTTTTTTTCACACATACATATGACATATTTTTTCAGTTCAGTTCTCTGTCATAATTAGTAACTTTGTAAGAAGAAAACCATAACCAGACGTTTAATTTTGTTTTTAAAGGTATTGTAACTTACAAGAAGTTTCTAAATTGTAACGTTTTTCTTTATAGTTTTTTTTTCTTAAAATATGTATTAACTAAAACTATTTTATTCGGAAAAGTTAATATTTTTAATTCCTGTTTTCTTTTAATTTTTAATTTTCATTTGCTTTAGCTTTTTTAACGATTAAGAAAAATGTAAGATTAATTTTAGAAAAATTAAAACGATAAAGAATTTCTTATTACAACAACAATAAGATACCGATTTCGACCGTTTAACGTAATATTTAAAAGAGGGGTTTGTTCCCTGTTTTTAATGCATGATTACCAGGGCAACCGAAATTTTGTAAAATCATATTTTTTGCCGCATTTTCCTATAATGTTTTATCCTTTTCAAAACTTTTGCAAAATTTTGGCAGCGGGTTTTTAGGGCATATATTTGCATATTTTGCATTTAACAGTATATTTGGGCATATTTTCCATTTAAGAAGCATGTTTTTTGTAAACCACGTTTTAAAAACATTTTTTGAATTTTTTTATATTTAATTTGAGAAAACCTTATAAAAAATGTTTCGAGTGTTCATTGCCATCTTTTGTAAGTTTTTTTTATTTTATTATTTATTTTGAAGCGAACTCCATTATTATTATCATCTGTTTCCGAACTTTGAAAAAATTGTACCATCGCTTTATTAGGGCGTATTTTTGCATGTTTTGCATACAACAACATATTTTGGCATATTTTTTTCTTTAAGAGCAGATGCTTTTGTAAACCCCGTTTTACCGCATATTTTATGCGCATAAAATCATTTTTTAAGCGCATGTTTTTGGTTGCCCTGATGATTGCCTTGTGAAGGGTATATATTAATTAGTCATTTCATTTGTAATTTCTACAATATTAATTTTCGACTCCACAAAATTCATATATTCTGGATCTCTATACATTGAGAAGTCGATTTAACCATTTCCGTCTGCCTGTCTATTGAATTGGAGTTTCCAAAGCTAAGTCAGACCCGTTGGTCCACGCTTTGAAGTTAAACTATCAGAAATATTCCTAGGCAGAATGCTATTGTAAAATCAGCAAGATCGGTTACCTAAGGACCGAGATATGAGCAAACCTCTACAAAGAACCCTCTTTTTTAGGGCAAAATGAATGCATATTTGTTTTTATTTCTCAGCAAATTAAGCTACTGTTGCCACAGATTCTCGCACAGATACTTTAAAAGCGGTGACCTATGTTGAAGATTTTTTTTTCGTGTAGGACCAGTTGAAGCGGTATCCCCCTACATCTGCACACATTTTGTGAAACTTTTAATAGAGAGGAGGTAAAGATCTACTCCGCAAAGAAAGCTTGAGCATGAATCTAGAGGGACATTACGTCAAGTCCAGACTGTAGACGTGCTATTGGGTGATCGTGATAACATGCAGGGTTAGGTTTTGTTGGGTGCCGGGTCATTGTGAAGCTGCACAGTGTTTTTGGACAAAATCTTATTTAAGCCAAATGACTGCGGCGATTTATTAGGTTTTTTTTAAATTATGCTTTGAAAGATTTGCTCTTAATTTTCTGAAACTAGCCACTCACGCTAACAATATATCACGCGTGACATGTTGGGTGCCGGGTCATTGTAACGCTAAATGGCTGCGGCGCTTTATTAGTTTTTTTAACTTATGCTTTGGAAGATTCGCTCTTAATTTTCCGAAACTAGCCACTCACGCTTACAATATGTCACGCGTGACATTTTGGGTCCTGGGTCATTGTGACGCTGCACAGTGTTTTTGGACAAACCTTATTTCAGCCAAATGGCTACGGTGATTTATTTGATTTTTTTGAACTTATGCTTTGGAAGATTTGCTCTTCATTTTGCGAAATTAGCCACACACGCTTACAATATGTCACGCGTGACAAAATTTGTCACTTTCGTGACCTTTACATTTTTTTAACTCTATATACAAAAAGAGTGTTTTTTTCAAAATTCATTAAAAGATTCGATTTTAAATTCCCCACCTTATATTACCGTAAGTAATTGAATGAACTTTTCTATAAAAATTTTCGTAATCTAAAATTAATTTTAATTTGAACTAAAAAATTTTTGGGGGCAAATACTTTCTTGATCTCCAACTCGTTATTTTATTTTGTTCAATAGATTTCTTTTAAAATACACAGAATGTATAAAACTTTTTGCAGGGGTCGCGCAGTCAAAATTTCAAGTCTCTAGCTTTACATATTTAGGTTGTACGTTGAAAATGGGTCAGTTAGTCAATTAGTCATTAGCATTATATAATGATTAAAAACGAAGAAGAGGGTTTGCCACTTCTTTTTTATTTTTTGATTTTTTACTGGATAATTAGCTTGACACGGATTAAAGCATCAGGCGAGCTATTTGAACTTCTTATATGTCGCTTTCATTGTTAAGCACCCGACAATTATTGAATACCAGACGCCAAATTTCTATTACGAGCTGGCAACACTAAACATTTTTTGTAGTAGGTTAAAGTTGATATCGCATCCTCTTTCTCTTCTTTATTATTTTGTTTGTTTTACTAATTCATAGAACACAGGGCGTATGTACATATATCAGGTGGCCTTAGTTAATCAGCTGAGTTACAAAACGTATTTTGGTATTTAAATGCCAAAATTTGTTTTTGTTTATGTATTTTTTTCTTGTTTACAAACAACAACTGTAGTATTCTAAAAAAAAGCTTAGAGAGTCTTAGTAAATAATTTGTGAGTTTTTGGTGTCTGTCATTGACATTTGGGTGAATATTTTGTTGTTTTTGTAGAACTAAGGCCACTTGACATACATGCGCCTTAATGAACACTTACCTGTAACCACTTTAGAACCAGCAAAACAATACAAACCTAACTTTAATACTTAAAATTATTTATTTCTTTAACTTTTTAAAACAATTAATTTTTAATTCTTTTTATAATTTACATCCACAACATTATCAATTTGTCTTAAACATTAGCTAGAAAAATAAAGGAATATATTAACATTTTTACTTAATAATATAATGCAGTAGAATCCATTACGTCATTAGTGTTACTTATTTAAATAATAATGACTCGTCGTTGGTGTCCTTTGACTTTTTTTGAAACATAGTTTCTAGTTGCGCCAAATTGCAGTTTATCGCGCTGCCATCTGGCAGAAATATTCTCGCATCTGGTATCACCTTATTAAAGATATAATGCTTTGTTATTTTTTTATTTTTTTGCAATGTCATGCATAACTTTTTCAATCTCGTTGCCATTGGAGAATAATTGGGGCCAATGAACACAGGCGTTCGCATATTTGTACAAAAGAGTTGATTAAGGTTGATGGGTTTCATTTCATGGTAGCTTTTCATAAGATGATCTCTCATTAAAATTGTGTTAAATTTAACTCTGACAGCTTTATTATTTTTAGTATATTGACACAAATTCATATCGCTGTAAGATATAAACACATTAAGAACTTGTCCCAATTTTATAACAGCATTCTGTAACTCCAGCGAGGCCATGCGTTTAGGCAGACCTCTTATCAAAAGTTCGGATCTGAATAGAAACGTATTCAACTCTTTATGTAAACTTTTATTTTCCAACTCAATTTGATTTAATTTCTTTGTAAGATTGTTAACACTTGCTTCCAGCTCATTTATCTTCTGGATGACTTGGTTCTGTTTGATAGTGTTTTTGGGAAGCTTCTGACATGGTGAACACATAAATGCAATACTGCCTTTAACCTTGTAGCTGCCACCGACTGCTTCATCAGTTAGATTTGGATCTTGTATTTGGGCACAATAGACGTGAAAGAAACTTTTGCATTGTCCACATCTTAGGAATTTGGATTTTCTTTGTTTTTGCTGGCAGAAAGAACAAGGATGCTTTTTAGGCGCCATTTATAAAAACACTTTTAAAAGGGTTTTAGCTTTTTTTTGTCTTTTTCAAAGTCTAAAAACAGTTAAAACTTATCAAATGCGTAGTTACAGAAAAATTTCTTTATACTTTTCCTTTTACAAAAAAAAAAAAAAACGAATGATGCAAGAACTTTTCAGCAGTTTTATTTTAACTTTCACCGTTTCCGTTTTGTTATTGTTTTTCCGTTTGTTGTTGTTGTTATTTTCTTAAGATTCTTAAAACATCTTTCTTTTAATTTTTAAATATATTAATAATAAGTTAAATTTTAAGTTGTTTTTTTTTTACTAAAATTATTGTTTTTCTTGAATTTAAGGTTAACAAATAAAGAAACACGTCTTTTCCTATGCCAGTTCAAGGTTTTAATGTTACACTGTCTGTATGTATAATAGAAACATTGAGAGAGGGTAGAAGAATGGACAGTTTTTGTACAAAAAAAAAGGAAAACAAAAAGTCAGATTTTCCCTAAGGGTATGGCATAAACGAAGTTGAAAACCAAGTTAAAACTAATTTAGGTACCCAACATCTGGCCTGTTTTACTTTTCGATACAAAACCAGAGTTTCTAAAAGGTTTAACACCATTTACCTACTAGCTGGTAGTTCAAGTTTTTGTTGGCCACTAAGATTTTGTAATAAACTCTCCAAAAATTTTAAATGCTTTTTAAAAAAAAAAATTTCTGTTTTAAAAAAGCTTTAAAATTTTTCTTTTAAATCCAAAAAGTTTTTTTTACAAATTTCTAAATATTTTTTAAATTCTGTTAAAACGAATATTTTAATAAAATTAAATTTTATTTTTAATTGAATGTTAAATTTAATATTAAAAATATATAACTAGATCCTAAGTAAGCAAACTTCTGAATGATTTTGTTAATTTTGTATGTTCAACCTAAAAAAAAACTATTGGGAAACACTTATGTAAACAAAACCGTAGTAAAGAGAACCCACGACAGAGTTTTCTTTTTCTTGGTATATTTACTTACAAGTTGTTAATTGTAAGAGAGAGAGAGGGAAATTTAAAAACCCACAACAGTGATGCCCAGTGTGACCAGATTTTCAAGTAAAGTTCAAGCTAAATCACGTTTAAAAAACAGCTAAAAAGTGCTAAAAACAAAAACTTAAAACCAAAAAATAAAGCTACATTTCTTTATTCGTTTTTTTAAAAAATTTCTTTGTTATTTAGACATTTCTCATAATAGGAACGAAACGTTTTTGTGCTAAAAATATTTAAAAAGAAAATTTGTTTTTAAAATTTTGGTTTTATTTACCTTCAGTAAGAAGAAAAATAATATGTATGTGTTCATATACATATGCATGTACAAGAGCTTTTTTAAAAAGTTTTTAGAAGCAGGTATTAATTTGCTGCCTGATTTGGCAAAAAAAAACAACTAATTTGTAAGATATGTATTAAAAAAAACAACAAACGAAAATTTGTTTTAGATATAAATACTCAACACACTTTGTTCGTTCATTTTTTTACAAAAACACGTAAATTTAAGTAATTTGTTTACAAACTTTTTTCATAACTACAAACACATGAAAACAATAAAAAAAACGAAACAATAAGATTACATTTACACGATGCAATTTTTTTAATATTCCTTAATAAAATTTTTGTTTGTTGACAAAACGAGTATAAAGAGACTACTTTTCTACACAGTTCGTTAAAAATCGAAAATTTTCATTCAAGTTACATAAGTAATTATCTGTGGACTTTTGACAAAACCACTTATTTGAAAAAAGTGATTTTTACAGGAGAGCAAAAAAACTACTTAAACATCGCAAGAAACATCGTGATTATTTTCTAAAAAGTTTGAAAACCTAAAATTATAAAGTAAGTTAGTTGAATTAGTTTCAAATATTGAATTTTTGCATGTACTTGCGATGTTAAAGTAGTTTTTTTGCTCTCCTGTAAAAATCTTTTTTTTCAAATAAGTGGTTTTGTCAAAAGTCCACAGATATATATATATCATGAAAAATGCCTTTATTCATGTAAATTTTGTTCAAGAAAAGAAAAAAAGATAGTCTTTAATGTAAAAAAGTTGCATTGTAAGAAAGCATTTTTAAAAATATTTTTATTTGTAAATATGTATTTAAAACCAATGACTGTAAAAAAAAATAAAAAATATTATTATTTTTTTAACCCTATCCATAAAAATAATAATTATCGTTATTAACCGTTTTTATTTAAATTAAAAAATTAACGTCCTGCTAAAAAAAAACTAAATTTACAAAGAACATGATTTTCAACAAATATAGTTTAATACCATCAAAATGATGAGCTTTACTTGACCCTACGATGTTTCATTGTGCCTGCTTTTTTCTTGAAAAATTATTTCGGTCCTGTTTGATTTGTTTTTTTTTTTTAAATAAACTTTAAAATTCTTATTAAATAAAAATATTAATATAACAATTTGTTTCAACGAAAGACAAAAGTGTTTTACATTTTTGAGCAATACATGAAAACATGTTTTAATTTAACCAAAAGACGGAACAAATGTTTGTGTAGCATTTGGATTTTTTCTTTAAAATTGCCGCATTTAAAAGTATTTGTTTTGGAAAACAAATTCTTACGTTTTTTTTTGTAATACCATACCTTTCTTATATCTTTGTTTTATTGAATTTTTGTGCTGCTTTACGTTTTTTAAATGTCGCTAGAAGTAAATTATTAAACAAAACAATGGTTCGGAAACTGTAAAGTTGTGAATTCGAAGAAAATTTGGAGCTTGATACCTTTCAGTATAATTGAGATATATACCAAAAAATATAATGCGACAAATTTTTAACCTTTTATCTAGCTCCAAAAACTATTTAAAAAAGTTAAATTCAATTTCGAAAAAAGCTAAAAAAAAAGCTAAAGGCTAAATGTAAATATTTCGGGCTAAATGAAGAAAAATAAAGCTAAATTTAGCTCCAAAAAAGCTAATATGGCCACACTGGTGATGCCATTTAGTTATATTTGTTGTAATGCATTCAGCTATAATCTTTATTTTCTACTTAATTATACCATTCACATAAGTGATAAGGGTATATATGTATAAGTTTGTCATTACGTTTGTTATTTCTTTAACATCTATTTGTGACCCCATAAAGAATATATTTTCTTGGTCCTTATAGATAGGGATGTCGATTTAGCCATGTCCGTCTATCTGTCTGCTCATCTTTGTTCGTGTTATGGTTGAAATCAACTTTTTGAAGCCCCCGGATGTTGCATAGACCCGTAAGTGATATCAAACTATCAGAAATATACATATGCAAGCCAATGGCTATAAAAATCCAGCAAAATCGCCCAAAAACTGACCGAGATGTAAGCCAAAATACAAAGCCTACTCCTGCTTATTTCTCTAAAATTTGCACAAAAAAAACCTCTAAAACTTATCCAGAGTTACCCCTACACGAGTGTAATGTAAGACTGACCCCCATTAATTTGTTTCTCACAAACATTTTTGTAAAATATGCTTACACCCTATTTCCGCCTCCTGACAAGGTTGTCATACAAAGTTAATTTTTTTAAATCGCTCCCGCAGCTTGCAGAGTGCTACTACAAGGGTCAAATGTAAGACCGGCCCCAAATAATTTTCCCCCCCAAACATTTTTGTGTATCATATTTACCCCATATCTCTAGCCCCTAACAATAACATTGATAGTCAGGGCGCACTTAAGGCTCTATAAGGACATTATGTCAGGTCTAGACTCGTGGGCAACTGCAGACGCGCTCTTAGGGCGATCATGGAGACACGAAGGGTTAGATTCTGTCATTGTGACGTTTCCGGCAATGAGATTGCCTATGGACTGGCAAGGAAAGGATCGGCCCGGGAAATTGGACTTGGTTGTGAGCCGGTGAGGTCACCACTGAGTTCCTATTATGGGCTGATAGCGACTTGGATAATGGATAAGGTGGGCCAAACCTGGAGGGACAGGGCTGATTGCAGGATCTCTAGACTTATGGCCAAAGCTGGACAGGATGGGCAGTGGCCTGCTGCTTAAGGAGAGCAGTGGGGTTCTGAGGTGCATTATTGGGACTCTCACAGGGCACTGCAATGTGAGATATATCAAGAACAAATGGGGCAGGAACTCGCCAGATTTCTGCAGGGTATGCGGGGATGAGGAGGAGATAGAGACGGTAGAACACCTTATCTGCCACTGCCCTGGGCTGGAGATCCGCCGATAGAGGTGGCTTGGAGGGCGCTTCTTAGATGGACTTGGTTAGGTCCCTGGCTGTGGGCTGGGGAGAGCATCATAGGTTTCATTAAGGGGGATGGGTGGCTGGGCAGATAGGTGATTTAGGGCCTATGACTACTGACTTTCTTGGACATCTTGCAGACGGCACTCTTGTTTTTTTCCCCTTTGACCTATGGAATGCTTGTCTTAACTTTTTATTTTTCTTCTCTTGACTCCTCTAAAGGGATTTACAATGGGCCTGAGGGCCTCCGAGTGGAGGTGTCGAGTTGGACTCGCCACTAACCTTATGTAATCTAACCTAACCTAAGTATGTAATGACAAACTGATATATACTGTTATCACTATGTGAAGGATATTTACATGCAGAAATTTTCTAGTCCTGGGGGTCGCGGCTTCGACTTCCGCCAGAGGTTTGTTTGGTCTGTTTGGTCTGTTTTCGGTTTTTGTTTTTACTCTTTATATCTTTCTCTACAGGGGACACTACATCTTTTCTTTTAACTGCTGGCTGTTATTCAACCTAAAGTTCATAGTCGGTCAAGCCCAACACGCTTAGTTCTACCCCATAGCTTATATGACTTACAGTTATTAACTTAAAAGGGACCAATGTAAACAAGCTTTTAACTGGTTTAGTTTTCTGAGCATCCTTGTATCAAAAATAGTTCTCAGAAATTTGTTAATAAAAAAAAACCTAAAAAATTTCTTTATTTAACAAAACCATTTTTTTCCATTCTCCAGTTGCAAAATGCTTTGCAACTTAATCTAACTTTAGAGCAGGCATAGGCAACCAATACATTGACACTCCTAATGGCATATTTGCTGTTTAGGCTGTCTTAGAAAACGTGCTCTCATTGTTCATTCCACGTTGATGTTAAGTAATTTCAACAAAAAGTCTTTTGGAAGTCTCAAACAAGACCGATTAATGTTTTTTAATTCTCACCAATGTGTGTGCACACGCATGTTAGTTAAGAGCAAACGTAAAGGCGCGGCGCCCAGCTATTGCCTATAACGGACTTAGAGCAATAAGTAGGCTAAACTAATCACTTTGGGAATATAAAAACACAGCATCATTTATTTTATATATAAAAACTAAAATACATTGTTCCCCTTATCTGGCAGCCACCACTGGTTTCTAAAAATGAAATTCTATATTTATTTATGAATTTTTACTTTTCATTACTCCCTCTGTTCAAATATACTATATTTATACATATGTTTATAAGTATGTTTGTCTTATGCATTTTTACTATCAGCTTTAATCGACTCTATACATGGCGGGGGTTCGTTTTTGTTTATTTGTGCTTTAAAAAGAAAAAAAAATTATTTATAACATTTGTTTTCAAGGATTTTATGTTGATCCTTTTTTATTTCATTTACTTGCGTTCCTTATTTCATTTATGAGTATTGTTTTCAATTAACAACACTAAAATCTCTAAATAAACAATAAATTAAAAAGAAAAAAAATATATAATCTTGCAACATTTTAACGAAAGTAAAGATAAAAACTATTACTTGCATGTGAAGTTCTAGCAACGAGTACTTAATTGTTATGGAAACAAATAACCGGAAAACCAAAAAAAAAAAAGTATTTGGAAAAAAAGTATTCAATCACTAATCACTAATGCCAAAAACCGAAAGTAAAAATGTAAATAAAAAAAAATTCAAGTAAATTTAATTGACAGACAGGCGAGCAGATCGACCTGCCATACATGTACCTAGAGATTAGTTAACAGGGTTGTTTAAACAACAACAAAAAAATACATGCACAAACACAACCATCATCAAAGCAAAAATTTTAGAAAATGAAGAACAAGATCATAATTAAATGCAGCTCATCAGCACGTGCAATGTTCTATGGTTTTAGCATCTATTGAATTATGTAATCTGTAATCGAACACTTGCAGTATTGTATGGTTAAGTGTTGCCAGAGGCAACTTGTAAACTAATACCTGTTTATACATATTTATATGATAAATTAGGTTTAAGTTTATTTGTTTATTTTTGTTTAATCAGGAAATAACGCCCAAAATGGCTGGATAGATTTTTATGAAATAGTAGTTAAGTAATTGTGGTTGCAAAAGGCTTTAACTTTAAAAATTTTATGTAGGCGTGGCACCTCCTTCAATAGAAAATCTAGTTTTTATCCCTATAAAAATGTTTTTCGCGTTTATATAAATTACCCAGTAATCAGTTAAACATTTCGTTTGTAATTTCTATATATTGGATTTTTATTGAAAGAAAAGTCAATAAAACCATGTCCGTCTGTTAAAATGAATTTTCCAAAGCCAAGTCAAATCCTACAAACCACGGTTTGTAGTAAAACTATCAGGGATATCTTTAAGAATATTTTTTTTAAGAGGAGCAAGGGAAGCAGTAGATCCCATACAAACGGGCCAATTTTATAAAAATTTTTAAAACATATATTTAAGAAACTCTTATAGCTATCTTAAACCAGCTTTAAACTAGTTCTAGTACGGTTTCCACATTATGAAAGAAAAGTAAGTCAGAAAAGAACAAGCGAAGAGGTAGACCCTATACAAATGACTAATTTTTTTAAATTTTATGCACGCTCTACCTCAAAATCAACAGCATATCTACTCAAAACCTGCTACAAGATTAGGTTGCGAAGGGTAATGACGAATGCAATTTGCCACCTCCACCTAGAGGCCTGTACGAACATTGTTAATTTCTTTAGAAGAGTTGAAAAAAAGACATGATAAAGACAAAGGAAGTTGTAGATACAACGATTTAAGAATAAGAAAAGAAAACAAGAACGCCGTCTACAAGAAGTCAGTTTTCGTCAATCACACGCAGGCGCTGAAATTACCTATTTACTCAGCCGATCTACCCCTTTGATTAGTCCTACGAAGTTCTTTAGCCAACATAAAAAGTCCTAACAAAAGTCTATCTAAGAAGTGCCCTCCCAGCCACCTCGGTCGGCGGGCCGGCAGCCAAGGGTAGTGAAAAACGAAGGTGTTATACAGTCTCTATCTTTTCCTCACCCCCGCACAACTTGCCGAAGGGGAGTTCCAATCTCATTAGCTTGTCATAAATCTCACATTGGACTGCCCAGTGAGTGTCCTAATTATACGCTTCAAAACTCTCCTGTTCTCGCTGAGCAGGAAGCCGGTGCCCCTTCTGTCCAGCATTGGCCACAGAAGTCTGGAGATCCCGCAATCAGCCCTGTTTGCTCAGTTTCAGCCCACTTTGTCCATTATCCAAGTCCCTAACAATTCAAAACATAAACCCATTGTTGGCCTTACCGGCTCACAATCCAACCCAATATCTCGGACCGATCCCCTCCTTGGCCAATTTGTCAGTAGTCTCATTACCGGCAACATCACAATGACCCGACACCCTGCAGCCTAACCCTCCGTTTCGCCAGGATCGCTCTGAGAGCATGTCTTCAATCGTCCACAAGTCTAGAACTGACATAATGTCCCTCTAGAGCCTTGAGCGCGGTCTGACTATCGACGTAGATTGACACTTCCCTCCTCCCTCTGCGTGCTCCCCTTTTAACTCCCCGGCCCTCGTCATCATTAGAATCTCAGCCTGGAAAACGCTGCACTCGTTTGGAAGTCTGTATGACATCCCTACTCCTGTATCCATTATATAAACACCAGTCCCGGTGCCTACCTTCATCTTAGATCTATCAGTGAAGACTGCACACCTCTGATAAAGCCTTTTGAATCCCTTCCATTCCTCCCTATACGGATACACTATCTGGGGTAAAATCCCAGCGTCAAGTTTCGAGACCATATAGCCAACAAACCCGCCTGCAGCAGGAGTCGACTATCTCCTTTCTATCTTCTCCCTTCCCAGAATGCCGGCGTGTCTAACTGACCCTGCCCTAAGAAAAAAGAAACTACTGAAAAGTTATAAAACTAAAATATCATCATTTCCAAACAAACTTAGTTGGATAGGAGCAACGGGAGTAGCAGGCCCAATGCAAACAGGCCAGTTTTTTTAAGTTTTGAATGCAAAATATGCCAGAAACTGTAACAGCTGTCGACTCTTAACCTGCTTTAAGGTAGTCCTAATTTTATTTCTATATTTCAGAAGAAAAATTTGTTAAATATAAGCAAGGGCAGTATTTGTCCCCATACAAGCGAACCATTTGTGAAATATTTTTAATATGCTATGCCTCGGACTATTGACTTCAAACCTACTACAAAGTACCTGCAATACAATATCTAGATTAAAAAAACTGTTGGGGAGTCTTTTAGGCCCTATAGAAATGGATAGAATTTATTAAATTTGTATTTGATATTATCGTAGTAAAATTTTGTACGAAAGGAAATTCAAACCTATAGCGTGTTTTGATTTTTTATTGAGATTTAAATGTTTTATTTATCAATCTAATTTTTTTTTAATTTTAAGAATCCTTTCATGTACATTTAAATAATTTATTCAAAATATATCTGTTTGAAAACCAAATGTTTATTTCAATTTTCACCAAAAGTGTTTAACTTACTTTCCGCTTTAACTTCATTTAAGGTAACTATTTTCAATTAGAAAATATTGTGCTAATAGCCTAACTCTTACTCTATCGTAATTACAAAACTTAAATTAAAAACCTTTTACAGATCAAAAGTTATGTAAAATACAATTTTTAAAAAAAATTCCTTAAATTAAGAAACTTTAGTTTGGGGTTAATGCGCAAAGAAGTTATTATTTTCTTTATTTAATTAGAAAGTTTGTTCTTTATTTAAATGATCTATAACAAAAGAATATATTAAAACTTAAATAAAAATTAAATTTCTTTAAATTTCATCAACTGTTTATGTGAGGGAGTGTTCGAAGTGGTATTCAATTATGTATGTTCGATGGAGGTAAATAGATATTTTTATGTATACAGTGTGTATGCAAGTATGTACATGTTTAAGCATTTGTATTAATAAAAATGACATAAAAGTTTATTTTCCTTGAGGTTATTTGTCACTGAATGTTTTTTTCGTTTTTTTTTTGATGAAGCCAAACTAGATTTTTGGCCTCCCAGCTATAAGTGATACACAAACACATCTATGTTAGTGGTATATGCCCATAACCGTAGGGCTATAAAACTGTCAAGGGAACATGTGTGTTCATATGTCATGTGTGTGTGTGTGTGTCTGTTCACATGTCATGCATATGTATGTGTCTTTTTAATAATATAAAATCTAGCAGAGGGTATATTTCAATTCAGAAACAAGAAAAAAAATTGGAAAACAAAAGTACTCGTACCTTAGACAAATGATGCGTTAAATCAAAGATTTTATTTTTTTTCCTTATGATACTCGTATTATCACTTAATACAAAGATATTCTGCAATTGTAAGTATCTTTGCTTGAACTTTATATATTAGTTTGTTTTATAAAAAATAATCAATATACATCATACTTATATAGTATTTCAAATGTCCATTCATGCAAAAAATTTAAGACAGTTTCGACAACTTCTCTGGAAAAATTTAATTTTAAATATAATTTTAATACTTCAAACAAGAAACTTTTTTGCTTAAAATTAATTTATAAAAATCAAAATTCAAACATTTTTAAATCAATAATCTTTAAATGCAATTTTTGTTTGTTGTTTTTTCTACTTTACTTCCTTCCCCCTCTTTACTCTTTGAAAAAAATACTTTGATTTTATTTCCATTTGTTTTTTTTTTAAGCTGAAATCTAAAGTAGTTTTTATTCGTTGTTTTCTTTAACGCCCTAAGGAATTGCTCCTAAAGCAATGAGTGAGTGATATAAATCATTATTTATTTTTGGAACAAATTTATTCAAACTCTTTCTAATACACAAACTCAAATACATACGCGCGCACACACACACAGCTCTAACAAATTTAGTGTCAATATCAACAACACACAACATCAACAAAACTTTCATGGATATAAAATCCATTAAAAAAAGAAGGGGTTGTTTGAACCAAAATCATTATAATTGGAAACCTTTATCTCTTAGTATTGTACGAGTTTGTATACATTTCAAACAATGTTCACATGAGAACACACACAAACAAATCTACTTGTGTATCACGGCAACCCATTTCAAGAATAACAAACATCATAGCAGCAACAATAACAACACCAACTCTATTGCATCCCATATGCCCATCCGCATCTAATTGTATTAACTAATGGGAAAATCATCATCCTCATCATCATCATAACGCCAATGACAGAAGACAGCCTTACAATTTTGACAGAAAAGGTCCATCAAACATTTTTTATAACCTTCACACAAGTGATAAGGTTATATATAAGTTCTTCACTCCGTTTGTAATTTCTTTAATATCCCTCTGCAACCCCATAAAGTATATATTCTTTGGTCCTTATAGATAGGACAGTCGATTTAGCGATGTCCGTCTGTCCGTATTATGGTTGAAATCAACTTTTTGAAGCCCCCCGATGCCGCTTAGAGCCCTAGGTGGTAGCACACTATCAGAAATATCTACAAAAAAAATCGCTATTGAAATCCAGCAAAATCGCCCAATAACTGACCGAGATATAAGCCAAAAACCACGACTACCTCTGTTTATTTCTCTAAAATTTCAACACAAAAACCTCAACAACTGCCCTGGATTTGCCCTTATACGGGTGCAACGTAAGACAGACTCCCATTATTTTTTCCTCACGAACATTATTGTGGAACATTCTTACACCCTACCTCGTCTCCCTGACAGGGTTACCATACAGAGTTTAAATCTCTGCCACTGCTTCCAGAGTGCTCCTACAAAGATCAAATGTAAAACCAATCCCAATTAATTGCATTGCCTCAGGGTAACTGTTCGGTGTGCCTTATTCACGCATGAGAAAATTGGACATTTTTTTCCTAAAATTCTGATTACGGAATTTTTTTTACCAAACCTCGAGCTCATCCATTGTACTCTTCACACACGTGGTTTCAACAGGATGGGGCGACTGCACACACATCTAGAGCTTTGATGAATTTGCTTGGGGAAAATTTCCCCCAAAAACTGATCAGTCACTTTGGGGACATCACATGGCCACCGAGGTTGCTGGATCTAACTTCAATGGATTTTTTTAAGGGGCTACCTCAAAGAGAGGGTTCATAATGACAATCCCTAATCTCTAATATTAGTCGAGAAACCAGCTTATTAACCCAAGTTTACTGCAGCGTGTGGCGCACAATACAAGGCTCCGTTTTGAACAGTGTGTTCAACTCGATGGAAGACATTTGGATGACATGCTCTTTAAAAAACAAAATCAGCATTTCCATTCTATCGTTTAATGCTCTCAATAAAACTTTTTGTCAATTATTACGTTTTTTATTTAAGTTTTAAAATGTCACTTTGCCACCAGACACCCTGTATAATAAGATTTAAATACCTTTCGGCTTCTTTTAATTGTACATTAAAATAGATTTATCTTGATACTTATATCATCCAAACTATTATGAAATCTACAAAAAATTGTTAAAAGGTTCCGACAGTTTTGTAAAAATCAACAGCTGCCTGTTAATGTTCGTATTATTTATTTACAATAAAACAATTTCAATTCGAAGTGCATTCATCATTCAAAACATTAGCCCCTTTCAAGATTGTTATTTTAAAAAAATTTTTTTTTATTAAAAATTAAGTATTTATAATTGAAAACTTAATTAAATATTTTTTAAAAATTTTATTAAAAATTTAAAAAATTTTTTTTCGAAAATTTTAATTCTTTTTTAATTTTTGCAATTTTTTTTTAATAATTTCCCTTTTCTAAACATTTAGTTTTTTAAAATTTTTTAAAAAATATTTCAAGCAAACGCTATTTAATAAAAAAATTATTTTTGTAGTTTACGTTTTTTTGCACCCTCCTCAGACCCACTGTGCAGGGTACTTACATTTTTCATATTTATCATGATACATACTATATCTACATAACGTGTATCCCCCCCCTTCCCCCTCCGTTTGATTGTTACATACATACATATGTAGTTTATAGTTAATATTCAATGTTGTTGTAATAATTTAATGCAACAACCAGGTATTCCTTATACTTTTTGAATTTAATAATAAAAAATTCGATTAAGTCTTAACCATTTCGGGATAGAATTAATAATATTTTTGTGGAAAAATTTTTCGATAAAAAATGGCTGAGAGCAAAAAATATTTTTCTTCAGATTTTTTTCTTTTCATTAAGTTTTTAATTTCCAATACAACAATAACAAATGACTTTGACAAGTGACAGTTTACACGGTGATGTCAACTTTAATTGCGACAGCACATTTAAAGCCATTTTAACCTCTAAGGGAAGGGCATAAACTTAACTGCTTTTTAAGTCTTGGGGGTCTTGGGGGAAACTGCCACTTAAATATGTCATTGACATTTGGAATAAAAAATCAATTGAAATATATTTTTTTTAATATTTAGTGACATTTTACCGAACTATACATAAGCGAACTGATTTACTATGAAGTACGTCCGTAGTGGTTTTATCCTTTTGCTTATTGATTTAAATTTTTTTTATTGAAATTTTTTTATTGAAAGCCCATATGACACTCATTTTGGCAGCTAGTTCACACTAGACAAGTGTTTGACAAATATTTGCCAGGCTTACCCTGCTTTAAAATAATGTAGCTTTTTTTTCTTTATTTATTAATTTTACTTAAATATTATTTTTTTAAATTTAAAACGATAATTTTAAAAGCAAAATTCTAATTTTCTTTTTATTTTTTATTATTTCTCTTTTTAGGTTAGTAACTCAATGCGTTCATCAATTAAATTTGACAAAGTAAAATTGAAAATATCTGCATCGAGTTATAAATTAACTTTTGGAAGTATCGCTTAAAAGGTCCATATTTTTGTTTATGTAAGCAAGATTTGTAAGTTTTTAAAAAAATTTAATTTCTGTAACATAAAATACAATTTTTTACCTGCTTCGGTAAACAAGAGTAACGGTACGGAGGGAGGGTGGGACCGTTGAAACTATCTATTGTGCGGTTTTGTCAGTTACGATGTCGCAGTGGTCGAGCGAGTATCGCGCGTTCGCTGACATTTTTTAAAAGTAATGATTCCTTCGTAATTCCTCGTCTCGACAATGTTGTTCAAAGTGGTATTTGGCAAATACATAATGGACCGAGTGTAAATTTAATTCGTTTGTGGGTGCAGAGATTTCGCGCAACTGCTTCGGCTATGAATGTCCCACGACCAGGGCATTGAACACGCAGAGTGTATAAAGGACTTGGAGAAAACCAGCTTGTTATCAATTGAAGAACCGTTTGAGGAATGCAGTCCGCAAGCAATAATAAATGATTAAGTTAAATTCTCGTATGGGTAAGGGGTTCTGTGGGCAACGAAAGTGCTAATTATCTTAGCAACTGCGGGGCAAACCGCTCTCCTGTTGGCCCGAAACCGTTTTGCAATGTTCCTGGCGGCTGCTCTTGTGGGAAGTTGGTTGCTCTAAGGGCGCTGGGGTGAGTCCCAGGGACGGCGATAGGCCAAGAGATTCTTGAGCAAGTAGGGGCAAATCTAAGGAGCCCCTGTCTCTTGGAATAAATAACCCAAGGGTCCTAACCGGTCATATGAAGGATCAGACCTCGGAGCATGCACTCTGCGGTAGTAATGAGGTGGTAGTTCTACACCAGCGGGCACTTAAGAACAATAAGACCGTGGGTGCAGACGGAATGCCTGCAGAGTTATATAAGCTGCAGAAGAAAAGCTAATAAGTTGCGTACATCAGCTAGTATGCACAATGTGGGAGCATAGCAGCATATCTGATGATCGGAAACTCAGCTTTCTATGTCCAATTAATAAAAAGGGAGGCAAAATCTTTTGCACAAATTATCACAAGATAAAGTTATATCCATTGTATAAACCTATAAGATCCTTTTCGGCATATTGTGTGAAATATAAAAGCCCAAACGAGATGAATTGAACCTTCCCTGAGTTCAGGACGAATAAAGCAATAAACGAACAAATATTTACACTTCGCCAAATTCTTGAAAAGACCCATAAAATATTTTATCGATTATAAAGCTTCCTTCAAAGCGCCGATAAAAGAAAAATCGGTTTGAAACAATGTCTGCTTTCAAGATCCCAGCAAAACTTGTACTCCTTTGCCGAATGACTCTAAGTGTTACTAAAAACTCAGTAGAAACAGAAAGCGACTTCTTTAGACCATTCATCACCACAGAGGTTCTCGATAGGTTGACCGCCTATCGTGCAACTTCCATTTACTGATAAAGAAAATATTTGAAAAATCAAAGGCCACATTCTCCGTGCATATTCAGATGACAACTGGTGCTTTTTTCCAGAATTGACAAGGATTCAACGCAAAGGCGGGTCTGATGGTGAATGAGGATATCACTAAACTGTTAGTAGTGCAACTGTAAGGCAAACCCTGCAACGAAGTAAGGTTGGTATTTGTGAAAGCCGGCAATTTCAAAGTCGAGGAACTAGAAGAGTTTGTATATCTCGCGCTCAAGGGAAATAATGATGTCAGCTTCGAAATACAGCGAAGGATCGTGGTGGCAAAAAAAATGTTATTTTGGGCTAAGCCGACAGTTTAAGAAACAGAGCCCTCTCTTGAAGAGCTAAGATAGTAAAGATTGTACAATATTTCTTCGTGCTTCGTATGGCTCCAAAACATGGGTACTTGCAAAAGCTGACCAAGCGTCGCTAGGTGTTTTGGAGAGAAAACCCATTGGAAAAATCTTTGGTCCGACCTGTGTTAACGGGGAGTATAATTGTCGAGCGAGCAGTGAGCTGTAAAAGTTATAACCATTTCCGAGTCCTCTTATTAAGTAACATGAATTCCTTTCGCTAGTTTTTCTTAAAGTTATTCAAATCCAGTTGCAATCAAATAAATTCGTTCCGCTACTTATTCCTAAGTCTTTCATATAAAAATAAATTAAAAATTTGTGTTTAAGCTATAACCGCTTGTAAAACGCATTCCATCCAATAACATCTGACATGTTTGTTAAAATGTAAGTGTAAATTTCATAACTTTAGATTTTAATTAAATTAATATCGTTTAAAATGCATAAATGCTTTTTGCATCAAATATTACTTCAGGCTTAAGATATTTTAAATTGCAATCTATTAGCATAAGATGTTAAATTATGTTTCCTAAAAGCATGCCAATCAAATCCTTGGGCCATAAAAACATTCTGTAGAATTTTCCTTTGAATATTTTGATTTAAAATTCAATTTGTTAACATTCAGACATACATATAACATATTTGTATTTAGTAAAATACTAAACATATGTATGAAATTATGTACAAATGCATTTAAGATGAAATATTTATGATCGTGTGTATGTGTACAGTGGCTCACAAAAAGTAGTCGAGTGCATAAAGTAATATTTCTGAAGAGTATGGGACCACACGAGACGGTGCCAAGAGTGGTCGGCCCCAGAGCGCCCGTTTTGCCCTGAATATCGCCGCAGTTGGCGAGGATGTCGGGCTGTCGTCAGAATCATGGACCAGACGCCATGGCAATAAGCCATCAGCCGGTCGTTCCTATGGCGGTTTCTTTCAGTAGATTCTTTAGGGGGCTTACTCAAAGAGGGTTTATAATGACAACCCCCAATACCTTGTGGCTTTAAAGAAGTATATTCGTCAAGAAATCAGCTCAATTAAAGCAAGCTTACTGCAGTGTCTGACGCAGAACACAACCCTCCGTATTAAACAGTGTGTTCAACCCAACGGAAGTCATCTGGATGACATACTCTTTAAAAAAAATATCCGCTTTTTTATTTAATCGTTTGATGTTCTTAATAAAACTTTGTGCCAATTATAACGTTTTTTATTTAAGTTTGAAAATATCAATCTGCTACCAAACACCATGTATGGGGTTCTAGGCTAAAGTAAAGAAGGATTAAGGTCTCTTTTTTTTCTCAGAATATGGAAAACTGCAGGGTAACTGGTGATTAAAGTTAGGAAACTGACGGCAGTTGACCTAAGAAAACCGAAACCATTTGTTGCGACAAAGGAGTGGGGAGATTTGGCCCACACTGCACTGTTAAACAATGAAACCGATGGCAAAATAATAAAGACCCATTGAGGCTACACGGATAAAGGTAGATTGAAGAAAATTCTTAACTCAAAAGAACCTGAATTAGGGAAGCCCCGGTAAACAAGTCTACTAGTCTAAGGCTCGCGCGTCCGATTCCCACTAAATTCTCTTGTAAGTATGCTTCATCCTATTATATTTGCCTTTATAATAGTTTCCTGCACTGTGGCTTCTTTTTGTTTCGATTATTTTTACCTTCCCAATAGGACCAAGTAAGCAGGCTCAATTGAGTTGTATCCTTTTGCCCAACGGCTGCCCTTTTTACAAACAAAACACAAACTACAAAGTAAAGGCTAAGTTGACTTGAGTTTTTTTCTTAATTTCAAAAAAGTATAAAACATTTTTGTTTAATGGGCAACTCTGTTTTATTTTAAGAGGCTGCCAGACTCTTAAACAAATAAAAGATGCTTTTTTTTCATATTAAAAGTTGTTAGAGATGCAGTTTTTAAGCTAAAAAAAATATTCCAATATTTTAAAGATTTCTGGAAATGGTGTCTATACAACAATAAAATAGCAATTTTATTCACTGCAAGCGTATATGTATGTATAAATGTTACACAAATGAAAAAACGACATTTTAATAAGTGGTCTTATTAAGGGTGGTGGGGGGTGAATTTAGTACAACAAACCTACTTTATGGACCATAAATATACTACCGTTATTATATTAAAGCAACAGCGTTAAGCTAAAATGACACCCCACTTATGCCACCCTCTATTTAAGTATGTTTATACATACAAGCATGTATATGTATGTATGTGTGTATTCAGACACATCTACACATATTTGACTTTAATAGACAGACATACAGACATTTTATTTGCAGCTTTTTGTTCGTTTTGCCTTTTGTTAAAAAGTAGTATGTCCAAAGTTTTATACAAAGTATTTGTACAATTTAACCCTGCCATGAATTAGTTTTTTTTTTGCCCAAATATTAAGAGGGAGGTTTTTCCCATAACAATACAAACTAGGACGGCGAAATCTGTTTAGCTTTGGCAATCAAACAAAAAAGGGAAATAAATTATGGAGATGTATGTCTGATTTGGAATCATACATATTAATGCTGTGTACGAGCTTAATATTGTTTTTTTTTTTTTTGTTTTTGTCATCAGATCGTGGGAGATTTAAACACATGTTGGTAGGCGTTCGTTCAGGTTTCTGTTTTCACCCTGTATCGCAACAATCATATTTTCTGGCACATCACAATCAAATTCTCTTGTTAAGCTCAGAGGGTTAATCCAATTTGTGCAACTTCAGTTGTAAGGCGAGTGGAAATAAAGGGCAGAAATAAGAAGAGAAGAAGGATAACTGCAAGGTAAAATTGATTAAGCTTAGGAAGATTTACATTAAATTTTAAAATTGTTCGAAATCTGACTTATTTTGAAAGGCTAACCTTCCCATACTTTTTCATGTTTTTTCCTAACTAAAAGTGCATTGACTATTAACAATTAAGGGAAAAACCTAAGCAGAAGCCCACTAACAACATCTGTTTAATTTTTGACAACAAAGACAAACAATTTCTATTTATAAAATACAGTCAAATCCCGATAATTCGTAATCGCAACGGACCGGCCATTTCTTACGAATTATAGGGGTTTTCGATTTAGCGGGATTTCGATTTAACGGGATTAAAATAAAATAAATACGAATTAACGGGGTTTTTCAATTTATTTAATAAAACGATGAAAAAAACATAAAAAACACTGATGTAACAAACTGGGGCCAAATTACGGCACACGTGAACGAGTAGACTTTCGTATCGAATGAAATTTCGTCACGTATCGAATGAATGGATTACCGCATTCGATAGCTCACGTATCGAAATTAAAATAGAATGTAATAGATTTTTTTTTGCATTGTAATTGATTGATAACATGTTTTAGTAAAAAATTACAACTTTGTTAAAAAAGGAAACACAAAATTTTGCTGTTATATTGTTTTTAAGTTATTAATAAAAAAAAGAAAAATAAAAATGACTACATTAGTTTTGTTGTGTTTATCTTCTGACTCAGAGGATGAATCTAATACTATGCGTATAAGAAGACAAATACGGGTAAAAAGTGATCCACTGTCATTGTCAGCTACTGAATTTTGTTTAAAACTTTATCATTTAAGGTTTTTTAAGCGTTTTAGAGCTTCAAAAGAGGCATTTCATTTTATTCTTTGTGAGCAAAATTTTGAAGGACATATGTCTACTGCCTTACCACCAAAGCTGCAGCTGGCCCTAACATTATCACTTTTAGCCAGTGGATCTTTTCAACATACCACTGGAAATGACTATTTAATTGGAATAAGTCAGAGCGGAGTTTGCAAAACGGTTAACAAAATGATGAAAGAAATAGATAATGAGCTGTGTGAAAAATTTATTACATTTTTACAGAACAGTTTGCTTTATTATCGGAAGCGTTCATGCAGAAATTTCTTTTCCTTTATTTCTTAGTGATTGGTTGTATAGA
The DNA here is from genome assembly GCA_963583895.1 of Melanophora roralis. Taxonomy (NCBI): domain Eukaryota; kingdom Metazoa; phylum Arthropoda; class Insecta; order Diptera; family Rhinophoridae; genus Melanophora; species Melanophora roralis. Next base: position 11,938,339 of record OY757191.1, on the reverse strand, counting down.
CGGCACTCATTTTGGGTTGCAAAAACCATCTCAAAATCAACATATGTTTGGTAATTTATTTTTGGCCAAGTTAGGATGATCAACCATAAATTGAGCCATTATATCCTTTTGCTTTCCATTTATTTTGTTAATATTGGTCCTAAAATGTTCATTTTATTTATTTATTTATAGCTTCAACTAAAATTTGTATAAAAACTTACATTTTGTCTACCTTCACTGCCTATTGTTGCACATAAAATAAATTTTCGTTAGCCAGCACTCGATAGCGTACTTGTTAACGAATGCTATCATCAGAAATTACGATAGCTCTTACTCGATAACGAATGCGGTAATCTCAAAAGCAAATATTACGAACAATTTTACTCGATCACGGATGCCGTAATTTGGCCCCTGATCTTAAGAAAATAAACACACACGCAAGCAAAAGTAAAAACCTACGCAAAAAATAGCGGTAAACAAAAAATCATTCTTTTCATGTTTCTGTTGTTTTTATTACGAATTATAAGTGGTAGTTAGCAAACAATTACGATTTATAAGAGGTAAAGAAGGATTTATTTTCAAAAAAAATTACGAATTAGCGAGGGGACCAAAATGTATGGAAATTTTGCGAATTAACGAGATTTTTTCAAGGGACCGACAGTTTATTACGAATTATCGGGAATTACGATTTATCGGGGTACGAATTAACGGGATTTGACTGTATTAATTAGTTTAACAAAGTGCAAAAAATGCATAAAATTAAATTTAAAATTCTTTCAAAAAGATTTTTGAAATTTTGGGTATTTCTTAAATATGAATAACCTTTTTAATTGTAAAACTAAAAAAAAAAATTAAAAGAATAGTACTTGGCATTCTCTTTTGAAAAAAAAGAAAAATAAAAAGAAAGAGAATTATAGCGACTTAAAAAAAATGTTAAATCCTTATATCCTTGCACCCCAAGTAGTGTTAAAATTTGTTTAATGATCGCAGCATACTTTTATAAAAAAAAATATTTAAAAGGGTTAACGAACAGCGTTTTCGTGGGGAAGCACAGAGTTTCGTTTGGAAAAACAAATATTTTGTTCAAAAGGATATATGTGAAGCAACCACAACCCGGCTACGATTTTGCTTAAAATTTCTATTCTTGTCTAATTGAATGATCTTTTACCCATATAAAAAAATTAACCGATCCATAACAATATTTAAAAAAAGGATAAGTGAGAGGCACGCATGCTTTTGCTCCGATTTTGCTCAAAATTTGTATTCTTGGCTTTGAAGGCGAATTGCGTTCCCCTTCCAAGTTTTTAGTTATCTATTGCGATATTTCAGTAAAAAGGATATATGGGAGGCATTAATTTCTTTGCTCTGATTTTGCTTAAAATGTGTATTTTAGGCTTTAAAGACGGATTTCGTTCCCGTACCAAGTTTGATTATTCTGTGGTGATATTTTATTAAAAAGGATATATGGGAGGCATCCATGTCCTTGATCCGATTTTGCTCAAAATTTGTATTCTAGACTTTTAAGACGAATTACGTTCCCCTTCCAAGTTTTTTTTTTTTATCGATGGCGATATACATATGTATGTATCTATGTATTACCAAAGAGGATATATAGAAGTCATCCATGTCCTTGCTCCGATTTTGTTCAAAATTTGTATTCGAATTAATGCCCATGCCAAGTTTTTATCAGTATTCAACTAAAAAGAATGTATGAGGGATTTCCATGTCTTTGATTCGACTTTGCTTATAATTTGTATTCTGGACTTGGAAGACGAATTACATTCACATGCCAAGTTTTATTATTTTACGCCAATATTCAATAAGGTTATGTAGAGGCTTTTCATGTTCTTACTTATATTAAGCTCAAATGTAGCATTTTTGTCTTATACGACTAATTATGTACTCATACCCAGTTTTATTAACCTAAGACAATATTAAGAAAAAGGACATTTGCGATGTACCCATATCCTTTGTCCAATTTTGTTCAAAATTTGTCTTCCTGGTTTTTTAAGCAGGTTGCATTCAAATGCCGAGTTATATTAATTTTTAGTAATAATAATATAAAAAGGATATATGGAAGTCATCCATATCCTTGCTCCGATTATGAACAAAATTTTGATTTGTGGTTTTTAAGATGATTTACATTTCTATGCCTAGTTTTATTAATCTATGGAAAAATTTAACTAAAAAGGATATATGGGAGGCTTCCATATTTTTGCTCCGGTTATAAAAAAATTTTATTTTTTTGGTTTTTTAAGATGATTTACATTCCTTTGTCAAGTTTTATTAATCTATCTTAATATCTTACTAAAAAGGATATATGGGGGTCTACCATATCCTTGCTTCGAATTTGCTTATATTTGTTATTCTTGGTTTTTAAAACGATTTGCATTTCTATGCCAAGTTTTATCAATCTATCGTAATATTTTACTAAAAAGGATATTTTTGAGACATCCATTTCCTTCTTTCAATTATGACCAAAATTTTTATTCTCTTACTAAATGATTTATTATTTCATGCTAAATTTAAATAATCTATGACAAACTTTAATAAAAAGGATATATCGGAGGTACCTAAATCTTTGTTTTGATATTGCTCAAAATTTGTGCTCTTAGTTTTCAAGACCAATTACATACCAATGTCAAGTATTATTAATCTATGAAAATATTTTATATAAAAGGATATATGTATGGGAGGTACCCATTTTCTTCTTTAAATTTTTTTGTATTTTGGCTCTACGGATCTACGACAACGCCTTCTATTTTGTTTCATTTTTATCCAAATATGTACTTGGTTTCTTGTACAACTGCTATGTACATATGTTCTTGAAAAAAAATCATCGGTAACTTTAAAGTACAAAATGTTTATTATTTTTCAAAATTAAAATTGTGACTGTTCTAGCTTCTTTTGGTCAGCATTTGACTTAGATTTAGATGGGAAAATGTTTTGTTTTGTTCTTACTTGCCTTTTTATTGTTGTTGTTGTTGTGTTATCAATACTTTTCATTTTATAAGCGTATAAGTGATTGTGTTAAGCAGTTTTTAAATGCGTTTGTCTGTCCATATATGTACATATGTAAATGTGTTTATGCATAAAATTTCTGGCATGTCGGTATATCTATGTATGTTTGTATATACTTTTAAACTTTAAAATTTAAAGCCTTTGAATATCTATGTGTGGTGTGTATGTAAATATTCTTTTTATTTTTTGTTTTTAATTTTGAATTTGTACAATATTAATAAGACTCTACCACTTACTGTGATACTAATGAATAGTGTTTTAATATTGTAATTTTAAGTCATTCACCATTTTATTGATAGAAGATGCATTTTCGTTGTTAAATACACTGCTTGGGTGACTTTATGCGTGCGTTAGTGTGTGTGTGTGAGTGTGCAAGCCTTTGTGTTTATCATCTCTATAGGAGTTCAAGTTATTATTTTTGTAGTTTTTTTTTTATCACATCTCTTCCCTCATCTCTTGAATGATTTTTTTGTTGTTAATTTGTATAAATTGTCTGTATAAAAAGAATACTTGTACGTATGCCTGTATGTGTATAAGTAAGTGTATACATTTAAGTATTAATAAAACGCGTGCCAGTTTTTGTTGTTCTTGTCAAAAAAATTAGGGTGAGAGCTTTGATCGAACAAAAAATACAGTTATTTTTGTTGTTTCTTTTTTGTTTTTTTTTTTTTTTTTGTTTATGCAAGAGTTTTATTAAAAAAGCGTACGCAGAGTGTTTTTAATTTTTGTGAAAATTTCGGATTATTACTTTTTAAAGACCACGTGTCGTTTTTAGCAGCATCCATTTCAACATTTTGACAACAAAAGGGAAAATATGGCAGGATTTGTGCCACAAAAGTTTAAGATGTCATTAGAGCAACAAAAAAAAAAATTGACGACGACGACGGCAACAGTAAGTAATTGAAAGGCAAACAATGTTGATTAATTTATAACCCTTTAGCAAAACATGCATATCTAAATGTACTTAAAATTGGAATTTTATTAATTAAAATATTTTTGTTTAATAAATGAAGATTAATTTTTTTAAAAAGAATTTAAAAGTTTTTTTTAATTAAACCTGCATTAATTCCGTTGTTTAGAAAATATTTGTTAAAGCAAAATATATCTTTTGATATTCAACACATAGAGCAGTAACAGTTTGTTATTCCATTTGTAATTTCTGCAATATTCTTTCGCGGCCCCATAGGGTATCTATGTATATATATGTACATATTCTAAATCCTTTTAGATAACGTCGATTTTGTCAAGTCCGTCGGTTAAACTTAGGTTTCAGAGCTAAATCAAATCTTTTGGACTACGTTTTAATGTCAAACTTTTGGAATAATAAGATCTCAACATTATAGGCGAGAAAACACAACCCTGGTAAACACGGGTCTAGATATTTTAGTTGGCGCTTAATTGGTTCTTGTGAATGATTCGACAAATAGCTTCGTTTTTGACACGATGACCACTCGACTTGCCCTGTTCCCCCTGACCGGTAATTCTCTTTGTTTTTGAATTCTCGATTAGGACTATCTCCGCAAATCTCGGATGCAAAGAATCTATCTAATGATAAACTATGTGCCCTGAAGAGGTGCATACTGGGTTTAGGGAAGCAGGGGTATTAAGGAAAATGATACGGCTGACAAATTTGCAAAGCAATGGGTTCATTTGCCCTGGAAAGGACAATGCACGCTTGTGTTCCAATTTACTTCAATAATAGATTCACAAACTCTGCTGTGTAATCGCGGCAGTGAAGGTTTAAGTAAATATTATGCGGATTTTAGTTCAAGGGCAACGAGGTTTTTCCTATCTTTGAAGAGGATTGATTCTAGACTTTGTGATGGTCATCGTTCAAGCCAAAAGAGCAGGTCGACTGACAAACCGATAATTGCAGGATTCGCGGTGCATCGGGATAAAACGAAAATGTTGAAAATATTCTGTGTTACTGTTAAGCGCTCGCACCCTCTATGTCACATTGTTTAGAGCCTCATCTGTTTAAAAGTCTAAAGAAAATATCTTGGATTAAGAAGGCGTGAATGTAGGCATTTGCCAAGAGGATTTATTGCATTGCATTAGTCGCATTGGAACACCCTTATCGTTTTCCCCTGTTCTGGTTTAACTATGACCCCAAAGGGTCTATGTAGGGTCTTTGAGACCAGCCAATTTAACCAAATAATCGAAAACTTATCCCAATTGTAAAGCTCTTGGATCATATCTATTTAATGATATTTACATTCTAGTAAACCCCAAATTGCTCTAAGAAGGTCTGAGTATTCAACGATAACGACAGCTAGGTTGGTGTCTGGGGCCCAAACACTAATCGAGTTTTATATGTACAAATCAGTACCCACGAAAACCTTTAAAATGTGAACAAAACAACAACAACAATACATTGATTGCATTTACCGATTTAATTTTTAAAATAACACAACTAAAGTTTTTTTCTTCATACGTCATCATAAATCACATTTTCACGTTGGGCATCAATGACAATAATGCACGGGGTGTTCACATAATCGAACTGCGAACTGCTAGTTCTTAATCCTGCTTTTTCTTGCCTAAGAAAAACTTTGTCATACAGGCTTTAAGATGATTAAAGGAGTTTCTAGGCGGAAATTCTGGTAGTAACGAGGGCCCTAGAGGGGCATAACTCTTTTCAGCGACTGTGAACATTCTCCCATGGTGATCATAGCGTCACGTGGCATGAGGCTCTATTGAATGCCGCTATTCTATTCTCGCATGGCAACAGCTTTTTCGTAATTTTTTCTTCTTATCACCATTTTTTTGCCTTATTTATCTCTGTTTAGATGTGTTTTATTTAAACAAAATTTAACGAGAATTAGAATACTGGAATTATATTTATATTTATTGTTTCTTAGACCGAACTAAATCCACATGCAACCCTTTGTTCTCTTATTCTCATTCTATTTGCATTTATCACTAGTTACTTCTATTATTTTACCCTTCAGATAAGTAATAAGGGCATATATAAGTTTATCATTCCGTTTGTAATTTCTTTAATATCCATCTGCGACCCCATTTAGTATATATTTTCCTGGTCCTTATAGGTAGGAAAGCCGATTAAGCGCAGTCCGTCTGCCCATCTGTCCGTGTTATGGTTGAAACTAAGTTTTTAAAGCCCCCCGATGTTGCATAGACCCGTCGGTGGTATCAAACTATCAGAAATATCTGCGAGCAAATCGATATAGAAATCCAGAAAAATCGTTCGATAGCTAACCGAGATATAAGCGAAAATCCCAGACACTACCTCTATTTGTTTCTCTAAAATTTGTACACAAAAACCTCTACAACTGCCCCAAAGTTGCCCGTACACGGGTGCAATATAAGGCCGACTCCTATTAGTTCTTTTTCAGAAACATTTTTGTGGAACATACTTACACTCTATCCCTTTCCCCTAAAAGGGTTGCCATACAAACTTTTTTTTTAAATCGCTTTCACAGCTCCCATGGTGCTCCTACAAAGGTCAAATTTAGACCGACCCCAATTCATTTTTCCTTCCAAGAATTTTTTGGAACATACCTACCCCCTAACTCCAGCCCCTAGCAAGGTTGCCATACAAAATTTTAACAAAATTAGGGTAAAAGCCCTTACAACCTCTCGAATTCGACCTTATAGGAATAAAATGTACCACAGACCCCCATCAGTTTTTCCTCCCAAACATATTCCTAAAACCTAGTTACCCAATATCTTCATCCCCTAAGGGGTTGCCATTCCAAATTTACAGAAATGATGTAAAAACGGTCATAACTTTCCTAAAATATGCCTTAGAGAAAAAAAGTGTAGGACCGAACCCAATTTATTTCCCCTCCCAAACATATTCCTAGAACATACTTACCTCCTATTTCCATCGCCTAAGGGGGCTCCCATACAAAATTGTAACAAATACAAACAAATACAAATGAAAACATTAAGGTAAAACCCCCCTACACGTTGAATATTGCGCTCTTACTTGTTTACTTTTATTTTTTTTTAACCATTTATCGGATGACACCAAATTTATTTAATTTTTATTTATATTTTTACTTCATATCTTATGGTTTTTGGACAATTTTCATTTAAGCGCTTTTAACGATTTTTATTTATAAAAAAATTTCTTTAAATTTTATGTCTAAAAAAACAATACATTAAAGATTTTCTAAAAGAGAAGTTGAAAATGTCGCACTTCTCATTGCTAAAAACATACAAACAAATATGTTTAATTGCCGTATTTAGGCAGCATGAAACTGACAAACAGCAATTAACACCGTTTAAACAGTGAGAGAGAAAGGGAGAGATAATGCAAAAAAAAACAATTAAGTGTTGCCAACAGAGTATTTAATAATATTCTTTAAAAACAAACACAAACAATTATCCCCTATAAAAAATGTTTGTTCTTACTTTAAATAACTGGGAAAAATAAACTTTAATAATGAATTGTCCCCTTCTAAAGAGACAATAGGAAAGCAAGTGACATTAAATGTCTAGAAAATCAAATAAACGATGGCACATTCGAGCAGGAAGGTAAAGGGAAGCATATCATTGGAAACAATACAAATGATGATGATGATGTGATGCGAATACGAATGATTTCAGTGAAGCCAATAGAATTTTAAAATCTAGTATTTATTCAGTTAAATATACATACGAACACACAACTAAATTGTGATATAAATATGAGTTAACATGTAGTTAGTAGATGGAGAGATAAAAATCATGACACACCAAAGATCTTTAGATTTTAGAAAAGGTAGGTTTGTATGTAGGTACATATGTATGTAAGTATGTAAGTATATTTATAGATATATGTGTGTGTGTGATTGTTTGTGTGTATGTTTGTATGTTCTACATCATACCTTACCTTGTATCTATTCATGCAATAAACTACAACACAGCATGTTGCAGGAAAAATTAATCAATAGTGATAAGTTTAGTGTCTATGTGTGACGAAGTGGTGTGCTTACAGCAACAACAACAACTAAGTATAAGGGCGATTGCTATAGACTTAAGCCAAAAACGAAAAAAAAATTTGGAATAAGTATACTTTTATGGGCAATAGAAAGTAAAACAATAAGAAGAAGAAGAACAACAACAACATCAACAATGGCTTTATCTTGGCAACTACATACAACAATATCAGCACTCAGAAGAAATTCAATATTAATTCCATGTATCCATAAACTGATTATGTACACATGTACGTACATGTGTGTATACCAAACCATTGTAATTGAACAAAACCAAACTGGATTTGGATGAGAAAATTAAAAATTGAACTCTGCATTGCACACAAGAAAGACATTTGTTTGAATGTTTGTTTGTAGTTAACTGTGGAAATAATGTTACTATCAAAGATTCAATCACTAAATGTTTATTCATTACCGAATTGTCATGTGAAATGTTTGGCTTCATTGATTTTTATGCCCTTCTTAAGAGTGATAAGGGTATCAAAGAATATAAAGAAGTTTATCATTTACTTTAAAACTTCTACAGCATTCATTTGCGACCAAAAAATATTTATATACCATTCGAATGCTTATTAGAATATTTCATTTTGAAATTTCTAAACATATGTTAAAGCACCCCCATTTCCCTACGATCCTGTTGGTAGTATCAATATTTAAGAAATATCCATTTACGGTTTGCCTTTAAAATTCAGTAATATTAGCCATTAAGTCTACGTCTAAAACACCAACAAGACTAAGACTGGCTCTGTTTAAAATCTTAAATTTAATATTCTGTTACTGTTTTCTTTGGCTTTATTAAAAATGCAAAGCACACTGAAGGCTTTTTAATTAAAACCTTTAAACTTCTACAATGTGGGCCAAAAGAAGTCATCCGATGTTGTTGTGCTCTAATTTTTTTTCTAAATGAAAAACTTTGATTCTGTTTTTGATTATAATTAGAATTTTATTGGTCAGGTCGAGAAGATAACATCGGTCAAATGGGCGCCGTCATAATTGACTGCCATACGGACTCGTTTTATGGCATTTTTTTATTTCTTCGGCGGGAACTTCGTGCGGCAGATTCTCGCACTCGTGTCGAATGTTGCCCTTGAGGGTCTCGGGATTGTTCAGGTAAACACGGAACTTCAAAACCCGTACAAAAAAAGTCTGGAACTTTTAAATGTAAATCGCCAAAACGAGAGATAAGGCGACCCGAAACGCCGCCTTCAGAACATCGGTTGTGACTCGCGCAGTGTGTGCCGTTGCTCCGTCCTGTTGGAACCACATGTCCTCCAGTCTTAATCCGCTTAATTTCGGCAGAAAAAACTCGGCTAACATGGCCCTATAGCCCGCACCGTCCACTGTTGTCGTTTAACCAGCGGCGTCCTCGATAAAAATGGCCCGATGGCTCCTCCAGCATGAACGGCGCACCTTTCAGTCACTATGAGCGGGTATAATGGCTCCTCGTGCATCACTCGTGGATCTGTGGTGCTCCAGAAGCAATAGTTTTGCTTGTTTACGTAACCGCTGAGGTGGAAATGAGCTATATCGCTCATTTAGATTTTGGTCGAAAAATCGTTCACTTCAGCCTCGAGATTGAGGATGGCTTGGGCGTAGTTTACATGCGTAAGGTGGTCGACAGGCAGCAGCTGAAGCACGGACTGGACTGAGCAGGTTTTTGACCAAAATTCGGCATAGGGACGACCGGCTGATGGCTAATTTGAGGCACGGCGTCTGGTCAATGCTTTTAGCGACAGCCTGATTCCCTCGCCAACAGCGGCGATATATTCGTCAGAACGGACACTCCGAGTCCGGCCACTCTTAGCAGCGTCTCGTATGGCCCCATTCTCTTTAACGTTGGTGGCCAAAGGGCGCAGTGTTTGCGCAGTCCTGACGGACGACCAGGAAATCGGCGATGGAATTCGCGCTGCGTCAACACCACAGACTATATGTTACACAAAAAAATAGACACGATTATTCCGCGATCTTGGGGAGTGTATCGCTTCATGGCTTGTTCACTTGTATTCTACATCTGTCTAGTTCACAAATGTCAAAACAGATTTGAAATTGGGCGCCGTTTGCATTTGGCCCACCTTGTAGTAAAACCAATGAAATTATCAACGATTGATAAACTTGATAAAATAACGTAATAAAACTAGAAAAATCCTGTGTTATATCTGGGCAATTCCACGTAAAACACGAAAAAATCATTTTTCTTTTTTAATCAAAAACAATTTTTGCCTGAAAGAGGATATAAAATGGCTTTAATACTTAGTTGGACATTTATAGCGACCCATGTGTGTCGTTGGCCGTGTAGTGTGTTGGTTACATTTATCACAATTAATGGTCGGTCACATTTGTATTGCTTAAAATTCCCAATAATTAATATAAACAATAAGTTTCAATGACTCAACAATTAATGTCGGTCACTTTTGTATTGCTTAAAATTCGCAATAATATAAACAATAAATTTCAATGACCTAACGGCGCGAGGAATCAAATTTCAACATAAGTAAGAATTGACATAATAACCAAAAATGCTGAAGTAAGGGTAAATTACCACACACTACGCTTACGACGATAAGTAGGAAGTAAAATTAAGTCATAAGCATATTTAAGTTAAGATTTTTAGATTAAGAATTTGATATAAATAGCTGTAAGATTTAATTAAGAGGACAGAATAAATTGATTGACATAAACGGCTTGTTAGCTGTGAATAAAGGCAAATTTTATTATTCTCACTTTAACTGCGGCTTGTTAGCCATAGCTAAGCGGCGTGCTCGCCTGATAATAAGCAACCCAATTTTTTTTACTATACACGATATAAACCACCCCTTTTCTTTGTACATGGCGATCCTGCAAATTTCGATCCTGCAACTCATTATCCTGCCCTCTCGATCCTAGTCGTTGAAAATACTTTTAATTAATCCTACCCATTCGGTACAAATGAATTCTCTCAGTGGAGACGAAGTCTCGAAGGAAGAAATTGATAACATTTTTGAGAAGTACGAGAATTTAGCAGTGGACGAATATATTCCGGAAGCCCAAACAACAGAAGACTATCCCAAATACACACCTACGCCAAAAACAGCAGGTCCCAGACCTATCACAATAGCGGAGTATAGACAACGTCAGAGTAGGCCGGTAGTTGCGTCACCGAAAGAAGAGAGAAAACAGCATAAACCAAGAGGCGGAAGAAAGGTGAAACTGAGGCAAAAGGCTGCAGAAATACACAGGGTACTGGCAATAACTACAGACAACACCCTAAGGAAAAGTTTGAAAAATATTTTGGCAGAAATAAAAGCAGAGCAAAGAACGAAACCACAAAAAATTATTAATGGGGAATCAGGACTCAAAAAACGAGGAGATAATAATCTCTAATAATAACGACAGCACCAACAAGATAAACGTCAGTCAGACAACAGTTCTATATATAATATTAGTCTTGCTCTTATTTATAGTACTAGCTAAAATTCACAAAATTTATAAAAAATTTTTGGACAATAAGTTGAAGAACAAAATATTACTAACTTCTAACATTAAAGTCTAGTAAAACTCTATTTATATTTTTTTTAACTTTGAAACAATATCAAAAATGCAAAACGAAAACAAAAAAAAAAAAAAAATAAATAAATAAAAAGAAAAAGAAAAAGAAAATTTATATGTTTATAAAATACATTTTTAGTATGACCAATGGAAGAAATATACGAACTGATAGATTCTATTATAATCAATGCAAAAAAGTCACTATCAAGAGGGTACACTAATGATACCATTCAAAGTAAAAGATTGGAAATAGAAGAATTAGAAAAGAGAGTAATAAAATTATTAGAAGACAAAGTAGTAGGAGAACAACAAAGACAATTACATATCCTGAGATTTGGAGACAAAAAAGAAAGGGCATTAGAGATATTACGGAGCCACGAAGATAAAGTGAAAATTCAGCTATTAGAAGGACAATTAGAAAATTTCACCATGACAGACGAAAATTTGAACACGACAGAACTAGCATCTATTTCAAAATTGCTAACGGTTTTCAATGGTACAAGGGATGAATTAAATTCATTTGTAGCGAACATCGAAATAATTAAAGACACATTAACTCCAACAAAACACAATTCATTTTTTAATTTTGTATATAAAACCAAAATTTCAAATAAAGTGCAAACCAAGTTAAGACAAGTTTTAGTTCCTACTAACATAGACTCCTTAGTTTCCACTTTGAAAGGGACTTACAAGACAAAAAAGTCACCAAATGTTATTCTGAACGAACTGACAAAGATTACTCAGTTAGATACTATCCGGAAATTTGCTGATAAGATAGAAGCATTGACTACGGAATTAAATGAAATCCAAATAAGTTCACTTGGGGAAGACAATAGAGAAGCAATCAGTAAAACCAATGCCGTAATTGCATTTAATTCTTTTAAGAACGGACTAAAAGACCAAGATATTGTTAGGACGATTAATGCTAGTAGAGTAAAGACTCTGAATGAAGCCATTGACATAGCCATGGAAACATCAACAGACAAGAGACAAAATCAAATAATGTTCCAAACAACAGCAAATAGAAATAATTACAGAAACTACATAAATAGCAACTATTCTACAAATAGGTACAATAATAATAACAACAACAACAATTATCGAAGAAATTATAGTAGAAATATTTATGACAATAGAAGGAATAACAATAGGGCAAATTATAATAATAACAACCACCACAACAACAACAATCATAATGGCAACAGAGACAACAACTATAGTAGTGGCAATTACCGTAGTAACACCTACAATAATGGTAATGGTTACCGAAACGGGAACACTAATAATAATAATCGTAATAGTAATAATCGTAACAGAAATGGTAATAACAATTACTACAATGGTAGCAGAAACCAAAACATAAACCTTGTGGAACAAGACCAGGGAAACTCCCACGGTCCGGAGACCATAGAATACCAAGGTCCTCCGGAACAAGATCAGTAGCTTCAAGAGCAGTATTTAGCATTTCATCAGATCTAAAAAATTATGTGAAGTTAAACATAGAGAATACACACCGTGCATTAACATTTCTAATAGACACGGGTGCTGACATCTCACTGGGCAAGGAAGACTTATTACATGAATATGATGAAGATCCAGATGACTATTGCTGCTTAACAGGGATTACAAAAGAAAAAATAAGATCTTTAGGTTCCACTAACATAACTATACAGATAGGCGATACATTACTTAAGCATAAAATACAATTGGTACATGAAAATTTTCCTATTCACACCGACGGTATACTTGGACGAGACTTTCTATTAAGGTACAATTGTAATATAGACTATGAAACATTCACATTAACCATCAATACGAAAAATGAAACTTTGACATTACCTATTCACAACGACACGTTTGAGATAAATGTAATAAAAATTCCTCCAAGAAGCGAAATAGTTATACCTTTACAGATAAATATTGAGGAAGATGGTGTAATATGCAATCGTGAAATTGGAAAAGGGGTATTTTTGGCAAATTCCATAATTCCCAAAGATGGATACAAACACATCAAGTTATTAAACGTTACTGATGAAACCATAAAGTTAGAAAATTTGAAAGTTGAAACTGTTCCTTTAAGAAATTTTGATATATACAAAACAAGCAATGACAAAACTGATGCGAAATATAGTGAAGAAAGATTTGAGAAAGTAGTGAATGAATGCAATATAGAGAGGAATGACGAGAAAGCAAAGATGGAGTTGTTAGAGATATTAAAAAAATATCAACATATATTTCATTTAGAAGGTGAGAACCTGACAACCAATAATTTTTACAATCAAACTATTCAATTAAATGACAAAAATCCAGTTTATATAAAGAACTATCGACTACCACAAACGCATACAGAGGAAATAAATAACCAAGTAAAGGGTTTATTGAGACAAAGGATAATAGAGCCATCCACAAGTCCTTACAACGCTCCACTTTTATTGGTACCTAAGAAAGGCCAGGGTGATATAAAAAAATGGAGACTAGTCGTTGATTTTAGGAAACTAAATGACAAAATAGTAAATGACAAATTCCCACTAACACGTTTAGATGATGTTCTAGATAGACTAGGGAGAGCTAAATATTTTTCAACTCTGGACATGACAAGTTCCTTTCATCAAATTGAACTCGATCAACAGTCAAGACCATTTACAGCATTTTCAACAGCAAATGGTCATTACCAATATGCAAGATTACCTTTCGGACTAAAAATATCTTCAAATAGTTTTCAGAGGATGCTTACAATAGCACTGGCTGGACTAGAGTCTGAAGCATTCGTATATGTTGATGACATAATAGTTTTTGGATGTAGTTTGAAGCATCACAACAACAATCTGATCAATGTTTTCGACCGGTTATCTAAGTATAACTTGAAATTGAATGCAAGCAAATGTCATTTTTTGAAATCGGAAGTTACATATTTGGGACATTTGATAACATCAAATGGTATTAAACCAGACCCAAACAAACATGACGTAATCACCAAATATCCTACTCCTAAAAATACTGATGATGTAAGAAGATTTATAGCATTTTGTAACTATTACAGAAGATTCATCAAGGATTTTGCAAATATTGCTAATTGTTTAAATAATTTGTTGAAAAAAGGAACAAAATTTGAATGGTCGGAAGAATGCCATAATGCATTTGAAACATTAAAAAACAAGCTTATTGAACCCCCTATTTTGCAATATCCAGACTTTGACAAAACATTCATTTTGACGACAGATGCATCAGATTTTGCACTGGGCGCAGTTTTGGCACAAGGTCCAATAGGAAATGATTTACCAATATCATATGCAAGTAGATCTCTAAACAAGCACGAAAAAAATAAACCTGTGATTGAAAAAGAATTATTAGGCATATATTGGGGCATACAATTCTTTAGACCGTATTTATATGGTAGAAAATTCACAGTTGTAACGGATCATAGACCTTTGATTTCACTATTCTCTCACAAAAACCCAAGTTCTAAGTTAACGAGGATAAGACTGGAACTTTCTGACTACGACTTTGACATAGTATATAAGAAAGGAACACATAATACTAATGCCGATGCATTATCAAGGATAGAAATCAATTCTACTACACTAAAAAGTATGATACCAACGGAAAATGACGAGAAGGTAAAGAAAACACTAGTTATTACAAGAGGTATGATTAAAAAGTCATCGGAAGAAAATATTGTAAAGAATAAAAATGATATGAGTGAATCTCAAAAGGAGACTGATCAACTCCATATGTGGGATTGCACGTCAATAAATGATATAAAGCGCGCAACGAAGTTAAAATTTGTATTAGAAAAAAGGCCAGAGAATGATGTTAAAGAGTTATATAAACATATAGTAGAATATTATAGAATGCATAATGAAACACGTGTTAGATGTAGCGATAATCCAAAGTATTTAGGTACTCTTTTGGAGAAACTATCATCATATTTAAAAAATACAGGAAATAAGAAATTTGCAATCGAGAGAAATGATGCAATATTTGATATAATACCCGCGGATGAATTTAAGGCCAAATATAATGAAGCAAACAAAAATAATAAAGATGACATAATTATATTACTATATAGAAAACCTCAGAACATCACAAATGAAGATAGAAGACAGGAATTGACAAAATACGTAATTGCATGTCCTATGGAAACAAAAGAGGCAAAGACAATAGCCAGAGCACTAGTAGAGAATTTAATCCTTAAATATGGTTTATTTAGCACACTAAAATCAGATAACGGCACAGAATTTAAAAATGAATTGTTGAAAGAAGTATGTGAATTATTGAAGATTGAGCAAGTTTTTTCTACACCATATCATCATGAAACGTTGGGTACGGTAGAAAGGAATCATAGGGTTCTAAATGAATACTTTTTATCATTTGTACAAAATGACAATTGGGAAAAATGGATACCTTATTATACTTTTGCGTACAATGTAACTCCTCATGTAGATACTGAATATTCACCTTTTGAACTCATTTTTGGAAAATTACCAAGTCTACCTGGAGATGAAGTCATGAACCATCCAAAGGTTTACAATTTTGAAAATTATGCTAATGAACTCAAGACTAGACTAAAACATTCTTTAGAGAATACTAAAAACTTGATAGAAACTATAAAAAATAAAAGAATTATAGACTCATTAAATAACACAAATAATATAGAACTAAAAGTAGGCGACTTAGTTTTGGTCAAAGCTGAAAATAGAAAAAAACATGAACCACCTTATGACGGACCATATGAAGTAGTAGATATAGATGATTTAAATGTATTAATTAAAGTAAAAACAAACATAAAATCAATTCATAAAAACAGACTAAAAAAATATAAAGTATAAAAGAAATTTGAGAACACTTATATAAATATAAATTTAACAATATATATTAACATTAAATTTAATACTTATAATAAGTAATAAAAAAAAAAAAAAAAAAAAAAAAAAAAAAAAAAAAAAAAAAAAAAATCCTCCAATTTGAATTGTATGGATTTTTCTTAAGAGCGGAGGTGTAGTGTGTTGGTTACATTTATCACAATTAATGGTCGGTCACATTTGTATTGCTTAAAATTCCCAATAATTAATATAAACAATAAGTTTCAATGACTCAACAATTAATGTCGGTCACTTTTGTATTGCTTAAAATTCGCAATAATATAAACAATAAATTTCAATGACCTAACGGCGCGAGGAATCAAATTTCAACATAAGTAAGAATTGACATAATAACCAAAAATGCTGAAGTAAGGGTAAATTACCACACACTACGCTTACGACGATAAGTAGGAAGTAAAATTAAGTCATAAGCATATTTAAGTTAAGATTTTTAGATTAAGAATTTGATATAAATAGCTGTAAGATTTAATTAAGAGGACAGAATAAATTGATTGACATAAACGGCTTGTTAGCTGTGAATAAAGGCAAATTTTATTATTCTCACTTTAACTGCGGCTTGTTAGCCATAGCTAAGCGGCGTGCTCGCCTGATAATAAGCAACCCAATTTTTTTTACTATACACGATATAAACCACCCCTTTTCTTTGTACAGCCGAAATAAGGGGTTTCCATGTATTTCGGCCTTCTGCGCTTTTTTACACGTCTGACCTTGAGGTTAAAAAGTTTTTCTGAACTTGGTCTTTCAAACATTTTTGAATATTGGCCACACAAATAGCATATTTTTTTGTCTTTTTTTGTAAGAGCCTTCTTAAGTGCTTCAATAACGCGAGCATTTTTTCCAGATTTAAAAAATTTTCTCCTAAATTAGTAAAATGGTGTTGTTGTTGAATTTAATGAAATAATTTCAAATCGTTTTTAATTCGTTTAAATCTAAAATAAATTAGTTTCTTAATAGCATTTTCTTTTTTAAAAGAAAATCACAAATTGGCAACGCTGTTTAATCAAATTATACCAACAACTAAATGTAGCGTTGAATATCATCACAACTCCATAGAATTTCTCAGCATCATAACAAATACAACAACAACGAAAAAAAGAAAGAAAAAACCAACGACAGTGAGAAATTATCTCAATTCAATACGTGACTTTTACATTATTATTGTTGTAAAAGCTTTTTTTTAGAGACCATGATGATGATGGCTGGATTATTTTCTTATTACTTTAGTTTAAGTAATATTATTTTCTGTTGTTGTTGTTACATATTAAGTTTATCTTTATTTTATTTAATTGCTTTAGGCAACACTTAATAATACAACAGAGAATAACCATTTTCAATTTTCCCCCTTTTACGGAATGTAAACAAAATACCCAATAGTTCTTCCTATGTTAAATACACACATACATACATACAGATATACTAAACAAATATGTTTATTTGTAAGATTTAAAATACATAATAAGAGAATTAAACCGCCACCAGCATTGAAAAACATAAATACAAACAATAGCAACAAAAACAACAAATAATATAAATTAAAAACAATAACAACATAAATTCGCATAAAATTAAATTGTTCTTGAAATACATAATTTATATTCTACTTAACTATGGATTGATCCTTTATCCTTTTTCTGTCCTGATTTATGTAATAACACACATACTTTATGTAAGTATGTTTGTATGTATGTAAATGTTTTCATTGATAAGTAAAATATTTAAATAGTTTTGACACATCTTGTTTAAAAGTAATATTTAAATGAGTTTTCAATAAATATTGTTCATCACACAGCTGTGTGTCTATGTATGTGTGTGTGTATGTTTGCTTCTTTGTTTTGTTTACTTTTGGGGTTAGTTAACTTTACGCAGAGTTCAAATGAGTAGTTAGTTGTCAATAGAAATGTGTGAAATGGCGCGTGTAAATTGTAAATTAAAACTAAGACAATTATTTCCAATATGTAAATAAGCTGTATTGAAAAGCAATTAAGATTATTTTAAGGATTTTAAAAAGGGTTGATGCAAAAAGTAAATATGTTAATTTTAAATATGGAATATTAATATTTCTACCCACACCCCATACTTAGTAAAGGTATAATGCGATAGTCCAACACCCAACTTTTGTTAAATTTATTAACTTAGAATCTCATCCTAATTTAATTAAACAATGTCGGCCCATCCGTCCGTCCGTAACCAAAGTATAGGCAGCAGAATCGTTGGAAACTTTGTCGACAGCCAGACAGCACTTCTGCCGCTTAGTTTAAACGCTACTAAATATTTACTTTTCGGCGAATATAAGATAAATTTATCTAGGCTAGGCTGGCTATCTGACATTATCCCTGTGCAGTGGGGCCACTTATATAATGAATGGTCTTATAAAGTGGGCGTGGCATCACTTGCCCATACGGTATTTATCATATGAATTGGAAACTATTACACTTCAAATGTGTGCGAGTTATTTACTTTTTAATCTGTTACGTTTCTCTTGTAATATTTCCCAAAAAAAACCTGGGCTTGACATCTCCTATACACAGCCAGCTTTCATAGATGAGAAATGCACAAGAAAGGGTCAAGAGAGGCTTTAACGCCTAAAACACATTAAGAAATTCCAAAGGAAAGAGCAATGATTATAAGACCCATTCTACCCATTTTATATGGTGCGATAGAAAAGAGCTTTTAAAGGAAGCTTCTAATATTGGTTTAAAGATGTGATTTACTCGGCATCACTCTTGCCATGGAAAGCAAGAGTAGATCTATTTGAAATTCTTCACACAATACCTATTTAGTACTGTGTGATAAGAATATTGGCCACCCTAGAATATCATGAAATATTGGTCTTAAAAGTTAGCAGTGGGGAGAGATCCCCAATTCCTTGTTTCCCAATTTCAAATGAATTCTCCACAGCGATTTCTTCCCTTTCTCTTAGCATAACAGCTGACCGCGAAAATTCGAAATCATCTATCATGTAACTCTATTATCCCCGACTTTTTTGAATAAGGGAGTCATATTGCCTGGAAAATAATTTCTCGGGAACTCATTTCCCCGAGAGTGCGAACTTTATTGTTAAAGAGATCAGTTTTAAAAGAACACAATCGGTAAAAGCCCCTGAGGGGGATTTTCAGTCTATTTGAGGAGCGTAAATTTTAACAAACGGATCTAAGATGGCTGTAGACACCGGAGCTGGTCTATGTCATGGAAGAGGACATCCGATTGTCTTATCGAATATCTGACAAGTATCATGTGCTCCAAGCTGAGATTTCGCCCATTTTAAAGGCACCAGATGTCAAAATGATACATGTTCCAAAGGAATAGTAGAATCACTATTTATGTGATAATCAGTCTGGTAGCCCTTTAGGCCCTGAAGGTGCATCGTATCAAGTCTAGGTTAATGAGGGAATGCAGATGGGTGCTTGGTGATTTTATAGACCTGTTTTTGTCAGATGATATTGGGTTCCAGGATACTGTGACATAGTTGCCAATAAAAATTGCTTAAGAGCTCTCTCGTAGAAGCTCGGGCCTGAAAGTGACATATAAAAAGGTAACTGAAAGACCAACAAAGGGTTACTAATATGGAAAGCTTATGATATGAGTGTTTAACATGACGAATCTTCAATGGAGGAGCAGTAATGACTGATAGCTAGTGCTATTTGGGCGGTGTTGAGCTCAGAAAACACTAGGTGACTTATAAACCTTAAAAGGCTGTGTCTGAGAACCAAGATTAGGGTCATTACTTTACTCTTACCAGTTAGAACGAGGACGATCAAATGAAATTGTAGTAAGCCGAAATATTAAAGTATGTGTAAGGATGAGCAGGAAATAGAAACAATAAAACATGTTGTCTGTCACTACATACGGTTATAAAACCATAGACATTTTCATCATGGGATTCAGATGGCTCTGGGGTAGGCAATAGAAAGGAAGTTAACACAGATACTTGAGCTTTTTTTCTTTCTTGGCCTTAAAATATCTTCTTCCTTCTTAGGTTAGGTTAGGTTAGGTTAGGTTAGGTTAGGTTAGGTTAGGTTAGGTTAGGTTAGGTTAGGTTAGGTTAGGTTAGGTTAGGTTAGGTTAGGTTAGGTTAGGTTAGGTTAGGTTAGGTTAGGTTAGGTTAGGTTAGGTTAGGTAAGGTTAGGTTAGGTTAGGTAGAACAGGCAGCCGTTGAAGGAAAGGATACAGCTCACTTGGGTCCGTTTAATTCGGTCCCTTTGTGATACCTGGAGAGGCAGATAGAATAAGTTGAGACGGAAGGAAAGAAGAAATTTAGAGAAGGATAGATAAGAAAGAAAGAACAGATAAATGAAGCAGACTTACCAGGGTCTCTGGTGGGAATCGAACCCACAACTCCCTGACTGGTAGGCTCGTGCATTTACCACTGACCTACCGGGGCACTCTTCTTCCTTCTTGTGAGCTTTAAAATCTATTTTGATTTTTTACTGGACCCAGGAGGTCTCCGAGAGCAGATGTCTAAGAGGCTTTAAAAGCAGATAACAAAGCAAACTTTGTAGTTGAATTTTTTGTTTCTTTAAAAAGGTTTTATTGAAAATTACTACTTCCACACATGCCCTAAAAAAATTAATCAAAAAAAAATTGCCAAAAAGTATTTTCTTAATATTGAGAAATGTTAGCCAACAGTGAATCCGGGGGCCAAGCCCTAACCGGGTTAATACACACATTTTTAAAAATCATCCATCTCGTTGAGCACCGCGAATATTATGCTTTTCATGCATTCGCTACAATCTTATACTTTTCTCTACTCTTGCCAAGCACAAATGATCAACAAAATTCCTCCTGCCTTTAAAATAAATTTCTTTTAAATGACTCACTACTAACATAATTAAATAATGTCCTTCCTTGGCACTCAACAATATCTTATTCATTTTCTTAGTATTATTTGGTTCGATTTTTAAAAGCAAAAGAAAACAATTAATAAACAATACTTTAACTTTGACTCCACCTTTTTTAAAAACTTACGAAAACACTAAACAAAAACTCATTTAAACATAAATTACAAACATTTATTTCAAAGAATCTTACAAATCGAAGAAGAGGAAAAATAAAAAAAAACTAATTTCCAATGTTAATATGCTGAAGCATTTGTTAAAAACTGATGGACATATGGACAGACTGTCCACCACCTCGCAAATTCAAGCAAACATACTTACATGCATAAATGGTAAAAAAAATAAACATTAATTTTGTTAAGTCAGAACTTCCATAGAATTTAAACAATTCCTTTATGTAGAATCATCCGGTGCCGTTAATTATGAACTTAATGACAACGAAAACGATGCATTTTTCAGATTGTGGCAGAAGTAACGATTTTTATTTCCTTTTCTTTTATTTTATACAAAAAAAGGTTTACGTTTATAATTTCAAAATCTCTTAAATGTTAAAGACCTTTTTGAAAATTTACACAAAAATACATACAAACTATATGAACATTCTTTCTTCCTTTTGACATATCAGTGTTTTATCTTTTGAAGAGTTACAACCGTGTTAACTCTGCTTTAAAATTTCCTTATAATTTTATTTTAATTAATGATTACATTTTGAAAATTTATATTTAATTCCTAGAAATAAAGCCTTAAAGAAATTCTTAAAAGGAAATAAATATTCGTCCGGCAGTTAATGCATAGTTTCTAGTGATCTAGAAATCAACTGATTAGTGTGTTTGTTAGTTTCACACGCAAAGTGTGCTTACAAACAAACAATGAAGAATAAGAATAAAAATAAGAGGCAGCACATTTAAGCCTGGGATGTCATTTAATTGTTTAAGAAACTGAAACTTTTTAGGTATTAAAACTTATTTTATAATGGCTCTATAGCGGTCATCATTGGCTTTGACATTCTGACCAGCATAGTTTTTAAAAAAGCACGAACCAATGACTCCACCAGTCTATTTAGCAAACCAAGCAGTCAATTTTTCTGTAAATGTCTCAACATGCACTTGGGGATTGTCATCATTCCAAATGATGATGTGTGCATTCAAACAAAAGGGAGCTTAATTGCCAAACAAAATTCGCTTTGAAAAATTTGGGATCAACGGCTTGATTTTGGTCTTATTAGGTGACCGTGTGGCTTCATTTGTTGCACGAGTTTAAATTTGTAGACATGCAAACCACGAAAGAATTTTCTGAAAAATCCATAAAGTGGATGGACACATATCCGATGGCACGATGGCGGATAGACTGATTTGGGTCTCCTACTTCATATCTCTCAAAAGAGCGCAATCTGGTAATAAGTCAGACAAAAAACTTTGAGCTGTGGCCCGTACAAATCTGTGCAGTGGCACAGATAATGCTCAATCAAATCTTTTTCTTCTCTACATGCCCTACAATCGATGTTCTTTGCAACTTCAATCTGCTGGAACACACTCATCACCGTGCTATTTTCTAGCTCTAATCGCCAGATTTTCCGCCCGTTCGTTAACGATTATCTCGCAATGTCCAGGCACCCATTCTGAATAACATTAATCTCCTTCTTGCTTTGCAACACTGTGCTTGATTTGGGGCTTTTAGGCATCGACCTTTGGCTATCTGTACAGATGTTCACTTTCGTTAAACCTGCGTTTGTTTGCTTGAACTTCTGTTAAAGGACATAAACTCTCGATCTTATGACTTGGAGGCGACGAGGTTTCTCCTGTCTTTGCGAGGATACGATAAGAACAGGTCATTGATGGACAGATGTTAATGCAAAAAGAGCAGGACGATTGGGCGGCAATGAGTGTTAGTTCTGTGGTGTACCGTGCGCTCCAGAACAAACTATCTAAAATCCAAGCTGTGGAAAAAATATCTGAGACCCTATCGACATATGTTTAATTTTGATTCGAATCGAAAGCGGCGATTTGTCCCCTAGAGATATTTAAATCGAATCAATTAGACTGTTTTTTTTCTTTGGTAATACTAGGAAACCAAAAAGTCTATGTGGGTCCTAACAGCCAGCTAATCCTATTTTAACCGAGCCTAACCTAACCAAAGCTTTCAAAAGAGCTTAAAGAAATAAGTTTAAATGATATAGTCGACCATACCGAATCCTAGATACCCTTCACATTGGCCTTTTCTTATCTCCAGTTAACCGACATAGCTTAAAGTCTAAAGCTATAACAGTTTCCGAAATATATATAACGCTTCGAAAATGTTGTACAATTAGCCCATGTTATTTATAAAATGTTAAAATTATACTAGAACTACCTCATAGCAGGTTTGCAGTCAATAGCTGTTATAGTTTCCGAGATTTGGTGTATTAAAAATTAAATTAAATAATTTTTTCTTAAAACAAGGGAATCGTACTAAGATTACTTTGTAGCAGATTTTAAGCCGACCTGAAAATTAAGAGACAGGGCTGATTGGGGGATCTTTAGGCTTCTGTGTTCCACGCTTTATAGGAGGGCCACTGACCTAATGCTCAAGGAGAGCAGGAGGATTCTGAGGTGTATAATTGGGACTCTCACAGGGTACTGCCATGTAAGATATATGGCAAGCAAATGGAATTGGAACTCTTCAAACTTCTGTAGGTTATGCGGAGATGAAGAAGATGGAACACCTTGTCCGCCACTGCAGATCTACCGACAGAGGTAACTGGGAGAACGCTTCTTAGATGGACTTGGTAAGTTACCTGGCTATGGGCTGCGGAACATAAAGGATTCATCAAAATGTTGGATGGCTGGGTAAATAGATGCTTTCATTGACTGCGCGTGATTGGCGAACACTGGTTTCTTTTCTGATTTCTTGTTGACGGCGTTCTTGCTTTCTTTTCTTATTCCTTTATCAATCTGTCTACAATTTCCTTTGTCTTTCTTCCCTACGGGGAAGAGGATTGGTCTAAAACTGTTGACGTGACGAGTTTCTTAGGACTGACTGGTTCAAGTTGAAGGGAACCTATCACTTTTACATTGCGTTGTCATTGGAGAGGCCAATTGGTTCAAAACTAATACCTCATAACGGGTTGCAGGCCAATCCTATATAAGCAATTTTTGCATTAATTGTTTAAGATCCTGTTTATTTATTTTTTTCTTTTACTTCTTTACTTGATGTGTGCCTTTTTAACCGATCACGACCAATAACTTTTGTCTAATTCATGACATATATTTCCCGCAGGATTATTTCTCTTTTCAACTTTTTTGAAAGGATTTACAATTAGCCGACAGGCCTCTGAGTAAAGGTGGCGAAATGTATTCGTCACTACCCTTCGTAACCTGACCTAACCCTCCGAGATGTATAGGGGTACTAATAAGACCCCTTGCGCCTATTCTACCATCAAATTTTTCTCGAGCAGTTTTGAAGTTGGGAGCTCTTATAGTTCGAAAGATAAAAAGCGTTAAAAATTTTCGAAAATTTATTCGTTCGTATATGGCTGTCCCTCCCCTTGCTCCCAGCCAAACCAATTTAACTGATAGTTTCGACACCAAAATCGGTCCTGTAAGACTTGAGTTTGCTACGGAAATTTGATTTCAGACCGATGGACATGGCATATTCGACCTTTCTATCTATAAGGATCCAGAATTTATATTTTTTATGAGTTTGCAAATGAATATTGGGGATATAACAAACGAAATGACAAACTAATATACATATACCCTTATCACTAAAGAAAGAATATAAAAACACAGAACTTTTGCCAACAATTCTTATTAATTTAACACTTGTATGGATGTGGTAAGATTTAAGGTAAATGCCTTATATGCACATATTTGTTCTGTTAACAATTTACACTTATTTGTTTAAAAAAAAAAAAAAAATTTTTACATTTATTAGTTTGTTTATAATTTTAAACAATAAACATACAAATACACATCCATACAAACAATCCATACATTATGGTATTCATGTCTGCATAACGACATTTGTTCTACTTCCTCATTATCATTTTATCGAAATGTTTATTTGTTTGAAATGAATGACATGTCTTGCGTCCATGTTCTAATAGTTAAAAGCTGTTAAACTTGATTGATTTTTTTTTCATTTTAGATAAGAAAAAAAGGTTAAGAATCTTTTTATTATCATTTTTTTTTATTTATTTCTTTTTTATAGTTTTTTTTTCAAGTCTATATTGCATGTGTACAAGTATAACTATGGCGGTTGAATAAATAAAACATTTATTTACCCCTTTTTTGTTGTAAAAGTATTTACTCCCGTGAGTATTATTTAATATTTTGTTTTTATGGCATTTTAAATAAAAAGAAAAAATAAATAAAAATTTACAAACAAAACTGTTTTGTTTGTTAAACATTAATGATAATTTATAACCGATGGCAATAATGAGAGTTAATAAAAAAAAAAGTTGTCAAGTGATTTATGTATTTAAGTAAAAGCTATTAAATCGCTTTGAAACAGCTGAAACGGTATTTAAAATAGACTATGGAAAATTTTAAGAAAATAAAATCTTTACAAACTCTATTGTAATTAAAGAAAACAAATTATGACTAAGACTAAAATCTTGCTGGGTGCCCCGGTAGATCAGTGGTAAGTGCACTCTGGGGGTAAGGGGTTCGATTCCCACCAGAGACCCTGGCAAGTCTGTTTCATTCTTCCTCTCTTTCTATCTTTCTCATACTTTTTTAATTTTTTTCTTTCCTTCCATCTCCACCTATTCTATCTGCCTCTCCAGGTAATACAAAGGGACCGAGTTAACCTAACCTAAGACTGTAGTCTTGCTGGGTTGTGAAATACGACAACACAGCAGAGACTTAGTAATGACAAGATATTACCCTTTTACATACTTTTTAATGACACTTTCATTCTGTCTATCTAACTAACTATGACAGAATTATAAAGTATAGTTTACTTATGACCCTTTAAAATATGAAATATGGATTCCGCACCCAAAAAAAATGCTTGTGTTATGAGGCCACGAAAAAAACATCTCCAGCATCCATCTCTAGTACGTTGAAGTCGATGCAATGCAATAACCATAACTCCGTAACTCCAGTATTTGTTCACAGTTTATGTGGAACCCTACAAGATGGCATTCTTTTGCCCCTTCTTTGAATTAATACTAAACACAGATGAAGTGGTTACACTTCTAAAAGGAAAACAGCTTCGTAGAACGGCCAAAAAGGCCCTTAATATGAGATTAGACTCAGCCAAAGGAACTCGGACAGGGCTGAAATTTGTCTTTTCACCAGAAAGACGAAAATTTGCGTACTACGACGATCCTATCCGAAAGTGTTAAATACCAGGAAGTAATCTTGAATCGGAAATAAAATGGGGGAATCACCACTTTAAGGAAACCAAAAGAGCCTTAGCTTATAGATGACACACTGGCTAATCTACGCTTCGGTTGTATGGTGGACATTAATTAGCAAGAAATGTCACCTTCAAATTCCTCCGTGAAAAATGGGACAAGCAGAACCATTCCAACTAAGGCAATGTCTAATGATTTTAAATATCTAGTCTGTTGAATTCGCGTACGCTACGAGGAGGCACTTGTAGCAAAATGCGTTAAGACAATGATAAAACACAATTGAAGGTCAACACCGGCAGACCTGGTTAATGCCACTTAAATAAACGTGTTTTAAAAGGGATAGTTTTAGTGTGGAGAGCAGAATGGAATTAGATTTCCTTGTTAAAAATCCGTCTCTTAGACCACAAAACAGTTTTACAAACAGAGGTCTTTGCAATCACAAAATATTTTCCTTGGCTCAAGGCACATGCAGTTCCAATTGCAGTTCAAAGATACAAAATTTCCGACAATGCTGCATTTAAGAAGAAGGCAAGTAAGTCTTTGATGCGACCAAAGACAAGTTAAAAGAGTGAGCTGTAATGTCCCACAGGTAACTGTGAAACAGTAAGAAAGTTGGCAAAATGAAAATCCATTGCAGCGGTTTGGATGAGGGAAGAACGAAAAAAATTCTACGGAACCCTGAATCAGTAGTGCCCCGTTAGTCTTGTGAATAAGTGTACAGTTGTATGAGTGTGGGGTTCGTTGATTCGATTTTGATTAGTTGGCTTCCTTCCTTTTCAACTGTATTTAACATCTTTTTGTACACCTTGGACTCACTTCTACATACTTCATTCGTTCTATCTAGCCCTACAGGAAACACCGCATTTACGGACCCAAGTACTTCTTTGGATGGTATTTGCAGAGAACAAACTTGCAATCAAATCAATTAAGCAATCCTGATGTTATACTAAATGTTGATCTCTTGAAGGGTGTGAAAGGATTGCTTATAACAAATTAATGTAAAACCTTATCAGTCATTCATAATCCCAAAGGTTCAAATAGAAAAAAAAAGAAGTGAAGTTTTAAGGGTTACGTTAGGCGAACATGAAAAAGTGTGAGGTGCAGCTCTCTATCCACTATCTCGGCCCCTTTGTGATACATATGGAAGAAAGAGAAAAAGAGAGAGAAAGAGAGACATAAGAATAGCTTAAAAAGAAATAAGTAGTTGAGAAGAAGGTCAACATCTAAGTTATATGGTTGGGAACAGTCACCTCCATTTGGTCTCCGTTCGGTAACCAACCGCTATTGATGATAAAGGATGATCGATCCGACAGGCTTATGTTAGCTACATCTCACAAGCTCTTTATTTGCTGGTTCTGTAATTCCTGGCCCGAACATTGTTCATTGTCAGACAGATGCAGAAGAGGTGCCGAATGGTCTTCTTTTACTCTGAATCTTGACAACTTCTGCAAGTCATTACAAGGCCATCCCATTCTCTTGGCGTGGTTCACATTAGTTAACTTAAAATTTCGAGCACTACATCCGACAAAAACATTTAAAAACTTTTTACACAAAAGTTTTTTGATATCAATTGTGGAATTTTTAGATTTGATTTCGCAACAAAATTTGTGAAAATACGTAAAGATAACTTTGAAACGTAAATGAGCTTATGTATCGAAATTTTTTATGTAATATTTATACAATTTTGACATCTTTTATGTAAAAGTGTCTCTTGTCTCCGGCAACGCTATCCGTAGTATTACCTCAAATGCAATAGAGTGTGAGTGATGCCCAAGTGTAAGTGGGGAAGTCTAAACCGAAGTTGTAATGTGTAAATATGTATGTATGTATTAGAATTTACTTCACCTGTGCTGTTATGTTTACTAATTATAACAACAAAAAATACTAATATAAATGGAAAACAACAACAAAAAACTACATAATAAAATAATCTATGGATAGAATAAAAAATATATGTATGTACCTATATATATTCTAAACACGTTGAATTATACGAATATAATGTTGTTGTATATTGAAAAATTATACTCCGACAAATGGCGGGGAATTTTAAATGAGTTTCACACACACACACACAACTCTCACGTAAACTTGTTAAGAAAATCATGCACAAGTAATAAAGTAAATATTTGAGAAGTTATACAAGAGTTGTGGAGTTTTTTTTTTGAATGGGAACGTAAAGTGGAGGGGGTCTAAGGTTCTTTATAATATTAAAGATATGTACATATTTATGTATGTACATATATACACACTTGCATAAATAAATCATGCTTTAAGCTTTTTATAATTATTTGGAAAATACATTTAACGGTTTTTAGATGTCAACTTTAAAAAAGAAAGAGAAACAGGAAGTAAGTTGTTTTAATATGTACGTACATACAATACCTATACATATATGTATGTATGTACATTCATGTGTAATTCATATGTTAACAAACAGTTTTATTGTTAGTTGGAATAAAGTCAAGAATACTTATTATTTTCTTAAGTTTATTAGTAAGTAGGCACGTAAAGTTGGCAAAATTGCAAATAAATCAAATTAAACAACAAACCATTCATAAAAAACCATGTTGAATCAAAAGTAATGATAGATGTGTAAAAGTATGTACATTTATGTACCTCTTTATAAATATTAAAAAAAATTGAAATAAACTTGTTTATTAATGTGTCTAAGTTCTTCTCAACTTTTGTGTTTCATTTAATACCGCAAAAGTTTCTTGTTTTATTTTAAAGTCTTTAAAATTTGTGTTATAGATATGTATGTATTTTGTATACCTACATATGTACTATGTACGTGACTGAAACACACACTCTTCCTCTTATTTTTTTTTGTGCTGTATTTCTATCAAAAGACAAGCAGACATCATTAAAGAAAAGCCCAAAAAAAAAAGAAAAAATACAACAACACTACAAAAATGTAAATAGAAAATCAAATCAAACATAAAATACTGGGATTTTATGTTCTTTTGTCCAAAACAAGCATTTGAGTTTTATTAGAAGACGGACAGAGAACAGCAAGTTTTAGAAGAATAGCAGTAACCATCATCATCGTAACTATCACAATCATCATTATCAACAGCAGTAGGTATAATACAAAATTCCCTTAATGATTGTTTCTGTTTTTAGGGATGATAGTAGAGCATTGAAAAACTCACGAGGTAGCAGTAGAGGAAAGTAAAACACATAAAATGAAAATAAAATAAAACGTACATATACTACAATTCCAGCTACACTGCAAACAAACATACATACACAAAGACTCTATCTAACTTAATAACCAGCCTGCAACATAAAATTAATGTTTTAAGGTTGACGGCGACCGCACGATTGAACGACCGACAAAATGACGGACAAACAAACCATACAACTTGATAAGGGAACATTATTTTATGAAACAACAACAACAACAAGAAAGTGACTTTTTTTATATTTTTATTGTTGTTGGTTTTGTTTATTCTTTTTTTTCACAAAGATAGTTTATTTTTTACATGTGGGTTTATCTTGTTGAATAAAACAGTTGAGATCAGAATATTTTTAATAAGAAGGTTTTGAGATAGGTATACGGAATACAAGTGGAATTTATTTTTCAGTTAAAATCCTAAGGGAGCAGATATAAAAGAAAAGCCCTTAGCCCCTTATCCTTGCAGGACATATGTACATTTAAGCCAGTGATCGACTTAATGTGCGCTCCTTGCAATGGAAACTCCAAAACGAAGAGTTGGGGTGACCCACCCAATTATCTTGTTATGATCATATGCCACCTAAGTGAATTTGTTCCGTTAGCACCAATGGAATCGCGACCACCACTGCGACTAGACTTTTTTTGGTTTCAAATTCAAGATTACATCCAGCTACGCCCTTTTGCAAATCTCCGTGCGCTCTTAAGACGCATGCAGTTTACTTGCTTCTCCAAAACAGTCACCACACAACTGTCCCATATGAAATTTGGTTTCGCCATTGCAGTGTGGATCCAAGGTATAGTATTTGACGTAAGATTCCATGGCCTATCCAGCATCTTCCTGCATTCAAAGAGCTCATTGGTCGTCTTTTTGACTCTTCTCCCCATTGGGCCTCTGCAATACCTTTCTATCTAGAAGTCCCAAATACTTCGTGTGTCTCTTCAATATAAGGTTGATATCCTCCAATCTCGTGCTTAATTGACCAATCCTCGTCATCTTGGTGAAAACAACCAGGGGGCAAATTACGGTATTCGAATCGAAATTCTACTCGATCGATCGACTTGTCAATGCTGTTAATATAGGAATTCGAATAAGAATTTTTAAATTTCGATTCGAATCAAATGCCGTAATTTGCCCCCAGGTCCGTTTTCTCTGAGTTCACCCTCAGTCCCACTTTCCTCCCCACTTGGATTAACTCAGTATCCTTTATAGAGATCACTGTACTTAAATAATTATAGGTGTACTTAAATAATTATAGGTGAAATAGCAGCTATTTCATCCGCGTTCAGGGTAATTGCACCGGTTCCGCCCTTAAGCCCTGTAAAAGTTCGTCGAAAACAATGCCCATAGATTTGATTAGAGTACTGCTCCCTGAGAGCCACTCCTTGTCTTCGCAATGCCTCGTTTCACACATTTAATTCTGCGCTCTAAAATAGTTAATATCCAATATATAATAGGTTGGGCGGTTCAACATTGCCTTGAAATTTTTGATCGGTTTTTCTCTATAAATCCAGGGTGATTGTTATTTACATACATACATATTTCACTCCGATTCGGCTCACAAACCTTCACGTGATGGTCCTTCAGGGACGTTCTTGACTTCTGTCAAGCATCCAGGAGTTGTAAGGCTCGTTGGCAATGTCTGTTATCCTAGTTGGTGCGGTTGCAAGGGGACGTATATGTATATGCAGGAATAAATATGATGCATGCTCATGTGTTTAATAAACCACCTATAGCATTCAGCTGATAAAACCTTCTTATTTTCTATATGTATGTATGTGTATGCTATAATTTTGTCCCTAGTTAAATAAACAATATTGTCGTGTATTTTGTTATTACAGTTCAACTGGTGAGCGCGAATGAGTGTGTAGTGCATTTTGTTTTTTTTTTTTTCAGAACATAAAAGAGGCATTAGCACCATCATCCATTTGTAATCATACAAAGAAACAGGGAAAAGAAATAAATGCAAGAACAACACCAAAGACAAAAAGTATAGAGCATGTACATGAATGTATGTGTGTAGTGTATGTTTGTAAACATACAATATACCTAATGTCATATGTGAAAAAGTGGGAAAAATACAGGGAAATCATCCCGTTTCCCGAATCCCGTTTCAAGAGTTCCTGTTATTAAGTTTGTGTGTGTGTTTTTAATGTATTTTTGTTTTTGTGCATATTTCTACTTCTTACTTCATTCTAAACTCACGCACTTCTAGACTGTAAAATTTTACGGCACGCGGTGCTCTTTTACAAATAAAAAAATAAAAGGCCTTCTAAAACAGGGATTTTTTGGTTTTATCTGTGTTTTTGTTTTATGTGGTTGTTGCTTTTGTTGCTAGAATTGTGTTTTGTGCTTGTTTTTGCTGTCTTTGTTGCTTTTATGTTGCATTTGTTTGGCTGTAAACATGCAGAACCCATCAAATAAAGTCAGTCGAAAATTTTCCCTTATACTGTACGGACGCTGGATACGGAAAAACGTCATGAGAGAGACCGTTTACGGTATCAGTTGTGTTCTTTGACTTATGTTTTATTATGCTTTAATTAAAACAAATGTATATACATATGTATGTTCATCTAAACATACTATGAGTGCATTGAACATAAATTTATGTTCGTTCAGTAAGATGCAAAATATGTAATATTTTAATTAAAAAAATTGTGTAAGTGAATTGGAAACAAATCTATTTAATAATTTATGTATGTATATTAACGGCCTCTATATACATACATATGTATATTACTATTTAACAAAAAAAAAATTAAAGAAAAAAATTTAATGCATGTCTGCTATTAATTACCCATAGCGAAATGGAAACTTAAGTGTAAAAGAAGCCTAAAATAATATCTTTAACAATTAAAGGAAGAAGTTTAAGAAAACTACATAAATAAAAAGTTAATTGCGTTAAAAATCATAAAATCAATAACTTATTTCTATAAAAAAAAATGCTGTTTAAGGAAATATACAAAAAATATTGCTGAAAATAAGAAGAAGCTTAAAAAATCTATACTAGGATATATGCATAGAATCCTGTTATAAAATATAAAACGAGTCTTCCTGTTTCTTTTTTTTTTCTTCTCGTGTAAAACCGTTTATTTGTGTTATATTATTTGTTTTTTTGTGTGCAGTTACTCCCTCTTTTTTACGGTCTCTCATACCTACTCACATTCGTTCGTCAACTTCACGTATACGCTCGTTCGCTCACTTATGCCAAAATAAACATTCTCTTCCATGCGGTTTATTACATCAAGTTTTACTTTTACTCTCTATCACACTAACTCACTCATCACTCACTCTCGTTCTTAAAAGTAAAAAAATAACAGCCATAATATACATAATAGAAAATATGTGCAAAAAATTAATAAAACAAAAATAAAATAAAAGAATTGGTCCTTTTTCTCACTCTGCCTAATAATAAAAACAAAAGTAATATGAATGTTGTATGTGTGTGAGAGTTGAATGTATGTTTGGGTTAAACCAAAATAAAACAAATATTAATGTGAACCCTTAACAAATACATGCATACATACATCCAAATGCATGTACATACATAGAAAAGTTAATAAAAGGAAATAATTTAGAATAATAAAAGAGAAAATTAAAAGTCTGCTAAGAAAAAAGAAAAGCTTTAATGTCATTTACCTAAAGCGAAATAAAACCAAAAGAAATAAAAAAATATCACTATTAAAAATCTTTTTCTATCAATTAATAAATCAAGTGAAAATTTTAAATAAGAAATTCTATTTTCCCCTAAAAGTACAAAACTTTTGGATAAACAATTTCTCATACTCAACCCTCGGACTCTCGCCGCTATTTTCAGAATCAACGGTACTTCTATAACTCTTGTATACTTTGCGGGAAACAACTGCTTCATGCCCCATTTAATAAAAAAATAGCGCGACAACAATACCAATAAACATAAAACCCAAAACCACTTTCAGTCAAAAAGGATTACTTTAAATTTCTCACGTTTTTTTTTTTTTTTTGAAATACTTCTATTATTAAGCCGACGGCAGTATGTTGTGAGAAAAAAAAGAATACAAAAGCAGCTACCAAAAGGATAAAACGGATAAAAAGTTCAAAGTTCTATTATGGTAAGCTCTACTGCTGTTTTCTTTCCCTTGTCCGATAAGTGCATAGATAAAACTTTAAGAAAACAAAAAATTTGTTTTTAGCTTTAAGAAACTTTTAAGGGGAGGGGGGAAAGAAAAAAAAGTTTTTCAGAATTTAGGGAGAGTTTAGGAATTTATGTTAGGGAAAAAATTAAAGGATCATATATGTACCTATGTATATGTACAAATAAATCGTCAGCTTGAATGCAAAAACCACGTAACTAAATTTTTTTTTAATTTTACAAGAGAAGCAAAACCATTTCCTAAATTACTTGTAAATTGTTTCTTTTTTGGCATTCTGTTTCAAATGTTGCTTGTAAATTAAAAAAAAAATTTATTGGCATTTTCCTTTTAATAAAAATATACTGAAATATGTTAAGCAATCGATTTGAGATTTTCTGTTAGTTACGTGGTTTTGCGTTTTAGCTAACTATATTTAGGTATGTAGGCTTGTATGTAACAAGTGTGTTTTTTTTATGTGCATGAGAACATAAATATTGTTGAATTATGATCTGGTTAATAATTTTAACAAATTATCTTTTTTAATATAATTTTCAACATACATATGTCCGCCGCGGCTATAAACTGCATAACCTATTCAGTCAGCCTGATTCCTGATTATTTTGTTAAATAAATCTGGCAGTATGGAGTCAGTGGTGGCTTATATATTGGCTTGAAATGCTTGAAAAGTTGCTGATTTGTAGGCACAAAACAATAGCTTAATAAAGATGTAGTAAGAAAGTTATTTGTGCAAGAACCGTAATAATTATAAAAAATAAAAAATAAATAAAAATCCAAAGTAATTATTATGTTAAAACAAAAACAATTCAAAATTTATTAATCACTTGAATTTCAAAAATATTTTTAATACCAAAAACATGATGTATTTCAATTGACTTTCCAAAGTTTCCTTCTACCTGTTTTTTTTTCTTTTTAAATTCGAAAACAATTTTGGTGCCTAGTGTTACCAGAATGAAAATCTTTGTTGGCAATTGCACAAAATTTGCTTGCCCGAAAAGTGTTATTTGCTCCAATTCACTTTAAGAAAATGTTTAAAACACCAGTAATTTAGCCCTGGGCGGGAAAGACCAGTCAAGGAAGAGATTTAAAAATTTGTGGGACCAGTTAGCAAAGTCCATTCTTTTTTCGCACAAGATAAAGTAAAAATTGGGCAGGAAGTAAGCCAAACAAAATTTCCACGAACAATAAGAGGGCGCGTACAAAAGTCAGAACTTTGTGTATGCTTAGAAAGGATTTACATTACTGCCATAAAAATTTCGGACCGATAAAGCTAAGTTGTTGCAATATAATTCACAACATTAAACTCCAGCTACCCTGCGAAAAAGAGGGAAACACGGTGGCGGGTCTATTATGGTCGGTAGTTTTTTTATGGGGCGTGATGTGATTTGGGTCCCATTGTACAAATTAAAAAATATTGGATCAACTTCAATATAAAAGCATTTTGGAAATGGTAATGGAACCGTAATTTTAAGAACTTTTAAGAATATTTACACCTGTTTAAAATTAGTGAAATATTTATTGACTTTTAGATTTAAATATTGATGGTTTAAATTGGCGGTCCCAGAGTCGTACTCTCAACCCAATTTAAAACTAAGCTAAAATCTAAAGAACTAAATTTCACGAAATTATAGTTGTATATCCCCAATAAGCATTTTGGCTGAAATTCAAGTGGAATTACATTTGAAATCAAGTCACAATTTCCAATTTCCAGTGTTGAATTACAGTTGAAACACAGTTGAATTCAATAGCGAATCCAGCAAAATTAACCATTGAATTACAGTCGAACAAAAAAAAAAATTTAATTATAAAATCATCATCTTCATCTTAACGTATGCTTCAAACAAATTTGTTGTTGTTTTTTAACAAACTTCAAACAGACTGGAAAGAGGATGGATTTTAAATGTAATTCAAGCTTGGATTCACACCGGAATTCCAACATTGGAATTCACAAAAAATTTGTGCTTATTGGGTCCCTACAAATTTGGTTAATACGTAAAGTAAGTCATCTGATTCAAATAAGTTGCCTTTCAACCGTAATATTATCAAAAAAATCTTATTAACTGGTTTGAGTCACTATCTATTACAGTCTTTAAAATATAAAGCTTTACAAAATTTGCTCCTACACCCAAAAAATAAACCAAGTAATCTTTACTTAAATTAAGTCGTAGCGGTGTCAAAGATACGATGAGTACAAAACTTCTTAAGCCAAGTACTATTTATCTAGTACGAATTTCTTACTTTTTGCCACTTTTGAGCTAAAAATGTATTAATTTAAGTTAGAAACCGCACTTGATTGTAAGCCTAAAAAGATGGTTTTAAGCGTAAAAGCGATTAATCCAAAAATAAAATGCATTTTTTTTTAATTATGGATCTTTAGAAGAAGAGTTTTTATTTGTAGCTGGAATTTGAGCCAGGGACTCTCCGAACTGCAACATCTGCGCACTGCCATCTATGCGACCGAGACACTTTTTTAAATGTAAAAATATATATAAGCAACAAGTTTTTTCTCGCTTGGTTTTTCAAAGTAATCTGTCTTAATTTAGGAAAGCCTAAGCACGGCTCGTACTTAAAAATTTTAAACACGATTTTAAGTAAATTCAAGAATAAAATTCTGTTTTTTTAGAGTGTTTTTTTTCTTTCTGTGTAGGGTTGTTAAAGGTTAAGTTTGTCTATATACACAGAATCATCAATAGACTTCAAATTCTTAAAAAACTTCATGAGTATTTTCTGCTTTTCTTTAATAACCTTAATAAACTTATTGAGAATTATTATAAACAAACCAAAACATTAAAGAGTTCCTTCAAAGACCCAATAAACCATTTTTCGCTATTAGCTGTTTTGATTTTCTTTTTCCAAAAAAAAAAGATGAATAAGGAAAAATGGTTCGTTGGGGTTTTTAAAAACCTTTCGAATATCTTGGGTTCTTTATAATAACTCTCAATAAGTTTATTAAGGTTATATATAAAGCCGACAAATATTCGTGAGGTTTCAAGAATTTAGTTGAAGTCTATTGATTTTGTTTAAAAGACATTACATTATCTGGTAAGATTTTCAGAAAACAGTATCATTTTAAATATCCTTTTAGAAATATCCCTGAGATGATAGCTTTTTAAAATGAGCAAGATCGGTTAACCACGGTCCTACGTATAGGAAAAATACGGCAATGCCCCAGTTTTTTTAGAACGAAATTCATACAAAATATTTAACAAATGTAACCAATTGGTAAAGCTGTTAAGCATACATACGGACATAGTTGCCAGATAATTTTGGTCCAATATCGTCAAATATTTGGAAAAAAAATCGTCAAAATCGTCAAATCAAGTTTTGAAAATCGTCAAAAATCGTCAAGACTAAAATTTATGGTTTTAGTTACTCTTTTACTTAAAAATAATGAAACAAAACGGGGAAACAATGTGCTTAGTGGTAGTTTCGTTACAAGTAGTAACAAAAAACGCAAAATTTCATGATTCAAAGCAAAACAAACTGAAAAAAAAAAACAAAAATATTTAAGAAATTTTTTAAAGATTTCCAAGTTTAGATCTAAAACATTAGTTTTTTCTAATAAACAATTTTATTTGAAACAAATAATTTTTTTACAGAAATCATTTTTTTTATCCTTTTTCTAATCCTTGCTGTATATGGTATTCTTACTAAACACATTTTTAATTTTTTAAATAAACACGCAATGGCTACTATAGAATGGCTGAAAAGGGGGGTTCGAGGCGGATTAAACTTATTTTTGTTTTTTTATTTTAAGCTGAGCACATAAGATATACATATATAGTGTATATAAACCCAAATAGTATATTTTAGGTGTGTTATACTGTAGAGTATTAAGGCTAAATGGCCTTAAAAACCCTTTCATTTGGTACCAATGTTTTGAGATTTAAATAGCAACTTGTGATTGAAGTAGAGAAAGATTGACAGAAAATGCACAAATATTCCTCCGGAGACACTTTATAGTTTTGCATAAAATACCTTATTTTATATCATATGATATTTTAAAATCATTTTTATGTTAAACGAAAATTTTTAGATTTAGGCTAAATCTTTATAAAAATCATCAAATTTAGGGAAAAAATCGTCCAATCGTCAAAAGCCATTTTTTTGTGGCCAAAAAACGTCGAAATGACGATAAACCGTCAAATCTGGCATCTATGCATTCGGATGTGAATTAATATGCATTAAGTTTCGGTGTGTATGTTTGGATGTAGGCTTAGATTTGGTGACTGGGTAAACAAAGAGAATAATGTTAAGGGTATATAAAATTCCGCACAGCCGAATATAGTGCTCTTACTTGTTGTTTTTGTTGCAATTGGATGCCATTTATTTAACATTGGCGCATTTGTTAGACGGCAGCAAAAAATTGAAAACAACTACGCCAACGCCAACTAAAATAAGGCCGATTATCTAAAATCGAGTTACGAGGTTGCGTTAGCAAACTATCGATATGTAACTACCATAATTCTATTAAAGCAATCCTTTACATTTTATTAGCATAAAAAAACTTTTTTTCTTAAGATTTATGATTGAGCCAATGAAGATGAAGATTGCAAAAGACAAAATGTTTTTCTTTTTATAAAAACAAAAAAAAGAACAAAGAAGGATTTCTTAAACCGCCTTCATATTAATACTATGATTATTATATTAAAAAAATGTAAGTGTGAACGCAATCTATAAAAAACGTCAAAGAAATGCATATAAAACTTTAAAAGTAAAATCTCATTCAACGTTTATTCTCTAACAGAAGTTGTGTACATGTGTCTGTGTGTAATAAAATGCCGACGGTGATTTATGTTAAAACTCTTAAGAAGGATTAAAGTAATTCAAATTGATTATTTTAGAGCAAAAAGGCTAAATAGTTGAAAAAATATACAATTTTTTTTTCAATTTTAACAATTTAAATTTTAAGGCCATGAACCCATTAATTTCGGATTTTTTATTTGAATTATGGCCAATTCCAATAAGTAAGGCCCAAATTATTTAATTGTTTTTACTTAATTGTTTTTAAATAAAAATCAATAAGTTAATGTGTAACAGGATAAAACTTTAACATTTTACAGAAAATCATCAGATACTAATTATTTCGCTTTTTAATGCCCTTAACATAGTGATAAAAGTACAGGGTGTCTGGTGGCAAATTTATATTTTTAAATATGATTTTTTCACAAAGTAATAAACTGAGCAGAGTGAGCTTGTCGCCGTTGGAATTATCGATTGTGCGGATTTGCCAGTCACACAGTCACAATCACAGCATCGCGCGTTCGTTGTGAAAACATTTTTTTAAAGTAATAAATGTCACGCAATTGCTCGTCGATAACTTTGTTCAAAGTTCGGTATTTGGCGAATACGTGGTGAACCTAATGGAAATTTAATTCGTTCGTGGGTGCAGAGATTCCACGCAACTACTTCGACTATGGATGTCGCACGACCAGTGCCCAGTCGATCATCAAGGACTCCCGAAAACATTAAACTAGTTGAAAGCAGTTTACGTAAAAATCCGCGACTTTCAATACGGAAAAGAGCAGCCTCACTGGGACTTCCAAGAGCGATTATCCATGAAATTTTAAAAAAGGATCTGAAGTTCCATCCTTTTAAAATTAAAATCGTCCAAGAACTGAAAAAAAATGAATTTGATTTACGTAAAAAATTTTGTGAAACGGTCTAACAATTTTCGCACTGTAATTCCCACGCTAACAAGCAAAATTGACGTTACTGGTCTTCAGGAACCCGCAACCGTCGATTAAAACATCAAATACCATTGCATTGGCCTAGGGTAACTGCTTAGTGTGCCTCATCCACACATTAGATAATTGGACCATTTTATTCGAAATTTCTCGAAGCAGGCGACGAATGTCAACGGGAAAAATTATCTACGCATGACTACGAAATTGTTGTTGCCAAATTTGCGTCGTTCCAGCAGGATGGGGCGACTGCACACACAGCCAGAGATTCGATGAATTTTCTTCAGAAAAATTTCCCCCAAAAACTGATCAGTCGCTTCGGGGACATCCCATGGCCATCGATGTCACCTGATCGAATATTTTCGGATCCCAACCAACAATCCCTTTTAGGGATTATTATCAGTGGTGTTCCCTCCAATGTGAGCTCCGTAAACATATAGTCCATCTAAGATTCCCGGACTATAAACCAAGATTCTCAAGACCAAACCAATATTAAGCAATTTTTCCAATCTTAAATAACCTGGTCTGACCAAGCTTCTTGCTGTCATTCCCATCACCATGTGAAGAATGGCGTCTAGTGCCATTTGAGGTGTTCTTTTCATGGCACTAGCCATGCCATTTAAGGCACAACTTTAAACCTTAGTACGAAGCATACAATAGCAGCCCTTTTTACTGTCTTACATTGTGTAAATCCAGTTTACCCGCTTTGGTTGCAATTTACAGTTTACAGAAGTTACAGGTGAAAAAAAGGTGGAAAAGTAAATAGAATTATTTTTGAACACTTGAAAAGTGACTATACAATTCTTCAAACAGCAAACAAACGTTTAAATCAAACTCGAAAGACCAAAAGTTTAAATTAGTAAAAAAATATAGGAGATGTAACCGTCATCCCGACCAAGTTCCACTTCGGCTTAAGTAAAGCTCAGGATACTACAGATATTCATAAAAGATAAACAATTTTAGGTTTATGAATAAAGCAGTTCGGGGTTGAAGGGGAAGAGGATAAAGTGAATTAGGCGCCACTTCAACTTATCACAACCTGTTAATCCTTGGGTCAACGCCCATTTTTTTATTTAAAGTGCATTTTAAGTATTAAATTTATTATTAAAAACAAAATATCCCGCGCAAAGTTGAAAAGGCTAAAGTGCGTCAGTTTTTAATTTGTACGATAATAACAATTAATTTTTATGGGAGGTTGTATTACGCCTAATTAAATCGTAATTGTTTCCAAAATGTAGGTCTAATTGTCCAATTAGTTTTTGTTGAACATTTGATGTCGATAGCTGTTGTAGTTTCCAAGATTTAGCGCATTAAATATTTCACAATATTTGTGCAACTGTAGGCCAAATACCACTTCCCCTGATCCTATCTGAAAAAAATTTCCCTTATTTAGGTCCCTATCTTCTTGGTTTTCGTGCTAAGTTTTGTGGCAAAAGTGACTTTATTTACTGAGATATATAGGGATATATGCACAGATTCTGTCCTAAAAAATGGGTTATTTTGGGTTTTCGCTTATATCTTTGTCAATGTCGAACTGATTTTACTGATTATAAATAGCGATTGCCTCCAAGATATTTCTAATAGTTTGAAACCAATAACTGGTCCGTGCTTCTTTATTTGACTCCGGATTTTAACAGACGGATAGACGGACATGGCTATATATCGACTTTTTTTTTTAATAATAACCAGCCCTCAGGGGATGGCCCCTATACATGCATTACATTGTGTTGGTATCAGGAAAATAGGTTATGGGAAGGAGGATAAAGGGAGTAGGTTTGTGGACATTTGATTTAAATTTCTCGATATTTACTGTGACAGGAAAGACATCACTAGGAAGTTTATTCCACATACGAACTGTGCGACCGAAGAAGGAATTCTCCCTGTAATGAGTGGTGCGATTCACTGCCCAGTCGACTACGTATGGGTGTGCTCTTCTAGAAAAACGTGTATCACGCAAAAAGTCCCGGGTTTCGGGAACAAGTTTCCCGATTTCCTCAGAGCACATTCCATTATAGTATCGATAGAACAGCGAAACACAACCCACATCACGACGGTGTTCGAGTGAATCATGGCAATTAGATACCACAACGTCGCCGATGTGGTTCCCTATCTATAAGGATCCACAATATATATACTTTATGGGGTCTCAAATAGATAATAAAGAAATTACACACGGAATGACATACTGATATATACCCTTATCACTATGTGAAGGATGTAAAAACGAAAATATTAAATAAATTTTTTTACAGATTAAGCCATAAGAAAAAATTTTTATTTAAAAAAACAATTTTATTTGAAAGAAAAAAGTTTTTCTTACAAAAATCATTTTTCAGGGATTCTATTTCTAATCCTTGTTATATACTTATGTATAGTATTTTAACTAAAAACATTTTTAAATAAACACGTTATAGCCAATATTTTTTTAGAAAGGTTTTTTCGGAGAAAACTTTTTTTGCTTTTTTTTTATTTAAATCCAAACACATTATTTATACATATATATAACAAACTAGCTAAACCCCGGTGTACTTCGCTACACCAATCATAGTAAAATTTGTACATCCTTATGTATTATCTAAAGATGTAAACAAAAGCATTTATATATTTTTTTAATTAACTGGTTGCCCCACATAAGTTGCAACAAATTAGAAGTCAGCCCTACTATTTAATTAACATATAAAAATTCGGAATTTACCAGTTTTATTGTTTTAGAGATATTCAGAAAGCTTTAGTTAGCAAGAATTCTTTTATAAACTCCAAAAAAGTACGAAAATATAATTCTAGCCCTTTAGTACCCTTTGGCGCCAAAATAGAAAAATGTACCGAAAACATATTATCATATTTTGGTAACCTTCATTGGTTTTAAAGTAACAAAAAGTACTAAAACATAAGTTTAATCCTTTTTCACCTTAGAGTCTAATAATTAAAAAAGGAGTGTTTGTAATCTTTTGTAGATACTGTAGAGAAGGCTGAAGGGCCCTTAAAGACCTTTTATTTGGCACCAATGTCTCGAGATTTATAAAGCAATTTGTGAATAAAGTAGTGAATGATTAACAGAACGTGCGCAAACATTTCCTCTGAAAACACTATAGTTTTACAAAAATACTTTTTCATGAAATTATACGATTATGATAAATTAAATTCATACTTAAGTATAACGAATGTTTTACATTTGGGCTAAAGTCAAAAATCTTTATACTTAAAATCTACAAATTTGGACAAAAATCGTTTAATCGTCAAAAGTAATTTTTTGGGACCAAAAAAAACGTCGAAATGGCAATAAAACGTCAAATCTGTTATTTAGTTATATGTGAACGTTAAACAGATGGACAGTTAAAGTAGGTCAAGGTCGACTATTTGATACTCTACAACAAAGCTAGTTTTTTTTTTGCCAG
This sequence comes from Melanophora roralis, assembly GCA_963583895.1. Classification (NCBI taxonomy): domain Eukaryota; kingdom Metazoa; phylum Arthropoda; class Insecta; order Diptera; family Rhinophoridae; genus Melanophora; species Melanophora roralis. The sequence continues at coordinate 11,895,421 of OY757191.1, read as the reverse complement.
TACTAACAAATCTAAAATATTTTTGAATGTTAAATTGACTTAAGGAAAGGAAACTTATATACAGGGTGTCCGCCGGCTAGGTATACTACTTTGTTTAAAATTTTTGATTAAACGAAAGAGAGTGGATCTTATATTGATAAATGTTTTAATTAATGTCGGAAATAATGTATGAAACACAATATCAGATAAATGTCCGCCTCTGTTAGCCTCACAAATGCGAGCGCTTTTGAGCACATTTTTCATTACATTCTCACACATTTCACGCGGTATTTTATTAACTTCATCACGAATATTTTGTTTAAATTGCTCCAGCATTTCTGTTTTTTTTTTTTTTTTGCATAAACCTTGCTTTTTAGATATCCCCACAAAAAGAAGTCCGGAGCAGTCAAATCAGGCGTTCGTGGAGGCCAAAGCTCCTGAGTACGTCGTCGATTGAGGTCGATCCTGCAGTAGTTTTGGTCCATGCTTGGGCCTATCAGCTACTGTCCCTCCTTTTTCGAAATCATTCACTACACGATAAATAGTGCGTCTTGTTGGCACCATGTTTCTCCCAAAAATTTCACATAACTTTCTCATCGTTACAGTAAATGATGATTGATTAAAACACGTTGGCTTACCAAATATTTTTCATAATAAATTTGCCATGTCTTTACTTCACGCCTGCCCAATATGAAATGTCAAGACTAATGTTTACCAAAATGGAGGTAAAACGAGGTAGTAGTATACCTTGCCGGCGGACACCCTGTATTACTCTCTTCAATGCTCAGAGAGCACTCACACGCGTGAGGGTTTTGCCGATCACCGCTTTACATACATATTTTAACTCAATTGCCAATTAAGTCTTTCAATTCGAATTGATTCTTGGCCAAATACTTCATAAACTGAATTTAAAGATTTTCATTAAACTAATCAGAAAACTTTCGATTTTTCTTCAATCAACTCGGCAACTACCAAACTAATCAATTGCCAGAGCCATACACGCCTTGATTAGGACAACAACCGGCTCAAGTGTCAATTGAATTGAAACGTGTATGGGATGCATTAGACAAATTATGTTTGATTTTTATTAAAAAAAAAAAGAAAAATGATTAATTAATTTGGGCCGTTTTACTTGGAATTGCCCAAATACAAATTGAATTTTCAACAGAAACAAATCCGGCAAACACTTTATAGTAGTTAATTATTCTAACCTTTATTTTTTTAAGTAAAGTTCACACGATTTTTTTTATTTATTTTTTTTTTCATCCAACTGTTAAAACCATTTTCACGCTTTCTTTTGGGTAGAGACTCCGCCTTAATGTTTCCATCTTTTTTGTATTTTTTTTTTCTTTATGTTCCCTATAACTCTTAAATTACTAAGTTTTAGCTAAAAAAGTTAAGATTTAATTTTCTTTTATAAAATAAAAAAAAATAATATACGAAACCAATATTGTGATTTTTTGTTGCTTTGCCAATGATATCAATTTACTAAATGCGAAGATAATAAAATCTCGCTAAAGTAAAAATGTAACTTGTTGGATTTGGGCAAGTGTACAAAAGCTATAAAACCTTTAAATGTGCTATAATATCTATAAAGATTAAAAAACATTCAATTCTAAAAATTTTTACATCTACATACATACAAGTTAAAACTTTTATCTGTATTTAAAACCTTTTTAATTTAATACTCTTAAAGTCATATGACACGTCTGAAGATGGCCTATGACATATAAATTTTTAACGTGTTTTATTTTATTTCTTTTTAAAAAATTTTCATTTCGTCTTTTATTCATGAATTTACGGATTATATTTAAAACAAAAATAAATGTAAAATTTTTATTATCCCATAAAAATATAATACAAGCCAATAGAATATTGTCAACAATTTCTTAAGTAAATAGTAAGAAAAACTTGAAAACCGGCAAATTGTCGAAAAAAAAGTTTTTAACTTATTTCTGAATTATTATAAAAATTAAACAAAAATCGCATTCGAAAATTATTTCTTTGTAGAAAGAAAAGATTTTTAGCATTTTAAATATTCAAAATTGATGTTTTTTTTTTTTGTAAAAATTTTTAAACTGTAAAAATATTTCTTACTTTTTTAGCGCAAATTTTAAATCTAAAAATAAAAACATTTTTCCCAAGATATGTATATAAAAATATCTTTTTATTTTGTAAGGATCTATTTTCAATGATGTTTAAAAAAAATTACCGAAAAATTAAATTATTTTCAATAAAAGTATTTTTTAAACTTTGGCAACACTTTTCGATGTTTTGACTAACAGTGCTATTTTCTTAGCATACTTTAGGGTGTTCACTATAAATTCATAGAATAATGTCAAAGCACAAGCATTTGCAATGGGGATGCCACAAAACAACAAAAATTCAGACAAGCAATATTGTACTTAAAAACGTAATGTGTTGTTTAGCCCCAGAATACCAACGATCATTTTTATACGTAAATACTAAGGAGACGTAAATTTAATGTACATATTTATTCTTTGATAAAATTCAAAAACTAAAAGATCTGCAGCCACAAAACTTTTTAATTGTTTATTTTAATCCATTTCTTAATTATAAAAAAAAATTTTTCAAATAATATTAACTAGTTTCTGTATTTTATCACAATTTTGGTAGATGCTAATATACTGTTCACGACAAATGGCAGACAATTTGCCTGGATTTTAATATTGCTCTTAGTCACCTAAGAGTTGACTTTGTGAGCCAAATTAAAAGTTTAGATATATAAAATAAAAATTTAATTTCAATGGTCATTTTGACAAAATTCTTTGTAGAGTTTTAGCCACGTTATGTAAAATTTTGTACACAAATTTGGATTTAACTCGTCATATACGGTATATTGCATATTCTCTGCTTATACTTTAGATCGTAGATGGCATATATATGCCTTTAGGTAGGTTAGGTTACAAAGGGTAGCGGCGAGTCTAACTCGCCACCTCCACCCGGAGTCCCTTAGGTCCATTGTGAATCCCTATGCCTTTAGGTAAGTTAAACCGTATTGTTAATACTATTGTGCGTTTTGTGCACAATGTTAAAAGGTTTAATCATATTTCAAACAATGTTTTATTATTTTTGGGTTGATATTTTATACATTTTTTAAGGCTTTGTTGTGCTTTGTATTTCTGTAAGCCGTAGCGTAAAACCATTATTTAAGTCGCTTAGAAGAATTAAAAATTTGTTTCTAAGAAAAGTTGTTATTTGGGAGAACTGCTTGTTGTTGAAATAATTTACCATTAGAACTGAGGGTATTTTCTGATTCTAATAATAGTTTTCGGCTCAAATTGCTTAATTTATTGGCAGTATAATAATAAAACCCCTAATTTTGGATTTTTTTTAAACTTTCATCATGATTTTTCTTAATTTTTCCTTTTACGGCTGGGAAGAAATTTAACATTAAACTTTCAATAATTAACTAATCAAGAACATATTTGAATGCATTGTTTATTTAATTAGATTAAGCTTAGACGCAAATGTAGAAATACTACTTCAGAATTGCAATTGCGCTGTAATATGAATTTTGTGTAGCCTTTTTAGGCTCTATATTATGTGAATATATGAATAAATAAGTAAATCAGTTACGACATTTATATCTTTACCGCAATAATTTTAAATAAATATTTTTTTTAGCTCTCTCGAACGTAATTTTAACCATGTTTTTATCACATATATTGGACTAGAAGCTAAAAAACGAAACGAAATGAAACAAAATATAATAATTAAAATTTAAAAAACTACTAACACGTATTTAAATTTAGTTTTGAGACTTGACTGCGATATGAATTACTTGAGGCTTACAAATGCAAGTAAAAGTGCAAAAAAACCCCCAATACCCCTCACATTTTGTCTATTGTTTTTTACAAACACACTCATGCTTTTAGAATTCATGATAAAACACGTGCAAAAAAAAATTTACATTTATTTTTTATCTTGATTTTAAAGTTAAAAAGTAAAAGAAAAAAAATATAATTTTTTTCCTTAACGTACAAAAACGCATTCATTTTTTAGAGAACTGCCAAACGCAATTGGAATTTAGGATTTTCTAAACCTAGACTATTTTATTTTCCCAGGAAATTTACAACTTTTTTTCAAGTTCATCTGGCAGCCCTAAGTATCTGATAACTGCTAACAGCTGCTATGCTGTTGTTTTTGTTTTATGTGTCTGTTTGCTTGTATAGAAAAAGTGGCAAACACTAAACCAGATGAATAAAAGTATAAAGAAAAAAGATAATAAAACAAGTACAAAACAAGAAATTAGAAAATAGTTAAAATAATTCTAAGATTTGATCAAATTTAATTAAAATTTGATAATATTCAGAGAAAAATTTCTAAATTAAAATAAAAATATGGAGTTAAATTAAGTAAATAAATTCAATGGTTGATAATTTGGGGTAAATGTTAAATTAAAATTAGTTATTACATAGGTATAATTTTTTTAGTTCAAACAAAAGAGTATGGTTAATTAAAGCTTATTAATTTTTTTTTTATTCTTTTTATTATAGTGGTGTAGCAACATCTTTGAGTTGTACCGATTCTAGTACTGCTTCTAGTGAAGATGCCTCAGAAACTGATTCACCCTTTAGTCCAGCACAACTAAGTGCAAATGAGGATCAACTGCATCAGCAACCACAAAACCAACAAACGAAACAGCAAATAGGTAAAACAAGCAATAATACAACTGCTAACAGCAATATGTCACCCCAAACAATACTCGTTTCAAATAATGGAGCTACAGGAGGCAGCAACAATCATAAAAATAGCACAGCGCCAACGGTTGCACCAACTTCATCAGCTGTTACTACATCAGCATCAGCAACCTCATCATCGTCATCCTTGTGTGTAAGAACTACTAACCTGCCAGCTTCTTTGACTATAACGCCCACCAGCAGCTCAAATACTAGTAGTCAAAGCAATAAAGCTAAACAACAGCATCTTAACGCATTAGCAAATGCGAAAAATTGCAATAACCACAACACTGCCACATTGCGATGTTCTAACTTGCCCACTTTACAATGGCCTTGGAGTACATCCTCATCAGTCACCACAGGAACAAATACTTGCGTCACAACTGCCAACACCAGTTCTAATGCGAACCCAGCATTATTACTTAACACATTACCCGCCGTTAATGGAAGTTCAACAGTAACTACTAACACCACCACCAACACAACACAAGCTAAGAAACGTACAATAGCACCATATATAGCTGCCGAATTTCAAACCTCTGCCCACACATCAAATAAAAAGTCTCGCGTATCGAATAGTCATGGTGCAGCGCAAGATCTCAGCATGGCAGCAAATTCAGGAGCCAAAAGACTAAAGGCAGCCGCTTTGGAAGAGTCACAAACCAAGATAACTGGCTACTTTAAATCGCAAATGAAAGCACAAATGCAGGCAAATCAAAATAAAGTCTCTGCAGCGATCTCATGCAGTAACAACAGTTCTCTAACCACTAATGCTTTAACAATGAGTGCTCCGGCCACCACAGCGTCTTTAAATAAATATTTCAATATTTTGGCTCAACTAAAAGAGAACAATAGACAGGCTAACGCTAATAATGGCATAAATTTAGGTGCAAAGTCTTATAATACAACGGCCTCAACATCCTCTCTTACCATTGGCAACTCTTCGGCCATAAGCACAGTAGCCAATAGCCAGCCGCAAAACAATTCAATCACGCAATCCATTCCCCCTCCTTCCACCTCATCTAATACATTTGCTGTGCCTTATTCAAAAGCCAACAATAACAACAATTTGCCTACAAATACAGTGCCAATGCCAGCTTTAAAGAAAATCGAAAGGCCCAAACCTACAAAAATTGCTCAGGTGGCTCCCAATTTGAGAAAGACACCCGCCAATTCAAGTCATCATGCTTATGGTGGCCAAACGGGAAAATCTCCAGCTAAGAAACATGTAGCAATAGCACCGCGCACCCCCGAAATGAAACAACAAATGCAACAGCAACAACAGCAATTGTTGGCCAGTAAGCAGGACAACAATAAGCAGCAAATGGGACTTATGGCAGGAGCAGCTGGACAAGCACTAAATAACAGCAATTTAACGACGCCAGCTGTAACGGGAGCACAAGCTACCCCTGCACCGGCCGTTCTTTTAACAGCCATACGATTGCCCACCAACCAAGGCAGCCCGCAGCAGCATCAAGCTCAAGGTTTAAACGGCAAACCCAATTTAAATGCTAATAAATTAACGCAAAATTTAAATAGCAGTCAACCCATTAATAATACACCAGCCCAGGCAAATGGAATTGCTGCACAACCTCCTCCAGCCGCAACTTTATATCAACTGCCGGCCGTACAAATACCAAATCTAGTCCAATTACCACAATTATTGGCAGCCAATGGAGCCAATCTGATGCAGCTGAACAATTTGGCGGCAGCTGCTAATTTGGCAAAGAATAGCCAACAATCGAGCAATAACAATGCCGCACACTCCACCCAGCAAGCAGCTCAGGCAGCCGCTGCTCAGTACTTTTTAAATGGTACTGTCTTTAAATTGCAACAATTCACCACTGCCACAACTACTACGGCTACCTCGGCGGCCATGGCGGCACCGTCCACCAATGGGAATCCCTTTAATCTTTTAAGTGCAGCTGATTTACAAGATTTGCTTATTAAACAGCAACAACAACAGCAGCAGTTGCAACAATTGCAGCAGCAACAACAACAACAGCAACAGCAAAAGGTTGCGGCTAATCTAAATAGTTTGACAGCAGCAGCCTCAGCCAATGGTTTTCAGGAAATTTTCCAACAACAAATAGCCGCAGCAATAGCGGCTAATCAACAGCAACAACAGCAGCAGGCCCAATTGCAGCATTTGCAAAGATTAGGGGCAGCAGCCAATATGCAACAACAGCCGGTATTTATGGCCACACCAGCAGGCCTTTTGCTTAATGCTGCTTCTTTGCCAGCCATGTTGGCCCAAGCTGCTGCAGCCATTGCGGTAAATAATCAGCAACATCAACAGCAGCAAAAAACCATAGCTTTGCCAGCTTTGCAGCCCATACAGCCGGCTCCGTTGCCAGCCTTAAGCTCTATATTCGCTCCCACACAACAGTCACAAACGGGAGATCAACAACAACAGGACTTGCAACAGCAACAACACCAGCAGCAATTGCAACAATTGGCGTTTGCACAACAACAGTTTATTAACAGCACGCAGCCACCACCATTGGCTGCAGTGGCTTTAAACAGCGCAACACAACAACATCAGCCATTAACGCACAATACAAACTCCAATATTCCAACACTTTCAAATGTATTACAAGCGACTAGCCAACATCAGCAGCAAATGGCTGCCTTTATAAATGCTACAGCAGCGACTGCAGCTGCTATTTGCAATACAACAACAACAACAGCTACAAACAGCACTGCCAAATTAGCGATGGTAAAAGCCAACGCAAACACTAACGCCGCCGCCGTCAATAATACAACACCAAACAGTTTTACCACCTTAAGTTCGCAGCCACCACCCTTAGTCACTATATCAAACAGAGGGCATAAAACAATGAGCAACACTACCAGCAGTAATCTTAGTAGCATATGCTCTAGTGCTGCAAACACCAAATCAAGTCAAAATGCCAATAAACCATATCAGAAACGTTCTGCAACAGCCAAACAACAAACTCTTAATGGAAAGTCCGTAAATAAGGCCCACGGAGGAAAAATCACCACAGCATCTGGTAAAATAATAGCCACGCCCACCACACCACCTCCCCTGGTGCCGACAATAACGGCCGCCCAACAACAACCGGTGAACTTGAGCTCAGCCCCTGCAAAGCGTCTTAGAGCGGCCAATTTGACTAAAGCTACCAGTATAATTCCCACGCCAGCTTTGGTTAGCATTTCCAGCACTGCAACCACAACAACACTGCCTAAACCTACAACACAGTCATTAGGAGGTAATTGTGTCACAATAAGTCCGGTTACTCCGTCAACCAAAACCAATCAATTGGTTAATATAGCGCCAAAACTTACAACTGCTAGTAGTACGCAAACTATGAATATGAAACAGGGAAATCTTATGAATTTGACTAACTCCGCTATGCCCATTAATATGAGCACAACGAATAGCACAACAAAAACTACAACTAAAGCCAAAGCGAGCTTAAGCAACAGCAACAAGAAGAGCACCATCCCAAAACCAGTAGCCGCTACACCGCCAGATCTTTTCGATTTGGTTAAAAATTCCAATGGTGCCATTAGTATAACACCAGCACCGGTCGTAAGCGCAGCTGTGACAACAGCACATGTATCACTGCCAACACCCACACTTACGCCAACATCATCCTTCCACTTAAACTCAAACTTTTCACATAATTTTGATGCTTTGAAGGCCTCGACTATAAGCTCAACTGCAAATATATTTTTGGAAAATTTAAGTAAAATCAAAGATGAACCTGTGGACGAACCAGACATCATAAGTCCCACTTTGCCCAAAGATAACAATTGTGTTAAAAATGAAAATCCTAACAGCTTTACAGGAAAAATCCCGGTCAATCTACAAATCAAAGAAGAGCTTGAGCAGATAAACAGCAACACCGGCGTACAGGAAGAGGAAATCGAGGAAAAGACTTTGTCACCACAACCCAATAACATTATGAATAACGAGTGCTCTTTGTCTTCATCTTCATTTAGCTCAAATTCCATTTCAGTTTCTTCGGCGGCAGATTTGTCGCTGGAAGCCTCAACACCAGCCTCTATTACAAGTTCAGAGGCGCATTTAACGCCTTGTTCAATGTTGTCGCCCTCGAATAATTCCAACCCGGCTCCAGCCACACCAAATCCCTGTACGAATTCTAGTTCTCTTAGCGATTCGAATTCTTTAAATTCTTGTCCAGTGGGAGCTTCTTCACGCGACATGCTTAGCGAATTGGTTACTTCAACTTGCATATCGTCAGATTCTTCGGAGTCGTCTAGTGTTGGTGTGTTAATGCCAGAAAATGATGAAAGTAAGCTTAGTTCAAGTGAAGACAAATCAGCCTCTTCATTTACGCCAGACGCTGAGAAACAGCCTAGGGACGTTCCCACACCTGAGTCAGGCATAGGCGGCAGTCTTAGCAATACCGAAAGTATGGATTCATCATCAAAATCTTCCAACGGCGAAATCCCTTCATCAGCTTCGTCGTCGTCCTCTTCTGAATCCACGGCTTGCGAAAATATCAATTTGCCAGATTTATTGCCATCAGACAGTCAAACACCACCAGCCACACCCATGATACAGGATTCACACAACAATGAGGAATCTCAAAATGAAACATCATCATCAACGCCAGAATCCACCTGCAAATCTACAATGTCGGCAAACACTTCAATTTCCATGGAATCATTCGATCTATTATCCACGACCATAGATACTAAATTGGCTGAAGCATTTATCAAGGATGCACCTAAATGTGCTATTTCTCCCATACTGTCACAGCCGAAAACTATACGTTTTCCGGCTAACCGATCCAAGGGTAATAAAAGACAAGATGGTGTCTGCTATTGGAACAAATGCAATAAGAAACACGAAAGCAATTCCAAACTGTTGGATCATATGCAACATCAACATGTCAATACTCAGACAGGACCCTTCTCCTGCCTCTGGGTGGGTTGTAAGGTGTATCAAAAAGAGTCCTGCTCTCGCAGATGGCTAGAGAGACATGTACTTTCACATGGCGGTTCGAAACAGTTTAAATGTATCGTAGAAGGTTGCGGTTTAAGATTTGGTTCTCAGGTAAGTATTATTTCTTTTCCCAATTTTGTGGATATTTCAATGCTTATCTTCTACTATTTTCTTGTAAATTTTTAGTTGGCTTTACAAAAGCATGTTAATAATCATTTCACCGCAAGCGAAAGCAGGGAGAGCACTAATAAACGCACTTCTGATCCTCCGGTACCCAAACAACTGCGTAAAAATGGCAAAAAATTACGCTATAGACGCCAACCATTTTCTGGTTTGTTTTTTTTGCTTTTAATTGTCTGTTTCTGTTACTTAATTTTCTTAATTTTATTTCCCTTGCAGCCCGAATGTTTGATTTCTTTGATGCTGGCATCATGGAAGGCTTACAACATCGTCTACGTCAAATATCTACCTTAACCAATGGCTGTAATTCAATTACATTCCAGGGTCAAAGCGTTATGAAACGTAAAAGCTTTAATGGAAATATTGAATGTTTTGTACAATGGTCACCAAGGGAAATGTAAGTATAGAATACTTTTTACTTATGTTAGGTTAGGTAGAACAAGCAGCCATTAAAGGAAAGGATACAACTCACTTGTGTCCGCTTTTTCGGTGCCTTTGTGCTACCTGCAGAGGCAGAAAGAAGGAGTGAAAATAGAAGAGAATAAGAAATTTATGTGCCAAACAAGTATGACAACCCAACTTTAGTTCGGTTGTCAATTGCCAAAATTATACTACAGCTGGCAACTGACGATTAGAGGATGTCAATTTTATTTAACAAATGGTTAGTATTTTGGCAACCGAGTAGTTTTGGTTGCCGTTTGGTTTCTGGTGGGAATCTAACCCACACTTTTCAGACTAGTAGTCTGCTATCTAGAGGTTTTTTTGAATGTTTGGTAATAGTCGCCCCGCCTTTACCCCTTTCTTCGAATCAGGCGCTATCACAAATTATTTAGTCTAGCCCCCAAAGTGCCTAATCCGGAAATCGTTCAGTGCCGCACAAAAGCACAAGAGGTTCTGCATAATCTTAATCTCCTCTGCATCTTAACAGCTTCCACAGAAGTCATTAAAATTGAGTACCAATCTAATGGCATGGGTGCCAAATTAACAGTGATCGCTAATAGCGTCCATGGTGTCTCTACGTTTCCGTTTTTCCAGATCAAGAAGATATAGCCTTGGCCAGGATATTCTGGTGGTTACGCATCTTCGTTAGACCATTGGTACCTGCGGATTTGCACGCGGTGTGCTCAGGAAGAGATGTGGTCAATCGACCAATTAGCTAATTCCACACCATTCTTCGTTAGTGTATGAGCAACACAGTGGCCTGAATCCATTCTAGGGTTAAAATACCTCGCCATTTAATTTAAAGATGTTCGGCATTGGATGTAATGACAGCTTGGCTGTCGGTGAAGATTCCGATATTTCGACCAAATATCCTGTAGTGCCATAGCCAGTTAGCCGCTTTGCCAAACGCTTAAATTTAAGCATTCATCGGGAGTCTGAACCCAATCCGGACTCCAGTGTGTATGTACAATAAATACGCCTAAACCAATACCAGTTCTTCTCCTAAACCCTCCCGTATATATCGCCAGACCAGCAGGTCCCGATAAGGTGATTTCAATCACCCCTTCCTTTTAAAATACCAAAGGAGAATTTTTTCGGAGAAAAGGTTTTATTGTTCAGTAATCAATCAGACTGGCAACAACCACAACAGTCCCAATAATACTTGCTTGACTGCATATTCTGTGTCTTCATTCGCCCACAGCCCCCTAAGAAAACGGACTTACTTTTTAGCAAGAATAAACTTGGTTTGATCGGATAATAGGAAATTGTACCCCAAAACCATTTCAATGCTATACCTAAAAACTATAATAGCTTTTGACTTTTGAACCAACTTCGTAATAATATTTATATTAAGCGGAAAATTTTTAAAAGAAATAAAGAGTTTCTAATGCCATATTTAATATGAATAGCATAAAACTTTTGGCTCAGCCGAATATAGCGTTCTTACAAGTTTTTAAAATAAATTTCCATTCAAGACTTTTTTTGTCAAAGAAAAACTAAAATGTGTTTAAGATTTTAATTTCTTTTTAATTATTATTTTATATCTATAGAATTTCGGACGAATGGTTGCCGGAGTCTATGGTGCCGTATTTGAAAACTGTAAATATTAAACAAATGAAACCGGCTGAAAAGAATAGAGTGGAAAGCCTCCTAATGACCGCCTACAAAATGCCATATTCGCCCACTATTTTTGAAAATGATTATGCATTAAGTAAGCAATACCAGCGTTTTCACAGCGGCAATAATAGCAGCAGTGTAACAACAACAAGTGTTGTTAGACCGAATTATAAGCAAAACAATAGTGAGCAAGAAACTGATATTGAAGGCGAAGAAGAAAAAAATGATCGTAATGGCGATGATGATGATGAGGAGGAGGAGGAAGAAGAAGAAGAAGACGCTACTACAACGGCAGAAACAATATCGAGTTATAAAAATGTTTTAACTATTACCAGCATACAAATGCAACAGCGCAGAAAACATCCAAGGAAACCAAAAAATCGTGTTATAATAACACGTTGAATATTAAATACCTAGACAGAGAAAGCGAGAGAAAGAGCAAGATTTAAATGTCACAAACACTTGTTTTCTTCTTCAAAAAAAAAAAGGTGCTGTAATCAAAGCAAAAACAAAAACAACAAAAAGTATTTTTTATAACAAAACATTTGAAACAAGAACCCCCCCTTTTAGTTGTAATTTTTTTTGTTTAATATTTTTATAAACACAATTTTTATTTAAATTAGTTTAAATACATATATTTTTTACATCATTCATAATTGTACATTAAAAAAAAAACAACAAAAACAAAAAGGTAGAGAAAACTCAACTCTATTAATGATCCGAAAGACAAACGAGCAACAGTGACAAACAACATTTAGTTAAATTTTAGATTTTTTTTTTTTTTTTGCTAAAGTTTTTCTTTCTTAAATTTATTTGAATTTAACAAAAATTAATTTTTTTTAATTATTGATGTAGTAGCCAGCCAGGTGATATGATAAAATATTTTTTAAACAAACAAAAAAAGTTAAATTGAAAATAATTATGGTAAAAATATGTATTTTGAAATTTTTGTGTGCATAGAAAAATAATAGGCAATTTCACTGCCATATATGTAAAAAATAATTTTGTATGTAAAAATAATAATAAATTAACTTCAAATATTATACATAATTTAATTTAAAATATATAAAAAATATATACTGAAACCTTACACTTTACATATATTAAATAGATTAAACATAACACTTTTTTAAAAATATGAGAAAAAAATCTTAAAAAATCAAAGCATTTTTATACAACAATCTAACAACTTTATGATAATCATTAGTTTTTAACCTGTAGTAAAGTTAAAAAATGTAAATTAAGTTTTAAAAAAAATATATTTTCTTTTCCCTCCTCTTTACCAAATTAAAAAGTTAATTGTATTTTCAACAATTTATTTATTTTTTTAAAAACAAAATATGTATGTATAGGAGCAAACGAAACAAAAAAAAGCTTAGGCCTTGAATGTCATGCCTTTAAATATTTTATAAAACATTTTCTCAAAAAATTCTTTAAAAAAATATTTATTCATTGAAACTGTGGTAAAGAGAGTTTCTAACAAATTTTTTTTATGACTGATAATGTAATCTGTAATTCGTTGCTGTTTAAAATTTTTAATTTAAAGGTAAATGATAAAAATCGGCCCAAGAATTTATTAGGTTTATAAGTAAATACATGTAGAAAATTTTTAATAAAGAACAACATTTTTAGAAAATTTCTAACAAAGAATATTTTTCAAAAATCTTTTACAAACTTTAATATTTTAAAATAGATTTGTTCCAAAGTTTTCAAGAGAAAGAAAGAGAGAGATAAGCATTAAAATAAACTTTTTAATCAACAGCTGATTGCAAATTTCAAAAAAAAATTTATAAAATAGAAACTTTGACTTAATGTCAAGTTGGTGTCGTTCGCTTTTAGTAAAGCAGGCCGTTTTAAATATTTTTTTTTTTCAAAAATATCAGCTTCAGCATTTTTTTCTAAAGAGGCTTAAATATAAAAGCGTTTAATTGTAAGAAACCTTAAAAGTTAAATTTAACTACAGAAATCATTCTACAGAAAATAAGGGATTTAGAATATTTTTAATTTAGTCCTTTTTTAAATTTTTACAACTTAATTCTGTAGTTTTCTCAAACAACGGCTCATACGTTCTTGTGTCAGTTACATGTTATAGAATTTTAGCCGTTTTTTATAGGTAACCGATACGCTTTACTATGACTACATTCAATCGTTTTTAAATTTTTATTGTTTTTTGAAATCATGTTATGTTTACGACGATTTTATGATTTTCTGACGTTATCGGCCACACTCGATACTACAACGACACAAATATTTTGTACAAATTAAATATTTTTTTTTGTTTTGTTACAAGCTATATGGCAACCCTCAAATCATGGTGAACTAATCATCGAGTAATAGAAAGGAGAAAAGTGATTTTTGGCGTCTCTTATCTTATTCTTTTTTATGGAGTTTTCTCTTTTATGAACGGGAAAGTGTCAAAAAGTAAGAGAGGCTTTAAGCCTTTTTTAACAGCTGTTATCTAATAAATTATATCTTCATGCCTTAAACAATGTGTATATCAAAGCCCAAGGTGGTCCCAATTCGGACAGACATTTTTGACTCTTACTTTTTTTAATGAAGTTTTACACATCTATTGAAAAAGAATTATAGTCCGGAGAGAACTTTTGCCTCTCTTACATTTTTTGTATGTATATGGAGTTTGACACTGTCCTGTTCAAGGCATATTCATATAAGGTGGTCTTATTAAAAAAATTAAGAGAGTCGTTCTCTTACTCTTTATTTTTTTTATATGAATTTTGACACCAAAATTGAAAAATTTTTCGAGTTTAGTGTCAAACTCCATGTAAAAAAATTAAGAGTAAGAGAACGACTCTCTTAATTTTTTTATTGCGGCTACCTTGTATCGATATGCCTTGGTCCTGTTCATAAAAGAAAAAATTCAAAACGTGACTACGTCAAACTCTATACCGTTACCCTGATATAGAAAGGCCTTAGCTCGTATTTTTTTAAAGGGCCCATATTTTCGTTAATTTCGAGAAATGTTCTACTCTTATATCACAGTTTGTCAAAAAGATTTTGACTTTAAAATTCGAGTTAGGGAGACGATAACCATGCCATTAATCAAGACATAGATTTGTCTCGTCTGAACGTAAAGTAATCTGCTAAAAATAAAGTGTTCTTTTAAAAAAAAAGAAATGTTGAGAAAGTTTTCAACGTTACTTCATTAGAGTAAAAAAATCTACGTAAAAATCTAATGTACAGATTTATATAAAATGACCGTTTAAAAATGTATTTATAAATGACACCAATTGTTGTTGTCTTAAAAAAGTTTAAAATTTATTAACCAAAGTTACCGTAACTTATCCATAATTCATTAAAAGTTACTACCATATCCTCTCACTCACACACACTTAATGGTTTAAATATTGCGTTTGATTTGTTTTATTTTTTGCTGATTTATTATATATACATATTTTGTTGTTTCAATTAATTTAAAGTTTTTAAAGTTGTTTAAAATATTTTCTATTAATATAAGCAAACTTCATTATTCTTAAGCCACCACCTGTTTTTGTAGCTTAATTTTTTTTTATAAATTTTTTCAAGCAAAATTTCTATTTATAATTTTTGTAAAATTTAAAAAATTCCCTAATTCGCAAGACTTATTTAAATTTAAATGTATTTTTCTTATATACTATATATTAGATAGTTTTAATTAAATTTTTTTATAATCATAATTACCAAATTTTCTTTTATTTGTTTTATAAATAAATTGAAAAATGAAATAAAATTTTTTATTAAAAATTATTTGTATTCGATTTTTTTATAAAACATTTTGTTTACTATCACTTAAGATGGTCGTTTTAACTTAAATTTTACTCTATTTTTCTTTCTTGCCCCCCATTCTATAATGAAAAAAAAATTATAACATGATTTCTTTGCTTTTTTTTAACTAAAAAAAGTATTTAAACATGAAATATGTACTTATGGAAAGCCAAAATTAATAGGAAACTGAAAAATTTACTTCGAAAGCGAATTGATTTGCAAACCGCATATGTATTTCTTCTTTATTGCTTACATGGTTGACATAGGTTTTTAAGTTTTTATTTCCGATCTTTATCCTTACCATTTTTTAAATTAAAAATGCTTGCAACACTTTATTATTTAAACAAACAGAAAAAGCATAGCATGGCTTAAGGCTCAAAAAAAAAATATAAAAAGTTAATAGCAAGCTTGTTCATAAATATGAAAAATGGGAATTATGTTTTTAAAGTTGTTAAATAAATAATATATTTGCCCATCTCATTGCCGTCATGATCAACGATATCCATATTGCCATTTAAGCCAGAAAACAAAAAAAAATCTTCTAACAAATCCTCTCTTTGTCGATTTTTTAAATTTTATTAAAAATAAAAAATTTAAAAAAAATTAAAAAAAAATTTAAAAACAATTTTCGCGTATATTATGTATACACAAAGGTTAATATAAATTTGGTCCTTCGATCATTTTTATATTTTGATTCTTTTACTGCCAATATTTTTTGTTTATTAAGTTTAAAAATTTATTTTTTAGGGTTAGTGACATTAGTGATTTTTTATTCTTAAAATAAAATTCTCCCGCTCTCTTTTTTTTAACTTTATATATTGATTTAAAAAAAACAATTTTGATTAAATTAGAATTAAGACTTTCAATATCTTCTTCTCCCAAAAGTCTGTTTACTGTGTTTAGAAAAATGATCTCTAAAACAAAATAGAGAAAATGTATAGATCATGAATTTTTATAGAAAATATGTAGTTTTAAGTATTTTTTATCCATTTTACTTTAAAAGAAATTGTAAATAATTATTTAAACATCCAGCCAATACAATGCAAAAACATATATTTTAAAATTTAAACATTTTACTATAATTAAGTTTTTTTTTTATAAACTTGTAGTTTCCCTAAGTTCCTTAAATTTCCCTTAAATGATTTAAAAAAAAAAAAAATAAAAATATTTTGTTTGTAAATAACTATAAATTTAATTTAAATAATTGATTACTTACATAAATAAATATAAACATATTTTATACATTAATATTAAGGTTAGAAATAGAAAATAAGCTTTTTTCATAAAAACTAGTTTGCTTTGACACATTTAGTCAAGAGAGATTTTTTTTAAATAAATAAGTTTAACCCCAATTAAAATTAGAGTTAAAATTCGTTTACATATTTTATTTAAAATATTTTTTAGTTTTAATATTTAATTTTAAATATAATTTTTGTAATTAGTTAAAAAAATAATTTATATAATTTAAATTTATTAATAAATAATAAAATTTTTTTAAATAAAACAAAATTGCATTTTTATAATTGTTTTGCTGAGTTTTTGTTTCATTTTAAGTTTTGTGCCTTTTTCGAAAAAAAAAAAAAATTAAATAAAATAAAATACAATACAAACATACGTACACTAATTATTAAGAGATCTTAAGTGTTGTTTAGCTTTAACAAAAAATAAAAAAGAATTATCGAAAAAAAGACAACAATTACAAAAAAAAATATATATTGCCAGATTCCGTATTTGATAAAGCGTCTCTTACACTATTAAGGGAAATAATTTTCGACTAATGAAGGCCCTACAGAAAAAACAGTTACGCAGAAAAAATAAAAAAACAAGCAAACAAAAAACAAAACACTGCCAAAAATTAAATAATAAACAAAAAAAAAACACAAATATAAATATTTAATAATAAATTTAAAAAACACAAGCTATGACTGAGTAATTCGTTAATGACAAAATAAAATAAAAAAAATTAACTTTGTATAAAAGAACATTTGGAATAAACATTTTATTTTTACTTTTAATACAGAAAAGCAAAAACTGATAGATAAATTACAGCAACAAATAAAGTATACATATACAAACATATAAACTTTATACAATTATATATAACTGTGTTGTAAAAATAGCTGTAAGTTCATATGTACGTGTATATCACCACCCAAAAAAGCAAAATATATAAAAAAAATACCCTACACCAAAAAATAAAATTTCTTGCATATTGTAAAAAAAAAAATCTTTAAAAATTAGAGTGGTATTATTTCGTTAAAGTTAAAAAAGACAAATTCTGTTCTTTAAAAAAAAAACGTTGCTTTTTAAATAAACTTTAATACGTGTTTTGACATCCAAACTTAAGGATATTTTGGCATTTGTTTTAGCATAGTTTTTTTTTTAATTTCTTTAATATATATTATATTTTATTTTATTTTATTTTATATTTATTTTTTAAATTTAAAAAAGATTTATTTTCTTCATGTTAAAATCACAGTTTTAAAGGATTTTTTTGCAAAGTAAAGATATTTATATGCTTTTCGTAGGGACCCAAGAAAGTAATTATTTTATGAATTATTAAAGAGAAAAAGCAGGCATAAGAAAGCATCGGAGTGTCAAGTAAAACACACTATTTTGATTGTATTAAACCAATTTTTTTTTATTAGGTGCTCTTTAAATTCGTTATTTTTTTGCAGAAATAATTGTTATTTTTATACCCTTCACATAAGTGTTTATTTCTCTAAATTTTGTACATAAAAGCTTCTACAACTGCCTCGGAATTGCCCCTACACGGGTGCAATGTAAGATTAGCTCTCATTAATTTTTCCTTACAAGCATTTTTGTGGAACATACTCACACCCTACATCTGCCTTCTAACAGGGTTGCCATACAAAGTTTAGTTTTATTTAATTTGTTTTAAATAGCCCCACAGCTTCCAGGATGTTCCTACAAGGGTCAAATGTAAGACCGACCCCAATTAATTTTTTCTTTTAAACATTTTTGTGACACATACTTACCCCCCATCTTCAGCCTCTAACAGGGTTGCCATAAAAAATTTGATTCACTCTTAGAGAAATAAATTATATCACAGACTTCTATTAGTTTTCCCTCCTAGAATATATTAACCCCCTATTACCATCACTTAAAGGAGGTTTTATACGAGATGTATTTTACATACGACCTGTCAAATTTTTCACTGCATTGCTTGTGTGAAACACATATCTAAAAGTCATATGACAAATTTTTAATTAGAGCGCTTTCTATTTTCATCTGACAAAGCATGTGTTATCAGCAACAACAAGGAAAATTAAGTTGTTTATTTTGATTTGGAGGTTATGTCAGATGTAATTTTATTTGTAAATGTATCAGAAATTTACAAGAATATATTTGGCCTAAAAAATTAAAAAAAAAACTGGTCGGCTGCGAAGAATTTTGGTAGGTTTCGTAGACAATTTTTTAAGGATAGAAAATTTTTTGATTACGTGTTTCATTGTTGAAAGCTTAAATTATAAAAATAAGAGTTTTGAGTGCAGGGATCAGGCTAGGGTAGTGCTGCCTATCATGGAACAACACATGGGCCACAGTTTTTTTTTCTGAAGAAACGCCAAAAATATACACAGCCAACTTGAATCCATACGATTTTTTTTTATAAGATTTTTCCTTATTTTTTTAGTTCTTGTTGTATGATTTATAATATTATGGGTAAGTAGTAAAGGAGGAACTTGGGGTCAACGATTTTTAACGCAAAAAAATATGTTTTTAAAACAAAAACTTATTTATATATGTACATACATACATACTTTAAAATCAGGCGTCAAATGTTATGTTTTAAACGTATTCATATATATATCGTTATACTTTTTAAAAAATGTATGTCTTGACGAGACAAATTCATTCCTAAACAAATGTCAAAATCCAATTTTAGCAACTTTTATAATTAGCGGACTAAAACTAATTTCTAAGGCGTAATGTAATAGTAAAAAAAATTCTTTTTTGATACTCGTAAAATGTAAACTTATTTTTTTGACATTCAATTCAGATGAAAACTTAGGTAGTGTATATATAGCTTAAGCATGAATTTGTCTCGTCAAGACGTACAGTAAGGATTTAATGGGTTTTTGCGAACTTTCATTTTCTCGCATTAGAGTGTACATTAGGGAGGTATTAACAGGGATCTAGTGGGTAAAATTTGGACAGAATATTCCTTACCCACGGTCTCCATTAGGCAACTTCATGTTTTGACAAATGTCAAAATAAGTATATAAAAAAACTAATATAAGAATACCAGATTTTTTTATTAAGAGTTTGACGTGTTTTAAGACTTGGATTTGTCTGATGGAGACGTACATATAAAGCAAAAGAATGGTATCCCTATGACAAAAATATTGATGATATATCACATAAAAAATCCGACTGTAAGTGCCGAAGATGTAAAGAAGAAAATAAAAATGCCGAACCCTATTTATAACAAAAATAAATGGTTTTCTTAAATCTGCTATTAAAGGTGTACAGCGGAAATTTTTTTCTTGTAGGAAGATGTGGTCTAATGTAAATATCTTAAATTCTTCAAATAAAAACACTAATTATGAGAAAAAACTTAAATCACATGACAAAAACCGATTTAGGGCTATCAATTCCTAGAGCCAATGCAACTAAAACTAAATCTAATTTTCCGACTTTACCCAAAAAAAACTTATTTTAGGACATTTATTTTGCCTAAAACGTGTTGCTATGGTAAATGTCTTACGGCAGGAGCAAGGATTGTTTGATTTTATAAAGATTGAACTGAAATTTTTGAAATTATAACAATACCAATTAAATATTTGAGAATTATTTTTAGAAATAAAAAAATTAAATCATTTTGAATTTTACATTAAATCAAAAAATTTAACATTACATCAAATTGTAAAAATAATTTTTTTAAAAATAAAAACAAAAAAACATTTTCAAAAAAGATCTAAAAACTACCTCAAATTTTGCTAAAAAAAAAACTAAGTAAGAGAAAAAAAGTTTCAAAATTATTAAACGGCATTAAGCGAAAAAGAAAATCAATATTAAATGACAGACTTAAGGAAATTAATAAATCTTTGCGAATTAACTGTTATGAAAAAAAAACAACATACGAATTTTTAATTAAAATCCCCAAACAAACGAAAAAAATTTTTAACATGAAACCGTAAAAAATATTAACCCCAGCTCACCCCTCTTTTGTTAAATAACAACTTATAAATAAAGTAATATTTATTACAATTTTTAATATAAGTATATGGAATAAATAATAAAGAAAAAACATTTGAATAAAATACAACCAAAAAAAATTTAAAAAATGTAATAATTTTTAGCTAATAATGTATTAAGCAATTTATTTCAAAAAATATATAAGAACATTAATTTAAAAAAAAAATAAATAAGCGAATAGCATGTGTATGTAGTAATCTATAAACAATAACTTTTAAAAAAAAGAACTTACAAAAAAATTATATAAATATGAAAACAAAACAATACTCATTTATAAAATTATAAATATATAAAAAAAATAATAAACAAAACAAACAAGATCATTTGTAAATTTATTGTAAAACAAAAGTGTTTTATTTCTATTAAAATTACCTATAAAGTTCATAACATCTTTTTAAAACTAGACTCAGCTACCTTACTATCAGTAAAGAATTAAGCAACAAATTGTAATTATGTAACATTGGTCCAGATATTTTCCAAGCACTTTAAATTCAGTGACTAAATTTTTTAACTTTAGGAGTTTTGTATTTATTTAATTAACAACGTTTGATTGCTTCCTTTAATTAAGGTTTCACTCCTCTTTACCAAACTGCAATTAAACCGTCTTAAATAGCTTTTTAAAAGTTTAATAAGGTGGCCCCGTCCCTACAACAATAACGTCCAACTGTATCGATATGCCTTGAACGACAGCTTGAAATATTTTTAAAGGAAATTTTAAAATGAAGGGTAAAGTTAAGAAGAATCCAATCTTGTTAAAAAATGTATTAAAAATCCATATGACTCTTTTTTTAGAGATTTTTGTTGTTGGTCTAGTATAAATGTAATGTTTATTATTTTTGGATTTAGGGGTTACAAGGGAGGGAATGGTAAGCAAAGCCAAAATTCGATTTACGATTTTACGATCAACTATTTTCATCTCGATTTTTAAAGTCGGTTTTTAGTTTGATGCTATATAAAAAAGGTGTACCTATTTAACAATTACGAAGAACAGGTTCTAAATAAATTCACCCAGTTCAACTTCATATGCCTTTGTGTATAATATAGCAATTATGATATCAATGTATAAAATTAAATTAGTCTGAAAATTTTAATACGCACATAAACAGATACATATATATATTTAATTTTCAATGACGATAAGTTGTGCCTACTGTACAGGGTTTTGAGTTTTTTCTTTTGCTATTATATAAAAATATTTCCAAATTTGACTGGAATGCATCTTTAATTAATTTTCGGCCTCAAATATTACCAATTTTATATTTCATATTGACTTAAGAGTTTTTGGTGCAGTTACTTAGAAATTAATTGTTTAAAAAATTAATCGATTTTAAGGCTAAATAATCGATTTCATCATAAAATCATTAACAAAGAGCCGATTATAAAAAAATCGATTTTTTTGGATCCAAATCGATTTTCGGCTATAATTGAAGTCGATTTGCTAGTACCTTGTTTAAGTTGACTTGGCAACACTGGTACTAGGTGATTGCAAGACGAAGTAAGAGAGTCATTCTCTTACTTTTTTCGTTTTTATATATGGAGTTTGACACTAAAGTAGAAATATTTTTGTTCCATAGATGTGTCAAACTTTACATAAAACTAAGTAAGAGCACTATATTATCGGCTGTGTCGAATCTTATAGACCCTTCACTTTGGTATTTTTATATTCCCAGTCATCTGATCTAGCCGAGTTATTTCGTAGTGCAAATATTGTAATAAAAACACTTTGTGCCGGGTTTGAAGTCGATAGCTTTCCTTGTTATTGAAATAAAATACTCTACAAAATTTTAACGTTTGTAGGTGTAAAATGTTTGAGCTCGAGAGTTTTAACAGTTTTCGACATTATTCGTATTAAGGGTTTAATAAAATTGTTTATTTGTATGGTGGGTTCTCTTCCCCTTGCTCCTATCCAACTAGTTTTTTTCAAAATGTAGGAATTATAGTACCAATTATTTTTGTAGAACACGCAAATATTTTTTCCCAAAATGTAGGCCAGTTTCCGAAATATAGCGTATCAAAAATTTGACTAAAATTGTTAGTTTTGTTAAACCTAACGTTTTCATTTTTTGGTAACTTTTCAAAGCATTTTATGTGTTTATTCGATCTAAAAATTTGTTTTTTTTTTGGGTTCCCATACATGGTCAAATAGATATCGGGACGTATCTTTTAGAATGTAGTTTTACCCTCTCTTACTTTTTTTATACGCATTTTAACATGCAAACGTTCGAAATTTCTCCATTTATGTCTGGAAAAGTGTCAAACTCCATATAGAAAAATAAAAAAATTAAGAGAGTTATTTAACCATGTTCCTGTTCTTTTGTGTGTTTTTGTTAACACTTAATTTGTTTGACAGTGATCCCCACAAACATACATTTTTATGTTATATTGGAGTTGGTTGGTTATTTTTAAACGTAATAATGTTTCTCTTATGGCACTAGGAATCATAGTGAAAGTTTCAAAATATGATAGAATTGAATGGAAAAGGTTTTGGAACGTAATATTAAAAATCAAGCCAGTTAGTTATGTTAAAAAAAAAGTTTCATGATGCGAAAAAATTCAACCTTACTATTAAATTTTGCATAACACCAAAAATATTTATTGTATATTGACATTTTGTGAGAATAAGATCTTAGACATGTTTATCACTTAGCTAATTTCGGGTTTTGCTTTTTATTATTAAAAAAAAAAAATTAGAATCACAGATGTATGTAAGTTAAACCAAACTTTGAATTTAATTGATAAAATTTGTTGATTCAACAATTTAAAAATTTTAAGCGGCAACACTAGTCGTCCGGTACAAGAGACTACAAAACCTATTTTTTTATTCTACTCTTTTTAATGCTCAGAGAATATTCTCACGCACGCGAGCTTTGGGGAGACCATGATACAACTAATCAGGTAATCTCGTATCTCGTCCCTGCACCAACTACAAATTAGTACCAGCGTGTCAAACAAAAGCTCATAGAAAAAAAACGATGAGTAATAATTTTTGTTGTTTTATTTTCACAGGGAGAACATAATTTTGACATTTTGGCACTAATCAGCTGGGCTGACGAGACTACCTGATTCTTTGTATCATGGGGGAGACATTGGTTTATACTCATTTTACTGAATTTTACCCAAAAAGTAGACACACCTAATATGTACCGGTGCAAAATACCATGGTGTAATAATACACAAGGTGACCGCACTAGAGATCCAACTACAACAATGCAATGTTGCTTCTTAAAATTCAGACCTTATTACACTGCTTCCGCAAAAAGGAAATTCAAGATTTCCTTTGGAATCCGGTCATGGCTTTTCTCTCAGGTATGTGCCTCAGGATAATTTTGTTTCGACGTTACCCAAAAAGTAAAAAATGACTAAAATTTAAGGCATATCAACTTGGAAACATAGTAACTGCCATTCTACCCCATTTTTAGTTAAATTTATACTTTTTTTTGGAAATATAACCTATAGAATTTTTTGTGAGTATATTTATTACATTTTCATTTATTTGCGACTGAATCGTAGTACAACGACACAAACACTTTTTACAGAAATTTATTTATATCCCAGCAAAAAAAAATTGATGCGATTTTTTACAAACATTTAAATCACATCTAAAGATGCTATTGCATATTTTCTGCTTTTGTTGCATTTAATTAAATGCAGAAATAAAAACTGGCATTATAAATGAATCGCCGATGTCATTGTTTTGTTTGTATTGAGCAACGATTTACACTTGGTTGAAGTGTTGTAATAAATTTTAGTTTTATATCACATCAAAAGCTAGATTTAAAAAGAACATTAATATCGCATTTTAGATCAGAAAATTCCTTCCTTAGTAGGA
Source organism: Melanophora roralis (assembly GCA_963583895.1). Lineage (NCBI taxonomy): Eukaryota > Metazoa > Arthropoda > Insecta > Diptera > Rhinophoridae > Melanophora > Melanophora roralis. Next base: position 11,870,751 of record OY757191.1, on the reverse strand, counting down.
GTGTTTTTCCCCACATATTAAATGCAGAAAAAGTTCAAGTTACATCTACTTCAAAATAACACCTTAGTATGGAAATTTTGTAGCATCGAAAATGTTGATTATATGCGGTTTAAACTTGGCAAAAATAAATAGCATCCCTCCAATGACAACCCTATGTAAAATTCATTGGTTTTTCCTCAAAATTTGAAGTGATTCAAGTAAGCTAGTTCTGGGTTTTTTCTACTTCTTTTTCCTCCCTTTTTTACTGGGATATGTTAATATATAAAATTTAGTTAAACCTATTTGCGGTATAAGCAAACACGTAAAAACGAAAATTTATAAAAAACTAACTATAATCAGCATTTTACTTGACCATCAAGTTGAAACGCGACTTGAATGGAAAAATTGATCATTAAGTTGCTTTCAAGTTCGAAAAGTTTGAATGTATTTCAACTTGAAAGGACGCTATATAACAAGGAGCAAAATATAATCAGCTGTGCTAACGAGGTCATTTTGTGCATTATTTCACCATGCAAAATACCATATGTTTTAAGAAAACTTGTTATCACTTACTATTGAGTGTGGAGCAGAAAAAAAGAAGATAACTGACAACTTTCAAAACAACAACATAGATTACACAAAACGTGCAGTTTAAGAACAAAATAACAATTTTAAACAAATAATAAATAAAAATCTGAATAAGCTTTGTCAACAACTGAATAAAGTTGAAGGAAAATATGTTATCTGTCACACGTTTTCTAAGGTTTAGCATACGGGCATCCGCTTTACAGCGTTATGCAACTAAACCCTTGACGGGCAGCATTACCACTTTAACATGGAAAGGAAATTGGAATCGTAATGGTAATAAAAACTAAACGTAAATTTGCCATTTTGAAAATAGTCATTTATAGGAATTAAAATTTTTATATTTAGGAATGTATAACGTACGTCATTTAACTGCGGAGGCTGGAAGTCATTTTGTAAAGCACACCGAAAAGCCGTTGGGTGCTCCAGATAAGCATGAGTTTCAAGCTGAAACTAGAATGCTACTGGATATTGTGGCACGCTCTTTGTATTCTGAAAATGAAGTCTTTGTGCGTGAACTTATATCAAATGCCAGCGATGCCTTGGAAAAGTTTCGATACACTATACATACTGCCGGCGAACAAGAAAAAGATTATGAGGGTACAGATCGGGCTTTAGAAATACAAATCGCTACTGATAAACAGGCAATGCAATTGACTATACAAGACACTGGTATTGGTATGACACGCGATGAATTAGTTAATAATTTGGGCACTATAGCGCGCAGTGGCTCTAAGAAATTTCTAGAGCAAATCAAAAAGAATGGTGCAGCGGCGGAAAATTCTTCAAACATTATTGGTCAATTTGGTGTGGGTTTCTATTCAGCCTTCATGGTGGCAGATAAGGTTGAAGTATTTACACGTTCCTCTAAAGCCAACTCTCCCGGTCTCTGCTGGTCCACTGATGGTACTGGCAGTTATGAAATTCAAGAAGCCGAGGGGGTGGCTCTTGGTACAAAAATTGTTATTCACCTTAAACCCGAATGTCGAGAATATGCTGATGAGGATCGTATACGTTCAGTAATTAAAAAATACAGTAATTTCGTTGGTTCGCCAATTTACCTCAATGGTCAACGTGCTAATGACATACAACCGTTGTGGCTGAAAGAACCAAAAGATGTTACCAAAGAGCAACATGATGAGTTTTATCGATTCATTGCTAATACTTTCGACACACCGCGTTTTGTCTTGCATTACAAAGTAAGAGAAGAAATAATTAATATGCTAAAAATTTAATTTTTAAACTCTTTTTTAAAGACTGATGTTCCGCTTAGTATTCGAGCTTTGCTTTACTTTCCCGAAGGAAAACCCGGTTTGTTTGATATGACACGTGACAGTGATGTGGGTGTAGCCTTGTATACTCGCAAAGTGTTAATACAATCAAAAACAGCTAATTTAGTGCCCAAATGGTTGCGTTTTGTTAAAGGTGTAGTCGATTCAGAAGACATACCACTTAATTTGAGTAGAGAGCTTTTACAAAATAGTGCTTTAATCAAGTAATATTTTTTAATTTTTAACATTTATATTACTTAATCAAATTTTTATGAAAATTGCAGAAAATTATCTAACGTTTTAACTAGTCGTATTTTGCGCTTCTTATTGGACAAAGCTAATAAACAACCCTCTGAATATGAAGCTTTCTATAAAGATTATGGCCTGTTTCTTAAGGAAGGTATTGTTACCTCACATGATCAAACCGAAAAAGAAAGCATTGCTAAACTTTTACGTTTTGAATCATCCAAAACGCCTGAGGGTCAACGTTTGTCATTAGAAACCTATTGTAGTAATGTTGGTGAACAAAAAGACATTTACTATTTAGCTGCACCGAATCGTCTCCTAGCCGAGTCTTCTCCTTACTATGAGAGCTTAAAGAAGCGTGGTGTTGAAGTTTTGTTTTGCTATGAGCCCTACGACGAATTAGTTTTAATGCAATTAGGAATGTTTAAAAGTAAAAATTTGGTGTCAGTAGAAAAGGAAATGCGTCAAGCAACTGGTGGGGATGAGGTCGGCGATTTAGGTGAAGACAGTTTATTGAGATCACAAATTAATGAACTTTTACCATGGATTAAAGAAAAATTGGCAGGCAAAGTGGCCAATGTTCGCGTGACCACAAAACTTGATAGTCATCCCTGTGTGGTAACAGTGGAAGAAATGGCTGCCGCAAGGCATTTTATTCGTACACAAAGTCACCAGTTGGCAGAAGAAAATCGTTATGCATTATTGCAGCCGCAATTAGAAATTAATCCAAGGTAAATGAAGAATGTTTTTTTTTTCAAAGCAAGATACATAAAGGTATATCTACAAATATATTGGTTTCTCTTCCATCTTAGGCATAGCATTATTAAAAAATTAAACAACTTACGTACAAATGATGCTGACTTGGCTGATCTATTGGTGCAGCAATTATTCGTCAATGCCATGGTTGGAGCTGGCCTTGCCGAAGATCCTCGTACACTTTTGACCAACATGAATGCTTTGTTGACCAAGGCTTTAGAAAAGTGCTAACCCATCTCAAACTTCTAGTTATTCCAAATAATTTTCCGTTTCAGTTCTTTTGTGTAATAAACATTTTTTAACTTAAAAAAATCACTGGTTTTATTTTTTTTTTCAAACGCACATCCATGCATACATACATAATGCATAGTTTAAAGAAGTAATTGATTCGCTTATGATTACACACATACTTCATTAAGTTGCACAAGCACAAACACATAGAATTTTGTTCTTTATATATAAAACAAAAATTATTTATCCACAATTGTTAAAAAATATTTCGTAGAAAATTGTTTTTTTCTTAATTAATTTGAAACACAACAAACCGCAACGAAGCGTTTTAAGATCAACGTGCTTATGAAGAAAAAATTGTTTTGTTTTTTTACTTGGTTTTTGTCTAGGCGAAAATATAGTTAGTACTAAAAATTTTTTGTCTCCACTATGTTTATTACGCATCACATCCAGGTGGTATGGTCGAAAAAAACACATACAAAACTGCCGTTATGTTTAAAAAAACAGTTTGTAACAGATTTTGAATAAAATATAATAAATCTCTAATAAATAGAACGTACATATGTATATAAAACGTCACGCCTGAATGTTTTTTTAAGTTGATACAAAATACTTAAATATAAACACATATTTCATATTTTTAACAATTGTTGGCCTTTTTTTATTAAAAGCATTCCTCTTTATTTAAAAACTTGTTAAAAATAAACGAAAATACTATCAAATGGCTCAAGACTTCTAATGCATCAACCGTTTTTTTTTATATCTGTGGAAATTGTCAAGTTTCCTTATTTTATTTTTGTGTTTACCGCGCCTAGTGCTTTATTTCGCTGTGAGATATTGTTTGTGTGGTAAGTAAATGAGGTTTGTAAGAAATTTGGAGAAAACAAGGAAAAATTAATAAACATAAATATGTATATTAGTAGTTTTCCTAAAAGTATGTATAATATATAAAGTCAAATTGTGTTTGAAAAATAATGCCATGCTTTCTATTTTGTAGATATAAGTTTTAAAGTGTAGAAATACTACAAAATGAAAAGGCACAATGTACCAAGTGCCCACAAATTCTTGCTTGTAAAGGCTCGTCCACTTCGTCACTTAAGAGTCACATAGAATTTGACATTAATAAAGATGATGAAAAAGACAGAATATCTAATAAAGCATTTTTATCTCAGACTAGCTTAAAAGGTTATTTAATAAAAAAAAATTTCAACCTCATCTCTCCCAGAAGTTCTATTTTATTTGGTTGCTGAGGACGGGCTTTTTGTACGTGCGGTTCAAAAATCGTTGGTTTATTACCTAAAATAATACTTCAAAAAAATTTGATAAAATTCACATTTGGTCCTTAGAAATTTTTTTCAGTCATTATTTTTGTTTTTCTTACCTTTAAGTACACAAAGTCGGTTTTTTGAAAACCCTATATTGCACCAAAGGTTCGATATGGTCTGCTCATATATCACAATTAGTTTTAAAAAATACGAGTTTGGACCTTTCTATATTAAGGTAACGATATATTGGAATTCAAAATGATCATATGCGGTACAAACATCTCTTGTCTCTGTTTGGTTAGATCTGTAACTTTAAATGTATTTATTATATTAACATTTAAAAGATCTTATTATTTAATTTGAAACATATGTATGCAATTATGTATGTATGTATGTATCTGTTGATGTTTTTATTTTAAGAGAAATCTGGCATGCATCTTGTTAAAAATATATAATCAAACATTATGTGTCGGTTTTCTCGAAACCACTTTTTACATAAGGTTAAACGACTCTAAGGATAATATATTATCGGTAACGGTTTATAAGCTACAAAAACGTTAAAAAAATACTTTAAAATAAATAAAAATATAACTGGATCTGCAGCTAAAAAAAAATCATGCATAAAACGTAAAAAAAGCTTCTCTATACGTATAAAGTAAGATGTACATTATAGAAAACAATTGTAAGTTATAGAAAATAAATATGTAGTTAAAAATTACGTTTTGTTCTTAATTAGTTACCCGGTCTTCGGTCTGTCCAACTAAAAAAAACATACTATGCAGCAAATAAGAAACTACACGATGATATGTACATATTTCAAAAATGGCAGCACTGTACATATCTTATCTCATGTGGAGACTTCATCTTACCTAAAGCAACCAATAATAATGAAGCTTCTAAAATGTATGCTAAAAACCTGTCATATGACTCTAAAAAAATTAAATAAACGAGAAAGATATACAAATTTTTATTTAAAACAGCACAAGTGCAACAGAGAGAAGTATAGATAAAAAAACTGTGTAAAAGGGAAAGCCGCTTGCGAAAAAAATGTCAAAAACTTATGTACGTTTGGGAATCGTAATTGCAATACCAGTCAGCGATTAACCAAGCGTGCTTCGCAAACTCCTTAACAGTTATTAAACAACGGCCGAAAAAGGTTAAAAACTTCAAGTTTTTGACAAAGGACTAAAAAAAGCTTAGGAAAATAAATAATTGTTTGTAGCCAAGTGAGTGTAAAAATTAAACTTTTATAAGAGGCATACATATTATTTGTGAAAAATAAAAAAACTGCTGCCACGCATAAAACCACTTACTTTTTTAGAAAGAGACGGACAGACTATAACAGAAAAGGAGGTGTTATTATAAAATTAATTTTCAAAACAAAAGAAATTAAAATTTAGTGCAAAAGAAAAAGTCACATGACCGGTCTTTGAGCCATAAGTTGTTAATTTTTTTTTGCTAAGTATAGGATTAAGGTATATCTCTTGTTGATAAAATTAAAGTTTTAAAAAAAAATCAATCTTACCCATATTGAATCTTGTGAGACTTGCATTTTGTATAAAGAAAAAAAAAACGCAGGCGGTTGAAAAATCGTTTATTACTAAAGAGTTGCCAGATGTTTTTTCTAAAATAAAAAACTTTAAATTTATTTTATAGTACATATAAGCAAATTTTTGGAAAAAAATAGTAAAAATTTAATTAGCATTGTTTGTTTGTGAAAAATTTTCAAATTATTTTATTTAAAAAACATCAAATGTCAACGTCACTTTTGCCACTTTGTTTGTAGACGTTCTCATTGGTGATAGAGATAAGAAAACAGTCGTTAAGTAACCGTCGAAGAGAATACTCATTGTGAAAGAATACGTTAAAGTGGAGGCGCAATTGTTTTGTTAAGTGCAAATTGTAGATAAAGCAAAAAAAAAAAGAAAGCACTTTTGCTGCTGCTATATTATAACTTAAACGAAAAATATCTATATTAAAAACAAGCAACACGATAACCAAGCTTTCAATTCCTACAATCAATTTTTTTTCGTAGAAACTTCAAATTTTATATACACACACTAAAAATGGCCGATTCTGGAAGCGATAATCCTATCTATGGACCCTTTTTCGGTGTTATGGGAGCCGCCTCAGCTATCATTTTCAGTGGTGAGTAATCCTTATAATTTTTAAAAAAATAATTATTAGTAGGTTCCATTTACGTTATAAACGTGAAACATATGTATGTAATTAAAAAAAGGATTCTAGGGTACGGTTGTAAAAAATATGTATAAAAAGTATAGATATGTATGTAGTTAGGGAAAAATCGAAAATTTTGTCAGATACAGCTACTAAAGATGAAGTTAAAAAGAAATGGATGAAAGAGCATACAAAGCAGAAATAAGGAAATAATTTACATACTTTACTAGACACAGCTATGTAATGAATATGTTGCGCCTGTCAATATCATTAAAAGTGATTGAAAGAAAAATTTAAAAGCATTTTGTTTTAAGTAAATTTGAATAATTTGGAGTTTCTTTAAATTTTTTATTACATAAATACCTTTATTGTCTAGTTTGGAACATGCTAAATAAATAATTATTAGTTTTTAGGTTAAGTCAACCTTCAATTATTTTCCTTTCCATTGCTTTTTAATTTTTATTTTATTTTGACAAGTCACAAGACAGCCTTTATTTAAGGTGTTGCCACATTTGTTGGTATATGCAAAATTATATGTTTTATCAGATTATATGCAACTCCGTCAAAAAAAAAAGACAATCTTTTCTAAATGCAAGTAAGGTTGTTAAGTGAATTTAATCACATGCTTTAAATTTTTATCATAACTAAGCTTATCACATGCTTTTTACTTATAAAAGAGAGACTGTTTGATAAAACAAAAGCAAATAGGAAGGTGGATTAGAGTTTTGAAACAAAATTTACGGCTTATAATTATCAAAAACCTAAAGATTATGTTTACCCACAATACAAAATAAAGTAATAAAATTAGTGTTCAAAATGATCAAATGCTGCACAAACACTTTGGATTATTTTGTTAAAACTATATAATTTTAATGCATGGGAAGGGTGTATTCGACACAAATGTGTACGTATGTTTGTCAAAAAATTAAACCAAAAATTCTTGTATTGTTTTCTTTGGTCTCGGAGGATTCTAACGACGTGAATACTAGACATCTGCATGAATATATTCATTTGATTGCCTATACACAACAAAAATAATATTCATTTAAACATTTTTCATTCTATGGGAGATAAATTAAGTTAAACCAGTAACAACACAAGAAAGAATGTATTGTGTGTTACACTCAATGATACAAGAACAACACATTCATTTTACAGTTTTCGTTTTGAATGTGTATAAAACTCACTTGAAAATACAAAAACATAGCTAAGACTCATTACAGTTAGACTTTTTATAAAAACATTCAGGGGTTTTTCGAGTTAATGAATGTTTTTTTAACAACAACAATTACGACAAATTTGCAAACACAAATGAATGCGCTCAATAATAATTTTTTACATCAATCATACAACAATATTTACACATTCTATTTAGTATTTATTTATTTGAATGTATGAGAAATAGGTATTTTGTTTTCGGTTGGAGTTGTTTTTTATTTGTTTTCTCTTGTGGGTTCATTCATTTAGTTTGTTTAACATTGAATGAAAAACACTATGTTGTTGAAAAACAAACGAATGTATTTAAACGGCATTTGAGTGTAGTCACGCAGACATCTAGTGAATACCTATATCAATATAGGTATATATGGTCCTGTTTATAAATGCATCACGAGTGCAAACTTTTACGAAAATCAAAGAAAAGCCTTTTTGTTTTTAATTAAAAAAAATTAGGCAAATCAGTGCATTTTGATGTGTTTTTGCTACCCTGCAGCGCAGTGATTTATTTACGAACAGGCCATATTGGTTTTTGTAGTCTTACATTTATTGTAGACTTGTTGATCGATTTGATTTGTCCTATTTTATATTCGATTTTTCAACTTTGTTACAATAATAGTACAAATAAAAATATTTGTAATTTACAAGACAAATCCATGCCTTTACTGTACGTCTTGACGAGGCAAATTCATTCCTAGACAATCGTTAAAATCCAAATAAAAAAATTTGGTATTTTTCTAGTGGCTTTTTTATATGCTGAGTTTGGCGTTTGTTTGTCTAGGCATAATCGAAACAAATTTATATCTCGACAAACTTTAAACTCGAAACATGAAATACGGTATTTTATACCAGTTTTTTATACACTGAATTTTTTATTTCCCAAAGATATTGATTTGTCTCGTTAGACGTACATTTACGAATGTAAAACTTAAAATAGTTTTCATACTTGGTGTTGACATTTTCTTAAATTGTTTTTTTTTAATGTTATTATTTTTTAAATACTTTTACGCATATACATAGTTTATGTACGTTTGCACATGCATGTGTATGTATGCATATGTAAACCTAAGTTTATTCGTCATTTTCCATGTAAAGAATGTGCATGCAATATACTGGTATGCCTCATTGTTAATTGTTATTGTTTATATTGATAAATTTGCAGCCACAATAAAAACCAGCATTTATTTAGAGAATAGGTATAAAACAATTTTAAAAATTATTATTTTTGTAGAAAACTGCCATCAATAGATCGCTTTTAAATTTCCGGTAAGATGAAAACCTCATGCCTAGTCTCCAATAGCCATGTGATATTTTTAAAACATCTTGTAATTTCACCGTTGCTTATAAAATATTCAGGAACATGTTTGTTTTTAAAATTTAAGTTCATTATGGTGTTATTTTGTTTAAACATATTTGAGTAAAGACGCTTACATGGGTTCATAATGCCGTTCTGTTTTTAGAAGATTTATTTAGGGGTATAACAATTATAAAGATAAGATTAAAAAAAGTTATTAGATATATTTGTCACATATAGTATTTAAATCTCTACATCGACTAATGTGAAAACATTCATAGTCATTAAGGACATTTTCAGGGTCATGCTTTCAAGAAAAAAAATCCACTTTTGTTGTATACGCCACGTTTTAGATTTTTTTCATTGATTGCTTTAAAAATGATTACATAAATTGAAATACAATTATACAAACTTTGGATCTATTTTTGTAAATCGAATGTGCTAAATGTATCAATGAAAGTGCTAAAATGGAAACTACCATCTGGCAAGGTTATTATTAACATGACAAATGTGTATATACATATGTTTGTTATATTATTATTAGAATCTATTAATTTATTGGAAATCAAAATGTTTGTATATTATTTAGCCAGTTAGTTACTGTTTTTGTAAAATTCTGATTTAACTTATAAATTTGCGATTAAACATAAAATTTTTTTGAACAGTCATGTGATGTTTTTTTTTTTATTTAATTTTTTTTAGTACGTGTCTTCTTTACACTTATTAAATTTTATATATACATATTTATGTACATTCTTGTCAATATGAGAGCAGAAGTTTGATTTTCATAATAAATTGAATTATACAAATTTTTTAATGAATTCATACAAAATAATATACCTATACCTACCTACTCTCAAATATTCATAATGCAAAAAATTAAAATTAACTGGTTTAGTTTAATTTTTTTGCTATTCTCTTTATTTTTAGTTTCTGATGTATTCTGGAATTTTTAATTTTATTATTTACATTTTACTCTTCGTATTCTTATCAGGTTTTGTCAATGTTTGCAATCTTTTTATATTTTATTCTCTTTATTTTATAATAAAGTTAAAATACGTTTAGTTAACCAGTCATTTGTTTAAATTGTGATAAGTTTTTATTTTTTTACTGTCTTTCTTTTGTTTTAAATTATGTTCATAAGACGTTTTTAGTCTAACCACCCCCCGTCAGCAAGTTCATTCCATTTTAAAAGTTTCTTAAATGTATGTACGTGTGTTCGTTTGCTAGTGATATTTGATTTCCTTGAAAAAAGGAATTAAACGTTATCATTTTTTATACAAAACTCTATTTGAGTAATGTTTAAAGCTTTTTGCTGCTTTACTGAAAAAAAAACAGTTAAATAATATAAAGCTTTTTTGTGTTTTAGGTTTTTATCAATCACATGACTAACATATAAGTCGACAATAATTAGGCCGTTTATTTTATTAATAAACAATAATACAATATTGCCGAACCTGTTACATTACTGCATTACTGGTTTAAAATGAATAAATAAAAATGATAAAAATATATAGGCACATATCTTTTAATTTTTATAAATCTTTAATTAGAGGTTATTGATTTCTTTATGACAAAAATGTCTTTTGATAACCCCTGTTACAGTTTTGTTGTTAAAAATTATGGGGTGTTTCTTTACTTAAAAAAAAATCCCCCTTATTGTGAGAGTCGTTGTCGACATCGAAGCCCAATTTTAGCTGAATTTAATTTGCCATCGTTATTTTACACAAATCTATCTTAAAGTAAAAATGACATTAAACTCGAATTTGTAAGGGCACACCCGTCACAGTCTTTAAGTGGTCATTGTGAGCAGAAATCATGTTCTTTCAACGTCTTCTTTCAGTTATTAGCTTAAAAACATGCAATCCTTGAAAATCAGTCTTTTAAATTAAAATTTTTAAATAGAACGCGTCCTAACGGAATTGTCACAGGCACAGACACAAGCTACTTTTAAACCTGAGAAAGTTGGGTTTGAGGACAACAATTGGGCTTATAACTGGAAATTGTCCAGTAGGAGCTAGGAAAGAATAGGATGTGTAAGGATAAGAAGAAAATAAAACCAAGAGCATGTTGTCTATCACTTACCCTAGAGTAAGGTTAGATTAATCCCAGGAAAGATTTAAAAGATGTTTCGTGGTGTAAACTGGAAGAACAATCATTGGGTTCATCATAGATATAACGATGCTATGGTGTGATCAATGTTAGTTTTATAACCTGTTTTCTTATAATTGTTTGCTTTATTTTTTTTAACGGACGTAACATGTTACAATTACCTTACAAGGTAGTGTCAATTCAACAGCTGACTATATTTTGCTCGAGTTTACTCACTCGTTAAAACTGTCAAAACAGTACGTTTTTTTGTCGAAAATGAGGATGTTTTTACAACTTTATCGAGTTTTTTTTGTAGTTGTTGCCGTAGCGACTATACTTTGTAAGGTAATTGTACCATGGGCTGTAAAATAAATTCCAATGGTCTCCGATTGAAGATGTATTCGAGACTTGTGTTCTTTACCCTTTTTAAATTAACCTAACCTTACAGTGCTTCTTAAATGTTTTCAAAAAATGTACATTTTTTGGTTTACAATTTTAGAATAAAGTTAAGCAGAAAAAAAGCGGCCAAGAAATAACCTAAAACATGGTTTTGTACCCATAAACAATATTTTTTTTAGTCTAACAAAGGTCTTATTTAGAAAACGGCTCTAAATATTAAGGTGATAAAATTAAGTTTTGCAATTTTTGATTTTCGTAAAAAAAAAAAAAATATTTACTTTGGATATTTAATATAGAAATAAATTGAAGAATTTGACAATTATGGTTAAAAAATTAAAAAAACAGTAAAATAATAATTGTTCTTTTGTTAAAATCTTGCATTGTTTTTTTAGCTTTGGGAGCCGCCTATGGTACAGCCAAATCCGGCACTGGCATCGCTGCCATGTCAGTCATGAGACCAGAATTGATTATGAAATCTATCATTCCTGTTGTCATGGCTGGTATTATTGCCATTTACGGTTTGGTCGTAGCTGTCCTCATTGCTGGTGCTCTAGACGAACCTTCAAAATATACGTTATACAAGTAGGTTTTACCACAAAAATGTTTAAAAATAGATTCTAATAATAATTTTCAATATTTTTCCTTTTGTAGAGGTTTTATTCATTTGGGTGCTGGCTTAGCTGTTGGTTTCTCTGGTTTAGCAGCAGGTTTTGCGATCGGTATTGTTGGTGATGCCGGTGTCAGAGGTACTGCCCAACAGCCACGTCTGTTTGTCGGTATGATTTTAATTCTCATCTTCGCTGAAGTCTTGGGTCTGTACGGTCTCATTGTTGCCATCTACTTGTACACAAAATAAATTCATAACAACATTAAAAACATTTGCAACAACACCTGCTACTTTAACAATAACAACAACAACAAAAATATAATTATTAAGAAGAACTTTAATAATGTAAAAGCAGCATTAAATTAAAACCTTAACATAAATTTAAAAAAAAACAACAACCAGCGCCAGTTCATAAAACATTGTCTTCTGCCGGCTTGTTTTATAAACTTGTGCCATCTCAGCAACAACAATAGGAATAAATACGACTCACTGTTTCAGCCAATTATGAAAGTAAGCTTAAAAATGTTTTTTTTTTTTTTTGTTTCTTTGTCCCATAATGAAATTTTGTCCAAATTTCAATTAAACAAACACTTTTCTTGCAAACCAAAAATGAATGTTTAATTTTGAAATATTTTTAACTGAGTGTGTTGTAGGAAGGATTCTTTAAAAGACCTTTAACAATTTGTATATATAGAATAGATTGTTTGAGGTTAATAATAAGTCTGCTGATGATGTTTTCTTGTTATACCTTTTGTTTCTATTTGTTAATGTTTTTTTTTCTGCTGTCTTTGGTGTTATTGTTTTGTTAATTACTAAAATAAAAATTTATGTTTTAAATTCAATCTTTTTAATTTTTCTGTTTGTTTTTTTTTTCGATACAACCCCTTCTAAATATGTTGTCCATTTTAATTTTTTTTTTGTAATTATAACAAACATATTTATAGATTCGCCGTCGTCGTTATTTTTTTTTAAACAAGTATAGTTAAAATTATGTAATACAACTTTTTTTAGGTTTTGTTAGAGATATAACGAAATTTTTCACACAACAACTAACTTTTATTATACACATACATACATATATAGAACATATTTATTATTCAAAATCAATTTATAAAATTAAAATGTAATTTAAATTAAAATAACACAAAACATACCATTTCGTCATTATATTCAAACATATAGTTAAAAAAAATTTAATTGTGAAATTATTTGCAAAGAACAGAAATTTAGTAAGAAAAAAAACCACCAGTATACAATAATAAAAAAAAAAAACAAATAAACGACAAAATAGATAAACCAAAAACAAAGACAAAACAAACATCAGCCAATAAAAAAAAGGAAGTTCTTGTTTTTTTAGGAAAAAAAACCTCAATAACAACAACCAAACGGTACTGACTGTGTTTTTTTTTTAACAAACACAAAATTAACATCTCCTGCCTTTAGTTTTTTTTCTCCTAAAACAAGGATTTATATAAGAAAATATATTTTTAAATTAACAAATTTCTGTTGTAAGTAACATCACGCACACACGTGATTTTAAACATCTTTAAATAAAATTTGTATTAACTATTTTGGTTTTTTACCAAAATTTTTGAATTTACTTTTATGTTTTCTATATAAATCTTAAATTTTTTCGATACTTTATTAAAAGTTTTTTTTATTTTGTAAAAGCCTTTAGTAAATGTTATTGAAATCATAACCAAAAGCAAAAACAAGCATACAAAACAACCTTAAAATCATATACTTATACATACATACTACAAAATAAGTCCTATATGATAATTATAATAAAATAAACATGCATATAATACTAAAAATATACTTATGTTTAATAATTGTTCAATTCTAAGAATAATATTAAAACTTATAATATAAAAAAAAATTAATATAATTATTTTCATTTGTGATAAGTTATAAAACAGAAAAACAAAACAAAAAAAAAATGGTATTTATAACATAACATACATACAAACATATATATTCAAGACATATTCAAATTAAAAAATAAAATAAAATATGGGGAACCCCCCAACAAAGAAGCTACAAAACTAAATATTATAAAATTTTCATTTAAGTAAAATTTAATTTGTTCCCCCTTTTTTTTACTTTGGGGGTTGCCTTTTTCTTTGTCATACCCCTAAAATACATACTTAAATAAAAATAATTAACTTTGTTATGTATAGTTATGCTAAAAACAGAAAAAAATAAACAAAAAACTTATAATAACTTATTAAATGTATATGTATTGTATTATGTATAATATAAAACAACCAACATATTATAGTAGCAAATTATAAACAAATTTGTAGAGAAGAGAGAAAAGAAGAAGAAACTGAAGTTAAAAAAAAAACGACAAAAACCTTACAAAAAAATCGTAAAACTTACACACACACACACACACACTCAAATATAATTAGAAATTCTCCAGCAAAAGTTTTTTAAATTCGAAAAAAGAACCTTAAAATAAATTTTAATTTGTTGTTAAAAAAATAACACAATAAAACAAAAAAAAAAAAACAACCCTTGTTCGCCATGGCATTTACGATGCTGAAAATGCCTAAGTGTTCAACCTGTTGTTTTTTTTTTTTAATAAAAGTTTTATTTTATTAAAATTATTTTAATGTTTTTTTATAATAACATTCAAATTTAGTTTTTGCTTTAGTTTTTTATTTAAAATATTTATGCCCAATTTCCCATCATATTATATTGTTCAAACAACAAAATATAAGTGGCATTTTATTTAAGCTAAAGAAACGTTTACAACAAATATGTTAAAATTATTTTCAATATTTTTCTAATTGCAATAAGATCTGCAATTACAACACAATAATAAAAAGAGAATGAAATAAACTGTAATTTCTAATTTCCAACAAAACAAAATGTTTTTTTTATTAAGCTTTGAGCAGGCCTTTAAGGAGATTTTTTCGGGTAGAAAAAAAACAGCCAGATTGGTAGGTCAAGAATACTGTTTAAAAGGGCAAAGCTTGCAGGGAAGAAAACGGGTTGGAAAAGATACAGGGTATGCCTTTAAAGTTAAAAAACATATCTCAAGAAGGCGAAAAGAGTTTCATAGTCAAAGTACTGTAAAAAATATTATCCTAAGGTGAGACCCTAGACCAATGATGGAAGCTCATGGGGGTTTTGCGAAAAGTATGATGGGGAGCTAATCAGGAATGTTTTTACAAGTCCCAATGCGTGAGTTTATTCCCCTATTCTGCATTTAGATTCAAATTGAAATTTTCGGCCTCGGTCTTCTTCACTGTAGAAGAGTTTTGCCGCAAATAAATTGCTCTTAGTATACTTTGGATTTTTTGTCTTTTCGTACTTTAATCTTGTGCTTCTTAATATAAAAATTGGAAAAAAAATTTTTATTTCTATTTTGTACATTGTATTTGCAAAATAGCCCTCAATATGAAAAGGGGTAGAAAATTACCTGGGGGCTACGCGTAACTTGGGGCTAAATCGCCGCATTCGATTGGAATCGAAATTAAAAAATTCTTATTAAAATTCCTATATAAAAACAATTAACAGCTCGATCGATCGAGCAAAATTTAGATTCAAATCGAATGCGGAGACTTGGCCTTGATATGATTAATTTGTTTGGAAGCTCGAAAATATTTTAAAATTTGATAGCAAAAAATAGGCGGTTATGATCTTTTTCCCATACAAGTCACCGGGCCCGAATTGGGACAAATTACGGCATTTGATTCGAATCGAAATTCTACTCGATCGGTCGAGTTGTAAATGCTTTTAATATAGGAAGTCTAATTAGAATTTTTAAATTTCGAATCGAATGCCGTAATTTGCCTCCTGTGTTCATGAGGGATAAAGTAAAATTATGTTTTGATTTTTTGTATTTGGCATTTGTATGTAGTGTTTGATTTTTTTCGGAAATAATTTTTAAACAGCAAACATTTTTCATCTTAACTTTTTCAGGCCTAATGTGGTTTTGAAAGGCGAAAGTACCTTATAAGAACTTAAAAATAAATTAAAAACACATGAATCAATATTTTATATTTTTGTTTAACAAACAACATTTATTTATTTATAATCAGGTATGTGATGAAAAATGATTTAGATATAAAATCAATCTAAAAGCGACAAACGTTGTGATGTGTTTAAAAATGTCGTTTTGTAAAAGTCGTTTTCCATTTTCATTTTGTTCCTACTGAAAAGTGATTTTTTGGCATGTGATAAAAAACGACAACATCGATTTAAAGTTGATTTCAAACCTACGTTGGTGTATGTGTCATTTTACGTTTTACTTATTTAAATTTTAACATGTAAGTAAATTTTTTGGTTAAAAACTCTTTTAAATTAAATAAATGTATTTAAATATTTTTAAACATTGATTTTAAGGGGCAAGCATAAAAATTCTCAACAGGACAATGCATTAATTGAGGCCATAAAATAATTTCGAGCTCTGCTCATATCCCATATAAACGCGTCGTGACTTGATCCAGGCCTTGTAGCATCAACAGCTTTAATGTTCATGGCATAATCACAAATCTGTAAAATAAAAATATGTTAAAGCTTTGACATACTAACATATGAAATGCATTGTATAAATAGACGTACAACCATAGCATTTATGCTGTAGTTACCCTTCCTGTTAAAATAAAGATATTCCTCATTAGACGGTCTTTTAATTGAAATATGTGTACCGTCTATGCACCCAACGACACCTGGAATACCGTATTTGTCAAAAAAAATTTTTTTGGATTTCTTTACATCTTCTTCGCTTGTTTTCAGTTTAATGAAACTTCGGCACATTTTCCTTTCCAATACTGGCAGTAATTTGGATATGATTTTTGAAACTGTGGTACGGTGCATTGAAATGTTTGCATCGCACCCTATACCTCTTTGGAAGCCACCTTCAGCAAAAAAGCGAAGTGCAGCTGCCAACTGCAAAGTAAGTGGAATGGATGAATTTTCAACTACGTGCCCAATTTTATTTATTACGATTAAAAACCCTTCCTTGTTTAATCTAAAGCTTTCAATAAATCTGTACAGAAAGTTAAAACAAAATAGATACGTTTTACACTTAAATTAAACTTACATATCTTCCGGCAAGTCCAACGGATTTGAGCCATCCCTCAGTTGTCTTCTCCTCACATTTTCGGCTTTATGCTCCTCTTCAAAACAAAGTAAAGTTGCTGCCACTACAAACGCCATTGCTTTTAACTAATACACAATTTCACAATTTACACAATTTTTAAAATCACAATTTATTTTACACAATTTATTAGTAAAGAAACAGCAAAAACAGGCCGATACAAATAAATCGGCGGCATTAATTTGGCCGATATTGAAAGGCGGCAGCTTAGCAAATTTTAAACGGCGATTGGTAAAATTTGTTAAAGGAGTTTCTAAAACATTTAAAATTTGCCCTACAAATATGCAAGTTCAAACTGAACAATCACACACCAAAAATCTCCTTGTTTGTTTTTTTTTACCGTTTGCAAAAATCATAAGTACATATATTCGTTATTAGGAATCTTGCTTCGTTCTGAATATGACCAAATCGATAGAAATTTTTTGTACTTGCGATTTATGATGCAACGATTACAATGCAAACAAATAAAGCAAAAACTAAATGTTATATATTTTTGTACATATTTTTAACAGTTTTAGCAGCAGCTGAATCAACGTTTGCAGAAATATATTTCGCTTGCTCAATATAAAAAGGTTGTATGTGCAAACTCAAAAATGTAAGGAAAACTATCTTTTTCCATATGTTTGTTTCTGAACTCTGACTCACTTTTAAAATAATTTTAACTTTTCATAAATTTTTAAATTGACACAAGTCGGCAGCGGCTCGACTTAAAAAAATAAAATGCCTGCGGCTAGCCGTTCATTTTTAGGCGATCGGCTTGGTGCTCTCAAACACAGTGTTGCTTTTGTGCAATAGTTACACTTTTACAAACAAACGATGTGGAATTAAACAAAAGTGGTAATTGAAAACAATCAAAATTCGTCACATCTATATCGTTTTTCAAATTGAAATTACTTTTTAAAACGATCATTTTTCATCACATACCTGAATATTTACAGCCGTCAATTTTTGTACGTCTTTGCGAGACAAATTCATGCCAAGACAAATGTAAAATGTAAAGTTTTTAGTATACTGAGTTTGATGTTCGTCTAGGCATGAATTTGTCTCGTTAATACATACAATTAAAAGCAAAAAACACTTATACCCAACACTATAAACTTAAATTTTTTATATTTACAATTACATATATAATTATAGCATGTTTACACTTAAGCCCAATAACGTGATTCGCTCTCTCATTCGTAATTTGACTACAATTATAAATGCAATTACGATGTTTTCCATACGAATTTTTTAAAAAGAACGAATAATGAGTTTTACACCTAATTGAGTTTGGATTACCAAGTAAAAAAATATCGTCTCTAAATTTAATCGAAAGTTTTCCTACTCAAATGTCAAAATTTTAATACAGTACAACGAACAACAAAATAACAAAAAAAAATAAATACGAAACAAACAATTTTAATTAAAAAACCTAAATTGAAGATGTGTGTATAAATGTATGAAGAAATTTTCTACGCAGGGGAAAAAACAAACATTGCCGAACCCGATTACGAATTCGTAATGAAAACACTTCGATAATGTTGGTAACTTGGCGAGCGAAGCAGGTAATTGACTTTTATGTGTGAACATGCTTTTAGAATCAATAAGTAATAAAATATTATAGGTGTGTTCAATAACCTACAAATTGTTACAAATTTGTAACAATTGTTACTAGAAAGTATTCATTAACTCAAAAAACTTGCACGAAGAGAGCGTCAAAAGAGAGGAAAAAATTTGAGATGTAAAAAAAAATCTTACAAATTTTTATTAGTAAAATGTTTACTGGCAACAATTTTTTAAACAGTTGTTTGGTGTTTATCCGTAAAAAAAGTTTTCTAAAAGAATCCAGAATAAGAAAATACATTTGCTTGCAAATTTTGGCTGGTAAAGCGTTCATTTACTTTTCAATATTTTTAATAACATTTTTTTCCAATTTGTTTTTACTCTCTCGTTGCAAATATCTACTGAAAAGTTATTGAACACACCTTATACATATGACCAAATAATTTACATACTATGTATATTACTTGACACGTCTTTTGACAAAATTTTCATCATCTAATATTTCAAATACGAAAGAGCGATATGTTTCCAATTCCGTTATATATTTTCTGCCACAATCTTTCATAATTTTCGCTATCACTGGCTTTATATTTGAAATACCGGCCATTTCGGAAAGTTCTTTATAATACTCGTACTAAAACAAACACACATGAAATGGATTAAAGACATTAATATATAAATTAATTTTTAAGCTCACATTCAAAATAATTAAGGGCTTAATTGACAATTCTTTCATAGACATCTGTCAAATAAGCCTTTAATCAACCT
Organism: Melanophora roralis; assembly: GCA_963583895.1. Taxonomy (NCBI): domain Eukaryota; kingdom Metazoa; phylum Arthropoda; class Insecta; order Diptera; family Rhinophoridae; genus Melanophora; species Melanophora roralis. Next base: position 11,851,205 of record OY757191.1, on the reverse strand, counting down.
ATTTTAACTGTTTTTAATATGGGCATTACCTGTTTTTCTCCCATTTTATGAGCATCACACGGCTTCATGCCCTTTGCTTTACGCTCCTCTAGGTCTCGCTTTAAATCATCCATCATTTTCTTCTTTGACGGAAATTCTAATTGATTGCTAAAGTATTTAAGAGCAAAGCGAATTTGTATATCAAAACATTGTGTGGGCAAAACTAAAACTGGCAAACCAATAATGGCCATTGTCGGATGTTCAATATTAATGCATTGTTTGTACATAGGCTGGACATGATTATCTTGTACAAAGATGCCACAATCACAACTTAGAAAAGGGAATGAGTATTGATAGCCGGTACAGTAAATGACACAATCAAAGTCTTCGTTAGTGCCATCGGCAAAGACCGCACCTGTTTTGGTAAAATATTTAACATCGGGTTTTTGGGTTACAGAGCCCATAAAGTCGGTGGGCGGCGATTCGGCTAAATGATGGCTTAGTATTACTTGTTTTGCGGTTTTAGCAACATGCTGAGTAACATCCATGCCACTTGGACCTGCACCAATGACCAAAACTGTATCGTCTTAAAGTTTAGAGAAAAACAATACAAAAAGTAAAATTGTTAATTTCTATTTAATAACTATTATTACGCGCTAATAACTTATATTAGTTTTTTGTTTATTAAAAAAGTTACAAAAAGTCACTGTCCCTATAGGTATAAAGATAACTAGCTGTTTAACTAAATGCAAACGAAAAATTATGTAAACCGAATCCGAGTAAATTTTTCGATTTTAAACCGATTTACCAATTATACTCGATTTCAAATCGATCGATTTAGAGAAGACCATTTAGTTTAAAATCGACTCGGTTAACAGAAAAGAAAGGTTACAAAAAATTGGGCAATTAAAATATTTTATTTAGTCTTATTTTCATATTTTCTAAAATTTTAAAAAGATCACAAAAAAGGATTTTTTTTCGCTAAAAAATATCTTTAACCAAAATATGTATGTGAAACTAATTTGGCCATTTTTAAAAGAAATTATCGATTATTATGGGGGTACCATCTCCAGTTGTTTAATAATCGAAATATTTCTGCTAGTTTGACGCCAAAGCTTGTGGGATTTTACTTGAACCTGGAAGCTTGGTCTCCATGTCTGCCATTTTCTAAAACCGGTTAAACCAAAGGGTTAGGCAAACATTTGTTCAAACAAAATATAGCCATATACGAATAAGTAAGGCCTAAAAGAATAACAATGGCAACATTTATGAGTTTATAAAGATCGCATTTTGCTAAAAATCCAGAGGGATGCAGGTCTTTAATTAATCTCTTAAGAAAAGCAGGTGTTCCTCCTGCAAAAAAGCAGCATATTATAAAAAGAAAGAGGAGCAGAAGAAAAAAAATTATACTTCGTCGAATCATGCGCAAACACAAAGCCCTGTGGAATGTTATAGTAGGAAGCTTTCATACTCCACACCCTATATGAATCCTATAGTGTCACCTAGCCTACAACCTAAAACCTCACCCTGACCCTTATAAAAGCGTTCCCCCAGCTAAGTTTGTTCGTGGATTTTCGGAATTGGGCAATGGCAGACAAGGTGCTCTCTTTTTAGCTCAACAGGGATTATTTTTTTAAAAGAACGCCTAATAATAGGCAACAATTTTTGTGCGTATATGAAATCGCATACATAGGGTTTTTGTAAATGTACGAAAGTTTATACATACTAAAATTATTTTAATTGAACAATTATTGTTTATTTGCTCGTCTGTCAGCAGTTACCACAGGTGTAATAATTTGTATTAGAAAGATTTATTTTAATGACAATTTTTAACACATAATTTTAAAACAAAACCTTGAATACATTAACATTAACTTGTATGTGCATAAAAGTTCATATTTTTAAGTTCATTCACCAGGTTTATTTTCCTATTTTAATTTCTTATCATTAATAAGAATTTTTCTTAATCTTGCCCCTTAATAGACGACTACAATGCTATTGTCACTAGTCCCACTAATTTATAAGAGTTCAAAAATAAAATGTGGTACCTATAATTGTTTATTTATTTGTCGTCATTTATGAGGTATGGTAATTATCAGGAAGATTTTTATTGTTGATTTTTGTCCCCATACAAACATACATACATACATATGTAGGCACGTTTAGAAAAACAAATTTTTAAACGAAGGTACATACCTACTTAAGCTTTTTTTATTACAAAAGGCTTTATCTACACGGACTTAGAACGTGCAAAAAGGTGTGCTTATTTTGAAATATGTTGTCAATTGTAATTCTTTAATAAAGTGTGTACATAAATAAGTAGGTATTTTGCGGCCCTCTTAATCGCTTTATTTATGTAAAACAAAAACAAAACTTTCCTTTACTGGAAAATAAGCTGATAGTTAAGTATGTATGCACAAACATGTACCCTGAAGAAAACTTGGATAATAGTATTGACTCCCAGTCAACTTTTTTTTGTCTGTTTTGATGTTTTTTTTCAACACTGTCAACAAAAAGTCTTCCAAGGCAAATTCATTAACCAGGTGGAGTTAACAGCACAGCTGATCTACTTTTTTCTTTCATAAATCGAGGCTGGGCTATCAAATTTGTTTACGTTTACATATGTATATTTTTACAAACTTTTCTTCGCCTTGGCGTCTTATTTTAATATTTGTCTTTAATGGCGAAAAAAGTTGTCAACAAATTATAATTTTCATTAAATTGACTAAAATTTAATACATAGTAAATCACTGTTTCCAAGGTCTACAAATTCCCTTAGAATAATTACCTCGTCAAAAGAGGAGTTTTAATGGCACCTTCATGTTCAATGTCTGTCAGTAGTAAGTCAGTATAGTTTCACTATTGATAATTCCTGCAGGGTATGAATAACAATACATATTTATAATTCCAAAACGCGTTAAGTATGTTTTGAAGATTAAAGCTATGTACATATGATTGTACGCACATATGTTCAAAAACGTAATCAAAATTCTTAAGATTATGTAGGTATTTCGTTTACAAAGCCTTCAACTTAAAAAACATTAAGCCTAAAATATAGGAAATTTTTTAATCATATGTTTTATATTTTTCCTGTTCTGTAACAAAAAAATGTCACGTGACTTCTTAAATAAAATTATAAAGGATTGAATGGCAACAGAACAAATGTCAAACTTAATTCTTTACGCTTAAATTAGTTAATTTTTTATTTTTTTTAAACAAAACAAAATACCATAAGCGAATTCACAAAATTTGCCTTAATCAATCAAAATTAATTAATATATTTATTATGAAAGCGAATTCATAAATTCGCCTTTAAGATTTTGTTTTTAAAAATGAAAGTATACATAATTAAAAAAAATTTAAAAACAAATAATTTTGGCATTTTCCCTTTTTAAATCTCATTAAGATATTATTATCAGCTGCGTCCTCATCGCTACTCAAGGTTAATTAATACAGGTAGCTAGTGCAAAGGCAAGTTCAGTTAATTTACCATCACATTTTCTGTTTGTATTGGAGAAAGTGAAAGTCCTAGGTAAACGTCAAAAAATTAAAAAATGTCAAACCAAATAAATCTGTCCAACACAGTGTTAACTAATACAGGTAATTATAAGAGCCCAGCTGATTATAAATATTTGAAAAAGTGAATGTCAGACAGGGTATTTATTATTTATTAATTTTGTATGAAATTTAAATTTTTTTATATTCATTTTCTTAAACACAAAAAGGAAATGTAGAGGGCGAATTTTTTAAATTCGCCTTGATACTACCTGTATTAGTGCACTTTCTTCTGACACTTATGTACTTTATCTAAATGTCAATGCGAATTTATATTCTGCTGTATCCTCAACACTACCTGTGTTTATAAACAATAATAAACTTTAACCATACCTATGTACATACATATATAAAAATTATCTATAATTGAACCTAATTGACTTTTAAATAATTTATAGAAAATCTTTTTAATTTGAAAAGTCTTCAAAAATATGTATATGGTACATGTTGTTTTTTAGAAGGTGCTTGTTTATCACACGTTTTAATTAAAATTTGACTGTTACATTTCTATTAACTTTTATTTAGCTCTTAGGTAAACAAACCAAAAATATTCGAAAAGCACTATATGTAGGTATACGGGCAAATATACAATTTTTAAAGTTTTCCTTGTAAAACTCACCCTTAAACTTTTGTGGCGTCCGATAGAGATGGCTGTGCAATTGTAGTCCCCGATAAATATTCATGCCAGGTATTTCGGGATACAGGGGTTTTGTGTAGTGTCCGTTACATACGAAAATCCTATCAAAATAATGAACACTCATTTGATTTGTTTTGTGATTTAAAACAAAGACCTAAATTGATTAAGACAAACGATTAAATTATTGAACTTTTTTTTAAACTCACGTAAACATAATCTCACATTGCAATTGAATAATTGTTAACATAATGCAAAAAAAAAAAACAAGTCAAATACTACTTGCCTCCCATTCCTTATTAAGACGTGGTTTAACGCGCAACACTTCATGTTCAAACTTAATGTAGTTTCTTAGTTTGAAATGATCAGCATACAAATTCAAATAATCTAAAACATCGGCAGATGTGACAAAGGACAATTTTAATTTTTCGGGGTAGGGGAAGTCGGGGAAACCCATTACCTCCTTTGGAAGATTTGTTCTAAAATTTCAATGTTTTTTTTAAATAAAAAAAACCTTTTTATAAGAATGGTAAAGGTATTACCTTAAACCCTGGTACATACTACTTTGCACTTCTTCTTCACACTGTACGGTGACATCTATGTCTTCGTATACCCAAGTGCCACCCACCTGTTTCCCTCTTTCATAGCACACCACTTCCAAATAATGTTCCAATGAGTTTTTCACCGCTGACAAACCTGCTGTTCCTGCTCCTATAACACATATACGTATCTTTTTATTCATTATTTTCCTTTTTGTTTTATTATTAATTATATAATAATAGTTTGATTATTTTATTTAAAATGTATATGAAAACGTTAACTAGTTTTTCTTATTATTTTTAACCGTTTATGCCAACCGTTCGTTCAAAAGTTTAAAAAGCGACTGCATCACCTAAAAGATTGTTTGTTTGATCCAGCCACCACTTTCGCTGCTGATGGTACCAGTATAGTACTACATATTTACTATTTGTGTATTTGTGCGATTATGTTTGATTTGCAGATTACTTTGCACCCTACTCTACTTATTGTTTTTTATTAAAACTGTTTGGTGAATAATTTTTTTTGTTTCATACATGCATATGTCAAATAACGTATTTTTTACGCAAAAAAACTCAAGATTTTATTACGAAAAGAAAAAAAAATTAATGTATAATAAGTAAGAGACGCTTGTAATTAAGTATTTTCAGTAAAAATGGGCGACGGAAGGAATTCAATTTGAATCGAAATGCAAAATAGGGGGTACATATTAGCTTTTACAAAACAAAGTGAGGCGGTTGTACTATAGTAGCGCACTAGACTAATAAACACAAGATATCGGTTTAATAAACTTGAGGCAAAGTCAGTTATCTTATAAATAAATAAAAATAAACAATAAATATAAAAAAAAAATTAAAATCAAAAACAGATATGTGTAAAATTTTTTTTTAATATTTTTATGAAAAAATGCCTTAAAAACAGTTTTAAATTTAAAATATGGTTTTCATTAGAATTCTTTTAGATCTCTATTAAACATGTCGGCTATGAATTATCAAAGCCACGTCTTACATATTTCGTGTCAACCACTTCATACATATGTATGTATGTTTTGCGGTCAGAAATATGATAGAATAAGTTAAGAAATCTGACAAATTAGCCGATATTTCTGCTAGATATATTGCAGAATTCGGCCAATTTAGTTGGCTAAATAAGAAGTGTAATTAAAAAATAAAAAAAGGAAAAAAGTTTAGATACCTATTGCTTGGTAATTTTGTAGGTCATCTTATATTCGACCTAATAGAAATAAAAAGATATGTACAAACATACACGTATACATATATGTGTGTATAACATCTACTTATTTTTATTTTTTGCACATGACAATTTTAAAATATGTATGTAAAAATTTATGTATGTATAAACAAATGTGCTTCTTAGAGAATACGCTCGTTTAATTAAGTAGGTAGCATGTCGATTTTGGAAGTATTTTAGTAAAAACACTTCAAATTTTCACACGTTTAAACGATATTTTTTTTTTTGTAAACAGCCGATTTCTGAGTCAAATGGCACAAGCCATTTTCTGTGAAACAAAAGTAAGTCAGATTCTATAGATTAACACATTTTGATTATCAGGGTTAAGCGTTAACACACAACGAATAATTTATTGCATCAGGCGATGGTTAGCTCGAAAGCATTTAAGAAAATATTTTTTGTCACACATTTTATGGTATGCATTTCACAGGAATTTTTTTCGAAGATTTGTTAAATGTAAGGTCCCATGAAATATCCCATAATCTAAATACCGCTTTAATGGACTCAAAAAAAAAACAATTGTTTACAAATAAAATAATTTTTATTGCTTCCCAACAACATGTGCAGAAAAATAAAAACAAAAACCACAGGCATAGTTAATAACAATAACACTTCCACTTGTGGCCTGGCGAAAACAAAAAGAGTTAGAGCGCTATATTTGGCTGTTACGAATCTTATATAGGTAGGTAAGCTTGCGTCATCAAAAACTCATCACATTTTTTCCCTAAAATATAATATTGATTTTGAATACGAACATTAAACTACTAAAGTGTATGTATGTACATATATATCAAGTATAATTAATAAACTACTAAGTACACATATCAATGGCTTAATAAAAATGCGTAACTGATAAACTTGCAAAATCTGTCATATAAAAAAAGTTTTATTGCAACTTTTAATAAAAAAAGGTAACAAATTTTATTCTCAATAAAGAAAAAGAAAATTAGAAGATGTGTTTGACTTTTGCTTGCCAAAATAAACCAAAAACGGAGTTACACCGTTTTTTAAGTTTATATATTAAACCAGTATTTAAAAATGTGTTTTACGAAAATATCATAAAATCGGTCTCTTTTTATAAAGGATATTTATTTTATTGCCTTTCGATTAACATTCATACCTATTTGTTTCCGAAATGTAAACGCTGTAGCAAGATTACTTTTTGCTAAATTTAGAATCAGGGGGGTAATTTTGTAATCTGTTTCGAATCGAAAATATTACGAATTCTTACAAATTGGATTACATAGTACGATTTTCTAAATTTTATTTACTGACATTCGGAAATTAACTTTTGTGTTTTTATTGAAAATCCGCATTTTTATAATTCTTTCTCAAAACTTAAGGGTAAACGTATGTTTTTTAATATGTTTAATTTCAGTATCGATTGATATTTCCCTCAAGTATTCTATAAAACTTGAATCCTTTTAACGTATAGATAAAACGATTTGCCTTTCGAATTACATAATAACCCCCCAGGGTATTTAATGGTTTCAGTTGTTATTGCGGCAGGGGGCACCCCATTGCCGTTGTTACGTTTCCGATTTATGTTAAAATAAATTTATTTCATAAAATTTCATTTGTATGAAAGCTAAAATTTCCGTATTTCTTACAAAAAAATAATGTTTTCTTTAAAAAAAGCTTGAAAGCGGCTATCGACGAAAGCTGGGCGCCGGACCTTTATTGGTTTTAAACATTGCTAGTTATATGTGAATACATATATCGATTATGAATATTTAGATATACATAATAGAAAAGCGTTGGTTACTAACACATTCATCACCATAGAGTCCAACCCCAAATTTTTATATCTCCTTAAATATTCACGATAGAAACAAAATATAATTCTAAATGAATAAAGATAAAAATTATCAAAAATATCTAGATTTTTTCCAATTTTCTACATTTTGACCTTAAAGGGGGTAAAAAAGGATGAAAATTCTATATTGGTACTTTATACTAGGCACTTTTTGTAACTTTGAACCAATAAAGATTAAAGAAAATTTTAAATGCGTTCGACTGGTTTGAAAAAAATATTAATAAGTTTTGATGGGTTATTGTAATATTGAACTCTTATAGGCTAGACAGGGTAAAACTATATTCTGGTACTGTCCAGGTCCATTTTGTGATTTCTGAACCAATAAAGATGGAAACAAAATCGAATTGCGTTCAACAGGTTTTAAAACTATTGAAATATGTTTTTGGTACTTTTTAAAAACATTAAATCATAGTGGGCAAGACAGGGTAATTTTGATGCTGCTTAGGTCCATTTTATAATTCCTGAACAAATAAAGATAAATAGCGAAATTCAGAATGCGGTCCCAAAAAAAAGTTTTGCTACTTTTTTGAAATTTTGGGCCGCAAGGGAAGAAGACAAATTAAAAAATTTATTTTGATACTGCTTGGTTACTTTTTGTAACTTCTACACCAATAAATATAAAAATATACGTCTAATCTCGATTATGAAATTCAAAAATTCTTATTAAAATTCCTATTACAAGAGCATAGAAAACTCGCATCGTGCAGTATATTGTTGATAAGAATGATTTGACAATTAACTAATGGTTCATCGTTTACTGGTCTGTTTTTGTACGAAGAGCATTTTATTCTTAAAGTGTTACAAAGTATTTACACTTTAGATTTTTGTTTTTGCCTAAAAATTTAAGAAATATACTTATATACATACATATGGACTTTTTCTAGACTAAATCAACATTTTAATAGTTCTTTATTAAATGCACATGGTTCCAACCGCATAGAAAACACACATTTTTATTTAAACGACCTTTGAGTGATGAAATTCGAAGGTTGGTGGTCCAGTGCTTTTTTCAAATGTAAACTCTTTTAGCATTTACAATTTGCCAGTTAACTCAGGTACAGCCTTAAATAAATCAGCCACCAAGCCAATATCAGCTACTTGGAAGATGGGGGCTTCGGGATCCTTGTTAATGGCCACAATAGTTTTGGAATCTTTCATGCCAGCCAAATGTTGAATTGCACCAGAGATACCTACGGCAATATATAAATTAGGCGCAACGATTTTGCCAGTCTGGCCAATTTGCAAGTCATTAGGCACATAGCCAGCATCAACAGCTGCACGAGAAGCGCCAACAGCAGCACCGAACTTATCAGCCAAGTCGTACAGCATTTTAAAGTTATCACCAGATTTCAGGCCACGTCCACCGGAAATAATCACCTTAGCGCTGGTCAGTTCGGGCCGGTCAGATTTTGTCAGTTCTTGGCTTACGAATTTAGTTAAATTTTGTGCGTAATCACCAGCAGGCGCCTGTTCAATAGCACCACTGCCGCCAGCAACAGCAGCGGGAGCAAAGTTGGTACTACGTACGGTAATTACTTTGACGGGATCCTTAGAGCGCAATGTCATAATAGCATTGCCAGCATAAATAGTACGGACAAATGTATCTTCGCTCTTTACGTCAATTATTTCGGAAATAGGGGAAACATCTAACTTTGCAGCTACACGAGGCAAGACGTTCTTACCAAAAGCAGTAGCGCCAGCCAAAATATGAGTGAATTTAAATTGATTTTGAGCAGCCACAACTAAAGGTGTCAGGGATTCTGCCGTAAAACCTTTAAAGGCTTCATTTTCCGCTACCAAAACCTTTGCAACACCTTCCACTTTTGATACAGCTTCCGAGGCCTATAGAAAAGGTAATGGTTTAGCGAATTCAACCAATACATTACTTGTTTACATGAAAATATTACGCAAACTTTTATTAACTTACGGGTCCACATTTAGTGCCTGCTACCAAAACTGTCACGTCACCACCGATCTTTTTAGCAGCGGATATAGTATTTAAGGTTACAGGGTTTAAAGCCTCATTGTTATGTTCGGCCACTACTAAGGTGCTTTTGCAACGGCTTATCTAATTAATGGAAATATTTTTCTAATAATAGAGTTAAATAAAAAAGAAAAATTACTTACAAGACTAGTACGCAACATGCGACGTGCTGTAGTTGTGCTAAACATTTTTGCTACTTATACTTAAATTATTTTAATTAAAACAAAAATTCGCAAATTAATAAATTGTTTTTAAACACAGTAAAATTAATTAAATTGCAATAACTATGTTGATTTATTTTTTTTAAAATAAAACCTTTCAGAAAGTATCTCTCCTCTCAATTAACCCTATTAAACGAATGAAAAAAGATCGTACTAAAGTCCATTGAAGCGTTGCCAACTTTATTAAGGGGTTCTCGTTAATTTTCAATGGGGTTTTTTTTTATTATGGGCTTAGGGTTTTCTTTGTTAGGCGTTATATATAAAATAACTTTGCTAATTTTAAAAATACTTCTAAAAAAGAAATATAAACAGTATTAACTTGACTTAACGTTGAATATCGTAAGTTATTATTAGTTTGATGCATAAAAATAAGAAGATGCATTAAAAAGCAGAAAAACAAACAGTAAGCTGAAAATGTGTATGTATGTATGTGGGATTCATCGACTATGTTTGGATGCTTTTGATGTAAAAATTTATTCAAATAAATATTTTTCTGAAATAAGGATAAGTTTATAGGTTTTTATGCAGGTATTTACATAAATATATAAGTATATACATATATACGAGTTTGCATATGCTTGTGTACACATAATCAATACCAGCTGATAAAAATGCAATCAAAATAGACTATTATAAATTGATAATTGATATACATATGACCAAATGATAAGCTACCTAATAATTTTATTTTTTGCAAATGTTGTCCAAAATAAATTTGAGCAATATTAGTAATTCGGCAGTTACCATACCACTAAGGACTTTAGTATAAAATTAAAAAATAGCTGTTGTCCCAAAATTAAACACAAGAACTAATTAATTCTACGGAAAAAAATTAAAAAGTTTTAATAAAAATTTAAAGCTTGCAATTAATACATGTACATATATACATACATATCGTACACTTAATTATAAACAGCTTAAACTCAAAATCATAAATTTTCATGAAACGTTTTTTCGTGTTCAAAAAACATGGCTATAATCTTAGAGCCAAATTGAGTTAAATCCGTCTTAAAAATAAGTTTAAAAATTTTTGATTTTGTTAAAAATTTGATTTGGGAACTAAGTTATAAAAAAAAAGAAATTATTTTAATGAGCTTTGAGTTGTGGTTGTTTACGAGTTAATGTGCCATATAAAAAAATCATTTTTTACTTTAGACAAACTTTTAAAACAGTTTAAATGCTTTTAAAATCGTATTGCAAAAAAAGCTAATTATGTTTGAAGTATTCAAAATAATAATGATCATGTTATGTCTGAGTATAAGCGTATTAAATAGCAGCACGATAAGCCATTCTACTACCATAGATAGTAGCAAAAATACTTCAAATGATAATAACTTGCAAACTGTTTTTACTAATAATGCTGAAAGGTTTAATGTACAATCTAATAAACAATTATCCGCCCAAAATCATTTGCAAGGATCTAAATTGTTATCCAATGAATTGAAATACACCACACCTAATGTCAGTCCTAATGCTACCTGGGATACAGAAAAGAAGTTTCTGGAAAACTCCTTAGTGAAATTAAAGGATGCAAATGAGAAGAACAGTTGCTTATTTGACTCTTTTAAGTCAGCTTTGTTATGGTGGTCCTATGACAATGGTACTTTAAAAAAATCAAATCTTGATTTATTGAAGAAAGAGCAACAAATGGACTTTTCCTATCGCAATTTAAGCAAAGATGAACAAATTTTAAACCTTTTGAATAATTCGACAGCATATTTAGACTTGGTGGTTTTTTCATTAGCCTATAACAACTTAAACACTGTACCGTATCATAGCCTAGAGAAAATATCAAAATCCTTACATTTTCTTAGCTTAAGGGGTAATCTTATGATGAATGTGGCCAACGTTACCGATTATACCTTAAAATGTCTTCACAATGCGGATGAAATGCGTTTGTCTGAAGATCCGGAATCCAAAACAATGTTAAATATATCTAAAGAAGGTATATCGTGGGCCACTTTCCCCTATATGCCTAATCTACAGGAATTGGATATAAGTAATTGTAATATAGTATTTGTAACCAAAACTGTGTTTCAAAACTTAACTAATTTAAAAAGTCTTTATATGTCTCATAACAAAATGCTGACAATACCTTCGGATACTTTTTATTTTACTTCTTTCTTGCAAGTTTTGGATTTATCATTCATTAATGTCTTTGACTTATTTATGAATCAAATAAAATCTTCAGCCGCTTTGGAGTCGGTAATGAAGCTTATCTATGGTCTGAATATCAAACATCAAACGTTTATGAATCTACCCAATTTGGTTTATCTTGATCTATCCCATACCAAATTGACCCGTAGCAGTGCTGTGGCTTTTACTCATTTAAGTGGGAGTCTTAAGCATTTAAGTTTGTGTTATACCTCATTTCCGGTTTTTGGCAATGGAATTTTTAAAAATACTTCGCTAATAGGTTTGGATCTATCAGGAAATATTTTAGCGACCTTAAGCATTACTGACGATGTTTTTGAAGGCATATTGGATCATTTATTGTATTTGTATTTTGAAAATGCCAATTTAAAAAATCTTGCCTGGTTAAAACCTTTACACAATTTGCATTTACTGTCTCTTGCCGGCAATAATATAAATACCCTTACGGCAAAAGACTTTAGTTACTTGAATCAATTACAGCTTTTGGATTTGACCTCAAATCAAGTGGGTAATTGGTATTCGCAGGCTTTTATCAACAATAAAAATTTGCTGCTTTTAAGCTTAAAAAATAATCATATCAATGTTATAACTTCGGAAATGTTGAAAGATTTTAGTAATTTAATGTACCTAAATCTGGGAGAAAACAATTTTATATGCGACTGCTTGCTAAGGGACCTAGTAGACATATCAACCGTTAATAATAAACAAGCAAGTTGTAAGGGCAATATTTGGCAAGAGATAAAGCGTCATATACCAACAAACAGCAGCTTTTTAATACATTTAAACAGGAACTATAAAACATTTTTTAACTTTTCTTTTAGAGCTTTAAATGTAGCGTCACTTGTTTGGTCCCACAATTTACAAAAGATCAAGAAGTATGATGGTAAAAATCCTATAAAAACTAATCAGTTTTCCAGTGAGCCCAAATTACGTTTTAGTTTGGATTACTTTCCCAAATACAATAAATCTAAAGTTTGTCATCAGTTTAGCAGCGATAGCACTGCCAACTCCTTATTATCGCAAAACATTAATACATCTTTTATAAAACTGCAATTATTAGACTATGAGGAGGAACACTACTGGTGTTACAACGAAACCGAACGGCAACATCTCAATAGACTAAACTGCCAACGCTCTGCTCTAATAGGCGAAATCGCAGAAGATTTAAACTCTTTAACCAAATATATTTCTGCTACTGTTGGCCTAATTTTTGTTTTGGCTATCTTGGGAATTATAATATATTGGAAACGTTGGCATATTTACTATTACTGGTCTTCTCTCAAATCTGCCACTTTACTATCCGTTGTCTCCCAGCAGAATCGTCATAAATTCAATAATTTATGCTTGGAAAATGCCAATGAAATCTATGATATTTTTATTTCCTACAGTCAAAACGACCGTGATTGGGTTATTAAAGAACTTATGCCTAATATGGAGGAGAGCAGCGATATTACCATTTGCCTTCATGAAAGAGATTTTGAAATCGGTGTCACCATACTGGATAATATAGTTTCGTGCATGGAACGTTCTAAAGCTCTTATGCTTATTATATCCTCTAGTTTTTTGCGGAGTCATTGGTGTCAATTCGAAATGCAGTTGGCTCAGTATAGCATTCTTGACCTAAATAAAAATCATTTGATAGTGGTTCTTTTGGAAGATATACCACGAAATAAAAGACCCAAAAACTTGCAATATTTAATGGATGTTAAAACTTATATTAAATGGCCCGGAAAGAAGGGAAAGCGCGATATACAACCTGAAGAACGTAGACTATTTTGGAAACGTTTAAAAAATGCCTTAAGGAATATTGGTATAAGTCGTTTGGAATCTAAAGCATAAATGTATTGCAAAAGTAATTTTGAGTTAACATATTTTTAAGTTCATGTACCTGATTGCTCCAAATTTAAAGCTGACAAAATTTTAATTTAATGTTATTAGTTAGTAAATAAAAAATTGTAAAATTAAACCAAAATTTTAGATTTTTCTTTTATAATGCATATTCTAACATTCTAAAGGTATAATCCTATTAAACACCAGCACGATTAACAGTGCTACTATCTTAAATAAGTAGTAGCTATAATAATTACAGTAATAACAATACATATTTTATACGATAAAAACTCTCGAAAAGTTATTGCTGATAGCGCTGATTTGTTTAAAGTTCAATCAACAAAGATTATTTGCCTAAACCATTTTTAAAGAATCTAAGGAGTGAAAGCCATTTCCACACCATATAAAAATCGTGATGTTGCTTGGAATACAAAAGAGTAGTACCTTTGCTTTAATTAAGAACTGTAAATGAAATTACCCCACAAAATAACTTCAAAAATTTAATTGAGTAGGGAATTAAGTATTTTCGTCCAAGCGGTTGCCAACTGCACTACAGATTCGATTCTTTTTACAAGGCATGAGACGAAAGTAATCTTCTATTTTGTTTGAGTTTTAAAACTATAAGTTCATTCGTTTACTCAAAGTTTTTAAAAATTTTTGAATAGTTTTACTGGATTGCGTTCGTTTACACAAAATCCAGTAAATGAGAACACAAATTGAGAGCGCAAAGTGACAGTTGTCTTACTGAGTATTTAAAAATTTTTACTAGACAAAATTTTACTAGTAAAAATTACTAGTAAAATCAAACATATGTTTTCTGATGTAAACAAAAAAAGTGAAATAACAAACAGTTAACAAATTGAATAACGAGAAAAATTTAAATGGTATAAAAAGAAATTTAATGTTCACAGGCGAAACAATGGAACATCTAAGAGATATAGCTAGTACTTTAAGTTTGGGGCTATGTTTTGCAAAATGCAGTATTGTATCTAATAGAATCGTCATCTAAAAACGAAGATGAAGAAGATATAAGTTTGTTTTAAATGTTAAAAAAAGCCAAGATTTTTTCACCCTAACTTGTGTTTGAGAAAGGAAAGAGTATTACGCAATTCTGTTAAAAGTACTTCCATGACACGGTCCCGACGGAGAAAGGAAAGAGTATTACGCAATTCTGTTAAAAGTACTTCCATGACACGGTCCCGACCTATACGGATGTTTAGTTTCGAACACATTTTAAAATATCCAAATCAATTTTGTTGCGGCTTTTTCTTCTTAATATTTACTTTATTTTAAGTTGAAAAAGTGCTGAATACTTGGGTACTCGGTGCAGTCACTTATTACCCAAAATTAAATATTCGTGTTTTTTTACTAAGTCTTTCCCTAGCAGGTAACGTACAAAAGAATGGTCTGAGACTCAACTTAAATTATACCGACAGACTGAGAATCACTTCCTCAGCCAATTTAAGCATATCTGTCTGGCTGGGTGTCCATATATTCGTGTGCTCAAAGTAAAGGTAGCATTTCTGAAAAAAAAATTTTTGCCATAGGGAACAAGCCCATTGTTTGTGGTGGTGATCGTAATAGACTTTAACCCCAAAACCAAGTTAACCCCACTCACAAAAGTCAGCTTGTTTTTGCTTAAAAAAATTTATTGCATTTTTCGAGTAATCAAGTAATTGCAATATATTTTAATCCATCAGCTGTTTTAAGTATGTAAACTTTTTGTTAAAATTTTCCGTTCGCGTACTTTTTACTTAAAAAATTTTAAGTGAGAGAAATTTGGTAAAATTACTCAGTATTTGCTTAGTTACTGGACTTTACTGGGAAAGTAAACGAATGAACTTTATGTATGTACTTATATAATTGATTATTTATTTTAATGTAAATTAGAATGCAATTTGTAATGCAGAACTCAAGGCGCATGTGCCTTGTTCTACACCTGTCTAGTTCACAAATGTCAAAAAAGATTTGATATTATCCGCCATTTGCAAAAATAAGAGCATCTTCCATTAGGTTGATTTCTTTTAGCCCTCCTTGTACTTATATATGTTGCACTTGGAACAAAGTAATTGCACTAAAACATCTAGGGTAGACAGGAAGGGTAGTGACAACAGATATTTGCCACTCCACCTAAACTC
This sequence comes from Melanophora roralis, assembly GCA_963583895.1. Classification (NCBI taxonomy): domain Eukaryota; kingdom Metazoa; phylum Arthropoda; class Insecta; order Diptera; family Rhinophoridae; genus Melanophora; species Melanophora roralis. The sequence continues at coordinate 11,835,106 of OY757191.1, read as the reverse complement.
TTTTATGCCTCTTCTAAACCACTTCCGAAAAGTAGGATGAAGAACAGCATAAAAAGCAACAAACTATAAGAAAAAAACGAAACGAAAGGCGCCAATAACAAAAAAGACCCAAAAACCTGTGGAAGGCTACCTGTTACCTCCTCAATCTCCTCCTCTCGAGAATTTCTATTTCATTTCAATTATACACCTCAGATTCCTCTGCTCTCTTTGAGAAGTAGGTTTTCCCCAAGTCCCATGCCAATTTCAACCCTTAGTTGAGACCCATCGTTGGCGTTACTGCCATCTCTCCTGTGACGATTCCTTCATCGGAATCATAATTTCTGACAAAGTCACAATGACCCAGCTATAAACATAGTCTAACAGTCATCGTAGTTAACAATTATTTTACGTTTTATACCACTGTCGTTACCAGTGCCAAGTAAAAAATCACAGATACGAAAATATCGCTCATCTCTAGTTGCGTGCCGCTATCATCACCCTGAGAGTACGTTAACAGTCGCTCACTTGACGTAATGTCCTTATTATGCTTTGACTGTTAAAGTCCGCAGCCCTCATCGGAAGTTTTTACAAAACCACACTCCCCTTAAACAGTTTCCGTATGCTTTCCAGTCTTCTGTGTACAATGTCTACAATGTATACAGTTGAATAGGACCATAGGATGTCGTACAATACAAACGGGTCAATTTTTTATACGCTTTATCTCAGGAATAAAAGCAACTATCGATTCTAAACCACCAGGGAGTCGTTTACCCTATACAAACGAGCCAATTTTTCGAAATTTTCAAAACGCAAACCTCAGAAAGTATAACAGCTATCGACTTCAAACCTGCTTCAAAGTAGTTATAGTGTAATGTCTATATTTCCTAAAAAACGCTACAAACTGGCTAAGTACTTTTATAAATTTTTTTATTACTATTACTTAGAAACTATTACAGCTACCGTCATAAAGCCTGGTTGGTATAAGGTATTAAATGTTTCGATTACGAATGGCAACCCAACTTATGTAAAGTTTATACAAGTTTATATAAGCTTTAGCTCAGTTGAATGGAGCGCTCTTGTTGCATTAAAGAAAACAATTTTGTATGAAAATTTGCTTTAATAAATCTTTATAAGTGCCGATTGCTTATAAATTTTATAAAATAAAAAAAAATATATAAAAAATTATCTTTAAACAACATGATTTTAATTGAATTAAAAAAAAACAAAAAGACTTAAAGAAAGTATTTAAAAAATGAAAATTTCTTATTTAGGAATAATCTTATGTATTTACGAAATAGGATATAAAAATAAAATTTTAAACATTTTATACATATGTACTTTGTTCTTGAGAAACACTGGCTTTCTATGGATTACTCCATATTTGATATTGAAGCTGATTAATATAAACAGACACATATACATCTAGTATAATTAATCTTCTAAAATTTCTTCTTCCTTTTCCTCCACTTCAGGCGTTATCATGCAAATACGTTTACGTCGACGTTCACATCTGGGGCAAGGTTGTTTTTCATTTAAGCATTCCGCATGAAAAACCGCACCGCAAGGCGAGCACTAAAGAATTTAAAATATTAAATTAAATTTAGAATGTTTTACTCATAAAACTTACCCTAAATGTAGTTTCTATGTGAAAGGGATACAATACTCGTGAACTTTTGCAAATTTCACAAATGAAACCTTTATAACTACATAATGTACACTTTAGAATATGAGCCTCGCCCATTTTAAATGCTTTGTGCAACTTTTGATGCAAAGTATACTGTGTGGAAATTAAATCTTCTATTGAATACTGATGTATGTGTTCGTACAAATACTCTTTGCCAAAGAATTGACGCTGGAGTTTTTCAAAACTTTTTGGACTACAAGTGCACAAATAGGCCCGTATAAAATTAAGACGTATGCGCAAAGCCTGCAATTCAGCCATATCCTCACAGGCTTTATAAATTTCAGGATTTAAGACCTGCTTACACAAAGTTTGAGAATTTTTTTTTCATTTGTTATTTAAAACATTTTTTTTACCTGTAAGTCTATAATAGGCTGACTACGAAATTCTGATAGAAAGGTGGCTGCTTTTTTGGACACTGGATATTTGCGAAAATCCCAATTGTATATTATTTTAGCTGGTATAGGAACAGCTTCTATATCCATGCAATTATCACAATAATAATTGCCACTGAAAGCACATACTCTACACAAAGATAACGCATGTAAATATTTGTTTGCTTATTTGATTTTTTTGTTTTAACTTACCTAAAGTTGGAATAGCCCATACCCAAAGGATGTTGACAGGATTTACATAGAAATCCTTGAGCATCTAGCCCTGGTTCTCGAGCTAACTTAAATAATTGTTCAACCATATTTCGCAACTCATCAATGTCAAATTTATCTATGGCATTTCCCGAAAGCAGCTCAAAGTCTGATTTACTTGTATTCGAATCGGTTTCAAAGTTGTCTTCATCTCCGTTATATTCCTCATTGTGTATAGCAGTTTGTGAAGCAGTTAAACTGCTGGTATTTTGTTGTAGAAACTTTTCCCATACCTCAGTCCAATCGATTTCGCGCTGGCGTTCATGTTTACGCAGCAAAGTGTTATAGCTACAAATGTCACCATTGGGGGAACGCAATGAACTTGCTGAACTTGTTAGGCTGTGTGATCTTTGCAAATGGATAGAACGTTCCTTGTCCTCTAAACTGTTTCTATCAGCATTGCTCTTGTCAGAAGACCAAGACTTTTGCATAAGATTACTTAAGGAATTTCCACCGCTTAAGCACGTTTCCAAATCAGCCAATTCATTACTTTCTTCTTTCTTTATGGAAGGTTGTGACAATTTTACAATGGCACCTGCTTCCAAGGTTTCATCTTCCTCCATTTCATCGACTTTTTGTAAAAATAAATCAATGTTTATGCGTGAGTTTGAATCATCAATGGGAAGGTTAGTGCTTTTACGAAATGGGCTATTAGAAATCGATTCCGAGAACAATTCATTAGTGCGCACTGGCTGAGGCAAAGGTATGGCCTTGGTTTCTTCGGCCAAGGAACCAGCTATATCTAAGCCATTGGTAATAGGACAAGATTTTAAAGTCGGTGTCCAAAGACCCGATAATTGTAAGGCATAGTCCGGCCATTGGTTAAGTAAGCTGGAGTTATATGGAAGTTTGAATTGGGTCAAGGCTTCTACGTTATTCAGCAGTGTGACTGCTATTTCTAAACGTTTTAAATCTTTAACCAAGGCATATTTTTTGTAATATGGCGAAAGAGAGGAAGAGTTTTTACTCATATTGCTAAGATAGGAGGAAAGCAAACATTCGTTTAATGATAAACGTATCCAAGCGCGACACTGACCAATTTCGGAGGTTATTTGAGACAAGGCACTTATCTGTAAAAATTTTTTTTAATATTTTTTAAAAAACTATTCCTATTTTTACTTTCTTTCAGGAAATTGATTTTATAATTGTGTATCTATCTTAAGATAAATAGTTAAAAATTATTACCTGCTCAATTGTTTCCTTGTGCATAAACACCATGACGGGTGACCAAAAACTTGGTTCCGGTCTTCTTTCTAGATCACCAGCTATTATATTAAGAGTTTGCCATAGAAAGGAATCTTTAAGACCATGCAGAAATATAGCTTCCAAAGTGGTGGAAAGAGAACTAGTACTTTCACAAAGTTCTAGACATTCTAAAATAAGTAAAAATATGCATATATGGGTCAAACATAAAAACATCCTTCTTAATTAGAGACGACTAGCAGTTTACCTTTTCCATTTTCCTTTACTTCGTATTCAATTTCTTTTACATTTTCGTTTAAAGCCTCCAGTATTGCATCTTTAATTGCGTTTTCTCGTTTGTTGGAAAATCCACTATTCAAATTGCGAAATAAGGCACTCATTTGCAGGAATTTTTGCTGATTTTTTTAATTCTAATAAAAAAATAATAATTATGAAAGTAAACAAATAAATAATCTATGATAAATATTTACGTTTAAAAATTTTTTGTTTTTGTTTTTTTTGCTGCCTGCTGTTTTTGACATTCTCTTCTACACTGGCATTTGGGTTTTTGCAAAGGCTGGCAGCAAAAAAGTATTACGGTATCGGTTTATAAAAATTAGTAGCATCGATATTAGTAACGGACGCGTTAACGGTATTTAAATTATATTGGCACCAATTACATACAGATTAATGAAAAGAAAACAGGAAACTTAATAATTGTGCCAAAAACAATTATGTTTTTATTATATTATTACATTGTAAGAAAAATATGTATGTTAATGAAATATTTTAGAAGACTTTAACTTTAAAAATCTGATTCAATGCCATCAAGATAATGTGCTTTACTTTACTCTTCAATGTTTCCTCGTGCCTCATTTATTTTCAGTCACTAAAATTAATTAAAAAAATTTATTAGACGAAAACATAAAGACCACCCTGTAAAAAAATGTTATAAATTTGCAAGGAATTACGTATTTTCTTAAAAAAATAATTTTAAAGACCCTATGCTCTTCAGGGAGTCAACAGAAAATATATATAGTGTATTCCATTTGCATATCCTGAAAAATAATAAAAAAACGGTATTTGCAGTAATTTTGGGATAAAATAGTTTCTGTCGCGAATTTTAAACGTATAAAATCGTTCTCCGTTGATAACGGTTTCGGTTGTCAGCCTTGCTTTTTCCTATGATTTTTATCACTTAAGTTGGCAACTCACTAAACAACATTCCATAATTAAAGACGAACGACAAAAAATTTATTAAATTTCCAAAAAAAATGTAGTAAATATTGCTTAAAATTAGTAAAAGCATAATTATTTTTTAAAATAAACAAATGTTTAATAAAATTTATTGAATTTTCTAGTGAAAACCATTAGTTAAAGTGAATAATTACTTCATTTCAATGCATAAACTTGAAGAAACAAAACATGCGTGGGTTGCAACATCAGTTTTGTTCTAGCCAAATTTTATAATTTTGTGTTTTTAGGCGTTGTGTTATAGTTTTATTATTAGAAAAAGGTAATTTTAATGCTTAAGGAAATTGTGCAAAAAGAAAAATACCTTTATTTATTTGCAATTAAGTTATAAACATGTTTGTGTGTTGGAGGCATGTTTTAGAATTTGTTTGTGTGTGTGTGTGTATGCAATTGTTTGATGTGCATGGGTGAATCATAAACCGAAAACCAAACATTGTTTTATTTAGTTTTTCATAGTTTTTTTTCTTGTATTCTGTACCATACTAATCGCTTTTAAAACTAAATTATGTGCATTTTATGTTTGTTGCATTTATTTCTTTTATATTGCTTTATTATACCTTATTTGACTATTCTTTTAAAATTATAGTTAAAAATAGTTGTTGACATTCCTGTTAGGACTCAAAAAATATGTCGTCCTACAATCAAGCCAATACTAAGTTACAAAAACCCACACCCACCTCAAGCGATACACAGAGTTTGCCGCGTCTAAGCACTGCTTGTGCTGGTTGCCTTAATGAATTAAAAAGGTCCAGCGAAGGTGAAGAATATGTTGTAGCATTGGGCCAAGAATGGCATGTTGATTGCTTTCGTTGTTCGGTGTGTGATCATCATTTACACAATTGGTATTTCGAAAAGAATGGCTTGCTCTTTTGCCGTGATGACTACTACCAGCGTTTCGGGGAAGCTTGCCAACAATGCAGTGACGTTATATCTGGCCCTGTTATGGTGGCTGGAGATCATAAATTTCATCCTGAGTGTTTTTGTTGTTCGCAGTGTTCTTCGTTCATTGGTTATGGTGAGGCTTTTGCCTTATTAGAACGCTCGAAGCTGTATTGCGATACCTGCTATAGAAAATTATTGTTAACTTCTGAAACCTGTTCAATAGATGGCATTATCAGGCCGTTGCATTCTATACGTTTGGTCGATTTACCGAAAGATATTAGTACTAGTCTTCGATTATCAGTGGATAATGTTGCAAACTCTAAATGTTATGCAGCTGCAGGCCGCCATTTAAGCGGGGATACATGGAATTCGTATTTGTATAATAATGCCAGTTCATCATCCCCATCACATTTGGATTATGTTAGTGGAAAAGGCTTATTGACAGGCAGTTCTAGCAGTGATTTGTGTCCAGCTATACGTATTTCTGAGTAAGTTTTTGGTTTTCTGAATAAGCAGATATCTCCTTTCTGCACGCAAATAACATGCGCTTAATTAGGCCTTACGTTGGCAAGAAAAAAGCAATTAAAAAATTAAAGGTGCACAAATTTACTAAAAATGCTTTAAAAACGTTTTTAAATATTAAGGATTTTTTTTTATTGATATTCACGTTTTGATAAACAAATACCTTAATTCCTACCAAATCTTTATTAAATCGCCGAAAGCATTAGCTTTTAATCAGCGGTCTGTTAAAGAATATTGTTAAATTTAAAAATTAATCTAAAGGCTAAGTAAAGGATGTGAAAAATCTCTGTATAGAAATTCTTAAAATATACAACGTTTTATTTAAAAACCATAATAAAATATCCACTTGGTGTTTTGAAAAAACAAGTTTGTAATGAAATGTTATAAATATATTATCCTAAATCTTACACTAACCTTAAAATATTTTAGTATATTGGCATAATACTATAAAATTTCTTTTACATCTGAAATATTTATAAATTGACTGCATATTTCAATAATGTGTAAGTCTGTATAGTTTTTTTTTGCTTGCAAGCTTATCAGCAACTAAAAACTCCCTGCCAGTATTGAATCAATAACACATGTCTATAATTAAAATGAAATGACAATAGTTTAAGGTGTCGCAGTGTTTAAAAAAGAAACTAAAACAATTACACTATATATACATTTGAAATAACAACAATTTATTTGTAGTTTATATTACTTATATACTTAATACCATTTAATACGATCACACTAAACGTACTAACGCACTCAATCATTTTTCTTTTTTATAAAAAAAAACCAAACAAACGCATATGCTTTTTATTGGTGGGAAACTTGACATATTAAAATAAAACTACTACTACCCCAAAACGCTACTACTTCCCGTCATACAGATTTATTTGTAGAGTGTATGGTCTTATTGGCAAATACGTTTTCTCCCTAATGACATCAATAATCGATCAGTGTTGTGGTACTTATAGGTAAAATTATTAAAAACAATCATTATTATATTATCTAGTTCTCACTAATGTTTTGTTTAACAAATATCTTGGTATAATTCTTTTTCGTAATGCCATAATATGATTTCGTTATATTTATGTCTTTGGAAATAGAATTGATGTCAACCTTACAAATCTTCATGTGGGCGATCGTATATTGGAGGTTAATGGCACTCCTATTAGCGATAACTCCATAGAACAGATCGACAAAATGATAAAAAGTACGGAAATTTTACAATTAACCGTGGAACATGATCCCACACAGGTTTGCCGCAGCTGTAGTCACGTTGATATTAAAAAGGTCACCAGTGAGGTGTCGTTGCCTTTAGCAACTTCTGCCTCCAGTGTGGAAGTATTTGGCCGAACATATGATAGTGGTGGCAGCTGTAAGACCACAGCTTCCAATATAATACAGCCTAAGGATGGATCACCTACGCGTCTTACAAAACAGGACAAGGAACGTTTATATAAACGCAAGGATGAGGGCTATGTTAGTGGTACCAAGACCAGGCAATTAAGAAAATGCAAAAATCTTAACATAATAGCCGCCCAGGAATTATCGCGTAAAAATGCTGCCTGCCTTAATAATAATAATACAAGTCCTGACAAAAGCAATTACGCCTCCTCCATGTCATTTAGAGGCAAAGAAAGATGTTCCAGCATGTCAAAACTAATTGGAGATCAACATACAGATCAAACTGAAAAAATGTTTGATTTAACGCGCACCACATCCTTTCGAGTTGAACAAAAACCTCAAAGGGTTTTTCGTCCCTCAGATTTGGTTATAGGTGAACTTTTGGGTAAAGGCTTCTTTGGCCAGGTATTTAAGGTAACGCACCGTATTACTAAGGAAGTTATGGTACTAAAGGAATTGCATCGTGTGGAAGAGACAGCCCAATTGAATTTTCTTAAAGAGGTGGCCGTTTTAAAGTCTTTAAGTCATAAGAACGTTTTAAAATTTATAGGTGTTTTGTATAAAGAAAAACGTCTGCATTTGGTTACCGAATATGTGGCTGGTGGTTCTCTTAAAGAACTTTTGCATGATTCTGGTTTACCACTTACCTGGCCGGAGCGTATATCTTTTGCCAAAGATATAGCCTGTGGCATGTCGTATCTGCACTCGAAAAACATTATACACCGTGACTTAAATTCTCTTAACTGTTTGGTCAAAGAAGACAAGACTATAATAGTGGCTGATTTTGGTTTGGCTCGCATTATAAACACCTCCTTGAGCAGTCGCTACAGTGAGAAATGGAATTCAGTAGAAAGATCTAACTCTCAGGAGGGCCAGAGTTCAACTGATAATACAAATAATAATAATGGCACTTTGGGACGCAGCAAAAGTCGCCAGCGCCGGCAACGCTATACGGTGGTGGGTAATCCTTACTGGATGGCACCCGAAATGATGAAAGGTTTTATTTATGACGAAAAAGTCGATATATTCTCATTTGGCATAGTGTTATGTGAGGTAGGCTTTAGATGTTTCCAATTAAGTCAATTATCAAATGTAAAAAATTTTTGTTTATTAATTATTAGATAATTGGACGCGTTCAAGCCGATCCAGACTTTCTACCTCGTACCCATGACTTTGGGTTAAATCAAAAAGTATTTCGGGAAACATTTTGCCATCAATGTCCTGAAGCTTTTTATAAAATAGCATTTTTGTGTTGTGATTTAAATCCCGATAGAAGGTAAGTTAAACAAAAAAAGCAAGATAATATTAAAACAAGTTCACAACCTGTGTTGTATTTTTTAAGTAAAGTATATTGTAAAGGTTTTAAATTTCTTTTTTTTTCGTTATTTAATCAAGGACTTTTAAGGTCTTTAAATATTAAAGTGTAATTAAAACTGTTGTTTCATAAGTTTTATTTAAATTTAATCAGAGGAAAAATGAATTTGTTTTTTTTTTTTTTTTTGTTTTCTAAAAGATTTAAAAAATTAGCTAAAAAATTAAAAAAATATTTAGAAATTCGAACTGGACTTTTATATTATTCTAGCAACTAACTTGCTACCTTGTTAGCAAAGTTTATAATTTTAACTAAAAAACAAATTTCTGAATGCGATAAAAAATTAAAAAATTGAATAATTTTCTACGATATCTTAATTCAGAATCTATATTTTACTATTTTTATGACCCTTAATGCCATCTAAAAGAAAAAGAGTATATTTTGACCACCAAATGGACATCTGTCCTCAATCAGAGTCAACAGACTTTTTTTATACTTCTAAAAGAGCCAAATTAAAAAATGCATGAGTACCATAAATGTGAAAGAAGTACTTTTTTACCACATAACTGACTTTCAACCTCAACCCAGGCTAACAGTTATCACTTTGATATTTGTAGACAAAAAAAAAAATGTGAAAGAAAAAAAGTACTTTTTGCCCACCTTGCTGACTTTTGACTTTAATCTGGGTTAATATAATAGCTTTTAATTTTATATTTATAGAGTCACTGTCTCAAAAAAATGCTTAAAAGTACCAAAAAAGTAAAAAAAGGACATTTTTGGTACTTTTTGAGTGATAAACTCAAAAAAAGTACCAACAATGTAAAACAGTACTTTTTGTCCACTTTACTGAATTCTGACTTCAATTTGGTCTGTAGCCTTCGATTTTACCAAAAATTAAATAACACTTTTTGCCCATTAAGTTGACTTCCGGCCTTAATGGTAACCCATATTTATATTTTTCCAAAACCAGTCGAATTCATTTCGAATTTTGTTTTTATCTTTTTTGGTTTAGAAGTCACAAAAAGTATCACAATAGAATTTTCACTTTTTTTAAGCCCTTATTTCACGCTTTAGGGTAAACATTTCAGAAAAGTAGGGGAATGTATTCAGATATTTTTGAGATCTGACAAATGCAATTCGAACTATAGTTCTACCTTTATTCGTTTAGAAGTTACAGAGTAAACTTAGGCACAATCAAAATTAAGTTTTTCCCAATTTTACCCCTTAAGTCCAAAATTTTGAAAAAAAACGATAGATACGGGTCCTCTTTTTGAATAAAATACGAACTTTATAAAATTTTGTTTCAATCGCGTTTAGAAGATACAACCATTTCGGGTTTTCCATTTTTGGCCCTTATTTAAACCCTTCGGGTCTCAGTTTCCCGAAAGCTGTCTTAGTGGATTTTTTCATATAGAAAAGTTCCCACAGTTAAATCAATTGTCTTCAGTAAATTATTATAAATTTTTTTCTAGGCCTTCCTTTGAAATTCTAGAAGTTTGGTTGGAAAGTTTACAAACTCACGTCGCTTCCAAACAACCAGTTCCTCACGAATTACTATATGATATTGAAAACTACCAGGGTGGCAGCATAAGTTCCACACCAGTTGATATATTAACACCCAAATCCAACCTAAGCCGTGATAATCTAGATGAAGTAGGCAGTTCAAATCATTCCCTTACCAACGTAAAAGAACCGGAGTTAGTGCAGAAAGAAACCCCACATACGGAAGAGAAAGTGGAAACCTATGCATTACCCGATGGCATACCTAAATCCCCACATTTGGGTAAAGATTTTTCACCTACCGGCGAGCGTATACACAACAGCATGCGAGCTAGACGTCGGCAAAGATATTTGCAGGCTCAAAATGCAAACAACCCTCAGAGCGAAGATGAACATACAGATCAGGTATTGCAGGCCGTGAAGAGCAATCTGCAGGAAGATGCAACTCGTTTGAGTCGTCGCAAAGTAGATAGAGGATTTGTATTGGACATAAGTCGTAGTGGTGTTTTAAATATAAATAACGTAAGGGATCTTAATAATATGTCAGATTTCGATTCAAGTTGTGATACAAGTCTTAACTATCACGAGGTTAATGCAGTGGATGAGCAAAATAGAAATGATTCTACTCTAACCGAATTAGATAATAAGGATACAACTTTGAATACCATACAAGAAACTGACGATCATGTGGATAATATGGCCAGCAAAAATACACAAGAAAACATTTTGGCTAAACCTTCCATAAACATAACGAATGCAGAAGAGGCTCAAGCCATAAATACTTTACAAAACGTTAAACGCAATCTTGCCGAAAAATCGTACAAAAGTGCCCTTGATGACATACGCACAAGACTGAATTTATGCAAAACAAAATTCGATACCATTGAAGAGGCCAATCGTAAAAACTACCATCAATCTCAGAACTCAATGAGATCATTTTTTAAAGTACAAAGCAGCAATACTAATGATGATGTTTACAAATCACCACCAGAAACCTGCAAAATGTTTAGTGCACTCAAATCAAATACAAATACCTTTACTAAGGATAAAAGCGATGATGCTAAGAAAACCTATAGAATTAATCAAACGCCTATTTTTGGCCGCAAATCTCAGCCAGCCCTGGCAGAAATCTATAAACCTCATTCGGATTCATTGGAAAATTTAAATAAAATTGTTTTATCATCGATGGCAAGTAAGATGGATAAAAAAGATTCAAGTCCGCCCAAGAAAGCGAAATTGCCAAAAGAAAGAACATTTAAGAGTTATATTACATCGTTGGAAGAAACACCTGCGGAAACTTTGTTGGATAAATTACCACCCAAAAAGGAGAACAGCAATATAAGCAGCAGTAAATTAAAAGTTAGCGCCAATTTATTGGGCATTAAGAAGTCTTTAAATTTTAGCTCCAGCCCCAAAAATGAGGAAACGAAATCTTTTAGCCGCCGAACTTTATCACCCACCAAATCGAGTGAAGCTAAACGTGTGGTTAAACACGAAATGCCCACAAGTGAGTAAAAAATTTTTTTTTTAATCTTTTTATTTAAATTTGCTTGAATTACTTTTGCCAAATTAAATTTATTATTGAAAAGTTACACTTTTAATTACTTTTAAAAGGTAAAAAAATCGTTAAAGAATAATAATAAGGAAATTAGGAATTTCTGGTCTTAAAATTGGCTTCGTAATTACAAAGCTTTTGTATACTTTACAAATAAAAAACTTATGAAAACTGTTCGTTACTTTTAAAAATCTCAATTTTCTTAGTTTATTTACAAGGTTTTTTTCAGGTTAACTGTGTTTATATGCATTTTTTTGGTTTAAAACAGTTGAATAACAAAAAATGGTTTGTTGAGTTTTTTTGAAGGGAATCTTGAATGTTTTGGTTTATTTATAATAATTCTCAATAAGTTTATTGAGGTTATTAGGTTAGGTTACGAAGAGTAGTGGCGAGTCCAACTTGGCATCTCCAGTCCAATGCCTTTAGGCTCATTGTGAAGAAGAGAAAAAAAGAAAAAAGGAAAGACATGCATTCCATAGGTAAAAGTAAGCAAGAGTGCCGTGTGCAAGAATTCCAATGAAGTCAGTAGTCGTAGGCGCTAGGTCACCTATCAGTCCAGCCACCCAACCCCCACAGCCAGGGACCTTACCAAGTTCATCTAAAAAGCGCCTCATCGACAAACTGTCGGCGGATCTGCAGCCCATGGCAGTGGCAGACAAGATGTTCTACCGTCTCTATCTCCTCCTCATCCCCGCATAACCTGCAGAAATCTGGAGAGTTCCTGTCCAATTTGTTCGCTATATATCTCACATCGAAGTGCCCAGTGAGAGTCCCAATAATGCACCTTAGTGCTCCCCTTGAGCAGTGCCCATCCTGTCCAGCCATTATTTAAGTCCCTATCAGCCCTAAATAGAAACAAAGTGGTGGTCTCACCGGCTCACAACCAAGTCCAATATCCCGGGCCGATCCCTTCCTTGCCAGTGCATTGGCATTTTCATTACCGGAAACGTCACAATGACCCGGAACCCAACAGAGTCTAACCTTGCGTGCCTTCATTATCGCTTTAAGAGCACGCCTGCAGTAGTCCACTAGTCTAGATCTGACTATCAACGTTATTGAGGTTATTTTTTAAAGGCAAAAAATATTCATGCGATTTTTTAAGAATTTGGTCAAAGTCTACTGCAATTTTGGTGTAACAACCAATTATAAAAGGTGTTCATTACTTTCGTAAATTTTTTTGTTCAAAAATTTCATATATTCTACGAAAAAAAGCTACAAAAGTTTTTTTTTTCGTATATTGTTCTATGCATTTTTTTCAGTGTATTTAATTGATTTTTATTCTATCCTTTTCTTAAAAAACTCTAATTTTAGGTTCACGTATACGTAACGTTGCAACTTCACCGACAAAACCGCCACTCAACACATCGCCCTCATCAAACACAACCCGCCTTAACATTCTTAGTCCCGAAAAGATATATCGTTTAAGTGCCAAATTAAATGATCAGAAAAAATCTGGAAAATCACCCACCGCCGCCACAATAGTTAAAACCACAATAGAAACAAAAAATCAACAAAATTCCCCGCCAAAAAGTAATACAGCAACAACAACAACAACAAGTCATTCCATTAGAGGGACAAACGAAAACGAACAAACCAAACGAAAATCAACATTAAGATCCCAATTTTACACTAGATATTAAGTGTTATTAAGAAACACCAACTCTATTTCTTTCATTCCCTCCCTAACGAAAAGAATCTCATTTTTGAAAAACAAAACTATATTTTTTTATAATTTAAATTATGCCCTAAAGAAAAATAAAGCTAAAAGACAATATAACGAACGATTAGCAATTAAGTGAAATTAAGTTAAAAATTTAAGAAGTTTTGCTCAAAAAGTTTGTTAAATAACAATAATTAAAAAAAAATAAATAAAAAAATAATGTTATAATTAATTTGTATAATAATGTTCAAACAACAACAACAACTAAGGAAACAATTTATACGTTTCAAGTGCCTAAGTGAGAACTACATACATACAGATGTATGTTATTTAGCAATAAAAGGAATTAATATTAATAAATTCTTTAATTTAACATAAAATTAATTTAAATATTACTCTAAGTCTTTTGCCTCTTCTCAGTAATTTATTAAAGAAAAACTATTTTTATACGATGTTTTAGTGCCATTAATTTAAAGCTTATACATTGTAGGTTAAGTATTTTAAAAAAGAAAATTAAAAGTTTAAAGAAAATTAAAATTTAATAAATTAAATATTCCTTAAGTTTGGGAAGTAAAAATATTTATTAAAAAAATAAATTGTAATTAACAGTATTTCTGAATTAAGAATATATTTTTTTAACTCTATTTTTTTCGTATTTACTTATTTTAAGGATTTTTGTCCTAGATCTTGTTAATAAAAAGACATTTTTTATAACTTAAGTTGCACAAAAGACAACAATTAATTCTTTTGCTTTTACTATGTATTAAAATAAAACTAATTTTCCTTTTTATTTTCATTTTAAACTATTTTTAAGAATAAGGTCTTAATTTATTAAAAAACAAAAAAAAAATATTTAATTAAAACTTTTCCTAATTTGGTTTTCTTTTCCAAATACATAATTGCTTTTCTTTTAAAGCATTTAAGGTGTTTAACAAAATAAGACCTTTACTCCTAACTAGCTATAATTTAAAGATGCAATATTTTATTTCGATCTTATAATAATACTTTCAATTCTTTCATCTAGTTCAAAACTAATATTTAATATCTTAATTATGTGTATTTAAAAAGAAAAACAAAAAGAACAATTAACTTTTAAATTATTGTTAACTTGTGTTTTAAGTCTTGTTCCAACAAACTAAGAAAAATGTTTTGAAATATATATTGTGTGTATTTCTATGCCAACAACTTTTTTAAAACATAAAATTTACAATTTTTTTGTAAGCCATGACAAAAGCCATTAACAAAAGCAAAAGTAAAATTATGTATTAAAAAACTTTATATGTAAAAAAGGAAAACTAAAAATAAAAATATTTAGAAAACAAACAGAAGAACTGGAGGGTTATTATTTACATATTTTGGTTTGAATCAAAACGCTGCCGAAAAGAGTTCCCAATTTGATTTGAAAAAAAGTTTGTATTATCTTATTGCTTTTAAATATTCACAGATTGGGTATAGAATAATTAATCGTTGATATATTTCAAGATCTTCAAACATAATTAAAAAACAGTTTTTGTATTTTATCTTTAAGAAAATATTTTTTTTATTTTTTATTTTTTTTTTTTTCTCTTAGAGAGGGTTATTTTAAAATGTTTTTTTTTTCTAACTACAGAAAGGTTTTTAAATTATGTACAAACTGTTTTGTACGTGGGACTTTTTTTTAATAAATATTTAAAAGGCACTAGCGATATTAAAAAAATATAAGCAAAAAATCAACAAAAAATGTATAAAATAAAAAGCAAAAATTTTTTCCTTTAAAGAAAAAACTTTTTTGTACTTAAAAATTGGACTAACAAAATTGGCAATTGACTAAAATTTTTGGTTTGGATTAAATTTAATTTAAAACTTTAGTTAAAAACTAAACAAATTTCACATAATTTTTATTATTTTCTTGGACGTTTTATTCTATGGTTAGTTCGAAAAGATTTTTTTTGCCGTTTTCTTTATACTTATCACGCACATTTAGCAATTCGTCAAAGAACAATAAAACAAGAGTTGAATGTGGCGCTATTCTTAAATAGTTAGCCCAGAATCCCTTGTACAAACCATAAATACCTTCGGAGCGGCAAATTTTCAAAAAACAATCCAACCACCCTTTATAACGGCTGCGTTCATCCCAACCCTGGTTATAGAGACGTGTTGAAATGACATCAGGCGGTGTTATGGCCACAGACATTATCGAACCGGCTATAAGACCGGAACAGAAGGAATTTAACGTAGGCTGAGTAATAAGATCATAGTCTTTAAGTAAAAATTTTGTTTTGCCAAAAGTGGCAATTTGAGCACCAGAACCGATGGCGGCACGTGGTATAGCAGCCATAGATCCACGCCAGAGGCCAATAATACCACGTTTGTTGTATATTTGTTTTAGGGCATCTATCATGCCATTGTGTTGATGCTGATAGCCAACAGCAATTTGTTTAGCGGCTTGAGATTGTAGTTGTGTTTTAATCTAGAAAAGTAAGAATAATAATTCTTTTTTTTACTTTGTAGCAACAAAAGCAAGCTTTAAATGCGTTTACAAGTTTTATATTTACATATGTAGGTTATAAATATCAAAATGTCTTAAATTTATACATTTTTTCTCCTTTTTCTTTTGAGTAAAAAAAAAAAAAATTATCAAAAATTCTTGCAAAGTGTTTTGAAAATTCTAGCAATTTTAAATTAAAGGTTGGCATAATATTTTCAATTTTTGCTCAAAGGAATAACTTATTTTTTCGTTTAATTATCCAATTAATATCTAAAAAATAAACATGTCCCATTTTATTAACATTGTAAAAAGTTTTCTAAAATTTAATTTCTTTAAAAATTAAAGAAGTACATTTATATATTCACTTACATATATGAAATTTGTAGCATTTGTTAAAGATATAATACAACAATCTTAATCTAATGTCATTGCTAAATAAACTATTATCTTTAGAGCAAAGTTTTATAATGTTTTCCGAAAAGATAGCGGGGGTCTGTTGTCTGACTTTATTATTTCAATAAATTGATATATACAAACATTCATACATACATATGCACGTTTTATGTCAATTTTTATAAGTACTTACTTTTTTTTTTTGATAAGTTTGATTTGATAACAAAAGATGAGTTGACATGTTTTTATTTATATTTGCTTACCATAAAAAAAGGACTAGAAAAGTAGGAACCAATGGCACCACCAGCTGCTCCCCAAAAAATACCCTTAATAAAAGAAACGTCACCATTATGTGTATGCATCCAACCCTTGTTTAAGGCCATATTGTATATACTTAAACTAAATAACAAATGCAATATTTAAAAACAAATTTCACTGCACTTTTTGCTATTTCTACTAACCGAAATGAATTTATAATAAATTGAAAGTATAAAGCTGGTGTCAATCCTTTTTGGAGACCGGCTAACCCATCATTCTTTGCTACCGTAACAAAAGCATTTACTATACCTTTATACGGCTCCACATAAGTACCGCGAGCTGCCAATTCGCCTTGTAATTGTATGCGAGTTTTTACAACCTTTTAATGAAATACAATTCGTTTCGTTTTACTTTTAATAAATTAAGGTTTCATTCAACTTACTTCAATGGGATTGGTAAAAAAGGTAGCTCCCACTGAAGCTAGACCACCCAAAACAAAATCAGACGAGTCCATGTTGCAAGAAAAAAAGTAGCTACACACTTCTAAATTTCTTGTAGTATGCAGCAGAAAGAAATATTATTTAAAGATTTTAGCGTTTAATGTTCATTGTTGTTAAGAACAGTTTAGCTTTTTGGCTAAAATTTTATGAAGATTTCTAGTGAAGTAATAGGCCGTCAAATATTTTTCTACTTTTTGCGAAGCAGCTGACTGTCAGCTGAATGCATTACAGTAGACAGTGCTGGTAATCAAGCGGTTTTATTTGTTTATTAAGAGGTTAAATATTTAATAAACAACTAATGTTTTTTTTATGAGATATACCAAAAGGAAATAACTATAGTTACGACTTAACTTTTAAATTATATATACTCCTTTACTTTTTAGATTTTAAGACAAAAAAAAACTAAGTTATATATTTATATTATTTATATTAAATTCAACTAATAGAAATGAGCATTTAAGCACGAAACAAAGCTGAAAACACAACACTGCACTACCGATGTTTAGGAGTGATGCCAACTTTCTGTTAAGTTGTAGTTATGTTAATATGTAGTAAGTGTATTAGAATGTAAATCACAATTGACGGTTACTTTTGTGGCATTTAAAACATAAGTATAGAAGAATATAAAATTTAAAAATTTATATAAAAAAACTGTTCAAAAATATGTACATATGCTTGATTCGGGCGAATTTCGACGTAATTTTCGGAGTGGAAGTTTATGGCGAAATGACGTATTTTTTATGGAATACTACATTTAATTATAGCTACTTAATTATTGAACATCAATTTTTAAAGTTTTAACTGAATTATGCAAATTTTTTAAAATAAATTCCCAGTCGACCAGTAAACCTATACTTTTTTCTTTATATAAAGTTGTTTAAACTTATTTCCATTAGGAAGATTTAAAAAAAATCACTTCGCCAGCTTGTTTTTTCACTTTTATTTTTAAGAAAATCTCATTCTTCTGGCCATTTTTGTTGACAGGGGAATGACGAATACATTGGAAACTCCCTTAGAGATAAATTTAAGTTCTTGCCTTTAAGAATATGACATTCATCAAGAGTTGGTATTTAAAGTAAACGTAAAAAACGCAAACAAAATTTTAAAATAAATTTCACTTTGTGTTTTAAAGCAAAACAGGGTAATGACCAATATGCTCATTTGGAAGGACACAAAACAATATATTCATTTTGTAAATATGTATAGCTACTGAAGTACCTACAACATGTGGACGAAGTTCATATAGATCTTATTTTTTTTGGCAAAAATTAAAATGATTGTTTTATATTTCTTAATGTAATTGATTAACTTTATAAAAATTATTATTATTTTTGCAAAAATTAAAAAAAAAACCCAAAAAATAATTTGTTTGTATTTTTTGTATTATTATTATTACGGTCTCTGATAATACATAATATGTATATGTATAACTGCCGCAGACAGCAGTTCTTGGTTACACCTTTTTAATAATACAGATGTTAACGAATAAATAAATAAATAACATTGCGATAAAGTTAAACAAAAATATTTAACAAAGAATGCAAACAAAGATTTTAAGAGATTTTTTTTTTGAAGATTGCACCAAGAAGTAAATAAATTAACTGTAAGTAAAAGCGATATTAATTGTACGTGTCTGATTTGTTTTTGCACGTTTATATTTAATTTTCTTATTAATATATGTTTTTTCTTAAAGAATAATAAAAAAATCTACAAAATAAACGCATGCATCACCGCTCAAATGAGTGTATGTCGGGTTTTCTAAAAAGTATCAACGTATAGTTGCACAAAAAAAATTTCGTACACACATATGTATACATATGTAGTTCATATACGGTAATTTGTTTTAAATATGTATTCTATTAAAAGGGGTTTTCAAGGTACACTAATAAAGTTTAAGGCGAATTCAAAAAATTCTGCATTTCCTTTTTGAGCTTGAGAAATTTTTTTTTAAAAAATTTTTAATTGCATACAAAATTAATAAATATGACATTCACTTTCTCAAATATTTATAATCAGCTGAGCCCTATAAATTACCTGTATTAGTGTACCCTGGGGGCTTCATATAAAAAAATATAGCTCTAAAAAATAAAATCTATTTCACTTCATTGTTTGCCAATAAATATTAGAAAATAAAAAATTACTTTAAAGTTTGTCGCCTGTCTGTTCTTGTAAAAAATTGAAAAAACAAACAATAACATTAAGAAAAAATTAGTCTAAATCTAAATTTTAAAGTTTAAAGTATGTAAAACATTTTAACAGAAAAAACATTTGAAATTAAATATTGTATCCTAGATTTCCTATACAAATTTTATATAATTTTTCTTATTTCACTTAAAAAATATATATGTATATATAACTTTTACATTGTACGTTTACTTTTCTTGCCGACTGCATCTTGTTTATCTTACATGCATTCATTCATTTGTGACATGTTTATTTAATAGTTGTTGTTGCTATTGATGATGACATGGTAAGAACACTTTTACTCTTTTGTTGTGTTTGTTATGATATTATCAAAATATGTTTTTTTTTTGTTATTAAAGCTTCTTTGTTTAGGTCTGTGAAGTAAGTTCGTTTCTTAACAAATTGTTTTAATGTTAATTAAATTCTGAGGAATGTACATTTTAATTTTATCTTAAATAATCATTGTTTTAATGACTTTGAACTTTCTTAGATAACAATGATAGCAAACAAGTAGAAGCAGCATATTGGGATTTGCCAATTCTTAATTGCCCTTTGCGAAGGCACAATATACCATTATTTTTTTGCCTTAAGCTATGCTGCACTATTTTCTTTTTTCCTAAATAATAAAGTGTCGCTGGTATGGTTAATTAAAAAAATTATATGTTAATAACAATAATGTATACTACTTCCAAGTTTTTTACTTTTTCCTGCTTCAATTTTTTAAATCGTTCAGAATAAAAGCAAAAAACTAGTTTAAAGTGAATATGTATCTACATTAGGGTGGGTTAATTTGTATAGGCGAAAAACATTCTGATCAATCGCATCACAAACATCAAATTTATAGCAAATTTAAAAAAAAAAACTTTTCAAAAGTAAGCATATGTCAAAACCAAATCCTTTTCTTCGCAAATGCACATAAAGATTTAATGAACACTAAAAAAAAATTTTATAAATTACTGAAAAAATCTCTAAATTCTTTTATTTATTTTCTTTTTTTTTTATATCAATTTAAAGAAATGCTTAAATGTAGCAGTCGCAAAATAATACAATGCACAATGGGACAGAATTAATTTTTTTAATAATTTAGCCATTTTTAAATCGCTTATCCGATCGACATAAAACAGTAGGTGAGCCAAGCAGAAGAAGAGTTTTCGAGTTTATGCTTTTAGAAAGACATCCCCTCCTAGCTCAGGGGCAGCGCTATAAAGTCGTAAAGGGGGCACCTTGGACATAAGCAATTTTTTAAAGCTTGCCATTTTTTTTGTTATTTATCATAAGTTTTTTTCATACTTAAAAGAAGCTTTAAGATTTAAAAATAAACATGCAAAGATGTGATATTCAAATAATTAATAAGTTATACCCTTTTAAAAATTTAAATTTCGAAATTTGTAAGACCCTGGTCCAATTTTTTCGAAACATCGGATCTTATTTATTATCGATTTTCCTGAAGTATTTCCTGTAAGTTAGACAAGAAAAATTTGTAGGAGTCAATAGAAAATAATATGACAACACTTTTCCGAATTTTAAAATACAGAATATTGAATCTTACAACAACAAACGAGTTAAATTTTCCACAATTTTTGCCCGAAAAGGGACCTTCATTTCTTTTTCTTTACAAAAAACTTACTTTAGGGATTTCGTTAGGTTTTTATAGGAATTGTGGGATTTTCTGTTCTTAATATATTTTTTATTTCCCATTTTATTTTTACGCGCAGGATAAAATATGATCAAAGACTTTTAGCAAATTTTTTTTAGAGTTTTGGGTAGATTACGTTATTGCTATACGACTTTTGACAAAAAAGAAACATGACCCACCCTAATGTATGTACATAAGTAGATATGTTATAGTTTTATAAAAGATCTACCGCAAACTATACACAAACCGGCAGATATTCATGTTTTAATGTTATCTATACTATAGTTCTATGGCTATTTAAATGACCCACTATAAGTTAAACGAAAAAAATATACATCCATACATGTATATTTTTTATGTGAAATTTAATCGCAATTATAATCAACAAGCTTGAATTCAGCTTAATTAGATTTGACAAACCATAGTTGAACTTTATGTACATCATTTTTTTATTAATAACCATATTTGCAAATTATACATTTAACAGCACTATTGGCATATTAATGGTATGTTGGATACTTTACCAGAGACGCAACATGGCGTTTTCTAGGCTTTCGACTTTTTAAAGTAAAATGTTGATATAACTTTCGACGATTTGTTTACAAAAAAATTTTACTATAATCAATAAATTTTTACTGTCTGATTTATTCGATTAAGAAATCAGTACCTGAAACAAATTTGGCGACGTTTTTTTTTGTAAGAGTTTTTTTAAGTGAATTGCAGAGTTTTATTCTATCGAAAGATTTTATTTTTATACCCTTTTAATAGTGATAAGGGTATATATCAGTTTGTCAGTCCGCATGTAATTTCTACAATATTCCCTTATAAATAGGGAAGTCATATAGCCACGTCGGCCTTGTCCGTCTGTGTGTCTGTTAAAATCAAGTTTCCGGAACCAAATAAAGTCGCACGGAGAGCATTTTGATACTTGAAATCAGCAAAACCGGTTAACTGCAGACAAAGATACAAGCAAAATCCCAAAATTACCAATTTTTTAGGAAAAAATCCGTGCATATATCCTTATATTTCTCAGTAAATACAGCAACTCTTGGCACAAGGCCTGGCACGGATACTTTCAAGATGGGGACCTAAAATAGGGATTTTTATTATAGGAGCAGAGAAAGTGCGCTTAATTTGAGAAACTATGACAGCTAAGGACTTAAAACTGCAAAGTAGTTCTAGTATAATACGTATGTACATTATAAAGAATGGTTGGGTTAGAGGAGGGAGACCGGTAACGCCCATACAAATGTACAATTCTACCCAATTTTTGAGACGCCACATTTCAAAAACCATAAAAGCTATCGACTTTAAATTTCCCAAAAAAGTTATTGTACAAAAATGCCTTTATTTTAGAAAATATATTACTTTAAGAGGAGGAGGAGTGGTGGCCCCCATACAAATAAACATTTTTTTTTAAGTTTGATACGCTATATCTTAGAAACTGTAACAACAACTCGACTCCAAATGCCCTACAAGAAGTATTTGTACAACAAGGCCTACATTTTTGAAAATTTGGAAAACATACTATTTGGATAGAAGGAGGGGGAGTGGTGGTCCCCATACAAATGAACTTTTTTTTAATGTTTGATACGCTATATCTTAGAAACTGTAACAGCTATCGACTCCAAATGCCCTACAAGAAGTATTTGTACAACAAGGCCTACATTTTTGAAAAATAATTAGTTTGATAGAAGCAGGGGAAAGGGAATCCCCTACATAAATCAACAATTTTTAGGAAATTTTTAATAAGCTATATCTCGGAAACTTTTACAGCTATCAACTTTAAATTTACCCCAAAAATTTACTGTGCAGCAATGCCGGGAAAAATTAATCAAAAAGGAGCAGGGGAAGCGGTAAGCCCCATGCAAACGAAATATGTTTATTAAACTTTTGATATGCTATATCTTGAAAACTACCGACTTTAAGGTTCAATTATATGTGACTAACCATAACGCCATAACCACAACCGTTGCCATAAAAACCAAAACTCAATTGGTTTCTATGGTTATGGTTATGGTTATGGCGTAATTGTAAGCCACCTATATTTAAATACAGTGTTGGCCATAAGTTTGGTTCGAACAGCTGTTTACTGTGGTATGGTTAAGTGACGTATATATGAACCTTTAAGTTTCTTACAAAAAGTAATTATGTCGCAATGAAAACATGTTGGAAAAAAAAATTAAATAAAGGCAGGGGAAGAGGAAACCCCAAATACAAGTGAAAAAAAGATGCAAAGGCACAAAATAATTTTATTATAATATATGCGGCTCAAAAGCAACTTGGATAGATCAGATGGCTGGGTATACAAATAGATTAGTGTGAAAGGTATAAAAGATTCGGCATAGCTGAAAAAAGCATTCTTGTTTATACAGGCTTTACAAACTTTTTTATTATTTTTTTTTTTTTATTTCAGTTTTTTTAAACATCTGTAACATGTAGGGTAACTACAAATTCGTTTATTTGATACAATTATTTTTTTATTAGTTTTTTTTAGCACTGACTTTGAGTTTCTTTTTAAAATTAATATTGTTGGCGTTGGTATTTACTCATAAATGCGGAATTTACTGTGTGTGATCTTTTTCATTTATGGCTGCACTTAAATTGTTCCTTAAATTTGCACGAAAATCATAAAAAAAACCCCTCTTCATATCACTTGACAACACTTGTATGGCTGCTAATTGCTCTTTTTTAAAGTGTAATTATTATGTTGTTGTCACATACATATGTATGTATGTATAATGTATGCTGTCAGTAAATAAGTTTTAAAAAAATAAATAATTAATTTATTGTTTATGTTGTTAAAATTAAAAAAAAATTGCTGACAAAATATTAAACTTTATGGTGTATAAAGTGCATAAGTAGGAAACTTTTAGCAATGGAAATTTTCTTTTTAGTACATACATATATGTATGTATACATATACGTACTTACATCTGTAGTACAAATTTATTAAATTAATGTATTAATTAATTACTTTTCATAAGCAAAGAGATTTCTGAAAGGTGACTACTGTGCTGTTTTTCGATGCAGAGTAGTGATCGTCTTGGACAATTAATATGTATTTTGTTATTGCAAACAAAAACAAAATACACATAAATCTGGGGCCAAATCGTCGCATTCGATTCGAATCGAAATTTCATTCGATCGATCGAGTTGTCAATGCTTTGAGTATACCCAGCATACCATTATCGGAGCGCTCTTACATATGAGCTCATATATGAGCGATTTTATAAGCTTCTGTGAGTGTTTCCTGCGTGCATATTTCTGAGCTCATAAACGATCGATTTTATGTGCTTTTTATGAGTAATTTCTGCACTCTGACAGATAACGGTAAATTCCAGCTAAGCAGAAGAAAGAAGTTGCTCAAATTGATTCATTAGTGAATATTTTTGAAAGCGTAAAGACAAAATTGTGAGTTATCTTATAATAAATACAAAAATAATACATAATTGAAATAATGAAAAGAGCAAACTAAAAAAAAAGATAATTAATAATAAGTGAACTTCGTTCAAACCAATTAAGAAAAGAAAATCCAGCATGTAGTATTTAAAATAATAGTGTTGTTGAAGAAAATAGTGAGAGTGAACGTATTTTAGAAAGAGAGAGTGTAAACGAAAACTGGAATAAGAGCTCAAAATGCGTTTAAAAAAAAGAGTCATAAAATACTCTTTTATGCATAAAATTTAGAGCTCTTTCATGAGTGACCAGTTTAGTGGAAAAAGCCACTAAAAAATGAGCGTTTTATGACTGTTTATGATTATTTTATGAACTATTTATGAGCGTCAGCGTTCCGACAAAAGAGTCTTTATGAGCTCATTTAGAGCGCATATGGTATGCTGGGTAGGAATTCTAATAAGAATTTTTAAATTTCGATTCGAGTCGAATGCGACGATTTGGCCCCTGGACTAAATTATACGAACCTTATTCCAAAAAAAATATTTTTACAATTAGCAAAAACACAAATATATGTTTGTATATAAAAACACTTGCCCAGTTTTTTTTTTTTTAATATTTTTTAAAATTAGGATTAAAATTAATACAGACCAACAAAATTTTATGTATAAAAAGGGTTTTTAACGAAATTTTTATTTAAAATCAGTATTGGAAGTCTGCTTTAAATTAAAAAAAAATTTTATTTTGGGTATGATCGTAACAATATATTTTAAGTTATTAAGTTATTCGGCTGTGCCGAATGTTTTATACCCTTTACATTGGCCTTTTTGTACCCCCAGTGATCCCAAGGTGTTTTTAATGTTTTTGTAATGAAACAAATTTACTTTGTGATAGGTTTAAAGTCAATAGCTGTTATAGCTTCTAAACTAAAAAGACACCGAAAACTTCATAAAATTGGTCTGCTTGTACGGGGTATTATACAACTTTACTTCTACTCCCACCTATTTTTTTTTTAAAGTAGATGTTATCTTAAACTACCTCGTATCAGCGCATTCCTAATCGAGTAACTTTTTTTTCAGAATGTACACATTATAAACGAATTTCTTTGTAGCAGGTTGTAGTAGATAACTCCTTTGCACTTGTTTTTTTTTTTTTTTGAAATGGAGACCTCATACTAGGATTGCCTTGTAGCCGGTTTGAGGTCAGTAGTTGCAATAGTCACTCATTCTGCTCCTAACCAAGCAAGTTTTTTTTTCCAAAATGTACATATAAACTAGAACTACTTGATATCAGATTCAAAGTCGACAGCTGTTAAATTTTCAGAAATATAAGGTGAATTAAAACTTTCCAAAATATTCCCGTTGGAATGGGTCTCTCACTACAACAAATTTTTAATTTTAAATATGGAAATCATAAATCTACCCTACGGGGAAGTGATCTGGTCCAAGACTATTGACGTGAACGGTTCCTTAGAGTCACTTTTACACTGCGTTGTCATTAGATGGGGCAATTGATTCAAAACTAACACCTCAGAACGGGCTACAGGTCAATCCTATATAAGCGAATTTTGCATTAATTGTTTAAAATCCTGTTCAATATACTTTGTTGGTATTTACGCGCGTGTGTGTGTATATATAAAAAGATGTATGTTTATGTGTAGGGACCAGTAGTCTATATTTTCCCCTAACCTCTTTAAAAACTTTTAACCAGTTACTTGATGTGTGCCTTTTTAACCGATCACGACCAATAACTTTCCAATTCAAGTTTTGTACCTGTAACAGGACGTGTACGACCAATTGACACCCATTTCCCGCAGGGTACCTTAAAGCAGTTTGTAAGCCAAAAGGTGTAACGGTTCCAGTGATATATCATTTTAAAATTTTATAAAATTGGCCAGCAATCCCCTATTTCTCATCATATTTTTCCCCCGAATGTGGATACCCTGCAAAAAATATTTGACAAAATTTAGCTGAAATGGATAAGTTACAACATGGTCAAACAAGAACTTGTTGTTAAGCGAAAAGTGTTGGTTTTTTGACGGCCTCTCATTTTGAGTTGCCGTAGTTGTAAAACTAATTCTTTATTGGGTACCGTAGAATAGTTTTGAAACTGTTTCCATGTAATGCAAAAATGCTTCAGCCCCAGCACATAATAATGTGTAATGAACCATGTTTTATACATACAATTTGAGTTGCTTTGGAGTAGTCCTAATCCTCTATGGGCTAGTTGGGTTGTCTGCAGGGTATTGTAGTACAATTACTTTGTAGTAGATTTAAGGTCGCTAGCGGTTATAATTTCCGAGATATTTTTATTTATTTCATTCATATATTGATTTAAAAATTTTAAAAATTTGGTTCGTTTGTTTGGAGGATACCACTCCTATTGCTCTTATTTTAACAATTTCTAAAATTAAAAAAAAAAGATTGTATTAAGCAGGTTTTTATTTACAAACTGTTTTATTTTTTTTGAGATATTTTGTAACCAAAATTTTAATAAAATTGTCTGTTTGTATGGGTGCTCCTATCTAATCAATTTTTTATGAGGATGAAAACGAATATTACAGAACATACAATCAGAATGCCTAACTGATCCACATGAATACTTATTACTATGTAAGGAGTATCATAAATCCAACAAAAAACTAATCAAACACTTCTCATCTCAAAGTTTTGCAACATTTAGGCAGTATTAATCTTAAAAATAAAAATTAAGACAACCACAACACAATAAATATATTTTCAATGGCAGTCTGTGGTCAACCAAAGACAACTTCAAGCTATAACTATGATTTTTAATAAAAATTTTTGCGGTGTCATAAGAATAAACCCAAAAACCTCTAACGTCTTGTTTTTTGCTTTTTTGTCAATAATTTTGTAAGTTGAAATATTTAAACTAAATACATATATAATCTTAAATTATTTACGGTTTACAATATTATTAAAGAATATAAATAACTAAGCTAAGCAGATGGACAGACGGACTAACTAAGTTTGCGTTTAAAAGGCGGTCAAGCGCAAAGCTTCTGTTTAGGTGAAAGTATTTTGTTAACAAAATGATTTAAAACAAATTTTAATTAAAAAATTAAACAAAAGTTTAAGAATCATGATTTATTACAGCAACATCTTTATTACCAAGGTTGCCAAATGGGACTAGTTTTTTTAAATTCTGGGATTTGGGATTCTAATATATAAAAACCTGGGATCCTGGAAAAATCTCAAATAAAAATAATAATTTTTTTGATTTTTATTTCTTTTGCCAAAAAAACTATAATTATTTTTTGACTTTAATTTTTTGGACAGAAATAATTATTATTTTTAAGATTATATATATAAAAATAAATTTTTTTAAAATAATAATCGTCATTTTCTGATTATTAATTCCAAATAAAAATACAACAATTATTTCTGTAAAAAAAACCAAAATCAAAAATTAATTATAATTTTTTGCAAAAAATATAAAAATAAAAAATTCAAATAGAGCTTGATTTTTAGAAAATTTTGCTTAATGCCATAAAGACGCTTCAAAATCCTTGTTCCAATTTGTTTTCTTTAAAAATTTGTAAATAATTATTTTTTGCAGCCCCTGATTTTAATTCATTAATACAAAAGTATCTGAAATACCTTTAAAGCTGGGTCTTCATTAGCCATCGAAGAAGAGCCTACTTTTTTACATCCTTCGTCTAGCAACACAAATTTTTAATGGAAGTAATTTTATGAAAAATTTCATCGTGTAAGTCCGGTAAAAGTATTTTCTTTCGTGTAATATATGCTTTAAATTTTAGTTTTAGAGAATAAAGGGATTTTTTGGGATTTTTAGGGCTGAAAAATCCCTGGAATTTCGGGATTGTGATCCTGGGATTGGCTTCCCTATTTATAACACCATTTACACAAAACATACCAGTACATTCATAAGTATTAAAACAAATATAATAAATCTTTTTATCTTTAAAAAGACAGGTAAGTAAATTAGCCTTGTGCGATTGATGAATTAGGTATTCCAAAAGCTCCTGATGTCCTACCTACCCCAAGGTAAGTAATATCAACATAGCAAAATTATTAAGAAAACTTTTGGTACTAAACAACCATTAATATCTGCTTATAGATGACGGAAATTTGATTATTTTAAATCTCTTTAAAATATGAGCTTCTTAATCTAAGGCTTGAATCATTTAGGGAAAAATATCATTCATTAAGTTGATCAATTGCTAGAGGGTGTGTAAGATCCGGTACATTTAAATACATCATTCCCATTGAGTTTTATTTAGTTTGTTTTTTAACATATTTTTTTGGTTAAATATTTGTTTTTTTTTCTTCTTTTTTTTCGTGGTTGTTTCAGTTGTCTTACAAAATATTAAAACTTTTTTTAATGCTCTTTACAACTAATTTAGTTTTAGTGTTTGAAGCTACATTGTTTTGAATTTGAAAAATGATTCATTTACATATGTCTGTAAGTACATGTGTACCTAAACATACTTTGGTACTCATTAATCTTAAAATGCAGACTTCCGCTTTTTGAAAAATTTTTATTAAAATTCTAAAAAATTCGGTGATAATTTTTTTCGATTTATATTGAGTTTTCTTAGAGATCGCACTATTTGTGTTATAGATGGGATCTCTTTCAATGAGTTCGAAATCCATTTAGGGGGTATTACAAGACCCCATCCTCTCTCCTACTCTACTTTGTCTTTCTTAATGAATTCTAGGATAGACTTCAAATCCCATATATTCCCTTTGCAGACTACAGCACAGCAGCATATGCTATTCATACTCATTTCAATAGATGCCTAGATCTTTAGAGATTGGAGCTATGAGACAGAGTAGAAATGACAAACTTAACCGTTCTCTGATCTCCGATTGGAGCCTTGCGAACAGGGTCGATTTTAATGTTAGTAATACAAAATACTGTTCTTTGCACAAATAAACACACAACAAACTATGCTGTATTAATTAATGATATAAATGTTGAGGAGACAGTTGCTCAGGTTGTTTTGTGTCGAAAAAAGCATCCAAGTGCCTTGATTTTTTTACTTAAAGCCATTTGAGTTTTTATATCATCAATATCCAACCCAAAATGGAGTACAACTCTTATGTACCGGCTGGTACTCCAAAGCCTTTTTTTAAAGCTACCTAACCGCGTAAAGGAACGGGTGATGGTACTTTATTGGTGACTTGATTCATTAGGGCACTGTCAGAATGTGGGATGTGTTTTACTGTTGTATCGATATTATAATTGAATGTGCTCTGAAGAAACCAGGGAACTTGTTCTTGAGACCCGGTTCTTTGTGCAAGACACGCGTCAATCGTGATCAACAGGCCTTAATGTCATATTTTTAGAATTTTAATTTTATTATATCTTTTGGGATGTGCCATGTTGAATGAGTCAGTCAGTCAATCATTAACGCTGTTAATTTTTGAGAAAATTTAGTGAGGTTTTTTGGCCAATTTATAATTCTCTAATCAACAAAAAAAAAAAATGAGTGAAAGTCAATTAAGAAGAGAACACATTTTTTTATGACAGTTTACTCTTTACATTTATGTTCGTGTGTGCGTTTGCATAAATATCTATGATAATCATTTTCGTTAATAATAAACACCGTAATTGTGTAAAATGAAATTATCACTTCTCCTCATTAAATTAAATCAAATTTATCAACTATTTTAATAACATTTTGTCTAGATTTTTGTTAGTTTAGGCGAGTGAATGAATACATACTACATCATTACAATTTGGACTTTAAAACACATAAAAATTCGCAAATTGTTTTTTTTTTTTGTTATTTATATGGGGATAGTTAAAGTATACAAATCTATGAAATACGATTAGTAGGTATGTGCAAGTGGTATGTATGTTTAGTTCTCTTTTTGTCTCTAATATAAGTGTTTAAATATATACCAAGTGGATTTTATTAAAATTTCCGCTAAACCAAATAAATCTGCGCTCTATGCAGCACATACATAGGTATATACATACATACATGTATGTACATAAAGCTTATGTGTGGACTGAAAAGCCAAGAACCTACTTAAATTATTGGAAAATTAAAATGACTGGAATATGTATATTTGATCCAAAACACAATCGAGGTTTTTAACAATATAAATTTATATGTATAAGTGTTTCTGTTTACACAAGAAATTATTGCTGCAATTTTTCCTAAATTTTCTTAAGATATTGCAATCTTATGCATACATGGAGATTTTGTTTTAAAAATTTTTTTACATTAAGTACAAGCAAAATCAAGTACACGCAGGTGTGTACACTTTATCAAACGTATGCGTTTGTGAAATCATAATTTTAGAAACTAAATACAAATTTATTTTTTTTTTTATAAATTTTTCAATATTTTTTTTTATTTTATAAAGATTATTGAAATATTTTTTTGAATATTTATTTATAAAATATTTTGTTATAAAGCCGTTTTGTCTAGATTTTAGTGTAATTTTTCATAGATGAAAATAAAATTAAATCGTTTGCAATTGTTAAGTAGACCGTATAAGTTTGAAAGTATGTTGAATTACTTATTATTTTGCTGTACATATTTCTATTTATTTTATTTTGTATTTTTATTATACCCTTCACACAAGTGATAAGGGTATATATAAGTTTGTCATTCCGTTTGTAATTTCTTTAACATCGCCCTCAGACCCCATAAAGTATATATTTTCTTGGTCCCTATAGATAGGGAAGTCGATTTGGTGATGTTCGTCTGTCCGTTTTATGGTTGAAATTAACTTTTTTTAGACCCCCGATCTCCCATAGACCCGTTAGTGGTATCAAACTATCAGAAATGTCTGCGAGCAAATTGCTATTGAAACCCAGCAAAACTGTCTGATAACTGTCCCAGATATAACCTAAAATCTAAGACTACCTTTTATTTCTACCGTTTATTTCTTTAAAATTTTTACATAAAAACCTCTGCAACTGCCCTGCAGTTGTCCATACCCGGGTGCAATGTAAGACCGACTTCCATTAAGTTTTCTCCACAAAAATTTTTTTTGCAACAAACTTTTACCCTGTTTAACAGGGCTGCCATACAAAGTTTATTTAAAAAAAAATTTTAAGTCGCTCCCACACCTTACAGGGCGTTGCAGCAAAGGTTGAACGTTAGACCGATCCCAATTAATTATTCCTCCCAAGAAATTTTGTGAAACATAATTACCCCCTATCTCCAGCCACTGGCATGGTTGCCATACAATATTTAAAAAATAAGGTAAAACCCCCTACAACTTCTCCGGAGTTGCCCCTAGAGAGATATAATGTATGACAGACCCCCATTAGTTTTCCCTCTCAAACATATTTTTGAAGCACACCCGCTATCCCCATCACCTAAGGAGGCTGCAATACAAAATTTACATAAATGATGTAAAAACGACCATAACTTCTCCAGAGAAATAAAGTGTAAGACCGACTACCATTAGTTTCCCTTCCCAAAGATATTCCTAGAATATACTTACTCCCTATCCCATACAGAATTAGGTAAAGCTGCAACAAATCACCCCCTACAGCTTCCAGAGTGCCCGTGTATAGGTTAAATGTAGGACTGACCCCAACTCATTTTTCCTTGCTAACATTTTATAGAACATACTTACCCCCTAAGGGGGTTGCCATACAAAATTTGAAAGAAATAGGGTAAAACGCCTTCAACTTCCCTACACCTCAAGAGGGTTAAAATATAACACCGACCCCTACTGCAAAATTAGAAAAATTTCTAATAAAAAAATGGATTAAAATAAAAAAAGTTCCGGGTTTCGAAGGTCTAATATGAAGGGTATTTCAGATTCGGCACAGCTTGTTTTTTTATTTTTAAAAGTAAAAAAATGTATTCACAAATATGTTTTCATATAATGCTTAAATTTTTGATCAATATTTTTGGTAATATTTATGTACATACATATGTATATATGTTTTATGTGCTGAAAGTAGTCAAAAACTGAACTTTGTAATAATATTTTATTCTTTTAAACAAAAGTTAATACAAAAATATTTAATACATTAATGTTTTTTTTTTCAAATATTTAGTAAGGCATTTTAAAACTATTTCATTCTATAGAAGAAATAACAAGTATTATACCTACCAAGTTAGAAGGTTCCGAATATTGTGTAATTCACATATTACACACATACTTTTGTACACAGAGGAAACAAATTCAGTTATGATCACCAATGTTTACGGAAAAAAAATGGCAACCGATATCAAGTTTGTTATTTACATACAAACTTGATATCGGATTGAAGGATTGCTAAATTTCTAAAACTACTTTCATGAAATTTTATGTTTCTAGAAGAGAAGTTTTAAAATTGTATAAATTCCATGAGAGTAATTTTATTAAATATTTCATTGTGTAAGTACAGGTTTTGATAATTGATACTTTGTTTACACGTTGGAATTTTTCATGAAATACCTTTCTTAAAATTAAGACTGAAAAGTTACAGCTTTTGAATCATGTTGATACGAAATAAAATTTCCAGTTTACCATCCCTGCTTGTTGCGGAGTCTTTAAAGTCAGTAAACGAATTAAAGAAAATTTTGTTTTGGATAAGAACAGGGGGACAAATGCATACGTTTTTGCTTAATAAAGCTTGAGGCAGGGCATGCCAATGTGTTAATGAAGGGGAACAATAAAAAAATGTTTACTACTGGCCCAGAGTTGTCTTGAAATGTTTTGTTATATTAATTAAACCTTATATCCAGAGGATTTGAAAAATTATTTGAGGTCCTCATTACTTATCGGATACATTACCGCTTCATAGAAACAGTTCTTATTTTCTAATAATTCTTCTATACACAAACTTCAATGGACAAATAGTGAAATTTCAAAAAACCTACAAAAATTGGATTATAAATCTAACCTTCAACACATTTTGATAATACTTAGGAGCTATACAGAGACAGTTTAAGTGTCCAACCATAATCCAAAGAGAAGGTTAATTCTAACTGGGGCAGATAACACAAAAAACCTGTAAATACACGTATAGCTCTGAGGCAGAAGTAATAACAAGACTGGGTCTCTTGGCTTAAGACCCGGAGGTTAAACCGACTATGTTCTCCCAAGTCACAGCCCAGTCCTACAAGAAGAGGTCCGAGCTTTTACGGAATGTTTGTCCAAGTCTACACATCAGTAACAATAGTCTAATTAGGTCAATAATGTCCAAAAGTACCAAGCCCAGGACAATTATGGAATGTAAGAGGATGGTTACTGACTGCTAGAAACGTGAGTAGGCATAATATGAGTGCCTGCATATCACGGGGTAATCGGAAATAAACAAGGAAATAGTTAGGGGATTAGAGCGAGGGGAAGAAGCGTTTAATAAGTTGGCAGAATCTGCACTTGCTCTTTTATTGGAGCGTGCAAGGAATAAATTTGTATACTGTGCATCGTGAGACAGATACACATTTACTGGATTTGGGGACATAGAGTTATTAAGTGAAATAAGATAAAGGAAATGGAGTTTGTGCTCCACGAAAGTTCTACAGCAAAAGTCAATGCTCTACGGTAAGGACAAGGGGCACGAAAGCGAATGTAAATACTATGGAACAGCGGTTCATGCCATAAAAACAAATCGACTGTGCCAGCTAAAATTGCAGGTTCTGTGGTGTATCGGAAAATAGGCTCAATTCCAAAACGCAGTTTGCTTTGCATCACAAAATTTTAAGTTTTTCCTGAAAGCAAAGATGAGGTTTTTGATAATATCTTCTACTTCCAAATGAGTGTTTACAGCTATATTAATATCTTGGAAGCAAAAAACGTTGTCAAAATTGTAAGGAGTGTGTAAGGGAAAAAGTTGAAAATTTGTAATGCAAAGCATACTGCGTTTTGGAATTCAGCCATAGTCAAAATGTTGAGCATATTCAGTGTCACTGTTCAGCGCTCGTGCGCTCCAAAGCAAACTGCCTAAGAAGTGTTGATCACCCTGAATTTCATTAAATCGAATTAGTTAAACTGGTTATCGTTTCTTTTTGTCTGGTAGCACTAAGGACCCAAAGGGTCTATGCGCGATCTTCAGAGCAAGCCAGTTTTACCCAACCTAATATTCACACTTAGAGTGACACATGCAGTTTTTCCCCAGGGTTCTTAATTTAAAGAGCTTTATCTTTAATAAATACTGTAATTTTAGGTAGAAGTAAAATATAAATAAAGTTCGCTCTATTTTGGAAGTTCTATTGTTTTCTCTGTTTCCTTTTAATTCTAATTTTCTTAACTATAAAAATATACTTTGAATAAGTACATACAACTTCTTTAGGAACTTATCAATATTTTGTTGCCTGCAACTTTTTTTAGACACTTGCTACTTTGCACGATTCTTGAATTCATTGAAATTTTGTCTTACAATTTTTCACACATAATAAAAATATAAATTTTCTACACAGTAAGTGTGCTCAGTTTACACACATAATTAAAGTATATACTTTAAACCTTTCTTCAATCAGATATTATTAGGTTTTTAAAAATTTTCAAGAAAATATTTTTCGAAGAAAACAGAAATAATAGGAAAATGCGTGAAAATTAAAATAAAGTACCACACCAATTCACACATAGGCGGACAAAACACTTCTGTGTGTGTGTGTGTGTTTACCGATTGCATACAAAATCATTTTCCCTACAAAAACAAACACCTGTTAAATCACGATTATAGAGAATACCATCGAAAGAGTGCAATATAGATTTTGTAAACATAACAGTGATGCCATTCGGTTATATTTTTTGCATTATTTAACAACCTTTGTATACAGTTTATGTATTAGGATAATTCCATACAAAACGTTCCTAAATAGGAGAAAAGTATTAATTTAGTTTTGTTTAACAAAACCAAAATAAATATTGGATAGATTAAAAGTTAAAATTAATTAAAACTTAGCAAACATTTATTTTTAATTTTTTTTTGGTTTTTTTAATTAAATGTGTTTAATAGACAGCAAATAAATAAAAATGTATTTAATAATTTTTGTTTTTAATTAATGTTTTCCAATAAACAACAATTACATTTTAAAATTACAAATATATAATTACTTAATATTTATATTGTCTCCGACAAAATAAATAAATAAATAAATAAATAAGTAATTAAAAAATATAAAATAAATAAATATGCTCTTAATTAGTTTTTCTTAAATATAAACATTATAACTGATCGATGTTGACAAATACTTAATATGTACTTGAAAAATTTTTTTATTGTTTTCTGTAAAAAAAAATGCTAAAAATAAATTTCTAATATTTATGCCTTTTCTTGGCAATGTTTTCAATACTTTTTAAACAGTTTTATTTAAAAGAAATTAAAATGTAAGATTGTTTCAAGCAAGGCTGGAATATGGTTTCATATTTAAATCATTTGTGAGTAACAAAAAAAAAACTAAAAAGCAATATAAGCACCTTCCAGCTTGACAAACATGTCAAGTTTTACATAAATTCCTCCAGAATTATTTGATACTAACAAAAGTTTAAAAAGTATTTAAACCATTTTTTCAACAGTTTTATTATAAATAAAGATAAACACAGATGTTTAAACAAAATATTTTTGAAGTAAACTTTAAACAATTTTTTTATTTACATTGTGTTCCAACACAGAAACCAAGGTTACTACAAAAATTGTTTCCTTTATACGTAATTTTTTATTATATCAGAGTATTTTTTACACATTTTTGTAATAAAATGTTAATGTTTAAAAAATTTTTGAACTCTAATTGCAGACATATCCGATTGTTCTAAAATATATTTCATAACTCAAAATCAAACTCTTTTATGGCAAACTAATGAAATAATGGTATTTGAATGTTTAAAATTTAATAAAAAGATTTAATTATATATTAAGAACATTGTTGATATGCACAATATATTAAATAAAAATGTTTAATTATTGGTGATCAACAGGAAACCGCATATCCGGGGTCTGGGGGACGCATTAGGGCTAAATTTGTTCTAAGAAACTATTTGATTTTGGCTTAAAGTTTTTAGTGCATATTTTTGCCGTTACATGAACACAATTGCTTATTCTTATATTTTTTAAAGCTTGCATATGCCCTTGAATCTTACTGTTCCATTTTTTTTTATTTATTATTCTCTTCAATCTTACGTTACCATTTTTCGTTTATTATACTCTTTGCATAGTGACAAGGGCTTATATTGGCTTGTCAGTCTAATTGTATGTATGTATATACTACATGTTTTTGCAATTTCATAAACTATGTATAAACATACATATATTCTGGATGCTTAAAGAAAGGAAAGTAGATTATAGCATGCCCGTTTGTTGAAATCAATCTTCAGAGTTTAGTCTGACGGATCAAGCAAGATTGCTTTACTACATACTAAGATAAAAGAAAACCCTCATGATAACATTTTTTTAGGCAAACCCCATGCAAACGAATCATATTTATGAAATTTTTGACATGCTCTGTTACGAATCTATATCCATGCTATGAAAAAATTAAGATGGGCAGGAGTTAAGGAAGTGTTAACCCATACAAATGTAACAATTTTATTTAATTTTTGATAAAATGTATCGCCGAAATTGTTAAAGCTTTTGCATCCTGTCACCAAGTTGTTGTTTTTTTTTTTTTGAATAAAAAAAATATATTTAAACATTCCCTGTGTTTACCCATAAAATCTGTATACAATAATTTTTATAATTGGATTTTAAGAAAAATATTACTAAAGTATATTGTATATTTATAATGAATATCCGTGTTCCAAATATTCCTTCATCATATTAACACATTTATTTATTTATTTTTACCAAAAAGTTTTATTACTAATTTTTTCCTGTCCCTGAGTTTAATTGACATAATGTTTAAAAACCACTAATTAATTCCTGTTCATTAAAACTTTGAAAAGAAAACTAATTAACTTAGGGTAAATAGACAAAAATATAATATTTGCTTTTAATTTGTATATCTCAGCTGCTGTCTCAGGCACCTTAAATTAAGGAAGCGTTTTTATTAGAAGTTTTAAAATTACTTTTGTAAATTTTGTATATCATACATGTATTTATATTTTGTGATGTAATAAAAAAACAGTGCATAAAAAGTCATATATTTATAAACAGAAATTTTGGTTATTTGCCCCCAGAATCAATAAAAAGATCTTATATCTTTTAGGAAAGCATTTAAAATACAAAAAAAGTAATATTTTGTCAACACTGTTTTAATATATTAAATTTTAATGAATTTGTATATACGCCCTTATACGCATTAAATTTTTTTTTACTTGTAAAAAGGTTTTAAAACAGATTTTGTATAAAATTTTTGTAAACTTATGGCCAAAACGTTAAACTAAACCATCTTGTATTAAGATTAAGCTTTAAAACATAACTTAACATACGGCAACACTAGTAGCTATTGGGATTGTGATAATATATGGATAATATTTTTAACGGCAATTTTTCTACGGATAAAAGAGCGTATTTTGTAAGGTTTAAGAGCAAATTGTAAGAGTTTTACTTTGGTTTGCTTTTTAAGTACGGCTTAAGTGCATTTTTCTAGTGTAACTTTAGTAGACGTAAAAATAAATGTATTAATATCGGTTATTTTAAACGTGTAAGTCAAACAGTAAAGACTACGGTAACGGCTAAAGTTAATTTAAAAATTAAATAACGACCTACCTTACAAAATTTGCAATAATAAAATAAATTAAATAAAATTAATTTTATATATTTCTCAATAGTGACTACAATAATGACGGCGGCATTTAATGTTAAATCAACCTATTTTCCATTGAAAAAAATAATAAGAAAGTAAAGAAAATTTTCAAGTGTTTTAATATTAATAAAGAAAATATTATAAAAAAAAGTAAAAGAAAATCAATCAAAGAAATAGAAAAAAAAATTAAAGAAAATTGAGCAAACAAAAAGAAAATAGTAATAAAATTAAACGTTTAAGAGTGTGTCTAGATTTTTCCGGAATAAAGTTTAATCAAGAAGATATAAAATCTAAACGATTGTTTTTGTATAAAAAAATTTTGGTTTAACACGAATTAAGCAATTTACGGATTTTTTAAATCATAGTTTAAACAATCATTTATGTGACTCTTTGAGAAAATTAAAATAAAACCCCCAAAAATTATTTAAGCTACAATTCTCCTAATGATCGTTTAGGAGAGTTAAAAAAAACCAATAGTCAGTTGCGATTGGTATTCTCGGGCGTACGGTTAACGAATTTAAAAAGTATGTTTTAAAAACTATATTAAAAAAACAAAGTTTATATAAATAAAAAACGGTTCTATTAAAAATTTTTGGAAAAAAAATTTTAAGGAAAAATTAAAAAAAAAATTGTCTAAAAAATCGAAAAAAATTATTAACATTAAAAACATGTTTCTATTTTCAAAAAAATAAAGTTTTAAATATTTTAAATATTTTTTGTAACGAAAAAAGTAAAAATTTAAAAATATTTTTCAACATAAGTCCTTACAAAACCAGCTTTACCAGCTAATATATTGGATTATTTTCTATTTTTTTATTTTGTGTCTAACAATTTTTAATCAAGGTAAGTTTAACACAACCAATCGTAAAATTCCCAATATAAAAGACTTTCTTTTTTAAACACTTTTTCTATAAATACATACTTAAACACCAGATTTTAACACCTGTTTTACAACAATTACCT
Organism: Melanophora roralis; assembly: GCA_963583895.1. Taxonomy (NCBI): domain Eukaryota; kingdom Metazoa; phylum Arthropoda; class Insecta; order Diptera; family Rhinophoridae; genus Melanophora; species Melanophora roralis. The sequence continues at coordinate 11,796,104 of OY757191.1, read as the reverse complement.
GCTTGTCGTTTCCTTTTTTTTTACAAATTTTTACCTGTTGTTTTGGGTTGGTTTTACCAATTTGTACAATGGAAGAACTGCATTTAAAACATCATGGTAAATGACATAAAGATTTCCAATATTTATCAACAATCGTATTTTTATGCCTTTTACTGTAGGGGCTATTATTTACAACAACAACGAAAATAATAAAAGGAAAACCAAACCTTAGGTGTCATCAGGGATGCCACTATGAAGAAAATTTTTTTCAAGGCCATTTGTTTTTTCTATGTGAAAAGTAAAAAAAAAAATATGTTGAAAAAATTTAATTTAATTGGTAATATATATTTTAGAAATCTTAAATATTAAAATCCGAAATTTACCTTAAAACACCAAGTTTAACAAAAATACAAATCATATAAATGCAACATTTTAAAAGAAAAATAATTTTTGCTAATTTTTTTTTTTAATTTTTATTTAAATGTTGTCTTAAAATTAATTAAATTATTCCCGGAATTCCACCCTAATTTGAAAAAAATTTTAGTATAGACATTTCTGTATATTGAAATAGGGTTTTCGAAGCTCTGAGGATCAACATAGAAGTATCAATCTATTAGAAATATGCATAAATGCTTATATTGTCGAATATTGCCGAATCACTTTCTATATAAACGACTAAAATATGTATGAGCAAAAAGAAAAACATTAATTAAAAATTATTTAAACACTTTATTCTAAAAGAAACTAAAAAGTACAGCATACTTAAAGGCTTAACCAAATTTACCTCAATACATATGTACGTACAATGTGGGTTAATTAAAAAGTTTTTAATAAAATCTTTTTTTAGCCTGTTTTTTAATAGTTTAAGATTTGTTTATTAAAAAGCCTTTTTATTCTAAATTATAAAATTGTTTTTTTTTTTAACTTGTGTTGACCAGAATACAAGGGCATCCAGACGAATGTGCAGACATATTTAAATCGACTCAGATAGCGGTTCTAAATCTATCGCTATGCTTGAAGGTGGGTCTCAGACCATTATTTGTGGGCGTAACAAACATTTGCATAAACGCATAATACCCCTATCACGTATGTATGTGGCGCGGGTATAAAAAGTAAAGCATAATTAAAGGCTTTAAAAAACTTATCTCAACATATTGTGGTGGCCGATTAGTAAATAATCGCTTTCATAAATGGTTAAAACAATTAGGAAAAACTTGTCGGAACAGGTATAATTGTATTAACAAAATTTTGAAATTTTTTGCTCTGGTTTAGCCGAGTTTTTAAGTTTGGGGCTGAACTTTGTTTTTGATTACTCAAAAAAAAGAAAAAAATTACATTGATTGGAAGCTTTTGCTAAACTTAAAAAAACTATAAAACTTGACCCAACTATCACTAGACTGTAGCAAAACTTGTATATAAAGCAATTTTTTTCACGAAATTTTTAAATGTCACTTAATAAATTTAAATGCAAAATCAAGGTCATCTTAATTAGGCTTAATTTCATTATAACCATTTGGGCTTAATAATGTGTAAGAAGCTTTTTTAACCTTTACATGAGGATACGTTTGACATTACACCTGTAATGTATAAAGTATTCACTTGTAAGATGATTAAACAAATGCAAATCTTGGCCAAAGTCGTCTGTTAAAAGGCCCTCTGAACTCTTATGAATCCGTATTAAGTGTAACATCTATGCTTAATCGTTTTAATAAGCAAAAAATATTGAAAACTATTACATAATTATTTAATGGCATATCCCGAGTGATAAAAAAAATTTAGAACCTCTTTTTTCAAAATTAATGTATGTTGTTGTTGTTACTTTTGAATAAAAAATTTTGAAAGCTTCCGTCTTAAATCTAAACAAATAATATTGCATTCCTTAAGGCGCATTTTAAATTGCCTCTCCTATGAAGGGTTAAGCTATATGATATTCCTTTTTAGCAAATACAAGAACCATTCAGAAAAAAATCCATAAAAAATCCGATTTTAGCCTAAGTGAAATAAAAATTAAAAATAATAGAAAATTGGATGCAATCAATGCCATATCAATAATTTTTAAACTTTGTTTTCAATCGAATAAGTTTATTTTTGTTAAAACCTACGCATTGTTAAGGGTATAAAAGATTAAATGACTTCTACTTGATTTTCAAGTCAACTAATTAAAAGCACATTTAAAAAAGGTGTCAAAATTTATTTTGTATACATAAGTATGTAGTTAAACAAAAGGTTAATACGAAGTTCAAACGATTTTTTTATATAAAAAATTGACGACATATTAAAATTTTTGATCTGAAAGACAACACATCCAACTAAATTAGTCTGTATTTTTTCACTTTTTTGGGTGGTTGGGAACGTTTGTTTCAACTCTTATTTCTTAACATCCTTTAGGACTATATTATCTGCTTCTGATATTGGGGTTGCCAACATAACCGGCATGCAAAGTGCTTACCGAGATTTAAACGTGCATGTATTTAGGTTATACTTCTCATGGTCGGTCGTTAAAACCAATAAAGCGTGACAGAGGTTATAAATGATTGACTGTGGGAACAAGTGCCTGACTTGTTTATGCTTCACTCTCAAATTAGCCCCCGAAAATTTAACTAAAGGCATTCAAATCAAATCCAGCTTGACTACTACACTTTCCTTTTGTTGTCCTTAAAGTCTTTTGCTATAAACACATAGACAACAGCAGGCAACAGAGCTGCATGACTACAAAAGTTTCTATTCTACCTTGTTTTTTTTTTGTTTTTTGATTGAAATTTTATCCAATTAAAACCTTTTGAATGATTTTGTTGCATGGCTGAGTCAATTAGAAACTCGATTGGTAGCACTGTTATAAATTCTTATATATTTTCTCTCAGTTTTCTTATCTGCCGCCTACTACAATAAAAATAAATGATTAAACCGAACACGTCTGCAATTTCAAGCAAAAACTACTTTTAGACAAAAAGACCAATAGTTAAAAAGTCGGCTGCAACTTCACGAATTTATTTTTAACTTTTTCAGTTTTTATTCACATTGCATTTATAAATTTTTTTTAAATGTTTTAAAGATTTTTTTTTTAGTTTTCTTCTTTAAAACATTTGGTTTTGTTTACAAAATGTATGATATTTAATAAAAGTGTGGCAATATTGTTGAGAGAATGGCTTTTTCAAATTAAGAGCACAAGAAAAACCGCTATCAGAATCAGCGTTGCCAACGATTGTAGTGAAAAGTTACATATATTTATTCAAAAAGTTAAATTTTTTTTATAAAAATTAGATTTACGAACAATACCACAGCAGCATATGGGTCTTTGTTTAAACATTTAAATTTGTTAAGTAAAATGATTACAATCAGGGTGCTAGATTTCAAATATAACTGATTTTTTATTAAATAATATTGTAGAAATTCTTCCACCTTAGAATCAATAATGACTTATAAAATACTTTAAAGTATCTCCTGCAGCAAAACTTAAACATTGTTATGTGACTAGAAAAAAAAAGGTACGAAGAAAGGGCTAAATACGTTAAAATTATACATGTTACGTAGAGGGTCAAAAATGTACATAAAATATAACAAATCTAACCAAACGGCAACGCTGGTCAGAATAAACTAGATTCTATTTTATAACTGCATGCAGCAGCGGGATTTTACGTCAAATTGTGGGGAAAATAATGTCATGCCGGTATTCTGTTTCATCATTTACAAATTCAAAAAATGTTTCCTTAATTTCTTCACTTTAAGAATATTTTTTTTGAAAAATTATGGATTTAAAAAAAACGTTTGAATAGGCATTTCATTAAATTTGTTTCGGTAATTATTTATTATTATTATTATTATTTTTTTATAATAATTTTTTAAAAATTTTAATGAAAACCAAATACATAACCTGAATAAATTTATTGGCTTTTGTTTTATAAAAAGAACGAATTATTTGCATTTTAAGCTCAAGGCTTGGATTTAAGATTACAACCAGTTGGCAATGGTTTACTTGCGTTACCAATTAAGATAATTAAGAGTTCATGACGATTTTTGACCGGCCTGAATTCATAAGTTTTTCGAATGATACATTAATGATAATATGTATCTAATATTGTAAAATCATAAAACTAACGTTAATTTTTAGAATTATTTTAAATAGGAATTATGTATGTTATTTTTAATTGTTTTAGATTATTATAATCTATAAATGTTATTATTATTATTCATACATACATTAATAATTAAATATGTACAACTTTATTAAACTGGTAATAATTTATAAGTTTTGAGCATAATTTAAATTTTCTGTTGATCGATCTTTGTGACCAGTTTTTCTAAGGCAACATAAAAACATTCATACATACATGTACTTATGTATGAATACATACACCCATACATACATATCACTTTATTAACATTTCTTATCAGTTATATGAAATTTAAATTGTAACAAATAAACTGGTTTCAAATGTTTCTAAAAAAGTTAATTGTTTGAATTTTTTTTAATTACTCTGCAGTATTTGAATTTTTTTTCTCGAGATTTTATTTATTTAAAAACATATATGTATGTACGTGCAATTATGTTTGTAACATGCAACCATAATTTGTTTTGTTTAATTTAATTTAATTGTTGTTGTTGTTTTTGCATTCATTAATATTTCATTTGAAAACTATTTAAATCAACAAAAAAAAAAAAAATAAAATAAAATAATTTGTTGCCACACATCTCTTATGTACAATTTGCATGATTTGCTTAAAATAAATATCGGTTTTCAAACTGTTTTACTTAAGCCAGTCTCAAATAGCCAATGCACCATACCCGTTGGCATATGGCAGGGACATAATCGTTATGACATTTAAATGGAAATATTATTGTTAGAAAATACATATAAATTGAAAATTCGCACAAGTTATGGTTATTGAAATTTGATTGATAAATCTACGAGACAAAAACACAAACAAGTGCTGTTATGCATTACCATGTCCTTGTAGTGCCACCAGTGATGATGCCAAATGGGTCCGATTTTTAAGCCCCGGTATGTGTGTGTTCCAGTCTCAGTATCAGCTTTCAAAATTGATGTGAAAAAATATAAATTTTAAAGTTAAAAGAAAATCTTTAAATTTAGTTTATAAAGTGTTTGGCCAAGAACCAATTTAATTGAATGACTAAGTTGGCAATTGAATTAAAATGTGTGTAGGGTGCATTAGAAAGTTTAAACTACTCTATATTGTCATCTATGGAAAATAGTAACCTTAATGCTGCAGATCCTTATCTATTGCAAGTCTTCGTATATCTCCAATGTCCGTCTGTCCGTGTTATGGTTGAAATCAACTTTTTGAAGCCCCCCCTATGTCGCAAAGACCCGTGGGTGGTATCAAGCTATCAAAAATATCTGCGAAAAGCCTTTATTGAAATCCACCAAATTCGCCTGGTTACTGGCCGATATATAAAAAATCCAAGACTACCCCTGTTTATTTCTTTAAAATTTTTGCATAAAAACATCTACAACTGCCCCAGAGTTGCCCCTAGACTGACGCAATGTAAGAGCAACTCCCATTAATTTTTTTTACAACAATATTTCTGAAACATACGTACACCCTCTCCCCACCTCCTAATAGGGTTGCCAAACAAACTTTAATTTTTGTAAATCGCTCCCACAGCTTCCAGTGTTCTCCGACAAAGGTCAAATGCAAGAATAACCTCAATTATATTTTTGTTCCAAATATTTTTGTGGAACGTACTTACCACCAATCTCTAGCCCCTAACAGGGTTGCCATACAAAATTTTTACAAATTGAGTTAAAACCCATTAAAACTTCCCCGGAGCCGCCCTTAGAGGAATAAAGTATCACCCACACCCATTAGTTTTCCTTCCCAATCATGTTCCTAGAACATACTTACCCCCTATCTCCATCGCCCAGGGGGCTCCCATACCAAGCTTTGGAAATTGTAATAAATCCCCCCTACAGCTTCCAGGCTGCTTCATTAAAGTCAAATGCAAGACCGACCCCAATTAATTTTTCCTTTCAAACATTTTTATGGAAAAAACTTACTTTCGAGCCGCTAACAGGGTCGCCATATGCAATAAAATAAAAACTTAGGGTAAAAACTCCTACAACTTCCCCGAAGTCACCCTAAAAGGAATTAAATGTATTACAAACCCCCATTAGTTTTCCCTCCCAAACACATTCCTAAAACATACTTATACCCTATCTCCCCTATCATACAAAATCTAGAAAAATTATGTAAAAACGCCCATATCTTTCCCAGATTCGGCCTTAGAAAAATTAAGAGTACAACCCACTCCCATTAAATTCCTTTTCCAAAGTTTTTTCTAGAGCATACTTACCTCTTTTCTCCACTCCTAATAGGGTTGCCATACAAAATTTTAAAAAATTAGAGTAAAACCCCTACATTTTCCCTGTAGTCACCCTAAGAGGATTAAAATGTGACACCGACCATTATTTAAATATTAAAAATATTGTATAAATAAAAAAACGGATAAAAATAAAAAAAGTTTGGGGATTCAAAAAGCCTATGTGAAGGGTATATAAGATTCGGCACAGCCGAATATAGCGCTCTTATTTGTTTTCTCTGGCTCTGTTCGTATGGTATGGTATGGTAACCACATCACCACTCTTCAAAACTAAAATTAAATTGAACTTGTTTTTATATTCATTTTTCTAGAATAAACTTAGATAAATCTAATTAAGAATTTTGATTAAATTAATTAACATGTTCGTTAAAAAAGATTTAATAAAAATTTAAAAGTCTATTAGAAAAGAGCTGGCAATACTTTTTGTCCTACTAAAGAAAATAATTCAATTAATTTCAAAAATAACTAAATTTACCTTAATGTTGAAAACTGACTTTAACTGAAAAAACACCCAATACTCTTTACTGAGATTCGCCACCGGGTATATTTACATACATATGTCCATAAGTCAATTTTTTTGCTTTAATGCTTTTTAATAAAACTGCAGAAATAAAACCGGACTATAATATTGCATTTTGCTTATTTTTACTTCTTGTCATTTAAAGTCAATTTTATTTATGTAATCATTTACCAGGCCGAAGTATGTTTAAACTATAATTTTATTTATTTTTTTAATTTTTTTCTACTTTGTTAAAAATAACAGCTTAAACAAAAAAAACCATTAAAAATTACACATTTATGTTTATATTTAATGACATTTTTTGTTTGTTTTTGCTTTGTGTTAAATAACTTGTCAATAAAACAAAACTCGAGATGAACTCTTGAACTTTGCTTTTAGCCGGTGCATACATACCACAGACATGTACACTCGTACAAAAATATATGTTGTAAAGTGGTTAAATATAATAAAATTCTACAGCATCTGACAGACCAACCTTAACCCGGCGTTGCTGGTTGATATATTAAATTGAAAGCCAATAAAATCTGGTCGCACAGGATGCTGCAAAGAGGTCTGCCCCTCAACTGGGGTCAACAGGGCAATTTATTCCGGTGCCATATCGTAACGGCGGATTATCCCCAAACTGAAGTTTATTAAACATCCTTGTTTGACAGAGTGTCGAAGATTCATGTGGATACCTGCCGCGTTGGCCCAATCCCACAAGGTGAAAACAATGCGTCCACCAACGCCCCCATGGGTGATAATTTGCCATGTTGGCAAATTATCACCCATGGGTACCAATTCGAAGACATACATTTGGGTATGCCTTCCCCCTTGGTGAGGAGCGGAGCCCATCTAAAACTCCTACCGTTCTATGGGTCACGGCACCCGGTTGCAATGCAACTCCACATCGAGCAGAAGCTCTTCCTGCGATTTGGGTTTAAGCCACAACCACCACGTTGCTCCCAAAGGGGCCTCAACCATTGTCAGGCTAGAACCGAGGTTCTAGGGGCTCCTGACACCCATGGTACCAGATTTAGAATCACAAGCTTCTGATCAGGCCTCGTAGCCAAGGTCAAGCCAAGGCTACTTCCAGTTGAACTCCAAATAGTTCAGGGACTGGTAACCACTCGTAGCCGAAACTACTTCCAGTTTTGACTCAAAAGTCCGGGACTGGTTACCCCAGGAAGCCTTGTTTGACAATGAAAAAATATGACTGGTTAGCAGGCTTTTGCCCGTTTCACAGGACCTTAAATTTGTTTTACGAATGGGGGGATCGTAGCAGCGGACTTTTGTCAATAACTGAGTATTAGAGAGTCCTTAAAATTCTTGATGACTGCTGTGCCTTTAAGACAGAGGTTATATTAACCCAATTAGCCGCTGATTTTGCCTTGTCCTTCAAAACTGAGAATTCTCAGGTGAACGAACGAGTTTATTAATAGTCAGGCCAAGGCAATTTTATGGTATTGTATTGCTTGAAATAGGCAAAGCAGGGGTTCCATTTGCCTACGGGAAGAGCTATGAAAGTTCGTGCTCTGCCTTAGTTTTTTAGACTTATTCTGCTGTAAGGATCATAGCTGTAGAAGTCTAACTAAATAGCACTTCCTGCGGAGTCCTTAGGATTTTTGTAGGGATCTAATGATTTAGGGGCGACAAGAAAGCGTTTGTAGATTTTTAGTGGGAATATTAACAGGACATTTTTGGACGGCGGCTAATGCCTAATAAGCAGGTCGATTGGTTAGCGATTTCTGCAGATTCTGTGGTATGCTGGATTCCTTCGTTAAAAATAGCCAGCTCCGGGTTATGTTAAGACGGGCTGGTGTCTGGCTAGAATCTGAGAATGGCTCCACGGAAATAAGTAACCAGCCTTTGGTACCGATTATTATTGAGGTCACTTACTTACAACCACTTCATGAAGTGATTGTGGTAATCTCGACTTCCGTTTAGAAAATAGCAGGAACTAATGTATGTAAGCATCAGGTGGCCAGGAGATGGGTATTGAAGGGGGAGTTTTCACACGCGTACTGGAATTGTTTTTCTCTTTTCTGGTCTTTTTTTCATCTTGTTAGCTTAACTACTAATGTTTTTCTTGACTTGATGCCCTATTTTTCTTATTTTTCTTACCTGGGAGTCTCCCTAACCTAATAATAGTTTACTTAATGCTGAGCCCGGTAACGTAGTTACGGGTAGTTGATTGAGAATTTCAAGGGGATATTGCCGGATCAATATGTACTGATGTCTGAAGGGGCTAATATGCCCGATCCGTGTATAAACCTAAGTGCATACATAAACAATCAAGGTGTCAGATAGCCCGAACTTTTCAGAAAGGTTCCTATTGATTATTATCCTATTAATACCTGCTTGGGCTTTTGCCAAACCACATGGGTGCGGTTGTCGGACTCAAAAGTATTCCATACGTGAAATAATAACCGTCAGATAAGCCAACTTAGCAGGTACTGGCGTAAATCATACTACAACTGTACATGATCCTACTTTTTGTAAAACTCTGGGGAAAATATCTGAGGTTGATAAGTGAAAGTAGTTGGAATTCGCCAAAAAAGTATGAATCACCTTATATAGATTTCATTTTACATCGAACAAGTTAAACTTGTTATGATTTCTTCGTTACTGAAAACACTAAGAACCCGAAGGGTGTATGTGAGGTCTTCAGAGCCAACCAGCTCTTCCTAACTTTACCTAACAAAATGAAGAAAAAAACTACCAAAAAACTTGAGCGGGTAACAGAATAGAAGTCGATAGATACAAATTATTTATTTCTATGGTGGCTGCCCCTTCCCTTGCTCCAACCCTAAAAATGTTTTTCCTTACAAGTAGGCATCGTTGTACAATTACTTTTTTAAGGAAATTTAAAGTCGACAGCTGTTATAAGTAGCTTTCAAGCAAATCAAAAATTTTATATAAATTGTTTATTTGAATGGGGCTGGCCCTACCCCACCCTCTGGTCCTATCTCACTAATTTCTTTTCCAAGTTGTAGGCATCGTTGTACAGTTATTTCTTGTAGGACACTTAAGTCGATAGTTGTTATAGTTTCCGAGATATATTGGCTGAATTTCAAAACGCAGTTTGCTTTGCATTACAAATTTTCAACTTCTTTCCTTATACACTCCTTACAATTTTAACAGCATTTTTTGCTTCCAGGACATTAATATAGCTGTAAACACTTATTTGGAAGTAGAAGATATTATCAAAAAACTCGTCTTTGCTTTCAGGAAAAACTTGAAATTTTGTGATGCAAAGCTAACTGCGTTTTGGAATTCAGCCATTATATCAAAAGTTTCTTAATATTCATTCAGCTTATTTATGTGGGGGCTACCGCTCCCCCTGCTTCTACCCAACAATTTTTTTCCAAAATGTATTCATTATAAGTAAAATACCTTTTACCTTATGTTAAGCCGATAGCTGTTATAGTTTCTCAGGTTAATCGCAAAAAAAATTTATCAAAATTTGTGCAATTGTAGAGGGATTGCCACTTCCCCTGCTCCTATCAAAAAAAAAAAAAAATCCATAACTTACGTCGCCGCCTATGAGGTATGTGTAAGAAGTTTTGTGGCAACATTGGCTATATTTTCTGCCAACGTTTATAGGCAGTATTTTAATACAAAAAATGAAACGAAATAAATGTTTTCCATTTTTTGTGTAGTACCCGATATGTTACTATGAATACCGTTAAACCGGTTTTGTCAGTTCCTTAAGGAGTGAAGTTAGCTGCAAAAGAAAAAAAATATATATAAAACAAGTAAACTGCGGCAGATATTTTACAACCATGCACTTGAAAATATGTAAGACCTATTTTATTTTTTTTTTCATGTCAGAATAACTTGAAAAAAGCTTTTTAAATATTTTTATAATAAAATATTATGCTTCAAAAGAAGCATAACATTGTTAAGCTTTGCACCATTTAGTTTCAAGTTTTTAAAATCTTACTTAAAACAACTTTTTTATTTAACCTAAAATTTATATTTTATAATTTGTTGCATTAACTTTTGAGTTAATTTTAATTAAAAATGTTAACCTTTGTAATAAAAATTTAAAAAGTCTTTTAGTTTTACAGGGTGTCCGTCAGCAAGATGTACTACTATGTTTTTCCGCCATTTTGATAAACATAAGACTTAACAGTTTATATTTGGCAGTCGTGAAGTAGAAACGATTCAAATTTATTTTAAAAAAAATTTCCATTAACCCAAGGCGTTTTAAACGTTAAAATATTTTATTAAAAATCAATAATCGATTTTCATAAAAAAAAAAAATCATAAAGAGTGACGAGGCACATTTTCATTTAAATGTGAATAAACAAAATAGTCGGTTCTGGGCAATGGAAAACCCTTAAATTATTCATCAGTCACCTTTGCTTCCATTAAAAGTGACAGTCTGGTGTTCAATTTGGTCAGGAGGAATCATTAGACCTTACTTTTTGAAACTTAAAACGGCGTGACGGTAACTGTCAATGGGTAGCGATATCGTGATATGATTGAAAAATTTTGAATACCACAACTGCATGCTTTGGGCTTGGTTAATATGTGGTATCAACAAAACGTTGCCACATCGCATACAGCCAGATTTACAATGGAATTACTGTGAGACCTCTTTCCACAACAAGTTATTTCAAAAAATTACGATATTGTTTGGCCTCCACGGTCGCCTGATTTGACTGCTCCGGACTTCTTTTTGTAGGGATATCGTAAGGGCAAGGCTTCTGCCAAATGCTGAAGCAACAAACAAAATATTCGTGATGAAATTAATAAAATACCACGTGAAATGTGTGAGAATGTAATGAAAAATGTGCTCAAAAGGGCTCGCATTTGTGAGGCTAACGGCGGACATTTATCTGAAATTGTATTTCAAACATAACTGCCGTCATTCGACAAAAAAAAATTATCAATATAAGATCAATTCTGTTTTATTTAATCAAAAGTTATAAACAAAGTACATAGTATACCTTGCCAGCGGACACCCTGTATTTGTTAAAAATTTGCTAATAACAAGTTTCCTTTTACTTTTTTCTATTTTTGGTATAAACTAAACCTTAAATGTAAAACGCTGCAAAAAAAATTAAAAAAAAAATAAATAAAATCAAAGCTAAATGTTTGGTAAAAAATAAAATTAAAAAAAAAGAGTAGAAAAAGAGTCAGACAACACAATCAACCAGAAATAATATGATGGTTATGAGAATTGGACAAACACAAATACAAAGACGAAGACAAAAAAGAAGAAGAAAAGAAACGGCGCTTTTTATAAAAAAGTGAAAGTTATAAAATAACGATATATTTTCGTTTGTGGTTGTCTCTTTGAGTACAAGTTTAATGTGGGGTTTTTGTTGTTTTTTTTTAATGCATAATGCGGTGGTTATTGGTGGAACTCAACATATTTACGTTTACGCTAGTGATGGCGGTACGATAAATGCAAGTTGTTTACATTTACCTAATAATATATTTTTTTGTACTTTTTTTGATTTTTCTTATTTGTGTTTTTTTTTTCTTTTAATACGGATGTAAGTTCGTTTATTTAGAGCTTTTGCTGTTACTAACGGCTGCAGGCAGCAACAACAGGCTGTTTGTCTGTCGACCTGTGTACAAACATTCATGCATGAAGAGGGTCAAGGGCGTAAATGTTAAATATTTATGACTTTTTTTTTATTTAAATACTTTTTTTTGTTAATTTTTTTATGATTAACAAAAGTTTTTATTTTTAAAACACATTAAAATTTTTTTTGTTTGTTTAAACATGTGTCATAATTTTGCATTAGTGCAAAAATATTAAACGCCGTTTACATTAGTTTTGATTTTGCAATTCGTTTATTTATTTGTTTTTTCTCTTTGTGTGTGTTTTTTTTAATTGTATTCGTAAAGGTGTTAAATGAAATTTTGGCGAAAAATTTTTAAGTCTAAACTAAACTGTTAAACCGTTTTACGGCTTAAACTTAAAAGCCTTTAAGGTTTGAAGTTTTTTGTTAACAAATTTTAGTAATTCAAACAATAGTATTATTAAATTTAAAACCGCTGGATGTTGTAATATTTTTTTAATTTTTAATTTAATTGCAAAAAATATTTCCTTAATTTTTTATTGTTTTTTAAAATTTTTTTTTTTAATTTTTTAATTGTTTTTTGTAATAGAACTCCCAATTAAAGTTATTTTTTAATGTTGCTATTTTATTTCTTTATTCTTTATTTTTGCTTATGTGGATTTTTTGTAATGAAGTAGAAAGATTAACACGAAGGAGAAAGTTAACAAAAAACTTTTTATTAATTAAAATTATTTTTCCTTAATCACTCAAATTTTGTGAAATTTTAATGTCTGGTTAAAATCAACGAAAATTGCATATTTTTAAACTAAAAGAAAAAATAATTAACTCTTTTTTTAATAATAATAATAAATTCGAAAGACAACCTATGTATAGAAATATAAGGTAAGCCCGGCCCGCTTTGCTGAAACTGAGTTCAATGTCTAAACTAACATATTGAAAGTTTTTAAATATAGCTGTAATGGTTTTATACATCTTGCGCCAAAGTTATCTTGTAGTGTGTTAAAAATAAAAAAATTAATAAAAAATTAAAAATTCTGAAAGACAACCTTGTGTACAAATATAGCCTATATTTATATATAAGGTGGCCTCATAAGAGAAACAACTACAACAACACAACAAAAACAGACAACTTTGTTAGTGCAAAAACGTTCATGCTGTCACAACAGCAGAAGTAGAAATTGTTAGTATCTAAACAAGAAAAAGAACACAAAGTTTAAAATTACTCAAAGCCAATACAAGAAATGTAAACCAAAACAGTTTCAAACATATTTAAGTTACAAATAATAAATTTACAAAAAATAACCTTAAGGAGGAGGGTAAATTAAATTGTTTCAAGGCGAATTCATTGATCAGCTGAAGTTAACAGCACAGCTGATATACTTTTTTCTTAAACAAATAGAGGCTGGGTTGTCAAAGCTGTTTATGTTTACATATATTATTTGACACAAAAGCCAACGAGAGCCACGACAAAAACGAAGAGTGTTTCTTGCCGCAATTTAGTTGTTGTAAATTCAACACCATCTCTTTAATCAATTCGCCTTGAAATGTTCACTAAGCATTGTATTCCTTAGCTCCTAGAATTCATACTGAGCTGTCATACTTAATGACAACAATTTTGTCAATTAAAGCCTATAAATTAATAAAATGCAATTAAGGAAGCAATATTCGTAAATTTTAAAATTCTTATTTATTTAATTAATAAAATAAAATTATTATTTATGCAAAAAAAAATACAAACATATAAACATAACAATAATTTTATCCTAAAATTATATGTCAAAAATAATTATTTAATTGACAGTTCTCTTTGTATTCTACAGCCTATTTTACTTCCTTGCGCGCTCTTAAAATTAGATGCACCTTGAATGTAAGTTTTAGGCTAAAGGTCGTCTTGGTTGTGTTACTTGATTTCTATATGTTTGAGTTGTTGGTTTATTTGTCATTGATTGATTAAAGATGGGAGGTTTAGCTTTTCTATTGCATCCAATTCTAAAAGCGGTCATACTAACTGAAGCCGGTTTTACACACAATGTATTTTAGTGATGTGCGTTCTAGATATCAAAGAAGAAAATGTTTTGATTGCAGTTTAATTAAATGAGTTTTCAATATACATATGTTGGCATAAGAGCAATTCCATTGTGTCGGGTGTGACGAATTCACCCAAATTTTTTATTATAACTCAAAAATTACAAATAAGCAACCTAAAATTTTTTAATTTACTTGATACTTTTTAAATTTCCCAAGAAAACCCTTTTTGAAAATGTGACGGGTGTGACATTTTCATTTAAACGTATATAATATAATTTCAATTTTTTTTTTAATTAAAACAAATAAAATAATATCCAATTTAATTAGATTTTCGGCTGGGTATTATGGGCTTTTTAATTACACTTGAATTTTTTTATCCCCAAAATATGTTCCAAGGGAAAATAAAAAAAAAAATTAATATTTTCAAAAATGTTTTTCATACAAAAAAAATTTTTTCAGAAAGTTCACACACCTTATTCTAAAACCTTAATTTTTTTATCTTGTCCCACTGTTCAGCATATATTAAAGACAATATATATGTTTCCTTAAAGTTTTAATATTTTTTATATTTATGTGCTTATGTGTAACAAATCTAAGTACCCCTCCCCACTCTTAAGACAAAACTGTAAATTCCCTTTAGATGAATAAATAAAATAAATATTTATTCTTAAACATTACAAAAAAAAAATGTAAAAAATAAATAAAAAAACAAACGTCTTTGATCTATAAGTTGTAAAGCCAAGAAATATTTTTTTAAAAATGTTTGTATGTTCGTATGTTTACTTGTACCTGATTGTAATTTTAACTAAATCTGACATCAATCACCTTGACGATCAACTAATAATTTTTTTTAAATTCGTGCGTGCCGTAGCAGTGCCACCTTCAAGCTTAATTTTTTGTAAACGACTCGGTTTGAGTGAGTAAAGTGATGAGTAGGAGTTCAGACATGGATCACTGTGATCAGAGATGGAAAACTGGGTTGAGTGGTTTTGTGTGTTTTAATTTAAAAAAAATTGTTACAAAATTAAAAAATAAATTTTTTTTTATTGAAACAATTGATGCTTAAATAAAAACTATTTTTTAAGATAAAATATAAAATTAAAAAAAAAATGGTTTTGTCATATAAAATTAATACATGTTACAGTAGTTAAGGATGTTGATATGATATCCTACAACTATCTTTCTAGCATCTGTCAAAAATGTTTAAAAGTATGGCTAATTTGCGGGAGTGGGTATAACATAGGGCAAATTAAAATCTCTTTCCTTTTATACACAAAAAATTTAAGCTAAGTTCCTATACGAAACCATTCATTTTATTAATAATATTTAAGCAATATTTAAGACATTTATAGGCGTTAAAATATATTTCGAACATCTGAATAGCATCTAGGTCAAATCGCAGCTTTTCTATGGCAAAATTTTACCTGTGACATTTTTTTTTGTCTATTTTAATTTGTGTGCAAACAGTCAAGGGGGCGTGGCAACTTTCGAAAAAACTTAATTAAACTTTGTAATAAATATTTACACTTTCTTAAAGTTTTGTAAGATTAAATCCAATAAACTGTCAGGACACAAGAAGGGGCCCCTCACTTTTCCAAATTGTCTTTAAATAAGATATAATAAAAACTTTGATGGACATTATATCTAAATAGCTAAATAAATATAGCCAAAAAGCTAGCTAAGGTTAAGGGGGCGTGGCCACTACATTTAGCCAAAATACACCATATGAAGCATCTAAGCAGCTGTCATATATGTATATCGGTTTAAATTTATATATATTTAACTCAAATTCTATTATTTTTATGAGCGAAATATTGATCAGGGATCGGAGTATTAGAGCCACAATTTGCCAAAATATTACATTAACAGATATATTTTGGAAACTGAAGTAATAATGTTTAAACATGATTTTCCCTAATAAATACCAATTTAGCTGGGGCATGAAATCACCCATACAAACAATTTTTTTTTTTTTATTAATTTAATAAATGGACGAGTATTTTTTTGTTTATGGAATATTGCGATATTTTTTTTATTATCTTGGCGATCTTCTGAAAGAAATTGTGAGTCCATTGTTATTTTTTCTTAGAACATTCTAAAAATCATCAAATCATTTATTGAAATGTATAGTTTTTATTTCTTTTTTTAAACAAAATAGTTGTTTTGGCTAATTATAACTACTTTATTTGGTTTAATTTTTAGCCAAGTGTTTAGAGGTTTTTAATTTAGATTTTGCGGCTTAAAAAGACATTGATTTTTAGCCAACAAATAGTTTAGCCTCGACACAACAAATCATTATTAAAAATAAAAAAACGTGTAAATAATTATTCTCTTTAATCAATTTAAGTTTTTTTTTTGTTTTTGCTTCGTATTCACTTAAAGTAAATCATACATTTTTGGGGGCAATTGTTTATTAGAGTTTTTTTCAAAGCAACAAATTAAACATATAAAATATTTGATTAGAAAAAATTTTAAGCAGATTAAAAACATTTGCCTATATTCACATGTTTATTGCTATGTTATGCTTAAATGAATATTGTCAAATTGCTTGAATTATTCGTAAGTTATTTATTATTAAACATTTGTTTATTTTTCGTAACAACAACAATTTGTTTTTAAAGTTGTAGGTAGTTTTTCATAAGGTTTAAGTATTATAACAATATTTATCACAGAGGTTATTTCTTATTTGTTACGGTCTTCGGATTAATTTAAAGGTTATTTATAGCAATTTAAAAAAGAAAAACTCTTTGTAAAGAGTTATTGCTATTTAAACTGAGTTATTGGAATATAAGGTGTAATACGAAAAATTTTAAATAAATTTCAGGGCTTTAAAAAAGGAAAATACTAAAAGGTTTTGAATCAAACATAATGTTTGGAATAAGATACAATAAAAAAACATTTTGGCACTAATTTCGAATTTTCGAAGTTAAATTCGAATTTTCGAAAATCATTTAAACGCTTTTTTTTGGAAGTATGTTCATTAATGACTAAAAAATTTTTAATGTTGATAAAAAAATTAGCTGTAATAAATAATTCGAAAAAAATTAAGAATTTTGTATTGTGATTTACTTACATCATACATTTTCATATGTATATTGTTAAATTTTTTAGAAATGAAAAAAATTTAAAGTTTGTTTATATAACATACGCACATAATTTTGTGTTGTAATTATTTTATAATAATTCCAAGTTTTAAATTTATTTCTTTTTTTATTTTTCTCTTTTTTATATATTTTTTTTGTTTTTTGAGTTTTAAAACTTTTTACTTATTTCCTTTTATTTATTATATTAGTTGCTGGTGTTGACATTTTTTTTTCCTATTGGAACAACATTTTGCAAAATCATTCAAGCAACTTTCTAGGCAACTTTTTTCTGCGTTTCTTAACAATTTTCTAATAATGTTGACTTGCCTACTGACTGCTTATTGAGAACATTAAGACTCTTATCATATACATATGTATGTACATAATATTCACTATGAATGTATGTTTATGTTTGGTTTAAATGCTAAATAACTTGAAATAAAAAACCAAAATGCATATTTTTTTTCTAGAGCCATTTTTAGACAATTTAGGTCACCAAGAAAGAAAACTATTAAACGCATATTAAATGCCACAAATAAAGTGATTTTTTTGTTAAATTTATATGCATGTATGTGTTTGTTTATAAAATTAAATATAAAAATTTTTAATTTAATTAAAACTACATAATAAAAGCAACGACAAAACTCACAGTTTATTTTGGTAAACTTTTAGGCTTAAGAGAATTTTACATTTGCATAAGAAATTCACCGAAAAAGAAATTATATATAAATACAGCACAATTATATATAGTTTCACTCTCTTTCTTTTTTTATAACTGCAAAATTTAAAACAAAAACAACAACAATATTAAAAAAAAGAAATTAAAGCATTTTACAGAAATCATACAAAAATTGTATTGTTTACATTCCCTTACTAATACAGTCATAAGTTCTCCGCTATGCTAATAACACTCTTTCTCTTTCACATAGATTACAGTTGCAAACAAAAGACTTAAGTCACAAGCGTTGAAGGTGAAGTTTTGTTCGTGACAAAAGAAATGAAGGAGAGTAAGAATAAAGATGTTTTTGTTCCAAACAATGGCAGGAATATTTAAAACAATAAAGTTTTTAAATAAAAAAAATAAAGACAAAGAAAAGAAAACATTAATATTTTATTTTATATACAAAATGTTTCCGCAATTTTTACAATAGAAAAAGATAAATTACTTAAAATACTTATGTAATTTAAAATATGGTTAAACTATTTGTTTTAACAAAAATTTTTGCTAAGGGGTTAAAAAGCTATACATATTTATTTTTTAAACTGTACAAGGTTAGCGATCTTTGTGAAATTTAAACAAATAAAGCCATTTGTAGTAACACTTAGGAAAAAAAATTAATGTTAAAGAGCACGCTTCAAATGAATACGCTTGTCACGTTCAAATATATAGCAACCTTAATATAAGAAGGCCCTAACTGGTATTTTTTAAGTTGAATTTTTTGTGGCTTAATGTGATGAGCAGACCATTTATCAAACTAAACAAAAATCTGGGCTTATAAAACAATACGAGTTAGGGCCTTTCTATATTAAGGTAACAATATCTTTGTATGGATATATAAGCTTGAAAATGCGAAATTTAATAAAACACAAACATACAATTGGCAAAATTGAAATAAGTGTTTTAAAAAATGTTAAGCAATTTGTTAAGAAGTTTTAAAAAAATATAAAACTAATGTTGGCTTGAAAACCCCAACTCTTAAATCATGATAAACAAAAAATAGTTTTTTTCTTAGTTCATAATCAATAAGTAAAACCCAAAAAAAATTTTGAAATATAATACAAATTTTAAAAATGAAATATAATTTATTAAACACATACAACTGAAAATTGATTGTGCAAAAGCTAATCACTTTTAAGCTTATTTTACATTAGGCAAGCAAAAACCAAAAACATTTTGAGATTACAGTAGGCACCCAATAATGTAAATATTAGATTTAAAATGAGACTTAATTCTAATTTAAAAAAACAAATTTGCATATTAAGAGCATATAAAATATTTTCACTGCATTTTAAATCAAAAACAAGATTTATTTATATTAAGAAATTAAAATAAATTTTAATGTTAATACTAACGCAAGTGCACTGTATTTATAACATAGTTTCAAATCTTTGTACATAATCCAAAAAAATCAAACATAATGAAATTCAAAATTAATTTTATGAGTCTTTTTTTAAATAAGCAATTAAAAACAAACTAATTGACATAAATTTACAGCTTTCGAAATTACTTTGGTTTGCTGAAATATAAAACTAAAAGGTAACTCACAAAGTAAAAATTTGTTTAATATAAAAAAATTAATAAAATTAACTAATTTGCTTTAATTTTAAATATCAGTTAATACTAAAAAAAACTAAACGAAAAATTAAGAGAAAAAAATTCTCTTAACAATTTCTCAAACTTAATTTTGTTTATATTTTCTTTGACTACATATGTGACCCACATTTTGAACATCTCAAATTATGTTAATTTTTTGAATAATTTATTTTGTTATAAATTTGTTAACAACAACTTAATAGGCTTATACATATATTATTGTGTGCCACTGTGCATTATTGTAGGTTTTCAAAACAATAACTTTTGTCTATTAAACTTTTAAAATAGACAATAAAAAGAAAATAAGTTTATTCACTTTAGCTTCCATGTGGCAGTTTGTTTTAATTTTTTTTTTTATTTATTTATGGCATTTTGAAAAATATGGCAAGTTTAAAATATGCATTCATAATAGCTTTTTTAATTTATTGCAACGTGTTGTTGTGTGAGTCATTTAAACAATTTTCTTATAATTTTTTTTATATTTATTTTTGCTTTAAACAAAAATAAAGGTAATTTGTAATTTTGATAATGATATATAATTGAGAAAAGTAAAAACAATTTCCTAAGCCTTCAAGTTTTTTAAAGGTTTTATTTCACTCAAGCGAAACTTTCAGAGGTATTCCCTTGAAGGTGGTTTACAAAGAAAATAAAAATAAACATTGGGTGCATGTATAATTTAGAAATGTGGGGTTTTTTAAAAGTTTAACAACGTAAATGTATTCAAAGCATTGGTCATTGCTAGCTTGGGATTTATCCCATCTTTCTGGCAACCTCTAGTTTAAAACTACTGCTCGTCCAAGAACTAAGTTTTAAGAATCCATTGCAATATTTTACTAAAAAGGATATGCGGTAGGCATCCATATACTTGTTTCGATTATAAACAAAATTTGTTTTCTTAATTTTTAGGACGATATTTCATACCCAGTTTAAATAAATATTCAATATTCAATAAAAAGGATATATGGAATAAACCCATATCCTTGTTTCTATTATCCTTAAAATTGTTATTCTTGTTTTAATAAATGATTTATATCCCCATGGTTAATTTGAGAAATCTATTGAAATATTTAACTAAAAATTATTTACGAGATGTACCCACATCATTGCTCCGGTTATGCTCGAACTTATTATTCTATGACAAAATTTTTCCTAAAAGTACGTATAGGCGGCAACCGTGCCCATCTTTCGATTTTGCTCAAAATTTGTATTCTTGCCTTACGAGATCATCTCATCCTCATGTTAAATTTTCATAATCTATGGCAATGTTAAAAAAAGGATATGTGGGATGCACTCCTATCCTTGTTCCGATTTTGCTCATATTTGTAATTCTTGGTTTTAAAAATTATTTGCATTCCCATGCCAAGTTTTATAAATCTATTGCAAAAATTTACAAAAAAGGATATATGGGATGTACCTAAATCCTTGCTCTGATTATACTCAAAATTTGTATTATTGGTTTTTAAGATTGTTTACATTCCTTCACCCAGTTTTATTAATCTATCGTAATATTTTAATAAAAAGGATATGTATATGGGAGACATCCATACTCTTGCTCCGATTATGACAAAAATTTGTATTCTTATTATCCTAAATAATCTATACTTCCATGCATAATTTTAATAATCTATGATAAACTTTAATAAAAAGGATATATGGGGTGTACCTAAGTCCTTGCTCGGATTTTGCTCAAAATTTTTATTTTTTATTTTTACAATGGTTTACGTTCTTTCGCTTAGTTTTAGTAATCTATTGCAATATTTTACTAAAAAGGCTACATATATGGGCGATATCCATGTCCTTGTTCCGATTATAACCATAATTTATATTTTAATTTTCCTTAATAATCTACACTCCCATGCATAATTTTAATAATCTATGACAAACTTTAATAAAAAGGATATATGGAATGTACCTAAGTCCTTGCTCGAATTTCGCTCAAAAATTTTTTTTTTTGGTTTTTACAATGGTTTACAACCTTTCGCTTAGTTTCAGTAATCTATCGCAATATTTTACTAAAAAGGATATATGGGCGATATCCATGTCCTTGTTCCGATTATGACCATAATTTATATTTTAATTTTCTTTAATAATCTACACTCCCATGCATAATTTTAATAATCTATGACAAACTTAAATAAAAAGGATATATGGGATGTACCTAAGTCCTTGCTCGGATTTTGCTCAAAATTTGTGTTTTTGGTTTTTACAATGGTTTACCTTCTTTCGCTTAGTTTTAGTAATCTATCGCAATATTTTACTAAAAAGGATATATGGGAGATATCCATGTCCTTGTTCCGATTATGACCATCGTTTCTGTTCTTATTGTCCTAAAAGATCTGTACTCCCACGCATAATTTTAATAATCTATAACAAACTTTAATAAAAAGGATATATGGAATGTACCCAAGTCCTTGCTCGAATTTCGCTCAAAATTTTTTTTTGGTTTTTACAATGGTTTACAACCTTTCGCTTAGTTTCAGTAATCTATCGCAATATTTTACTAAAAAGGATATATGGGAGACATCCATGTCCTTGTTACCATTATGACCATAATTTGTATTCTTATTATCCTAAATAATCTATACTCCCAAGCATAATTTTAATAATCTATGACAAACTTAAATAAAAAGGATACATATATGGGATGTACCTAAGTCCTTGCTCGGATTTCGGTCAAAATTTTTATTTTTGATTTTTACAATGGTTTACATTCTTTCGCTTACTTTTAGTAATCTATCGCAATACTTTACCAAAAAGGGAGACATTCATGTCCTTGTTCCCATTATGAACATAATTTGTGTTCTTATTATCCTAAATGATCTATACTCCCATGCATAATTTTAATAATCTATGACAAACTTTAATAAAAAGGATATATGAGATGTACCTAAGTCCTTGCTCGGACTTTGCTTAAAATTTTTATTTTTGATTTTTACAATGGTTTACATTCTTTGACTTAGTTTTAGTAATCTATCGCAATATTTTACTAAAAAGGATATATGGGAGACATCGATGTCCTTGTTCCCATTATGACCATAATTTGTATTCTTATTTCCTTAAGTGATCTATATATTTCCATGTAAATTTTAAAAATCTAGGACAAACTTTAATAAAAAGGATATATGGGATGTACCTAAATCCTTGCTCCGATTATGCTCAAGATTTTTATTTTTAGTTTTCAATATGGGTTACATTTCTTCGCCAAGTTTGACTAATCTGTCATAATATTTGACTAAAAATGATATATGGGATATATGGGAGGCATCCATGTCCTTGACGATTATGCCCCTTTAAGTGATCTTAATGAGCAGAAATTATGTTCTTGCATTGTCTTCTTACTATTATTCGCTTTAAAATATATCATCCTTGGAAATCATATCCTACTTTTTCAAATTAGTATTTTAAATTGTTTAAGTTATATGCAAAAATATGAGCAAAATTGTCACACCCGCCACAATGTAATCGGCCGAATAAATTAAGGTGGCACGATTCAATTTACTTTCCTCGGCTAAGCTCTTCCTAAACCATATATCTCTAGACATCCAACAGTATTAACAACTTATGTTTCTTCGCGCAAAATTCGTTATGTTAAGCCTATATGTCCTTATCTTTTTGTAATTGTAACCTTTTAGTGGCCTTCCCGTTCCTTTTCTTGGACTGAACTCCGACTAGAGCAACCATTATGTTTGATGTTGTGGAGATATATAATCTCATTGTGGACCCTTCGACCTATTGCCACTTAGTTTAATTATTTAGTGCCGCTTGACGTTGGCTTCTCTTGTCTCCAGTGATGCCAAATAAAGCATATTTTGGACCTTAATCAGAAGTTTTTTTCCGCTTCCCATTACACAGTAACTCCATAAATTTTACAACCATTGCGCTAACCCAATTAAGTTAAAATCTCTGCTACAGAGACCTCTTCTAACTTTGTTTTGTGTATTACTTATCCATGATCGCTTGCCATGCAAGATTACCCCGTGCTGTTTAGCCTCACCTGCCAGTTTCAGCTCCTATTCATTAAATGCTAGGACAGAAATACAATATCTACTTCTTATAAAAAAAATTTTCCAAACCAAGCAAAAACAATTTACTGGAAAATTTTATGATTTTATTAATTGCTTTCTTTTAGAATTAAAATATAATTAATTTAACATGCTTTTGCATGCACAAACATGCAAAGTTCATTTGCACATCTAGAAACTTTTCATATTTTTTTTAATTTAACTTAAATTTATGTTTTTAGTTTTATTGCTTTTTATTATGTACATGTGACCTATTATTCATAAAGCAACATGTGCAATATTAATATACAATGCCTTTAAAATGGGCATATATTGTTCATTTAAACCGTAATTTTTTTGTTTATCATCTCAACGCAAAAACAAAATAAATAATAAAAAAAATATTTAGTTGTAAATAATGAAAATAGTTTAGTATCAACGAATTGTAACTGTAAACGTAATAGTAAAACCATAAAGAAACTAATTTAACAAATAAATTATGAATGAAATATAATTAAAATTATATAAAGCCTTTGATGCAACAACGTCATAATTCTAATTAAGATTTTTGATTTGAATATAGAAAATGATAAATTATTTTTTTTTAATATAAAAAAATATGAATATAATTAGTAAGAACCCAAATATTTAAAGTTTTTGCATATGCCCAGGGCAACCAAAAATATGCTGTTAAAAAATGGTTTTATGCGCATAAAATATGCAGAAAAATATAAAAATATGCTTTAAAAATAAAAATGAAAGAAAAGGACCAAAGAATCCAAAAACTTTTTAAAAATGCGTTATAGAAAAAATTATGCCCTCCAAGGAAAATATGCCAAAATATGCTGTTATATGAAAAATATGCAAAAAATGCCCTAATTGATGCATACATTTTGCAAAAGCTTTGAAACGGATGATGATAATAATGGGCTTACCTTTGAAATAAAAAACCAAAACCTACAAAAGGTGACAAGGCGCACTCGAAAGAAGTTTTTTTTTTAAATTAAATATAAAAAATTCAAAAATGCTTTAAAAAAGAGGTTTAAAAGAAAAATATGCCAAAATATGCTATTATATGCAAAATATGCAAAAATATGCCTGATGCCAAAATTTTTTAAAAGTTCTGAAACGGATGAATAACAACATTATAGGTTAATGCGACGCACATGAAAAAATGTGATTTTGCATATTTTTGGTTGCCCTGGTTATAACTTTCTTGCAGCAAAGGCTAGATATGTATATGGTGTCCCAAGCAGAAAGTAATGATTTTTTTTAGTTATAAATTAAATTGTGGAAATTAATTATTAAGAGCAATAATAGTTTAATGACTAACAAACATATTAAGCATTTGGAGCCCTTACCGCAAAAAAGTCCTTACTAGAAATTGGATTTTATAAGAAAAAATTGTTCTAAACCCTGTAGTGTATTACTCGAAAGCAAATCAAATTGGAAATCACCGCAGTTATATGTATTTGTATTTAAATACAAAAATTTAAATTTAAAGGTTAAAAAAAAAAATCAAATACACCGTAAAGAAAAATTTAAATTTTGCTGCCCTTAATTTGTGTGGCAACACGTTACTCCCCAGAAGTCAGGGATCCCCTTTAATTATTTTTTTTTAACAAAAGCATTGACAGACAAACAAATATGTGTGTTTTTTACTTTAAAAAAAATATAAATAAAAAACTCAACATCAAAACTCAATTATATACTTAATACAATTGTCTACACTTTTAATTTGTCTACACTTTCAAAGTACACACTTAAGCAATTATGTTGAAAAAAAGTGTTGGTACTTAAAATTAGAGTTTAAAGTTTTTTCATTATCATCACTTAACTACTATTATTGTTGTAATTTATATAAAAAAATTATACACGCACACAAACACGAAGCCTAAGAAGCACTTGTACTTAATTTGCACCTTAACAACAACAAAAACAAATTAAAAATACACTTAAAGAAATTATGCCCGTAAATGCTAAGTCCCATATTCATAATAATTATAGTAGGTTTATTAAAGGCTTATTTGACAAAAGTATAGATATATTAATGGTCTATTTGACAGATGTATATAGTATATTTGTCCAATAAGTCCTTAATAAAGCTACTATAAGTATTATGAAAACGGACATAAGGCTAAAACTTTAAATTTACTCTGCCTTAAGTTATTATTTACATTAGATGCTGGAAAGCATTAAAAAAGTTAACAGTATCGTGTAATTAAAATGCTAAATCATTTTTAATTGTGCTAGATATAGCCCAATATGTATGTTTTCAATTTGCACAGAACTTGTTTCCAGATCCACAAGTCCTTTAAATAATAAAATCGATTTAGAAATATATTTCTGTGCAAATAGCTCTTTCGCGGTACCCTGTAATCAAATAATAATCCTATCTATCTATTAAAATAATAGCGTTACTGGCTGATGTAAGACTGACTGAGTGATTCATTATCGTACAGCCCAAACGCGTAAGGCTTGAAACTTAAAAAATTATTTCGGAAAATTCGGACCCCAGCGGAATAATAAACTGAAAATCGCTAATTTAATATCTCCTTAACTACACACGAAAAATAATCCAAGTAAAACTCGCTTAAATCGAGACGTAGCGATGACAAAAGTGCGTTAAATACGAATTTTTTTAACCAAGTACGGAATACCTTTAACCAAACACGATTTATCTAGTACAAATTTCTTTCTTTTACCCACATTTAAGCCATAAAAGAATTGACTCAATTCGAGTCCGTACTTGATGGAAGTTAAAAAAGATTAATTTAACCGTAAAAATGGTTAAGTCAAAAACTAAAATTAATTTTTTTAACACAACCTTATTGCACCTTTTATTTAATATTCATTATTTGAAAAAAATTTTTCTGCACCTGCCGTAGCTGGAATTTGAACCTGGGACTCTTCGAACTGCAACACCAGCGTGCTACCATCTAAATGACTGACAAAATTTGTTTTTTAAATATAAAAATATGGCTGTATTCCTAAACGCAGTTTGCCTTGCATCAAAAAATTTTAAATTCTTCTTGACAGAAAACCTGAAGGTTTTGACAATGTCTTTTGCTCCCAAATGAGACCAAACGAAAAGAAAAAAGTACCTTATTACACTTCTGGTACTTTACTTTTTAAGGTTATGATTCTAGAAATAAAAATTTTGGATAATTAACCTATATGTAGGCTGGAATTCAACTAAAAAACAAATTTTATTTTGTTGAATTTTTGGCCCTTTTCTGCATTTTTTGGGTCATAAGTCCAAATATATTAATTTAAGGACTATTAATGCATGTTGCGGTCGAAAGTCGATTGGATTGTTAAAAAAGTACTTTTTTTGATTTTTTGGTACTTTTTCCGCTTTTTGAGATTACGGCTGTGGAAACATGAAATAGATGGCCTGTTGACCCTGACTGATTTGCGGCCGAAAGTCAACCGAGTGGACAAAAAATCATGCATTGTCTTGAGATTAATTAATATAAATAAAAAAGTACTTGTTTTATAGTTTTTGTACATTTTTTTATATTTAAAAAAAATTTAAGATTCTTAATTAAGATTCTATAGAAAATCATACACGTTTTAGTTTTTAATAGTCACAGGACTCTTTCGCATATATTAATTTGCTTTAGTTAATATTTAAAACTGCGTTTACGAAGTAGTGGGTTAATTACTAGTAATTTACAAAGTAAGAAACCATATTGATAAATTAATCCACTTGAAAAATATTTTTGAAAATTCAAGTATTTGTAAAACAAAATCCAAAATTGTTAACCTTATGTTTGCTTATAAATATAAGAAAACTCATTTAAAAGGCATCTTATTCTACTTCAAATTAAAAAGGAGTCAGTCAGGTTGATACACCTGAAATAATAATAGGGGTGTAAACTGTTTTTTCATTTCCCCTGTAATTTCTACAGCATTCATTTGCAACCTTACAAAGAATCCATGGATTCTTATGAAAAGGGAAGTCGTTTAAAAACAAATTAAGTCCTACGAAGCCGTCTTTGGTATTAAAATTTCAGAAACATATCTGAGATATACGTCATTTAAAATCACAAAAATCGATTATCATCGACCGGATTATAAGTTCTGTATTAAGTAACTATGTGATATGTTACAACAAAACTTGGCGGTGGAACTTAAAAGACAGTTAAAGCACGAAAAGAGGTAGGTAGCTCCCATTAAATCGACAAATTTAATGAAGTTTTTAATTTTTAAAAAATGTCTTATTTTGAGAAAGTACAATGGCTTTTTACTTTGAACCTGGCACGAGAAAAAAACTAAGTTGGATTGGTTTGTGGAGAATTTGAAAATAATTCTCTTTTTTTTAATTTTCGCAAAGTCATGCCTTGAAATATTAAGTAAAAAGCGTTTGCTTAGATTAATTTGCACAGTACTGTACTTTATTAAGAAATCAGGGTTTTTGCTTACTTCAACCTTTTCGCAATTTTTATCAGTGTAACCCTAGTATGTACTACTTTTTAAAAATGATGAAAATTTTTTCATCAGCATTTTGTTTCTTAAATCAAACCTTTTGGCTTTTTGATAATGAACTTTTGGTTGACTTTTGCGATATTTTCTTTCAAACCTAATTTTTGTTGTATTTATTTCTACGAATTAAGTTTGGTTGTTAATTATTAAATGTTTGTTGTAGGTACAACGTTAATAGTGCTTTTAAAAAATTAAGCAAATTAAATGAAAAAAAAGGAAAAATAAAAAAAAACGAATATATTTTGTAATAAATACGGGGCTTATGATGATCATGAAGATGATGAGCCAACAATTAATCATTAAATAGAAACTTTTATAAAAAAAGTTTGGAAATGTTCGATAATTAAATTGATTTTAAATCTCTTTGGATGTAAAAAAACTACTAAGCAAGTGAATTAATAATTTATTACAAAATTTTTTATTTTAAGCTCTTTAACGGAAACCCCCTTTTTAATTAATTTTGACATACAATTTAAAACCGAAAACTTTATTTATGATTGATTCCCTTTTTAATTTAAAACTTTTTTAATTTTAATTTTCTTTCTATGTCTGTAGTAAATTAAAAAATTTGCTTGTAAAAGGTTGTTAATGTTGCTATTTTCGTTTGTCTTTCGAATATGGAAATAAAGAAATTTAAAAGCTTTTGTTTTAAAAAAGAGGGGATGAACATTCCTATATATTAGAAGTTCTGTGCAAAACGGTAAAATCTTAAGCATGTTGTAAAAGCTAAAATAATTCATGGCAAAAAGTTAGTTCTGGCTGTTAAAATTTCAATAATTCTCGTTCTTGACGATTTTATATATTCGAAGATCAAAATTTTGTTACAAAATCCGCAACAAGTTAAGTTTTGCAATTTATTTTGGGATCTATTACAAAATCTACACATTTCGGCTTATGTTCGAAAATTCGAACATAGTTTTAAAATTCGAAAAAAAACTTCAAAATAAATTTTAGTAAATACTGATTGCAAAATTTAACAAAATTTGCTTTGAATATTACACATTTTCTTGCCTATTATTAATATTCGAACTTAAAAACTTCTTAGAAAAAGTAAAAATTGTATATCAAAGTCTTATAAAAAACTGTTGTAAACAATTTTTAACAGATTTAAAGTTTACTCTTACAATATAAGCAGTTATTTTATACTATTTTAAAAATTCGAACTTAAGATAACAAAATGAAATTTATTGCAAAGCATTTACTTTGGACTTATTTCCCTTTTCATAATAAAAAAAATTTTGAATTTTTGTAGAGTTTACTGTGTTTCGCTTTTCGAACATATAATATTTAAATAAAACTGAAAATTCATGTTTAATTTTGAATTATTTAATCTATAATACCATAATTTTGACATAAAACATATGTTCGAATTTTCGAACTTAATTTCGAAAAATCAAAAAATGTACCAAAATGTTTATTGTTAGCTGCTGAGTATAAAAAATTAAAAAAAAAAATTTTGCATTTTTTATTTTTTATATTCAAACATTCAAAATTTTATTTTTAACCTTAAAAAAATATTCAAACATTTTTTTTATTTCTTGACATACATATGTATTAAAAAAATACTAATTGGTTTACTTACCGTATTCAATGTTATTTACTGTTTGCCTGAATATTTTATTCCCTTTTACCTTTTTAGATGACTTGTGGCATATCTTGGGTGGACAAGACTTTAAACAAAACCTTTTTTCATCTGGGTGTTTTCATAACCAAACATCCAGGATATTTTATTATTGTGCCAATATTATTAACCCTTTTATGTATAACCGGGTAAGTTTAGCTGTTTTTTTTTTTTGTTTTTCTATTATAAAAATAATTCATCTGTTTTACTTTTTTATTTTAGCTATCAACAGCTGAAATATCAAATTGATCCAGAGTATTTATTTTCACCTATAAATGGAGAGGGCAAGGCTGAAAGAACCATAGTTGAGCAATATTTTAAAGTTAACTACACGCATCGTTTTAATGTGGGTCGTATAACAAGGCCAGGTAAGTTTGAAATATTTTTTTTTAATTTCAAATCATGTGATCCTCAAGTGAAAGTGAATTTTTTTTTTTCGACGGTGTGTAAGAAGGTTAAGAGGGTGGCAGGGAGATGCCTATGGTTTATATAAAATTTTTTGTATTCAAATTTACTTAAATTCTTATGTATTTCATTTGCCAATTGTTAGTTTTTTTTCTGTACATTCTATATCGTCTTTATTATTTTGTTGTTGTTGTTATTGCTTGTTTTCCATTTATTTAAACATTTAAATAAGAGCGCGCTTTAATTCAATTTAAATTGTAAATCTTAAAACTACACACAATCATCTACAAAGATAATAATAATGTTGATCGCCAAGATTTCAATGATCATTTCGCTGATGCGCTAAGTCCACGCGAAAGCTTAAGATTTGTATGTAAAAATTGTAAAAAAAAAAATCGTATAAAGAATTGTCTGGAACAGTCCAGAAAGTACATTTTTTGTATTTATTGTACGTCATTTAATGCATATATTATTTCAAAAAAAAAACCGACTGACTACAAGTGGCAAAAATAACAATAAAAACAAATCAAGTAAATGAAGAGCAAAAAAAAAAACAAGAAAAAGTTTAAGAAGTAAAGATGAACTAATTTAAAATAATTTATGCGAAAAATTCTTACTAATGCCTATTAAAAGGTCTACTTTTTGCTCTTTTTCCATAACGCTGCAATAGAAGTAACAGTAAAGAGATTCTTTTTTAATTTAAGGCATTTGGTGGTGCATGTGTACTTAAGTACGTAAAGCTCTTAGAAATTATTTTGTTTTAAACGGTTCTCACACCCATTTTTCCGTGCAGCAAATCATTTTAAAATTGTACATATTTTTATGCGTTTTTTATTAATTTTTAGTTAAACTATTTGAAAATATTTTTTTAATTAAATCAAGTTTTCTTACAATTAAAAAATTTATTATTTACAACAAAAAAAAATTAATTAAAAAAACAATCAAAATTTTAAAATATTATAATTTTTTTTCGAAAGTACTAATGTTATTAATTTTTCATAATTAGAAAAATAAACCAAACAAAAAAATATTGTAGAATTTGTAAATTTACAAATATGTAGCAGCTAAGAAATATATATAATTTTCCATCCCTGGTGAATGAATACCAGATCTGAAATAAATTGCTTAAAAATACCTTATATTTAATATGAGTCAACTCCTTTTTAAATTTGTTATTATTTTCATTAAGTTTAATATGTTCGAAAATTCGAATCTAAATTAAAAAAACCTACGTGTAAATTTTTTTCTTTCGGACTTTTTCGAAAAAATTTGTTTGAACAAAAACTACTGCTTTGTATTTTAAAGAATGTAAAACTTATTAGGAAATAACATTTGTTATAGTTCGCAGGTTTTTAAAGTTTTTGATTTTAAATATTCGAAAATTATCATAAAACTTGTTACTTTTTGTAACATTAACAGTTTATTAATTGGGGTATTCAAACGGTATACCATCAAGTCATATTGTCTTGAAGTTTTAATATTTTACAATAGTTTAAAAAAATTGTTGTTGTGCTTAAAAGAAAAAAGTTAAATAATAATAAGAATTTTTGAACTTTGTTTATTGTTTTGTCATAAACAGTAGAAAACTGAGCCGGGCGGCTGAAACTCTTTAGCGAAGCCGTTGATATAATTAACAAGTCGCAGTCATTAATTTCAAAATATTTTTGAAATTACATACTTATTTTTCTGTTTTCTCCAGCAGCTAATTCAAATTTAAAATAGCACACTTAATTATGCGGATGCTCACAACAGTAGTATTTTTTCGATTTTATTTTATAAGACATATGACTTTATGACTACCTTGTGAATACCCTAAATATGTTTCTGTTTTAAAACTAAAATTGCATGTCAAAGTTCTCGAAATTCATTAAAAACTAGGAATTTATCTGGATCCGTTTAACGTTAAAAGGATTTAGAGATTATCTCCACTAAAAATGCAATAAAATGTTTTTTACTTTTTTACTTTTTGTAACCATTAGATTTAAATTAATAAAATTCCATAATTTTTTTAACAAAATTTATACAAAAAAAAAATAATAAAAAATATAATAACATAAACAATTAAATATTTTAGCAACAAATATGGCAGACATTAAATTAATGGTCACGTAGACCAAATACATTTTTATAAATTGTTCTCGCTTTCAAATAAAATTAAACAATAAAGAGAAACCCTCTTAAAATAAAGGGTGCAAGAGACAGAAAAAAATGTATGTGTGAAGGGGATAGTAATTTATACTCAATTAAAAAAACAGAAAATAGGGTTTAATTAAGAAAGTATATTTTTAAATTAAACAATAAGGAACGTTTTCTTCCTATACCCTTAGCCAAATCATGAACTTATTGATTGTAGTGGTGCCGCCTCAAGTTTTGCTCCATGTTTTGGGTTTAAAATTAAAGTATTACATACTGGCTACAGGGACGGTAATAATTATGCCAAAAATATAAATTTCAAAATATAATAATTATGCTTTGATTTTTAAAATTTTTGTCAAATAATAATTATTATTTTATGATTTTAATTTTTTTGACAGAAATAATCGCTATTTTTTCATTTTTCTAAAATCAATTACGGTAACGATAGTCTTTATTTCTTTGATTTTTATATTAAATGAAAATATAATAATTACTATTCCTCAAAAAAAAATAGTTATTATTTTTGTGCAAAAAAAATATAAATAAAAAAAATAATTATTATTTTTTGGGAAAAGTATTTAATCAAAAATTTAAAAACCAACTGATTTTTAAAAAAATCTTGATTAATGCCATCAATATGGTGTACTTCACTTGGCTTTCCGGTGTTTCTTTCTACATGAGTTTTTTCAACAAAGTTCTTCCATCCGTCTGATTGAGTTACCATGCTCACAATTTGTTCCTTGGTAAAGGTTAAGTAGAACAGGCAGCTGCAGAAATATACGAGGAGTGAGGTGCAACCCACTCAAGGCAAGAATAAAGAATTAAAGATTCGATGGGCTTATGTTAGCCACAACCGGCAGGTTTTACAGTCTTCCCAAAACTAAGACCCCAAAATAAGAGACAGTGAGATCATCCAGATAATTTTAGTTAAAGATAAAAGCTAAGCAATACTATTGGAAAAAGTCAGCCCATCCTTATTTGAAAACCAACCGCTATCTCTGATAAAGGATGAAAAACTCGCGTAGGTTATGTAAGCCACAACCACTGACTTATCAGTGTCTTAGCCCCAAAGCATCTGACTCGGGAAAAATCATGAAGAAGGGTAGGCGATCTCCTCCTCATTCTTTGCATCTATACAATTTTTTCTGGCGTTTGTAGCAAATTGCTCTGTAATAGCGGCTACAGTTCTGCTTAGCTTTCGCCTGTCTAAATTGAGATTTCCCTTAGAGGGTCTCTGGTTCAGCCTTGGCCAGGTTATTATTGTAGCTCTGCATCTAAGTTCATAAAAATCTCTGGCCAATTTCGTGTCTGTTGTGTGTGCAGGAAGTAAAGAAAATGCCACAGAAGTGGTCAGTCGTTGCGTCCTATAGTTTTGTACCATCCTTCCGAAGTGCATTAACAACGCAATTGTTTGTATTGGTCCCATGTCCAATCCTAGGAGGGTGATCTCGTTTAAAGATTTTCAACAGAAAAGTTGTGATGTAGAGTATATTTAAGTCAGGAAACTGATAGCGGGTCGGCTGTTGATAAAGATCTTAGTTTTTCTGTCAAATATCCTGTAGCAATGCAGCCAATCGCTAACAGCTTAGCCTGTAGTTCACCACTCCTTTAAAAAGTATTCGGAATGACAATCGAGTTCATGTGTGTGCTCTGATATGTCTCCTGCAACACCAGTCTTACTCTTAGACCACTCCTAGGGCTATCTTAGGTTCACAAGTTTTAAGGAAGTATTTTCAACTGCTGTTTCCTTCAAAGATCCTAAAGGAGAATTTCCTGCAGGGAAGAGAAAGAAGAGGGAACAAGATCCACAGTTCCAATAAAACTTTGCGTCCTTATTTCCTTTAGCTTACAGCATGTTGTCTAATTGCGGTATTCAGCGCCAGCTTCCTCGCCACTAGATCTGCTAGAAACCCATTGGGTCGGGTAAAAAACGACGCAGCCGGAATCGATCTCATTAAGCCTGTAAAAGCTTCTTTGGTGGAGGGACCATGCCAATTGATTCCAGTAATCGTAGATATATTATTTTATAAAGCCCCCATAAATATGTTTTCTCAGAACAAGCAATATGGACTTTTACTTTTACCCAGAGCCCTAAGAGCAGCTTGGCTATCCATATAAATGGTAATGCATTCTCCCCTTTGGACCACTACTCTGCCGAGATAAGTTTGCGGCTTGCGTTATTGCAAATATATCCGCTTGGAATACACCAAAGTAAATATCCAGTCTAAATGAATCCGCGACTCCAAGTGATTCACTGAAGATACCTGCTCTAGTTCCAGTGTCCGTCTTAGACCCATCGGTGTGCATGGCTGTTCCCTCAAGCGATAAGTGGCCATTTAACCATGCCGATCTGTCCAGTATAAGTATCCTCACGCTCGGTGTGTAGTCCAGATGTAGTGACAAGTAGTCAGATTCACTGGCTATAAACCGCAGCTGTTCGATCCTTTCCATCTCAGCTAGTGTCTTGGCATGTCCCTGAGTCTCAAGGTACTCCTGGTTGCAGATTTTCCAACAAAAAGGTACAGAATAAGTAGGTTCAGTATAGTGTTAAGGCCACTTGTGGAGTACTCCCAAGAGCTCCCGTAATACAAACCGAGGCATTCTTTTAAACCTTATTGAACATCCTACTGTGGCACCCCCTTAAGACAGCATCCAAGCAACCAGATCAAGCAGCCATAGGTAGTTTAGGTATGCCCTATTGATCTTAGCTTTACTGAAAGAAGTCATGTTAACCATATCGGTATCAAAATAAAACTTGGCCCAAATGATTTTTATAAAAAAACAATTTTTTTGGATTTCGCGAAAAATCGGTTAAAACTTACAATGAATGGACTCATATAAGTCCCACTTTTGAAAGTCACTTTAAAATAGAAACGTTGAGTTCCAGGCTGGCAGATTTTAATGTTTTTACTTTTTTTATTGATTTGACATGGATTGACCGACATTCTTCTATGATTTAGATATATCAGGGCCATTAAAAAAATGGCGGGTAGCGAAAGTACAGAAGTTCAGCTGTTTTTTTAAAGACGCAAACTTAATTATGGGATCAAATTTTCTTTTTTAATTTCATATTTAATCTTTCAGGACGATTTGGTCGCGTTATTGTCATAGCCAAAGATGGCAACGAAAACCTGATTAGACGAGAAGTCTTTAAAGAACTTAGGAAATTGGACAACATTATACAAAATGCCACTGTCACCTATGATGGGGAAACATTTACATATAGAAACACTTGTGCACGTTGGGAGAATGAATGTTTCGAGAATGATATATTAAATTTGGATTATATAATGGATGATGTAAGTTATGGTTTTTTGAAGTATTTTTTTTCATTTTAATTTAAAAAAATTTTTTTACTTTAAAGATTGAATCTGGCGAATTGAATTTAACATTTCCTTTAATGTTTAATCCTGTAACCTGGGATGCGCATGCTTTTCCTGTATTCTTTGGTGGCACCAAGTTGAACAAAGATAATAACATTATCAGTGTGCCAGCCATACAATTGGTGTATTTTGTAACAGCAGACACTAAGCGGCAAGATGCCAAGTAATTAATAAAATTATAAATCAATTAAGCTCTAAAGGCTTTAAATAATATTGTTTTGTGGTGCTTTAATTTTTAAAGGGGTGCCGAATGGGAAGAAACCTTTTTGAAAGTTGTTGGTTATGCTGAAACGAGTGGCTTTTTCAAACACATTTCTGTGGCTTATTTTGCCTCAAGAACATTGGATCATGAGCTAGAAAAGAACACACAAACGGTGGTTCCCTATTTTGGTTCCACATTTGTATTAATGGCTTTGTTTAGTGTAATCACTTGCATGATGGGTGATTCGGTACGTTCAAAACCTTGGCTGGGCTTAATGGGTAACATTTCTGCCATAATGGCAACTTGTGCTGCATTTGGTTTGGCCATGTATATGGGCATAGAATTTATAGGCATAAATTTAGCTGCACCCTTTCTAATGATTGGTAAGAAGTACACAATGCTTAAAGATTTTATATTTTTAATGAAAAACTTTTTTATTCTTTAGGTATTGGCATTGATGATACCTTTGTCATGCTGGCTGCTTGGCGTCGCACTTCTCTTAAACAGAATGTGGCCGAACGTATGGGTCATACCATGTCTGAGGCCGCTGTGTCTATAACCATAACCTCACTTACTGATCTGATATCATTTTGGATTGGTGTCATTAGTCCCTTTAGATCGGTGCAGATTTTTTGCAAATATTCAGTTATTGCTGTGGGTTTTACCTTTCTGTGGCATATAACATTCTTTGCTGCCTGCATGGCCATATCGGGCTTTAGGGAGCAACAGAACCGCCATGCTTTATTGGGTTGTAAAGTGCAAGCCTTGTCGGTGGCCATAAAAAGTTTGTTTTATTGTTAACTTTTTTTTTAAATTTTAAGAAACTTTTTTAATTTTTCTTCTTTTTAAACAGATGAACGTAATCTGCTTTATCGTTCGTTTATGTCGGGTGGCATTAATCGTGAAGACCCCGATAATCCCATTGATAATAAAGATCATATTTTAATGCGTTTCTTTCGTAACAAAATGTCTGCCGTCATCAATAATAAATGGTGCAAACTTTCCATTATCTTAATCTTTGCTGCTTATTTAGCGGGAGCTTGTTATGGCATTACCCAAATCAAGGAAGGCTTAGAACGTAGAAAACTTTCACGCTCCGACTCCTATTCTGTGGAATTTTTTGATCGTGAGGATGATTATTATCGTGAGTTCCCCTATAGAATGCAGGTAATTTTTTTTTTGTTAAACAAACGATTTCATTTTCTTAAATAATTTAATTTTCTTTTAAGGTTATTATAACGGGTGACTTAAACTATTCCGATCCCATGGTTCAAGATGAAATTGAGGAATTGACTCGTAATTTGGAAAATACTTCTTATGTCACTTCATCTTTATACACAGAATCTTGGTTGCGTTCTTTTGTCTCATTTGTAAAGCGTAACGATGAGTTTTTGAATTTTACTTTGGATACAGAAAAGAAATTCATAGACGCCATTAAGGAATTTTGGCTATTTCCCGGAAATCCCTTCTCTCTAGATGTCAAGTTCAACAAAAATAAAACCAAAATTATAGCCTCTCGTTTTCTAATACAAGCCGTCAATATTAGCGATACCAATCATGAAAAGGAAATGGTTCGTGATTTGAGGCAAATATGTAAAAACTCGCCTCTTAATGCCACCATATTTCATCCTTACTTTGTATTCTTCGATCAGTTTGAGCTGGTGCGTCCCACTTCATTGCAGGCCATGGTTATAGGGGCCGTTATAATGATGATTATTTCATTTGTTTTTATACCGAATTTCCTGTGCTCCCTATGGGTGGCTTTTTCAGTTATATCCATAGAATTGGGGGTGGCTGGTTATATGGCCTTGTGGAAGGTTAATTTAGATTCGATTTCCATGATTAATCTCATTATGTGCATTGGTTTTTCGGTGGACTTTACCGCACATATTTGTTATACCTATATGTCATCGAAAAAGATGAGTCCCAAGGCTAGAGTGCGGGAGGCCTTCCACTCCTTGGGCCTGCCGATATTGCAAGGTTCCATTTCTACAATTTTGGGTATAGTGGCCTTACTGCTGGCTCAAAGCTATATATTTTTGGTTTTCTTTAAAATGGTTTTCTTGGTTATATTCTTTGGAGCCATGCATGGCTTGTTTTTATTGCCAGTGCTACTATCGCTGTTTGGCCCTGGCTCTTGGCAAACATGGACTGGTAATGATGATGGTGGGGAAGAGGAAATCGATGATTTAGATAAGAAGCTTAAAGTGGCCAGAATGGATAAGAACTTTATTAATGCCTTCTATATGCCCTACACTTCTACTTCAATGAATGGTGTTACTAACTTTGGCAACAAAGGATTTTTACCAGCTTCCTACAAAGCATATGGAGATGAAAAAGACTTGGGCATAGGAACCTCAGGGGAAGATTCGTCTGAAAGCAGTTCGTCGCGTTCACAAAGATGTCAAACTTTGGAAGATGAAACCACTCAACGAAAATATGAGGAGGGATGGCGTAAATCTTCTTTCAGTGATTTGTTTGACAACAACTCCCCGCCTCAAGTTTCACCGCAACCTGCTCTTTACAATCTAAAGGTAAACGCCCAAGAGTGGAGGGCCCGTTTGGAGGAACATCAAGATCGTAAGCTATCAAAACAAAGAGAAAAATTTGCCTATGATAACTATGGAGCTGATTTACAAAAAGGCCGGGGAAAATTTTCATTAAGCCCCACTTCCTCTTTAGATGAGCGCTCAAGACGTAAATATAGAACATCTTTGGATGTCTTTCTAAATACCAGCGCTAGTGGAGATGAAAGTATTTATCAACCAAAACAAGGTAGTGATCAGCTAATGGCTACATCCTTTGGTGGCAAACGTTATCAACGTCGACGTTCTTCAGAGGATTCTCTGCAACAATATCAACGTTGGCCTATATCGAAAATTGAAGAACGCTTCAGGCGTCGTCATTCTCCTTGCATACCACAAAATACCTCCTCCTCCACAAATGCCAATGAAAATTCCGACCATTCCCCATCCTACCGATATCGTCCGAAACCACCAACACGATCGTCTTCACATCAGAATCTTTATTATCCCGCCCAAACGCCACAACAAAAGCAAAAGCACCCGCCCGCATATCAATTCGGTAGTCCTTGCTATCGTCACTGATAATAAGCCCTTTTAAAAAATTGTTATATCGCCGGCTTATTTTAAATTGCTTATAAACATTAATATATTACTTTAGAAAGCAAATTATTAAAAAAAATGCCTTAAAAACTTCTTAATCCCTATTAAGTGCTTTAAGTGTTTTTTTCAATAGGAATTTAAAAAATTAATAATTTTTATACAATTGTAGATAGTTTATAAAAAATCTTAAAAAAATTGAAACAAATATCAAGCGTTTTGACACAAACGAAGGTTTCTATTATTTTAAAAATAATACAAAACGGAAAAATGACAAATTGTCAAGATGTGAAAACTAAACTTAATTTTATAGACTTTAGCGTTTAATTAATTAAAAAACTTATTTGTTTTTTTTTTTAATTTTTATATAAAAAAAGATGTGTAAATTAGAAAATTTTATTAGGAAAAGTTAAGGCAAAATATTTTAGGGAAAACGATATTTTTTTGTATTCTTAAGGCTTAAGAGAAAATATTTTGATTTTTAAAATTATAAATTTAAATGGTGTTATACAAGGCATATTCATATAAGGTGGTCTTATTAAAAAAATTAAGAGAGTCGTTCTCTTACTCTTTATTTTTTTTTATATGAATTTTGACACCAAAATTGAAAAATTTTTCGAGTTTAGTGTCAAACTCCATGTAAAAAAAATTAAGAGTAAGAGAACGACTCTCTTAATTTTTTTATTGCGGCTACCTTGTATCGATATGCCTTGGTGTTATAAGCAGTGTGACCAGATTTTCATGCAAAGTTAAAGCTAAATCACGTTTAAAAAACAGCTAAAAAGAGCTAAAAACAAAAACTTAAAGCCAAAAAATAAAGCTAAATTTTTTAATTCTTTTTTAAGAAATTTCTTCGTTATTTAGATATTTCTCATAATATGAACGAAACGTTTGTGTGCTAAAAATATTTAAAAAGAAAATTTGTTTTAAAAATTTTGATTTTATTTACAAAAACTTGGTAGATCCATTCCTTAAGTAAGAAGAAAAGCAATATGTGTTCATATAAAAATTTTTTAGAAGCAGGTTAATTTGCTGCCTGTTTTGGTAAAAAAAAAACTAATTTGTAAGATATACATACATATGTATGTATATTAAAAAAAAAAAAAAAAAAAAAAACGAAAATTTGTTTTAAATATAAATTAACTCACACACAATTCGTTCATTTTTTTACAAAAACACGTAAAACTTAGTAATTTATTTACAAACTTTTTTTCATAAATACAAGCACATGAAAACAATAAAAAATCGAAACTATAAAATTGCATTTTCACGATGCAAATTTTTTAATATTCCTTCAATGAAATTTTTGTTTGTTGGCAAAACGAGTATAAAGAGACTACTTTTCTACACAGTTCGTTAAAAATCGAAAATTTTTATTCAAGTTACATAAGTACATACATATATCATGAAAATGCTTTGATGTAAATTTCGTTTAAGAAAAGAAAAAAAGGTAATGTTTAATGTAAAAAGTTACATTGTAAGAAAGCATTTTTGACAGTATTTTTTTGTACATGTGTGCCTCAAAAAGTATTTAAAACCAGTGACTGTAAAAATGAAAAAATTAAAATCAAAAAATAAAAAAATAATATAATAATTATTGTTATTATCCGTTTTTATTCAAATTAAAAAAATTACCGTCCTGCTAAATAAACGAAATTTACAAAGAACATGATTTTCAGCAAATATAGTTTAATACTATCAAAATGGTGCCTGCTTTTTTCTTTTAAAAATTATTTCGCTCCTGTTTGATTTGATTTTTTGACAAAAATATACTTCAAAATTCTTATTAAATAAAAATATTAATATAATAATTTGTTTCAACGAAAGACATAAGTGTTTTTACATTTTTGAGCAATATATTAAAATATTTTATAATATAACCAAAAAACGGAAAAAGTTTTGTGTCGCATTTGGATTTTTTTTTAAATTGCCGCATTTAAAAGTATTTGTTTTGGAAAAACAAATTCTTACGTTTTTTTTTTTGTAATACCATACCTTCTTTATATCTTTGTTTTATTGAAGTTTTGTGCTGTTTCACGTTTTTTAAATGTCGCTAAGAAGTAAATTATTAAACAAAACAATGGTTTGGAAACTGTAATGTTGTAGATTCAAAGAAAATTTGGAGCTTGATACCTTTCAGTACAATTGAGATGTATACCAAAAAATATAATACGACAAATTTTTAACCTTTTATATAGCTCCAAAAACTACTTAAAAAGCTAAATTCAATTTCGAAAAAGCTAAAAAAAAGCTAAATGTATATATTTCGGGCTAAATTAAGAAAAATAAAGCTAAATTTAGCTCCAAAAAAGCTAATATGGCCACACTGGTTATAAGTAAAAAAAGGTCAAAACCGTTAAGAGAAGATAGTTTAAGCTTCTCTTACTTTTTCTATATATGAAGTTTGCTACTCTCCTGGATTTAAAGAAAAAAACAACAAACGTGAGTGTGTTAAACTCAATTTCAGCGTTGCCGTTTGGTTACATTTTATGTTAATTTTTGACCCTCTACGTAAAATGTATAATTTTAACGGTTTTGGTCCAATTTTCGTAACTTTTTTTACTTGCCGCATAATAAATATCTTATTGTACGACTTGTAGGTGTAGGAGATATTTTTAAGACCTTTGAATGTACATTATTGATTATTGGGACATTACTTAATCATATAAAAGTAGTTTTTGACATAAATCAACCTGAAAGGGGGAGCTTCATTGTGACGGGTGTGAATATTTTATTCATGATTTTGGTTAAAAATCAACAATTTTAAATTTTTAAAAAGGCAATGATTCCTTAGGCGAGTAAAAAACGATATTAATAATAATTTCTTGGATTTTTAAAATTTTTTTCAAGAAATAATTGTTATATTTTATTTTTTTTTAATTTTTTTTTTTTTTATTAAAATCAATAATGGCAACAATGAGCGTTTTTTTATTTATATTTCGATTAAAAATATAACAATTATATCTGCAAAAAAATTAAATCGAAAAATTATTATTATATATTGAAAAAAAAATTATAAAAATCCAAAAAACAGTTATATTAAAAAAATCTAGTTTAATATTATTAATATCATTAAGTGTTGTACACTTCACTTTCCGATGATTTCTTGCAAATATGTTTTTTTCATTAAAAACTAATAAAATGAGAATTTAGTAAATATTGAACTTGAGCCTAAATTAAGTAAATAAAATTTTCTTAAACTAGAAAATAATTATTATTTATAGTCTCGGACATAACAATGGAATTGCCCATATGTAGAACCAACCTGTCACAATGGAATGGCATATACACACATGCATTATATATTATATAACATTTACCAATTTTTTTATCCATAATGTCAGTATATAATATTCTTTAGTTATGTATAACAGTTCCATAATACCTTATAACACCATTATAACACTTAAAAAAAATTTTTTTATTTTCAAAATTCAAACTTTAATATAAATTTAATTTTATATATAAAAAAACTTGACTACAATTTCCTTAAATATTTTTTTAAAAAATTTTGCCAACTTTTATTTATTTATATTGAATGTAATTATGATTTGTTATAATTTTCATTTTTTTTATAGTTTTAGTTTTTGTCATAAAAATATTTATAATTTTCTAATTTTTCTTAGAAAAATTATATAAAATTTTTAGCAATAATATTATTGAATTCAAATAAAATAATTAATAAAAATAAAATTTTTCGATTTTTTTTTTAAGAAAAAAAAAATATTTTTTTTTAATTTTTAATTATTTTAGAAACAATATTTTAAGACATAAAAAGTCATCTTTTTGCTTTTTTTTAAACTTAAATATTTTTAATTTTTTATTTGTTTCTTGTTTTTTATTAAAAAAAAACTTTTAGTTTCGGTTCAAGCAACAAAACTGCACTTTTTTGTAAAAATGCCGATTTAGTAATTATTCCACATACATTTGAATAAATATTTAAGCATTTTTGTAAATCATTTATTATATATATAAAAATTTAAAACTAGTTATAACAATTAAAAAATTAGTCACTATTTTTAAAATTATTTGAAAATTTTTCACTTTATTATTTTTCTTGTTTTAAAAAAATTAACTTAAAAAATAATTTGTAAATGTTTTATTTTTTTTTCTATAGATTTTAAAAATAATAATAAGTAGTTCTTTTTTTAAGTTGTATATAAAAAAATTGTTAATCCTAATATTAACTTTACTGTAAACTAAAACAACGAATGACAATTTTACTTCTTAATAAATATTTGAAAGATTTTTTCAAAAGAAAAAGACAACAACAATGAATTTTTTTTTACATATTAATTTTAGCTTTTAGTAATTTAAAATTTATTTTATGAAAAAATTACAAACATATTTTAATCAGTATAAGAACTGTAAGAGTAATGACATTAATCAAGTTTACCGCAGTAGGGTTTCAGGGGTCTTTCACAAATATAATAATTTTTATCAGCACAATCGCCAGCGCTGTAATCAAACGTAGTTTCGTCAATATTTAAACATTGATTTTGACCAGTTCACTAGCTAATTGGCCAATAATTTGCTTTTTTACCCAGACCCAAAAAAAATTAATTTTATTTTTTATCTAGATAATCTAGAAACAAAATTAAAAATAAAATTAAATCATTGAAAATATTTTTATTTTTAATCTTTCAAAAAGCACTTACCAGCCCTTTCTAAAACACTGTAAAGATTATTATATTCATCTTTGGAATAAATCGAGGCCAAAGACATGTCAATTTTGCACAGCTGTTGACTTCATTAAAGAAACTTTCCTGACTCTTCGTTTCAATTTAATATTGTTTTGTGCCCAAAATAACGCTAGTGCCAGCAAACAATTGTGCTTTTAG
Organism: Melanophora roralis; assembly: GCA_963583895.1. NCBI lineage: Eukaryota > Metazoa > Arthropoda > Insecta > Diptera > Rhinophoridae > Melanophora > Melanophora roralis. The sequence continues at coordinate 11,752,119 of OY757191.1, read as the reverse complement.
GGGCAAGAGACCGTTTTATAAGGTGGCAACACCAAACGTTAGGTTCAGAGTTTTAATAATTAAATTATTTTTTTTTTAACTTCTAAAATACTTTAGCTTTGATTTTAGAATGAATTCTAAGTTGAAGGGTAAATATAAGTTTGTCATTCCGTTTGTTATTTCTTTAATATCCATCTGCGACCCCATAAAGTATATATTTTCTTGGTCCTTATTGATAGGGAAGTCAGTTTAGTGATGTTCGTCTGTCTGTCTGTCTGTGTAATGCTTAAAATAAACTTTTTAAAACCCCCCGATGTGGCATAGACCCGTTAGTGGTATCAAACTATCAAAAATATCTGCGAGACTATCGCTATTTAAATCCAGCAAAACCGCTTAAAAACTGGCCAAAAATCGTGACCACCTCTGTTTATTTCTCTAAAATTTGTGCATAAGAACCTCTAAAGCTGCCCCGTACAATGTGCAATGAAAGTCCGATTCCAAATAATTTTTCCCCACGAACATTTTTTTGGAACATACTTACACCTTATCTCGGTCCCCTAGCAGGGTTGCAACACAAAATTTTCTTAAAAAATATCTTAAATCTCTCCCACAGCTTCTAGACTGCTCCGACAAAGGTTAAATGTAGACCCACCACAATAAATTTTTCCTCCCAAACATTTTTGTCGAACATACTTCCCCTTTATCTCCAGCCCCTAACATTGTTGCCATACAGAATTAGAAAAAATAGGGTAAAACCCCCTAAAGCTTCGCCCCTAGAAAAATAAAATGTATCACAGACCCCCATTAAATTTTCCTCCCAAACATATTCCTTGATTATACTTACCCACCATCTCCATCACCTAAAAGGGGGTGTCATACAACATTTACGAAAATTATGTATAAACGCCCATAACTTCCCCAGAGTCGGCCTTAGCGAAATAAATTGTAAGACCGACACCCATTAGTTTCATCTCGCAAACATATTCCTAGAACATACTTAACTTTTATCTCCACGCCCTAGAGGGTTGCCTACAAAATGTAAAAACGCCTATAACTTCCCCAGAGTCGGCCTTTGAGAAATAAAGTATGGAACCAACCCCCATAAGTTTCTCATCCCAAACATATATCTAGAACATACTTACCCCCTATCTGCAACGCCCAAGGCGGCTCCCATACAACGTTTGTGAAATTTTAATAAATACCCATCTACAGCTTCCAGGGTGTTCGTGGATAGGTCATATGTAGAACTGACCAAAACTCATTTGTTATTTCAAACATTTTTCTAGAACATACTTATCCTCTAACTCCCCCCCAAAGGAGGTTGCCACTATGTATTTCAAAAGTTAGAGAAAAACCCCTACAGCTTCCATAATCACCCTAAGTGGGCTTAAATATGACACCGACCTCCATCTAAAAATTAGAAATATTTCATAAATAAAAAAATAAACGAAAATAAAAAAAGTTCGTGGGATCAACACATCTAGTGTAAAGGGTATCTTGAACTCGTTACAGCCGAATATAGCGCTCTTACTAGTTTTTATCTTTCTTAGTTGAAAAGTTGCAAAAAGTACCTTAAGGCGGTGGCACATAGAATCCGTCATACGTCATACTTCGCCTTTTTTAACTGACAGCTAAGTTGAAAAACATGTTTTATTATGAACAATGTCACATTCAGTACGTCTCCTTCAACGCAACGTACTAAAGTTGGGCAACTTTTAACTTTCTACGTAAGTCAAGTACTTTGACAACTACCAGCTGGTTCATAACCTTAATTTTGATTAGTTGCATGGTGAAATTATGTGTACTAGGTGGTGTTACGAATACAACTGATCTATTTTTTTCATGCATAAATCGAGGCTGGGTAGTCAAAGTTGTTTACTTTTACATATCTTTTTTTGACAACTGAGCCAACAAGAACTACAACAAAAACAATAATTATATTCACCAAATTTTGTTGTAGAATCACCACCACCTGCTGATTTAACATCCGTTTATAAAGGATTCTATGTGCTAACCTCTAGCGTTGTTACGTTACGAAGTATGACGTACGACGGATTGTATGTGCCACCGCCTTTAAAAGTACAAAATTGTAGGTTTTACCCTTTCCTTTACCTCTTAGAATTAAATTTCTTAAGAAAGTACACAAAATATATTAATATTTTATTTAAATATTTAATGGTTAAAAAAGGAATTTTTTTCCGAAGCATTTTTAAGCCAAAATAATATTTTTTAGCAAATAAAACAATAGGACAGATAACATACTTTGTGACTTGCCCATTACATTACAATAAACGAATGTACCAAGTTATTTTGTGAGAATTTTAGCTGGAGACATAAAACTTGAAACAAATTTTATTTTTATTTAAGGTGGCAGCTCTCTATGCAAACGTATCGGATATTTGGTCCATGTTACCGTTAGCTGCAAACAACAACAACAACAACAATTTTTGTCTATTTTAATAAATTTATACTTACATTTATATAATCTTATACCGAAACATTTATAGGAAATAAAAAGCCGTGAATATTGCAGAAAACGCAAACTGATTAATAATAAGGTGCAGTCATTTGAGACGGACAATTTGGCCCTGTTTTGCCCCTCTGTGGGTTAAAGCCATACGTAACCTACTAAGGCTCTTGACTGACGGAAGACTTGAATAAATTTGCTGAGCAACCTATACAGTTCTACTCCACAGGGAAATGACCCAAATCATCTATGTTAAAGGGAAAATAAGGCCCTTAAAATTACCACTAAAAGCAAGAACAGTTAAGGGTCACCGATGTAGTACCCACTTTAGGTGATATAAGGTTGAAGAGGCAGCTATCAAAGGAAAGAAATACAGTTAACTGTAGAAGTAAAGCTTAAGCGTAGAAAAGGATAAGAAACAAACATAGGAGGAGTAAGACTAACCTGAGTTTTAAGCAAACATCGAGCCCGCGACCTTGGACTAATAGATTTGCGAACTAACACTAGCATTTGCCCCTCAGTTATGCGAGAGGGTATTTAGACAAGTAGTGAACCACGCTTCAGTGGTATCGAGTCAAAAAAAAATTTATTTTTATTACTATTTTTTTTTTAATTGTTAACTCCTGCTTTAATTTTGATCATTACAGTAAGCAAAATCCTAAATTGGATGAAAAAATCGCCACTTTTCAGTTTTGACAATTTAGGTAATTGATTTTAACATTTTAGTAATAGGTCCAAATTTGAACACTTTATTAATTAATTCAATCATTTTAATACCTAAAACCATTTTTTAGTTGTTTCTGTGTAGTCGACACTATTAACAGCTCAGTCTGTTAGCATATGTTTTGCTATTGATGGCCCACTGTAGGACGATTTTTCCCCTAAAACTTTCTCTGTAAAATGGTTGACAACAATCTTTAAAATTAGCAAAAAAAAAAGTTTTCTTTAGCTTAAAGTTTTTTTCTATTCATTTTGCAGTAATTAGTTGATGATACTTCTTGCAACAACTACAAACAACAACTGCGATAACAATATCTTGTATGTTTGCAGTATTTAAAGTAAATTAAGCGCAAATGTCATTTTATGTCACTTTTAAAAACCAAGAAAACAATAAAAAAAAGGGAAAACCAGAAAGAGAATTAAACAGAATCATTGATGGACTTGTTTGCATTTTATTTGTTTTTAAATTTAATTACATTTATTGCTAACATTTGTACAAAGTTGACAAAATGCGTCTTAAGGAACTGCAAAGTAATTTCATTTGCAGCAAAGTGTCCTTGTTAAATACATACAGAAAAACATTTGTACATTTATTCATAAAATAAGAAATTAAGGGGAGTTTGCTTTGTGTTAAGTAAAGGAATTGATTTAAAGATTTATTATTTGTTTTATTATATGAAGATATAAATACTCGTACATATGTATGTATTTGTATGTAATGAGTGAATATCCTTCATAATTTGACCTTTTTCCACGACAAAGAAATATAATTGAAACCTTAAATCAATGTAATGTTTCCCTAACAAAAAAACAGTCATTGAGAAAATAAAGGTCAAAATATTAAATTAAAAAAAAAATAAAAATTATTGTTCAGAATACCTTGCTGAATTGATTGCGTTTTAACGATGTCCGTCCATTCTGACGTTATAAAAATCTTTTAACAACAGAACAAGTTGTCCTTTTTATACCCTTTACATATGCGATAAGGGTATATAATAGTTAGTCATTCCATTTTTAAATTCTTTTATATCCATCTGCAACCCCATAAAGTATATTTTTTCAAGGTCCTTATAGATAGGAAAGTCGATTCAGCGATGTCCGTCTCTCCATTAATCTGTTATAATCAAGTATCTAGGGCCCCTTAAAATTTCGTAGATCTGTTTGGTAGTATCATAACTTCAGGTACACTTGCAAAAATTCTAATATAAAAATTGAGCAAAATTGTCCTATAACGGCCAGAGATATAAGCCAGCAACCACGACTACCTCTAAAATTTTTTAAAAAACCTCTACAACTGCCCCATAGTTGCATTTACACGGGTGCAATGTGAAGCCGACTCCCATTGATTTTTCCTCACGAACATTTTTTTGCGAATATACTTACACTCTATCTCCACCCCCTAACAGGGTTGCCATACAACGTTTAATTTTTTTAAAGTTTTTTTTCTTTTAATCGCTTCTAGGGTGCCTTTAAGGGTTAAAATGTAAGACCGACTACCAATTAGTTTTTTTCCCAAAAATTTTTGTGAAACATACTCACCCCCATATTCAGCCCCTAGCAGGGTTGCCATACAAAATTTAAAAAAAATAGGGTAAAAACCCTTACAACATCCCCAAAGTCGCGTTAAGAGGAATAAGTAGTGTGACAGCCTCAATAAGTTTTTCCTCCTCAACATATTCCTACAATATACTTACCCCTATCTCCATCACCTAAAGGGGTTGCCATACAAAGTTTAAATTTTTTTAAGTTTTTTTCAATCGCTTCTAAAGTGCTCCTACCAAGTAAAAATATAAGACCGACTTCCATTTTTTTTGCCTTTTAAGCATTTTTGTGAAACATAATTGCCCCCTAACTCCAGCCCCTAACAGCGTTGCCATACAAAATTTTAAAAAATTAGGGTAAAACCCTTACAACTTCCCCTAAGTCGCGTTTAGAGAAATAAAAAGTATGACATTACCCATTAGTTTTTCCGCCTAACACATTTCTAGAATATACTTACCCCTATCTTCATGCCCTAACAGGGTTGCCATTCAAAGTTTACATTTTTTTAAGTTTTTTTTTAATCGCTTTTAAAGTGCTCCTACCATGTCAAAGTGTAAAGCCGACTTCCATTAATTTTGCCTCTTAAGCATTTTTGTGGAACATACTTACCCCCTATCTTCAGCCCCTAACAGCGTTGCCACACAAAATTTTAAAAAATTAGGGTAAAACTCTTTACAACTTTCCCGTAGTTGCCCTTAGAGGAATAAAATATATTACAAATCCTCCGTCACCATTAACTAAGAGGGTTGCTATACAAAGTTAAAATTTTTTAAGTTTTTTATCTCGCTTTTAGGGTGCTCCAATCAAGTTAAAAAGTAAGGGGGCTGCCATACAAAATTTACACAAATGATGTAAAAAAGTCCATAATTCCCCGAGAGTCGGCCTTAGAAAAATAAAGAGTGCAAAAGACCCACATTAGTTTTCCCTTTCAAATATATATTCCTAAAACATACTTACGCTCTATGTCCATCACCTAAGAAGGTTCCCATACAAAGTTTAGGAAATGGTAATAAATCCCTCCCCACCACTTTCAGGTTGCCCGTGGAAAGATCAAATCTAGAACTGGCCATAACTCATTTTTCCTTTCAAACATTTTCCTAGATAATATTCTCTACTTTTTTCTGCTATTTCTACATTAAGAGTAAAACAATTACAATTGTTTTTGGGTGTATTGTTTTACCACTTTGGGAGGCATTGCGTGCCCTTTAACCTGCAAACCTCCTTTACCTCCGTTCTTATAATACTTTTTTACTTACCGTTTTGCTATCAAACTATCATATAAAATCAAATGTCAGACACCTTTTCGGTTTTTCCCGATTGGAAAGAAACTTTTCGCAAGCTCGTTTACCCTTTTATGCCCCCATATGCATATAAATTGCGGGTAGTATCAGTGTCTTGTAGAGAGTTGCCCTTTTCAAAGAAATATCTCCTTGTCTGAAATCTCATTTGGCAATAAAAATTTTGGAGAAAATTGGTTTCTATTTTAACTGAGAGTTGAGTGTTAGTTAAGTTCATCGTGCAGAGTTGGGCTGCATTCCAAACGCAGTTTGCTTTGCATTACAAATTTTCAACTTCTTCCCTTATACACTCCTTACAATTTTGACAACGTTTTTTGCTTCCAGGACATTAATATAGCTGTAAACACTCATTTCAAATTAGAAGACATTATCAAAAACCTTATCTTTGCTTTCAGGAAAAACTTGAAATTTTGTGATGCAAAGAAAACTGCGTTTTGGTTTGTGGTGCAAAAGTCAGACTTAGTTTCAAACATTTTTGGACATATGGGACTGTCAAAGTAGGCTTTGTAGGTGACAAACAGATGTTATGTTTCGTTCTGTTTTTCTTCGGTTTTTTCTAGGACTTGGCGTAGTATGTATCTGATCGATGGTGGATCGATATGGATTTGCAAAGTCTAAAGCCGCGTTGATATGGCTTAATTATCGTGCTGGCTTTGGATTTTAATCTTTCACACAATATGCTGGGTAGTATTTTGTAACCTATCAGACTGTGGCCTTTTTCTCTGTGTTTAAAAGCTTAATCTTTAGTTAACTTAAACTTTTCCTTAATCAATATCTTTAAGAAATACATTAATAAAAAAATTTATATTTAAGCAATTGCGTGTTTATTTTTTTTAATCTAAATAAAACCCCCTTAAGTTTTTTTGTCGTTAAAAGAAAAATGCATGTCATAAAGGATAAAATAAAATACTTTAACTAGAAATAGTAATTTACATTCGTAAACTAACCAGAACTTAAGTTCAACACACACACACACACACACACACACACACACACACACACTTCCAACAATATAACAGCAAAATGTCTTAATAATCCCTTTCGAAGAGGGTGTTAAACATTTTTACAAAATTTTTTTCTATGGCTTTATTGAAAAGTGTGTAAGAGAATGTGTTTTGTTGTTTTAAGGATATGATAAACAAATCCTTGACCTAACATAATTCGTATTCCCTTATACTATTTTAGGATATAACCAGTAACACCCCCCTCAACTGTCCAAAAAAATTAAATAAAAATTTTGTTGTATTGAAAATATATGAATAAAAAAAAATGCTGAAACAAATAAATAAAAAAATAAAAGGAAAAAAATCCATCCACTTAACCATTTAACAAGAACAAGAGATCCCATTTGCTTTGGAAAATTCTTTCCCTGATTTTATGATTTGCTTTTGTATTTTCCCCCATTTTTTCTAAAACAACTTTTGCTTGCTTTAACTTTAAAACTATTGCAGGATATCAAAATTTACGATCACCACGTATAATCGCAATACTGTCATATTTTTGGGGGGAAAAATAATTTTAAATTTATTTCAAAGAGTGTGAATTTAAGAGGAGTTAAAGGAAGTTTTTTTTAAAGCTTTTACTTCAGTTGTTAGTTCTTACATCTATAGGAAATGCATGCGGTTAATGGAGGCAATTGAAGGTAGGGCTTAAATGGAACGTATGGGCGTAGATCTTTAGGTGCAAATTTTTCCTCCGCCCCATATGAAAGTAATGTTAGAGCACATTGCCATCCAGTTCAAGGACGTCCAGCATTTGAAGACAAGTGTAATGTAGAGTATACTTCCGTAAGGGACCTAATGGAGGCTTAGCTGACGGTGAAGTTCCCGATATTCTTACCATACATTCTGTAGTATCCCAGCCAGTCAGCCGCTTTGACAATCGCTAACAGTTCAGCCTGTAATACACCTTACTCATCGGGTAGTTAATATAAAATCTGGACTTTTGTTTGTGCAATGAAAATACTTCGTCTAACAATAGTTCCCTTCTTAGACCCATCGGTATATAACTCCAAATCGACTCGTTCCGACAAGGTGAATTTGTCTGCCCCTTCCTCTGAGATATCGAGAAAGAGGTTCCTGCAGAGGAAAAGTTCCTGTGTGTAGTTGTCAATAAAATTTTGAACAAGATCGATTGTTAAAATGACACTTGCTTGAGCGAGTGTTCAGTGTCCCCCTTCGCTCATAGGATACCGTATTCACGCGGTATTTAAAAACCGATTTGTGGCCTGGAGATCCAAAATTGTAAGAAAAAACTAACTTAGTCCGTGTCAATATCATTGTGAACAGGCCCTAGCAAAGTTCATAGGGCTCCATCCGACTACAACTCCGTAGAAAAAATTCGGTTCTATCAACTAACGTTCCGAGAACTGAGGGCTCAAGAATTATACCAATTGCAAGTTTGAACATAAACATGGCCAAATATAGCTTCGATAATCTCGCTTTTAGATTCAGCTTTTATGAAAATTTACTGTCCAGAATGGTTTCCAAATATCTCGCACTATCTGAAGGAGTCATTACTACTCCATTTAGTACTGGTGATAAACAACACCAACTCTTTTTCGAAGGTTTAATATGCAACTCGTTTCATTTTATTCACACACCAGTTCCATTCTGTCGGAGATAGTATCGAGGGAAACACTTGATATTGTCCTATTACGTCATTCGCGTAAGCAACAGCCTTTAGTCCCATCGAATCCATATTGCTAAGTGATTTCTCAATCACAACTTTCCCCACCACTTTCCTTCACCAACTAACGAGTGAAGCCCCGTCCCACCGATCTGTCCTTTCTTTTTCCAGATAGAAGAATGGTACACATTGGCGCCCTCAAAAATACATCGATAAGACATACCAGGGTTTTGATTAAAAAAAGACATTAGACTGATTGGCCTATATTCCTTTACCTTCCTGTGTAATATTTAATCCCCACTGTTTGGGAATACATGACCAGGAAAAACAAGCTCCGTATATAGCGAGAGGTCACGGGGTGCCTACCTCGATGTTACGTCGCAGGTTCGCTGGAATCAGCTCATCTGATCCTGATAGCATAAACGGTTTAAAGCTATTGATTGCCCATTCCTGCGTGTTTCTATCCAGTTGTTGGGTACCCTGGTAGATCAGTGGTAAGCTCACGAGTCTACCAGTCTGGGGGTCATGGGTTCTATTTCCATCAGAGGCCCTACTCTTATTTCTTATCTTTCTCTTAATTTCTTCTTTCCTTCTATTTCCACCCTTTCTATTTGCTTCCCAGGTAACACAAGCGGAATAAAGCGGAAGCAAGTGAGGTATATCCCCTCCTCTAACAGCTGCCTGTTCTACTTAACCTAACCTTATCTAACATATCCACTTGAATGGGTGTGAATGATCTCTAAAAAGGAGCACATCCCGTAAAGTAAGCGACAAACAACACCTCCAGTGATTTGTGGTGGTTTTTGGTTTAGGGGTCAGCATTAAATAATAATTTTGTATTTGCCAGTTTGTCCTCTCTCTGTTTATAATAGCAGTGGCTTTGTCCTTACTCTCCGTCATAAAGAATTCCAAGTGCTGGTGATTCGAGAAGGATAAATTTCAGTCCTTAAAAAGGTAAGCACTTTCCATCCATTGCCCTGTCCTGAACCTTCTTTCTATTCCAAGCCCTCACTTACTGTTGACAGATTAATGCCAAGTAAGAAATTGTTTAAGTCCTTACCCCTTGTGTAGGTGTCTCTACTATCCCAAATTTTTCTTTATCCTTCTTTACTCCTTAATGAAGCATTCGACTTTACTACCCAAAATTAAGTGATGAAAACTTGCTTTGGTCCCTACAATAACAGAGCACTGCCTTGCCTTGTTAGCGCCGATTTCTTTCTAAACAACATCTTGTGGAATTGGGTCCTTATAGTATCAAATATAAGAAATAAACAAAAGTTTGCTTTTAATTTCAGATATAAATACTTTTATCTTTTACCCACCATGAGCTGGCAAGGTTTCAAATAAACACTTCATAAACCTAGTTTTAGTATTATGGTCATAAAAGTTTTAACATGCAGCTGTCCTCTTCATTATAATTAAGCCAACTGCAGTGTAGCTGTGTAGCCTGCTGTCCTCAATGTGTTAATAGAATTATTGTTTGTAAAAAAACTATCAGAACACCCTGTCCTTGCAATTGCGTTTTACAAAAAGTGCAACGTTTAAAGTACTTCCATTTACAAACATTTCATTATTTGTTTGTTTGGTTTTTTGCTTTTAAAAGAACAAAACGACAAAGAGGGGAGAAAAAAAAAACACGCTGCATATAAATGACTTGCTTATCCTTAAAGTTGCAATAGTAGCAGCATGCCACTACATTTCTTTTGTCTTTCGATATTTTGCATGACTCTTAACAATGGTATAGTTGACATTGAAATGACCTTGTTGCATTATGAAACATAAACTAATTTAGTTTTTAACACAACTACTAGTTTAACTAACACTTTAACAGCACAACTTACCATTACTACTTTACTAACAATTGCAACAACAAAAACAATATTTATAACTCCCTGTTTAAACGTACAACGTTCTGTTTGCAACACAACGGGATTCGATTATAAAAGAACGATAGACAGTGAATTAAAGGAATGTAAAGATTTTTTAAATAAGGTTTAATAGTTTAATTATTTTTAAATATAAAGAAGTTAAGAATGCAATATAAAACCAAAGTGCCAGGGTGCGCCTGTAGATCAGTGGTAAGCTCATGAGTCTACCAGTCAGAAGGTCGTGGGTTCATTTCCCACCAGAGACCCTAGTAAGTCTGCTTCATCCTACTTTTCTTTTTCTTGATTTTTCTTTCTTTCTGCCTTTAGCCTTTTCCCTCTCCAGGTAACATAAAGGGGTCGAATTAAGCGGATCCAAGTGAGCTGTGTATCCTTTGTTTTAACGGCTGCCTTTTCTACCTGCCTACCTACCATCGCAGGTTTTTTAGTATTTTTAGCTTCAATTTTGAAACATTTGCACAATATAAATTTTTGACCTTGTTCTTCTTTCGGGCAATATAAAGAACCAATCACATTCCCTGCTCTGAAGTGAAGCGGTCCCAGGGAGAGCATTCTGCATCGATCGCAGCAATTATTATTCGGACGGGACAAGGTCTAGGTTATAACATAGATTAAGCAAAACTTGTCAACCATTTTTTTCAAATAGTTTTGAGCTGGTACTACAATATGTGGCCGAGCGTTGCCCTAATGTTAAATTACGGTTTCATGTTTTGCCGTATTCTTTGGGCATGTTTTAATCAATAACCCCTTTATAGGAGCCAAATGCGTTCAGTGATAATCTGGCTTTATTTTAACAGGCCACAGGGGATAGGACCTTTTCGGTCTTTTCAAATACAAGGCATTACCTAAGCGGCATGTCTATTTGACATTGGTGTCGATTCGGATAGTTAGCTGGGCTTTACATACGATCTTTACACGATCTCTACACGATCTCTTACACTTCGTTTGAAGATCATGAACAGTAACGAGGCTGGTTTCTTGGGTCAGGCAGTTGTATACCTGGGTTAATTATCTGGGAGTAATCCTTAGTTGGAAAAATAAGTTACAAATCTAGCTTTTAAGGCATTTTGTAAACGCTGAAAGTTTATACGAAGACAGTGAAGTTGTCCGATTGTACACCTTTAAATGAAGGTCAAGGCGGACTCCACTGACGTATCTAGTTGAATGGGACTCTGGAGCAGAGGTCCGAATGTGTTGTTGTACGGATGGCTTAAAGGCGGAGATAGAGCGAGAATTGGTCTACTCTTTAAAGTCACAACAATGCAGGGGGCAAATCGTCGCATTCGATTCGAATCAAAATTAAAAAATCGAACAATCGAGTGAAATTTCGGTTCAAACCGAATGCGATGATTTGGCACCAGGACCAGCAGAAGTAAACATCTAAACGTAATATATTTTCGAGACATTGCGGGGTAATCGATCATAAACGAGGGATTAAAGCTAAACGGCAGGCAGTTGACCTGAGATATAATTAACACAATGCATCGCTACCAAAGTTGGTTATTTTGTGCAGCTACTTAAATCTCCTGCAATCCTAGGCTCTGTATGAAGTCCAATAAGTGGCGCTGCGATGAATTCCAAATGCCCGCTGGTGTAAATGATTCGAGGTATTTTCCTTCATATAATTAAAACGACAGTAGAACGTTGTAGGGAGTATCTGATTACAGTAACTGGTACACACAAAAAATTATCTAAGAAAACTTTACTTAAATCAAGCCATAGCGGTGTCAAAAGTACGGTGAGTACGGTTTTTCTTAAATCAAGTACGAAATTTCTTACTCCAAGTAAAATTTTTTAAGTACGAATTTCTTACTTTTAGCCACAATTAAGCCAAAAAAGGATGGATTTAAGTTTGGAACCGTACTTGATGTAAGCCAAAAACAGATTGATTTAAGCCGTAAACTGGATTAATTCGAAAGTGAAATGTCATTTTTTTTTGACTTATGGAGCTTTATTAAAGAAGAAGAATTTTATATTTTATTTTTATTTTATAATTTATAATTAATTTATAATTTAAAAATTTCATTTTTTGTACTTACCGAACCTGAGATTCGAACCAGGGATTTCTGCACTGCAGCCCAAGCGCGTTACCTCTAGGCCACAGAGACACTTTGTTTTCAAATGTAAAATAATATATTAAAACAACAAGCTTTTTTCTGCTTAATTTGTTGAAGCAATCCGAATAGGCTTGATTTAAGAAAATGTAAGTAAGGATCGTACTTAAAAAGATTTTGGATAAATTCAAGAATAAAATTCTTGATTTTAGAAAGCGAGTTTTCTTTCTGTGTAATAATAAATATTTGAGTCTCCCATACAGTCCTTTTTACATATTCATAGGTACATACGCATATAGCGTAGATCTCAGCCCTAAATATTGATGAATATTTATCCTACGCTAGAGCCTTTAAAAATCAGACCCAATTACTCCAGCGCCTAGGAGCCCTCCTTAGGCCCCCAGAACGCATTGGTCTAAGTTTTACGCTCGAAGATCTCCACATCGAAGTATATAGCAAAGATCTGTTTTCTCGGAATCTCTTTCTTAAAACCAGATCTGTTGCTATTCTCATATGCGCTTTTAAGTGCCCACTCTTCAGGAAGTATATATCCTAAAGTCGTAAGACGCTTGAGCATTCATTGTCGATTCAAACAAATGGAGCAAGGCCCCCAATACCAACACACAAAAGGTGCTTAATGCATCTTAGAACGTCTCTGTCTAAATTTTGACCACCACACAAGAGCCGCCTAGGTGATCATCGCTCTTATAATGGTGCCATTGTCCAGCTTTTGCACAGGACTCAGATGTCGTTTACTTGAAAGTTGTAAAATGGAAAATGTTTAAAGAATCGGTTCGCATCCAACCACATCACCAAATATCTGCAAACATACCCCGAATTATTGTTTCATTGCCAGGAGCGCACAATAGGCCGATTCCTTACTTAGTTCTATATTCTACAAAAGTTAGGGTATTTCTCTTTGCGTTCATCTTTTTGAACTAACCTACGCTTCGCGTTATTAAAATGAATACATTTTTATTGCAAATTATATTTCTTAAGTAGCGTCTGAGCAATATTTCAAAAACGCACAACCAATTTTCTGACCTTAATATGTATTCTGCTTGCAAGCGTTTGAAGATTAGCTCTCAAAGACTTTACAGCTCTTGTTGAGTTTGAAAATAATTTTTGAGCTGTAAAAAAATAAAAAATAATACAAATATGTTTTTTTGTTGGGCTCGGTCATCTTTGACTTTCGTGTCAAAATCACTACTTCTGAACTCGCACGTTAAAACGAAATCAACATTAACTTCCATGACCAGTGAGTCGGGTTGCTTTTTTATTTTTATATTAAAGAAGAAGAGCAAAACTTATTTACATATGACACTTTTTTTGACACAAGCATCGACATTTTAAATTAAAAAATAAAAGAATTTTTAAAAGTTAGTCCTTTTTTAGGGCTACCAGTCCTCTTGATACTTTTAAACTTTTTTTTTCAAAATATCAACCTTTTTTGTGAGTTTAAAGTCAATAGCCGTGGCAGTCTTCGTTATATAGCGGATTTAATGCAATTGTAAAGGGGCTACTACTCCCCTTGCTTCTGCCCAAAAAATGTTCATAAGTTAGCTTGCCGTCTTCCCAATCCCAATGCAAAGTTTTTTTTGATAATAGTGAATGTAGTTGCAGGGATATATTGGGATATATGCAAGGATTTAATCCTAAAAAAAGGAGATCTATCAGGTTTTTGATTATATCTCGGAACGTAGTAAGCCAAGCCTGCCGGTTTCAAGCAGCGATTGTTTTATTGATATTTTGTTAGTTTGATACCAAAAATGACTTAGTAATACATACTTGAGTTAATTCTGAAACTTTACTTTAACAGACCTATAGATGGGTATGTATTAATCGACTTTCCTATAAAAAATTATTCGAAATATATTTACTTTTAGGACTGCAAATAAAGACTCAAAAAAAAAAAAGGAAAATGCAAACTGATAAAATGTTTTTTTTATATAAAAAAAACTTTCGATTCCTTTAAATTGTGTTTTGTAATAAGATTGCGTGGCTCGATTTAGTTTTTAACTTCTATTAAAATTTTGCATTTAAAGTGCACTAAAATTAAGCATAGCACCCATTATGAAACATGTTAATCTACTTCGAAAAGCACCTATTTCAAGGTGATCGAATTGAAATAAGGATAAAATAATAAACGGTATTACTTAACCAAAATTAAGAGAAAGTTTAAAATAATTTCGCATAGATTTTAAACACAAAGTTTTTTTAAAAGTTAACTTTTATATGAAATAACAAAAGATTTAACTTTTCTCAAACACCAGTATTTAAAAGTGGTATTACATAAGTTTAAAATGACCTTAAAATATTATAATTTTTTTTTTTGTTAAAGAAAAATGGAATTTTCAAGTCATACTGAAATTGAATTATTTTTATACAAAATGATATTTTCATAAAAGTCATGGCCATATTTTTATTTCACAAGGTCTTGCAAGTCCTTTTTCTATTACCCCTGCAAATGCTTAAGGGTTTTCACAAGTAATAATTCGTTACAAATTTAACTGTTAACTAAAATAAAGAAATAAGTAAAATTAAATTGCTAATCATACACCATAATGTGCGTCATTGATTGCTTTTAAACTTTTTGAGCGCTTTATGACACTGCAGGTGGTGTTAGAGCAGCAGCACTGGAAGCTTTAGTGGTTTTGTTAAGTTACTAAAACTTCAGTTTGTAAAAATAAATTACAAGTGTAATTCAAATGTGACAAGAAAATCATTACAAATCAAGGTCATTACTTATAATAAAACAAGGTCAAACAATTAGTAAGGCAATTGAGAATATTCAAAGGTCATATAAAGTTACAAAAGCTAGTCCTTTTTTATAACTTAATTTAATAATTAACCAAAACTTTTATTATTTTCTAATTTTAGCAAGTTCTTATTTATTTTACAACAAACAATTGCTATTTTTACTATTCAGGACAAATCTTAAATTTATTTGATTTTCAACCCATATATCTTTGGTAAACTTTTTGTTATTAATAATTTAAAAAAAATTCAAATCAAGTGGCAGCCTTAAAAAGTAATACATCTAAATAAATTCACCACTAAGACTTATTAAGTAAAAAGCCACGCCATAGCTGAGACTGGGAAAATGGTTTGTGAGTCGACTATCACATAAGAGTAATCGTCAATAAAATTAACAACAAATAAGAGAGATGCCAGCTCTTTGGATCCTAAGCGCGTACCCAAGGCATATCGATACAAGGTAGCCGCAATAAAAAAATTAAGAGAGTCGTTCTCTTACTCTTAATTTTTTTTACATGGAGTTTGACACTAAACTCGAAAAATTTTTCAATTTTGGTGTCAAAATTCATATAAAAAAAATAAAGAGTAAGAGAACGACTCTCTTAATTTTTTTTAATAAGACCACCTTATATGAATATGCCTTGCGCGTACCAATATAAGAATTTAAAATAAAAAGGTGGAATTAAGCTTTTTAGTATATTTAACTATCTGTTCCTTTAAAATCTTATCAAAATCTTACGCTCATATTCATAATCATTATAGTAGGTTAAGTAAGGGATTATTTTAAAAATGTCTAATGTTTACAAAGGTTTAATTAATTTTTTTTTTATCTTTAAAGCTGTTTTAAATAGTTTTTTAATAAAACATATTTTTCTAATGCTAAAAATCTCTTTGAATTGTTATTTTCAACAATTATAAGGGTATAAAAACCAATTAGAATAGTTTTTATAAGAATCGGTCCAGCCAAATATAGCGCTTTTACTTGTTTTATTTATTACAAATGAACATTCTTAGTATCCTATAAAGGAATTAAAACTCCAATGTAAGCTTCTTTATTATTTAGCGATTTTTTCTAACTTTTCCTTGATACGCTTGTAGTTTATTAGTTACAAATAAATCTTATTTAAGCTGCCAGCACATATTCTTATGGTTACAAACTTCTACATTTCCTGAAACGAATGCACCCTCTTTCAGTGCATAAGTAACCTTTGATCCTTTCTTTTCTTCAAGAAATGCATACACAAACACAAATCTTATAAACGGCGACAAATTGACATTTTATTGCTTTAAATAAAGTTTAAGGATACACAAGATTTATTTGTTAAAAACTCTTATGGTTGAATTTTATTGACGACATTTTTTGTGTTTGGTGGTGATTCGACGTTAATTTTAAATGACAAATCTATTTCAATTTAAAATAAATGTTTCAACATGCAATAGAACTTTCATTTTTTTTTTAATTTTTTTTTTCCTCAAGGAAATTACTTTTGTTTTAAAGTTTGAAAAATCTGGTAGCACTGTATTAAAAGCCTTTAATTTTGAAGAATGTTTTCGTAAGTTTAAAATGTTTATAAGTAGGTATTTAACAAAAAAAAAACTTACCTGAACAATATGAAATTGTAAACAGTTTATGTTTAAAGGGCCGTTACACACAAAAATGGTTAAACAGATAAACTTATACCTACGCCTTGTTTAATTTACCCTAGGTTAGTTTTAATTACCCATAACACACATAAATAGGTATTATCTTGTACATAAAAAATTTTGCGTTTTTTTAAGTTACACTGATATTTTTTCTTCTTTCTAAAAATATATAGGTATATGTTTTTTACCTTAAACCCAATTTAAATTTCTTATTTATATATAACAGTCAATATCTCTTAATACAAATTTTTTATTTACAGCTGGCTGCATCATTGTTATACATAAAAGAAAACAAAGAAAAAACCCAACAATAAAATGTAACACAAAAACACAATACGCTATATTGTTCAGGGCAGGGTACACTCATACAGGTAATAGTAAGGGGCCAGCTGAATATAATAAATTTGACATTTACTTTTACTGTTATATAATTTTTATTTTGAAATTTTTATTTTTTGACATTTCCACGGATACGCTAAGCCAGGTTATATCAAGGCGAATTCATTAAATTCACCATCTGAATTTTCCTTTTGTGTTTGAGAAAGTTAATTTCAAAAAATTTTAAATTTCAAACAAAATTAATAAATCTGACAATCACTGTTACAAAATTTTAATGGCACAATTAATCTGGTAGTTTTACGGCGGCAACAAAAACAAGCACATGCAAATATTGTTGCGAAAAATCTCTGGCAGTGTCAAAAGCAACTAAAACCTGTAATACAAGTCGACCGACTCAAAACCGAAAGCAAGCCGCTGCCGACTACTTTTTAAGCAGGCTTCAAACGGCTGAGGAGAACCGCCATATTTATGTACTTATCAATACAAATACTCTTTAATGTGACACACTCACAAATGTTCGATTTTACCATTTTTTTTTCTTTAAAAACTTTTAATTTTAGAACCACCATTTTCATTTTGTTCGAGCCGCTGCAGTCCTAAAACTGCTCAGCCGCCGCCGATAATTTTTAATCAACGCCTATTACTTTTTTGACACTCCTAAAATGTAAACAAAAGCGATCAGCTGAGCTTTCAAGGCTACCTAGTGTTCTTGTGCCATGGACGAATTCATAATCAGCTGGGTTCTTAACTCTACTTATTAGCAGCGGTTTCAACTTAGTGCTTTTGGCACAACTTTCGTGATATTTAATGCCTCAAAACGCCAAAATTTTGGATTAAGTGCTGAACTAAGAAATAGCACCAAACTGTTGTTTTTTGATTTTTCCATAGTGCTTTATTTTAATTTTAATATTTTAAAATATTTTTAGCAAATCTATATGTAATTGTAGTATAGAATTTTTCTAGGAAAGAAAGCAAACATCCTCTCACTAACACAGATATAGAACCTGGCGGACGTATACCTAACATGTAACGAAAATTTTCGATGCCATTGACGAAAAATTGCGCGTTGGGTTTAATTTGTTTTCTTTTTCCATTTTCTCTTTTATTCTTTATTTCACTAATAATCTTGTTTTAAGTGCTGCCAGACTATTAGTATTACCATGTGTTTAACCGCCATATATATAATATAAAATGGGTATAACAAATACATGTATGTATATTTTTATATATAAGTATCTTATATAATGTAATTACAAATTAAAAAAAAGAAATAATTGTAGAACTCTTCATTTTTAAAAAAGTTTTAACACATACATATATATTATTTTCTTCAAATGGGTTTATTAGCATTGTAATCAATATTTTTTTTATTATTGTATTCCATATTTTATAAATAATTGAATTTTTGTTTGATTCATGACTCTTGTTGAAAATCGCAAAAATTGAATTACAAATCTAGGCACTTTTTTAATAAAGTGTGAAATTGTGAGATCTAAGGAAGTTAAAAGCTCTGCATCTACAGTATACTTTATATATCAAAAAATTGCAAACGGATTTTGAGATTAACATATTTAGTATCATTGGTGTAGGAAGGTAATTCATTCTAAATTCATGTTATTTTACAACTTTCTTCAATAGGAATATATATAGAAGGGTTCAGTTTAAAGCAGCGTTGTCCAACGAGAAAGGATGATTATTAGCTATGTATGGGTGCCTTTTCAATGTGCTTGATATAAATAAAAAAAAACAAAGCAATATCGTCCTGTGTTGTTGTTTTTGTTACTTTTCTTTTGTTCTTAATCTTTTTGTTATGGCTTTTTTAGGAACTCATGTTGTGTACATGCAAAGCCCTATTTTTGTTCGTCCTCGGAGACACTTTTGGCTTACATGGGTTAAAATAAGTTTTGCTTTTGAAGAAGCCTTCCAGAATTAGAATATATGTCCACACGTTGCTTTATAATATTACGAACATTTTTAAAATAATTTATTTATAACGGATGTACATACATATCTGTAGAACTTTAACAAAACTTCTTCTCTCGAAATAAGACAGTTTTCTAAGATTTTTATGGTAAATATTTAGTCCGTCTTTTGCTCTAATCCCCAATTTCTACGATCTTTGGAACGCGAGATATAGAGTCGGCTAATTGACTTCTTTCAGATTTTCCCCCATTTTCAATATGACAAAACATCTTTAAATTAATTTATTTATAACGGATGTACACATGTATACATCGTTTTGAGTAACGGCTCTCGCCAAAAATATGGCAGCTCTATTTCCTTGTCTTTTATTTTTTGTTTTGCTACTATTCCTAATCATCTTCTTGCTGTTTTATTCTGCTGTATTGTTGTTGTATTGCTTTTTCTTGTGGCAAAAACAATTTTAGTGAACTACTAAAATGCAAAGCAATTACTAGTCTCTCATTAGAAGTTGTTACAAAGTTTTGTGTGCGGGTGTTA
Source organism: Melanophora roralis (assembly GCA_963583895.1). NCBI lineage: Eukaryota > Metazoa > Arthropoda > Insecta > Diptera > Rhinophoridae > Melanophora > Melanophora roralis. The sequence goes on along the minus strand of OY757191.1, from coordinate 11,732,345 downwards.
AGAATTATTTATTGTTGCGCTTCTTAATAAGATGGAATTGAAAAAACAGGAATTCTAAAATAAAATAATGTGAAATTTACAGAAAAAACATAAGAAATATTTATTTGGAAAGTAGTAAGTGCAAAATGCAGTGAGTTGTATGAAAAGAATTTCGGTATGAACGTAGAAAAAATTAAAAAAATATAATGCAATACCCATGAAAAAATTGTCGGTTAGTGCGGTAAAGAAAATTATATCTATTATAATTGCAAAAGTTTTACTAGTGGAGATGGGCTTGCAAAGTTTTTAACAAAAACTTATCTTTTTAAATCTAAAATTAACAACGTAAGTGTAATAAATATAAGTAAATAAGTGGAAATCTTAAATGTAAGAAGTAAGCGAAAAAAGAAGTAACGGAGTGCGTAAAAAGTAAAAAGAAAAAAGTTGAACTAATTAAAACAAAAAGAGTTAAAATGTAAAATAAATGAATTAAAATTACATGAATTAAAAAAAATGTATGTGCAATAAAGAAATGAAACCAAATACTTTATTATACCTACAATAAGCAAAAGAAAATGTCAAAAAATATTAAACCCAAATAAAAATAGAAAAGAAGAAATATGAAAATAAATTGTTCTAAAAGTATCAAAGAGAAAAGTAAAATGTTGACTTAAAAAATATATAAAATATGTGTGTACAAAAATAATTAAAAGTAATAATATCTATTGCTAAATAAATTTAAATTTAAGCAAAATTAAAAACTACACCAACAACTGCAGTAAAATATAAACATCAATATAAATTGCAACTTTTCTTCAGGTATGTTTGACTTTTTTTGTTACCTTTCTCTTTTGTTCAGCACTTTTGTTTAGTCGGTAGGGCTGCCAGATGAATTTGTTAGAAAATCGTTATATTGGTTGTTTGGAAATGGTTAATGCTAAAATGTAAGGAAAATTTTTTTTGGACGTTAAAAATTTAGACTGGCTCAAACAACTTAAGCAAAAAATAAAAAAAGGCAGAATTTACATGAAACGTTTTTTACATAATTATTATTTGTTTCTTTTTTTAAATAACTTTAAAAATCTTTAATTTATACAATGTTTTAAAAAACAAGAATGATTTTTTCGAATAAATTGTTTATTTTACATTTGTGCAGATGCCATACATGGGAGTATTTAACTAAATAGAACAATGAGTTGTATTCTTTATTTAACACAATTAATTTTAAAAGAAGGAACGTAGTTTAGTAATTGTGATTATTTTTTATGATTGTTCAGTATTTATTTTTAATTACCAAGCAAAATCTTTACCATCTTTACAAATCTCTTATTAGATTTTACAACAATTATTCCAACATACATCTTTTCCTTTTTTCATAAAAAACCATCTATTATCAGTACACATTTGATTTCTGATTTCGCAAAAAAGTGGGTTAATCCATTTAAATTAACTTTTTTCATTATTTACATTTTATACAAATTGAAATAAATATATAAAACATAATAATAATGGAAAACTCCCATGCCTGTTTAACACAAAACATAATCAGAAAAACAAAACTAAATATAATAGAAAATCGAATTTATGTATTCTTTTTCTCTACTTTATTTTCCATTAAAAACCAATATCTTGATATAATATCTGACTAAAAATCTTTGTCAAAATTGCCTTAAAGTTACAGAATTAAATTCATTTTAAAACTTCCAACATTATGAAGTTATTTTGTTTTTATTATTGCAATGCTTTAACTTTCAAATATTAGTGAACAGCTTAAAAATACTGAATCAAATTAATTAGAAATAAAATGTTAAACCCTTGTTGCAATAACAAAATACATATAAAACGTTCAAGACTATCAATCGGATAGGCCATCAGCCAGGGCTTGGACCAGTAGATGTAATAATTATGTCAAAAAAAATAATTTTTTGGTTTTAACTTCTTTTGTCAAATAATTATTTTTTGTGTTTTTTTTTTTCAAAAATTAATAACTAATTTTAGATTTCTATTCTATATAGAAAACTAATTATAATTACAACAATTGTAACCTTTTTGATTATTATTTCAGCTAAAAATATAACAAATATGTATTCTGAAAAAAAATAAAATAAAAAAATACTTATTATTTTTTGCCAAAAAAGTAATAAAACAATCAATTAAGGGAAAAAAATTAAAATCAATGATTTAAAAAGCGCTTGATTAAAGAAAATCTAGCCTAAGCCCTAAAGATGGTACTCTTAATTTGACTCCCCGAGGCTTTATTGTGTCTGCTTTTTTTTCTTTGATAATTTAAAAAAAAAATATTTTTTACAGTCAAGATGACCGCCTTTAAAATATTGTATGAAAGATATACATATGTATATAAGTTTTAAAAAAATTTTAAACAGGTACCAAAACTTCTAATTTTTTTTTTTTTTAATTTTTAATTTCGATTGCGTTAAAATAATTTTTTGTGAAAATCGAGTGCTTGTAAAGGTTTTGACTTTAATTTTATTTGACAGAGTTATAATAATTATATCATCCTCTAAAAAAAGACAACACAAAAAAATAGAAAATCATTATATTTGCGTAAAAAATGAAAACCAGAAAATACGAATTATATTTTATGATTGTTACCGGGCCTAATGGAATTTTTTTGAAAGGTCTGCTTGCTTAATATATTAATATTTTTTAGTTTATTGTTTTGTCATATAAGATTTTAAGCATATAGTTAATAAACATATAAAAAATTACGAATATATATTTTAATGCAATAATTTTGATACAATTGTTTTATTTCTAATTTGAAGTACTGACTTCAATTCAAACTCGAAACTTATTATCTAAAAAATATTTACACAAAACTATATACTGCTTGCTTAAAAATTCAATTCCAACAGCTACTGGTTTCCATGCCATTCCTATTAAATTTACTTTAAAAGCATTTTTTAAATTTTACGCTATTTTAACAAATTTGTAAAATCGTAGTTTTACAGGCAGTTTCGACATCTGTTTAACTTTTTTGCTAAATATTGGAATAATTTTTAAAACGTAATTTGTCAGACACATTTTTTGCACTTTTTAAACAAAAAAAAAACCGTCGAACTGAATCAATTACCAAATCCAAATAGTAAGGAAATATTACTACATCTGGCAACCTACAACAGATTTATGTATGTCAGGGATGGCAAAGTTTTTACAACTGCAGCCTTAAACGTACATTCGGACACCAATTACTCAAATGACACATTTTCGGATGTTTATTTCCCTTTAACTGTCGGGTTATTAATAGTTTTCCTCATAGAACATTTAAAAAACTAAATAAGTGTCGTTTTTCAAATTTATTTTGCGGTATCTATAATACATTGGGAAATGTTATGCTGAAACTTTGCTTTAATTCCATAAATTCACAGTTAGCATTGTTTTGCCTAATAATTAATTTTTCTCAACATTTATATGTTAAACATTTATATGTTAAACGTTAAAAAGAATCAAAGCAAAATAGACGACAGGCAGTAGTAAAAACAAAATTACTTTTATGCAATAATTTACAAAAATAAAATTCACTTACTTGTCGCACTTCAAAAAAATGATAATATATTTGTGTGGAAACGATAAAATACTGCGCAAACAATTTTTTCTTTTTTTTTATTAAATGTAAATAACTTTTAATATTTTATGCAAAAAAGGCTTTGAAATTTGATTTAAAACAGTGTTTGTATCGATGTTTTCTTTGCAAAGAGATTGACTTAATTGTGCTGTAAGGAAACCTCTTTATCATCCAGACAAATAATTTTCGTGCTGTTTGAAGACATTGACGTACTGAAGTGCATAAAAATTAGAAAGAACGTAAATAAACACCAAAAAATTAAACTTAGATACATATGGGCATTTCCATGTCATCGTACGTGACATTTGTACGCCTACAAAGTGGTGTAGATTTTGCAAAAAGAGTGGTAACTGAAAAATTGTTTCGTCAATATGTTACATTTAGAGGGTACTATAATCTAAAAAAAAAATCATGACTTTGAAAACCTTGCCGGCTAAAATATCGGGCGAAAAAGGCGCATATCGTACGTGACAAAAAACGGAAGTGATGTCGAGGTGCATGCATATATATACGAAAATCTGCGAATTGTAAAAGTTTTTTTCCTTTCTTTAAGTTCTTTTACCAAGCCAAATATTTTTCCTTGATAATCCATAATTTTTAAATACAAAAAGATTTTTAGATGATTTTGTTACGAACAAATCTTAATATCGTTCGTGACATACCGTATGTGACAGATTTTTCTCTTATAGTATTTGTCTGAAAAAAATAGGTTTTTTAAATATATGTATACATAACAAATTTAAAAAGAATTAAAAAATGTTTATTCGGTGATAATAGCAATAAAAACTATAAAAGGTTATATTCATTTCTTACTATACACTATGTACTTGGGCGCGGGCACTTAATTATTAAATTTTAATTTTTTCTCTTACTGAATACGCAGTTCGAGACACATTTATATACTGACTATCATGATAAGTAAACGAATGAAGTTTTCTTATTTTTGGGATGGGCTGGACATTTTGCCATTTTTCATGGAGATGAGCAGAAAACCCTTCAATCTCTTCGGTAGCAACATAAAACAAATTAACTCCTTCCACATATTTATGAGCACATTCATAAAATGAGAAAGCATCTGGCAAGATTAATTTATTTGCTTTTACAATTTGCCAGACCTTTCTTTTAACAGTACCACCTACTCCATCAACTGCACCTTTACCATGTGATGTGGCAAAGAAGTTCCATTCTAAATGTTGGCAGCTAAATTTGTTTACAAAAGAGGGAATACTTTTTAAAATGAATTTGTTTTTAAATTGAGCGCTACTCCAATCAGAAAATATGTATATAGACGATATATCTTCATATTGTTCGCTTATTTCAAGCATAGTTTTTGTAATAAAATAGTAAACATCAAACTTATTGTGTGTTAATTCGTCGTTAATTATTTTTTTGTCTTTTTTGGCTGCATCTGCGAACTTTTTTCGATAGATATGCTGTCTTTGAGCCTCCTTTTTCCGGTATTTCTTTATTTGTTCTTCGTTTTTCTTCAAGTCCTCCCTCCATTTCTTTGTAGTCTCATAGCTATTTTTACCCATCCTAATAAAATATTTATAATTATAAAGGAATTTGAAAGTATTAAATTGAATTGTGTTACTTACAATATCGTATGCTACAAACTTCGAAAGACTATAAAATTTTTATTGCATCAAATTTAAAAAAAAAATCGATCAATATTTGTTTGCGAGATTTATCTTGCTTTGAACTTTTATTTTTAAATACTTACGACCGGTCGAATTCAAATGATGACGACAAATAACGTTTTTGCATTACGTACGTGACATTAGAATATCATTCAAAGCAATCTATAAAAAATACCGCTATTCGAACTCTAAATTATTAATTTCATAATGGAACTTGGCCATTGATGTTGTAACATTATTTTTATAGTATAACTGGAATATTACAATTACCTAAATTTAGCCACTAGTTAAGACAAAATAGTTAATTTCAAATTCTAGAAATTGATCAAAGAGATTACCAGTTTAATCTGCTATTTTTGCTCTTTTAAAATTATAATTAGCTATAAATACTTTTACATAATAAAATTTAAGTGTTTTATTGCTCTTTGGTATATTTAAAAAAAAGTTGCGATGACTTTTATTTTTCCAGCCGTGGTTGACATATTCATGGAAATGCCCATATGTATGTAGGTACAGGGTATCTGGTAGCAGATTTATATTTTCAAACTTAAAGAAGCAACGTAATAATTGACACAACGTTTTATTAGGAGCATTAAACGATAGAACAGAAATGCGGATTTTACTTTTCATAGAGTATGCCTTCCAGATGTCTTCCGTCGAGTTCAAAACAGAGCCTTGCAGCTTGCGCCACATGCTGCAGTAAACTTCGTTCCATTTAGCTGATTTCTCAACGAATATTTTTCTTTGAGGCCGCAAGAGATTGGGGATTGTCATTATAAACCTTATTTTTGAGGAAGCCCAATAAAAGATCCATGGGAGTTAGATCAGGCGACCTTGGTAGCCATGATATGTCCCCAAACCGACCGATTAATTTTTGGGGGAAATTTTCTCAAAGCAAATTTATCGAAGCTCTGGCTATGTTTGCAGTCACCCCATCCTGTTGAAACTACGTGTGTGAAGAGTACGATTTATGAGCTCGCAGGTTTAGCAAAAGAATTCCATATTCATGAGTCGATAATTTTCACCGTTGACAATCGTCGCCTGGCCTCGAGGATTTTCGAAAAAAGTGGTACAATAACTTCATACGTGTATTAGGGACACCAAACAATAACCCTGGGGCAATGAAATGGTTTTTGATGTTTCAATCGAGAGTTGGGGCTTTTTGGAGACCAGCAACAGCAATTTTGCTTGTTGACTTGACTGTTTAAATAAAAATGAGCCCCCTCGCTCCAAAAAATGGAATTTAAAGTGCGCAAACGCTCCCACATCGTTTTACAAAAATTTTTGCGTTAATCAAAGTCACATTCTTTCAGTTCTTGAACGATTTTAATTTTAAAAAGAAGAAACTTCAGATCCTTTTTTTTAAATTTTATGAATAATCGCTCTTGGAAATCCCAGTAAGGCTGCTCTTTTTCGTATTAAAGGTCGAGGATTTTCACGCAAACTGCTATCAACCAGTTCAATGTTTTCGGGAATCCTTAAAGATCGCCTTAGCCCCCGCCGCAGCAGTTGCGCGGAATGTCTGCATCCACGAACGATTTAAATTTACACTTGGTCCATTTTAAATAATCATATTTAAAAATATAAATTTACCACTAGACACCCTGTATTTAGCGTATAGTAATAAAAATTCATCAAAATTTTCTTACACAAAACAAACACAATTTTTTGGCGTATTTCTTAAAAACGGAAAATATTCCACCGTTTAACATATGGTATACAGCTTTAAAATTTATCGCATCTACATTTTTTATAAAACTCGTTTAACCCTTAAATATGTTTTTGGACAATCTGGAATTTTTTTGCCCATTGTTTTCGTCGCCTATTTCTATTTTCCAACGCAAGCATGTCTAAAAGTAAAACATGAAATCTTTCAAACTAAAAACAGACAATTCAAAAGGAAACGTAAAATTAGAATCTAAATATCAAATAAATATAGAAAAACACAACCAGCAAATTTAACATAAAAATCACATACGAAAAAAACACATATTTTATTACATACATACATATTTGTGTGAACAAACAAACAAACACACATTAAAAAAAAACTACATTAAATGTTTAGAAAAAAAGGCAAAAAAAAAATAACAATAAAACTTAACACTCGTCTCGCACATGCACTCTATGTACCTTTTACTAGTACAAATGTACTCACATTAATAAAATAAAAAAAGTTGTGTATGTAAGACAAAAAAGAAGATGAAAAAAAAAGAAACAAATAAAACAATAAAAAAAGTATATGATTGTAAAAGAATAACATTTCAAAATACCTGCTTAAGAACAAAAATGATCAACTACTTATTCTAGTCAAATGGCTGCTTCTTCGCCACTCAGTCGGCCGGCCGACTTGTGAACAAACAAACATCCATTCATCCCATTTCATTTCTACAAGCAACGACAAAAAAAACCCTAAACAATTGGCGAATTCACAAGGTACGATACGATAGCATATTGTATTATTGTCATATAATTTCACAATAGCATAAAATTTTTGTTGTTGCTTTTCATACGAAACTTGTTGTGAAACAATACAACTTTGTTTGATATGTTTTTTGTGATGTCATATTATATACAAAGTCATGCGCCAAGCGCCTAAAACGAAACGGCGAGTTTTTTAATTTATTTTTAGAGCCGCTAGCACTCGCAACCGTTAAAAACGTCTATACTAAAAACTTAGGCAAAACCGCCAAAGAAGATTCCTTAAGCCGCCTCCGTCGGCAAAAATAGCCGGCACTGCTCTCTGACACATCAGCTGTTTTTTGTTTACGTAAAAAAATAACAAAATTCTTGTGATTTTTTACTAAAACTTTGCTTATTTTAATGGATTTTAGAGATTCTAACCAGGTTAGATATAGACTATTTTGTGTTTTCATGGGTCTAATTTCTACAAACTATTAAGTTAAGCCAAGAGCAGCACCAGATTTATGTACATAAATATGTGTTTGTTTTTATATCGTTTGGTCGTATCAGCTGATTTAGATTTTAAATACGACACCTACAAATATACGAAGAGTTGTTCACAACGGTCATATTTTTTGGTTGTATTATTTTACAATATATGATTTCACAAGACCTTGTGAATTCACCAAATGTTCTTTAATCTAAGCAAGAATTTTGCTTTTCTTGTGTAATAAGATCCAGTTGCCAACCAAGAAAGTTATATACATTTATATGTATGAATGCATTTCATAGAGGTCGCAATTTGAAGATATCGAATAGTGATCAACAAAACCGAAGTACTGGTAGCATGGACTTGCGATATGTGTTGGGCATGGACGAAATGGAAATTCTATCGTCTCGACCTTGCCTGCGTTCTTGTGTAGCGGCATTAGCCAACCGTATTAGGTTGCTTATTTGCCGACAATTTCTTGATGTTACAGTGGCCAGTGAGAATACCGAAAAGCTGTTTTAGGTCTTATCAGAGTATAAAAAAATTCGCCTCTTTGTGTTTGAGAAAGTGATTGTAAAAATAATTCAAAATTTTATACAAAATTGATAAATCTGACAATTAGTTTCTCAAATATTCGCAATCAGCTGGACTCTTGATATTACCTGTATAAGTGAACCCTGGATCTTATTTAACCGACGTTTTTTCTGAAGGGATTCACAATGGGTCTAGAGGCTTTTCTTGGAAGTGTGGGTTATTACGCGTCTATGCCCTTTGCAACCGAATCTAACCTATTCAAGGATATAATAATCTTAGACTGCAGCTGGGTGCCCCGGTAGATCAGTGGCAAGTGCACGAGTCTACCAGTCTGGGGGTTGTGGGTTCGATTCCTACCAGAGACCCTGGTAAGTTTGCTTCATTTTCTGTTCTTTCTTTCTTTTTTATCCTTCTCTAAATTTTTTCTTTTCTTCCATCTTAACCTATTCTATCTGCCTCTCCAGGTAACACAAAGGGACCGAATTAAGTGGACCAAAGTGAGCTGTATCCTTTCCTTCAACGGCTGCCTGTTCTACCTAAACTAACCTAACCTACTCCTGCAGCTACTTGCTAGGAGATATTGCCACCCTACATCCTGCAATCTCAGTCTAGTTTCTGTTCGCACTATCCACAAATGTTTCTTGGCTCTAATTTACATGGTGGGGGAATTGGCGAGGTAGTTACCATTCTTAAATCTTTTTTCAATTCCTTTCATCTGCATCTTATTTTCGGGTATCCCAGAGTGTAACGAAACTCAGCACAGCCTCATACCCCTGATTTTCTAAAGCGTTAACTTGTAGTTCTGAAGAAGAGATAAACACGTAACCGCCTGGACCGAGGGATGGATATGATTTAATGGACTAAGACAGTGATTTTGAGTTGAATGGCATAATGTAATGGGAGCAGACAGACGACTACTATTTGTGGGCATACTAACATTCGCACAAACGCATAATATCTCTACCACGCATTAGGTGTGGCTACGAAATCGATAGAGTCATGGGGCTTGCGCAAGGTAAGGCATGCAGGACTGATTGCGTGATCTAAAATTTTCTTTGGCCTGTACTAGATAAAGTGGTTGCCAACCTCCTTTTCAGTGCGAACAGCAGGAATCTCAGAGGCATAATGGGGGTAGGTGGGGAGACATCATAGAATCTATAAAAGGTGTGGGGTGGCTAGGTACAGGGTGTCTGATGTCAAATTTATATTTTTAAATACGATTATTTCAAAAAGTAATAAACGGTGTGGAGGAAGGGTGGCCCAGTTGGAATTATCGATTGTGCGGATTTGTCTGTCATGATGTCGTAGGGGTTGAGTGAGCATCACGATCTACAATTTTGTTCAAAGCTCGGTATTTGGTGAATAGATTGAGTGTAAATTTATTTCGTTCGTAGATGCAGTGATTCCACGCAATTGCTTCGGCTATGAAGATTCCACGACTAGGGCCCAGTTGAACTTCAAGAATTCCCGAAAACATTAAACTGGTTGAAAGCAGTTTTCGTGAAAATCCGCGACTTTGAATACGAAAAAAAACAGACTCCCTGGGACTTCCAAGAGCGATGAAATTTAAAAAAAAGGATCTAAAGTTCCATAATTTTCAAATTCAAATGGCTTAAGAGCTGAAAGAAAGTGACTTTGATTTACGCAAAAACTTTTGTGAAACGATGTTGAAGCGTTTTCGCACGGTAAATCCCATTTTTTGAAAGGACGAGGCTTACTTTCACTTAAACGGCCAAGTAAACAAGCAAAACTGCCGTTACTGGTCTCCAAGAACCCGCAACCCTCGATTGAAACATCAAAAACCATCGCATAGCCTCAGAGTAACTATTTGGTGTGCCTTATCCCTGCATTAGGACCATAATTTTTAGAAAATTCTCGAGGCCAGGCGACGAATGTCAACGGTGAAAACTTTTGATGCATGATTACAGTTTTTTTTTTGCCAAAGCTGCGAGCTCGTTCAATGTACTTTTCACACATGTGGTTTCATCAGGATGAGGCGACTTCACATACAGCCAGAGCTTTGATAAATTTGCTTCGGATAAATTTGGGGACATCCCATGGACACCGAAGTCGCCCGAAAGGGTCGCAAAGAGAAGGTTTATAATGACAATCCCCAATCCCTTGTGGCTTTAAAGGAAAATATTCGTCGAGAAATCAGCTTAATTGAACAAGGTGTATTGCAGCGTGTTGCGCAGAATACAAGGCTCCGTTTTAAACAGTGTGTGTTAAATTCGACGGAAGACATCTGGATCACATACTCTTTGAAAAGTAAAATCCACTTGTTTCTCTATCAATAAATGCTCTTCATAAGACTTTGTATCAATTAATACATTTTTTATTCAAGTTTGAAAGTATAAATCTGCCACCAAACACCCGGTATAATAGTGTGACTATTTCACATGACGACGTTAAACAAAACTGCTCTAAATCTAGGGATTTTTCTCTATTTAATCCAAAAGACTTGTTTATGATAATTTTTTTTGATACTCTTCGATGTAAATTATTGTTCAACCTAATTTTCCAAATTAAAACCTTGGCAACCCTGGAAACTAGCCGTTCGTCGTCTGAGCCCATATGTAGTTACGATATCAATATACACACTTTCATGTAATACGAGTTGTATGTACTTACTTCTTAAAAATTGAAATGAAATGCATTTGTAAATGTAAATACATACATACATACATACATACATATGGATATAAGTATGTGTATATGTAAGTACTTAAGTATCAAGATTGATAAATAACAAGGTTACGACATAACAAATTGAAAACTTGCATTTTCTGCGCATGTGGTCAAATGACGTCACGAAACAGTCTCTCATTTAAAAATAATGTAAACATAACAGTGCGACAATTTCCTAACTTTTGGAGAAAATGTTTTCTAATTTGTTTTTTGTTAATCGTGTTATAAAAAAATTAAATGTTCAAATAATTTATAATATTAAATAACATTTAGAAAAAAAAATTAAAACATTTAAAATTAGTTTATTGTTTTACTAAATTTTCGTTTTTGGTTATTTGTGTTTTGCTTGATTTCCGCATTAAGCGATCTTATTCTAAGGTTTATCCACACAAACCAAAAAACTTCTAGCTTACCCATTTCATATTTTAAATTTTATTTCAAAATCTTCCTGTTTTAAATGTAATAAGCAAATTCTCTCCCTATATATTTTATTCGGTGTGACCAGATTTTCAAGTAAAGTTAACAAACAAAAACTTAAGGCCAAAAAATAAATCTAATTTTTTAATGCGTTTTTAAAAAATTTCTTCGTTATAAAGATATTTTTCATAATATGGACGAAACGTTTGTGTGCTAAAAATATTTAAAAAGAAAGTTTGTTTTAAAAATTTTGATTTTATTTACAAAAACTTGGTAACCCATACCTTAGGTAAGAAAAAAAATAATATGTGTTCATATACAAGAGATTTTTAAAAAAGTTTTTAGCCGCAGGTGTTAATTTGCTGCCTGTTTTGGTAAAAAAAATTTGTAAGATCCCTGCAGGAAATGTCAATAGAGAATCACTAGAAACTCACTACTGACATTGTCACCAGTACTACTGTTAAGCTATACCTCAGACAATGCTCTTTGCTATTAACAAAAAATCAACTGCTGACATTGGTACTATTGACAAGGTGCTTCTTTTGGGGTCATATGTACACATTGAAACCAGCGATTAACTAGTACCTTTTAGCAATTTTAGTATACAGTACTACTGATAAGCTAAACCATTGTCAATGTGTTTTTGCAATAGACATTTAACATGCGTCTGTCATTGAAAACAAGTATGATTTGTGTATATAAATCACTTTTATAGCACAGCAGAAAAAATAAAAAAGGCCATAATGTTGCTGATACATTTTTGCATTTGACGGCAAACTGAAGCATTAATTTGCCGCTGACAGTTTTCTTTTCTTCTTATCAAAGCTTAATATAAAACTGTAGACGTACTGTTGGCAATGTCGCCAAAAAGGCAACATAATAGTCGATAAAAGTGTTGACATGGGGACACTTGTTCCCAAGTTTCCTTCAGGGATATATATATAAAAAAAAAAACAAACATTTGTTTTTGTTTTAAATATAAACACTCACACACTTTTCGTTAATTTTTTTACAAAAACACGTAAAATTTAGTAGTTTATTTGTAAACTTTTTTCATATAGACAAACACTTGAAACCAATAAAAAATCGAAACTATAAGATTACATTTACATGATGCAATTTTTTTAATATTCCTTCAATAAAATTTTTGTTTGTTGACAAAACGAGTTGAAGTGACTACATACTTTTCTACACAGTTCGTAAAAAACCGAAAATTTTCATTCAAGTTCATACTTACATGTATATATCATGAAAAATGCCTTCATGTACATTTTGTTCAAGAAAAGAAAAAAAGATAATCTTTAATGTAAAAAGTTACATTGTAAGAAAGCATTTATAAAGGTATTTTTATTTTTACATGTGTGCCTCAATAAGTATTTAAAACCAATGACTGTTAAAATGAAAAAATGAAAATCAAAAAATAAAAAATATTATTTTTTTAAACTTATCTATAAAAATAATAATTATCGTTGTTACCCGTTTTTATCAAAATTAAAAAAATGACCGTCCTACTAAAAAAAAAAAATTTACAGAGAACATGATATTCAACAAATATAGTTTAATACTATCAAAATGGTGAGCTTTACTTGATCCTACGATGTTTCATTGTGCCTACTTTTTTCTTGAAAAATTATTTTGGTCCTGTTGGATTTGATTTTTTGACAAAAATACACTTTAAAATTCTTATTAAATAAAAATATAAACATAATAATTTGTTTCAACGAAAGACATAAGTGTTTTTACATTTTTGAGCAATATATTAAAATATTTTTTAATTTAACCAAAAAAATTTTTTATTACTGTCAGGCCGATTGCAAAATTTTATCCGAAGCTTTTTTTGTTTTTCATGGTTTTTTGGGAAAGAGTAAAAAGACACAGCTAAAATAAGATTTGTTAAGAACACGTTCACAATTAGTTTTAGCACACTTTCTCACTTGAATTTTTCTGATCGTTTTGCATGCATTGCCCCACTGCACACTTCGTGTTTACGATTTGCTTCGAAATTTTAAATAAGTTTTTTTGCCTCTTATAGCTTTTAAATACACTTCGCACACAATTTTTATAATAACTATAATTTTTTTGCACTATATTTAATAAATTTAAATTAAAAATTCTTTTTAAATAACGAAATTCGACAAATTAATTTTTGGGAGAAATGTCAAAGTGATTTTAGTGCAGGGTTGTCAAATCTCACATAACATATAAATCTTTTCCGGCAAAATTAGGAATTAATCTAGAGCAATAATAATTTCAATTTTAGTGTCAAACTACATACAAAAAAAGCAAAGAGTAAGAGAATGACTGTCTTATTTTTTAGAGATGTTGCACCTAATGAGAATAACAGACAAAAATTGGCGCCATGCTCATTGTTTAACGTAAGTTGACGTAGTTGTTTCTCTTTAACTTTGCCAGCCGTGTATAACAAAGGCTTGCTATAGTTCTTGTAATATTTCTTGTTTGGCACTAAAGGTTTCAAAAACAGTGCTAAGTGCTGGTTTTTTTGTGGCTATAAATGCTTAAATAATTGTGTTAAAATTGATTCAGCATTATGCATAATTAACAGAAAGTTAATATTATTTTAAACGTTTATGGATACAAAAAAACAAAATTTTTTTGGGTAAAATTCAAATTAGATGATGTAAAATTCAAATTAGATGATGTAGTGTGATTTAGTTGTTTTTCAAATATCTAGCGCTTTGTTTTTAAGCAATTAGAAACTTTGTATTATCAACTTATGACAACACTGATATAGCTTTGACAAAAGTATTCACACACTGAATAAATTCACAATGTATAAATTCATGCATTGATCAAACGCAGATAATTTTATTCGAGGCAGATTTTTGTTCAACTCATTAAAATCGCTTAAGAGTTTAACACCAGATAAAATCAAGATAAAACCTAATTATGCTATTCTCTGGTACGTAAATATACTACTGCGCCATTTTTCGTTGTTAATGAGAAAATTCCAAACGAAATTGGGAATTTTCATTTGAAATTCAGAATTTTTATTTGTAATTGAGAAAATTCCAATAAAAAATGAGAAAATTTTACATGATATTGAGAAAAAAACCAAAAAAAAATTAAAAATTTGAAATTAAAAATATTTTATATTAAATCAAGATTTGTTTTTAGAAAATGCCTTCTACCACCATCGTATTCAACTAATTTTTAAAACGCTTCATCGACGCGTTAAAAATAAAGCGCATTCTTGCAGTGCTTAATTAAATAAAATTATATGGTTGGAGAAAAAAACAATGTTTAGGCAAAGATAAATGTACCACACGTCAATCTTCTCCAATGTCGGAGATCAAAGGCTCGCTTTTAAGAAGAAATTAAAAACGTGTGTTATTACCACAGATTGCATATCACAACATTAAATTAGTTTAGTTTGGGTCTGGAATATAGGCCAGAATATATCTCTGCTACTTATTTAATAAAATTGCCTGCATAGATTTGTATTTACCTTTCCATATTTTTATTTATGTTGCGTTATGAATGCATTTATGTTGTACGTATTGTATGTACGTTCATACTAATTTTAAATAAAATTTTATTTGGAATTTTCTCATTTCCAATTAAAATATATTCACAATTTCAAATGCAAATTCTCAAGTTCAATAAAAATTTTCTCATTTACAGCAAAAAACGAACAAAACTATTATATCGAACATTTGTTCTTGGCTTCCAAAAGGGCTTTTTATAAATTCAATATTGAGTAAGTAGCCAGGTTGACACCGGCTTCGGGAATGTGTTATCTTAATTTCTGGGGTATCTTCAGCTTAATATATTGTTAATTGGTTCCAAATATATTATATCCATTATACCTATATAGACATGCATGCATACATCCTTAGTTCATTAAAATTAACGCATTTAAACTTATTACGCTCATATTCATATTTCAAATTTAAAATATTCTCATTTGGACCATTAATATTAGTCATGCAAATTAAAGTTTTCAATACAAATAAAGCCCTAAATGATTTAAAAATACAAAGAATAGGCAACCCTTGCATGGGTTAAACTACGTCATCAGAGAGGCAAACATGCGCAAGTCGCAATCTCTAATAGTCTATCATTCTTGCTTAAGTATTGTCTACATTTTTAGTCATTGCAATTTCGCGTTTGTATTCGCACATTGTTTTTTTTTTAACTGAATTTTTTTTTGTCTTTTCTAAATGCCCCACTAACCGGTTCCACTGAAACTGAAATGTTAATGCAATCCATATCGGATTTTTTTTATCATTGTAATTTTTATCTAGCCAGTCGGCCAAACAACCTACCAACCAGTCAGTGCTGCACAAGATTCGCTTAAACCAAATCCAAAAACTATATAAAGAAGAAGCAAATGAAAAAAAAAACTGTGATTTTGTTTTCAACTTGATGACTTAGTTGTTGAGCAACTTGTTTATGGTGTTTTATTTTTTCCTTTTTTTTTATTATTTTATTGTGGCTTAAGTATCTTCTGTAGTTTTGTTTTTGCATCTTTTTTTTTGCCTTTAAGTGCAAGCAAGTACATTTTTATTGTAATTTTCAATGCAAAAATTGTGTTTGACTTTTGTATTGTGCAGACTTACAAACATACATACATGTGTGTGTATAAACATACGTGTGCGCCTAAATCCTTTCAAGGACTTTAAACTTGATTTTCTTGTATGAATGTAAGTACCTGCTTGTCATAGGAATCCAATTATAAAGATTTTACAAGTTTCTTTCTTTGCACAAATATTATTTCGAACATTAACTTCTGCACTCAAAGATTTTTTTAAAGGTCGTTAAGGTCAAAGAGTCAGGACTTTAAAAGTTAATGTCCTTAAGGTAGTAAAAGGTTTAGAAAAAATTTCGCTATACGTGAACTGCCCAGTAGGGTCTGGGTGACACCTATTTGACACTGTTTTTGTTACTTTGCAAGACAAATAAATAAGAACAAACCATTTAAGGCGACTACTTCTGGAGAGGAATCGAATAATAATTAACAACTTTGGAACCTTTTTGGCGTCGAAATTCCGCACTTCAAAAAAAAAATGTCCTTACTCTGCTGCGGCAAGAGGTTGAATAGAGGCACGTCCATAGATCATTAATTCGGAGATCCACTGGGGGAAAAAAAAGAAGCAGTAAGACGACTAAAAAGAAGAAAAAGGATAAGATTAAGAAAAAAGAAATCAAAGTACTCGTGGGAATATTTCTCTTCTATGCATATTCCCAAGCCACCTGATTTTCGTTATAAAACCAATGATGCTTCCTTGTTTACACCTGGAAACCTTTATTCGATTAATAGGGTTAGAAGATTGTGGTGCTGCAATATCGGACTGTGACAGACAATATTGTTCTATCGTCTTATCCTTACATATCCTACAATGATTTAGACTACCGCGATTTCATCTGCTACCGCGATTTCATCTGTTCCTCCAATCATGACTCCAATCGGGTTCCTTCCTATCCAATCTCCCCAAATCCATAAGCAGCCTAGTACCAGCTATCCTACATAATCCCTCCGGTTCCCATAATAGTGACCTTTTATTGATCTCAGAAATTTCTCCTTGTATTTCAACTCTTATGCCAAGCGACTATGAACTGCAGAGTTCCGAAACTCAACACAGCCTTGGGATGAAGATCATAATTCTACCAAGAATCTGGTATAGGAGAGACGGTAATTACATTTAAAAATTTGTTTACCATAACAGTATAATGAGGCGAGATGAAATCAAAGAAGACACTTAGACGGACGGATGGACAGATATCGTAGCACGATGCAGCAAAAGATTCGGGGTCGATCGGTGTATTTAAAAGTGAGAGTTGGACTATTGCTTTTAGAGCTTTAAAAACATCCTCAAAATTGCATAATGTCTCTAACGCGTATGCAATGGGAATATAAAAGTCAGAAGCGATCACTTCGCGCCCTCATTTCGTCTGCTGCGAATTATTGAAACGAGAATTAAGGCGACCTGAATAGCTGGTTTAAAGTAATTGACTCTCTTCGCTTATAAGCGATACATTTCTACTACAAATTTTTAATCCTTTAGTTGTTACAAAAATTTCGCGTTCTAAAAGTCCCTTTCAAGACCTCAAAAATATTAAAACTTCTTTTAAGGAGACTACCATAAGGCAAAACAATATAATCTTCCGATCGGGTCCGACATTTTGGGGCACCTTTAACATGCACAGGTTAGTCAAAACAGATAAAATAAAAGAACGAGCAGTAGATCATTTGGGCGTTTTGATGACATTAATGAAAAGATAACACACGCAGCTAGGCGTCAGAAGATGTTAAGTGCAAAGGATTTTAAAATTTGTATCCTACATTGTGCAAAGTATTTACTAAGTGATTTTGGCTGACTGTAGGACAAGGCTAACAAACTGTCATACCCTGTTAAACTTGGTGCAAAGAGAGGATTATTTAGTAACAGAAATCATAAGCCACGAAGCCCATTTTTGCTTTGGGGGTTGACAAACAAAATTTGGGTTTTTGAAGCACAAGTAATTCACATGAATTGAGTGAAGACCAATTGCATCCTCTTATTTGTGGAATTATGACTTTTTTTATTTGAAGCGGCAGATGGCATCACAATAACTGCAAACGGTAAGTGCTACGGTCAGATGTTTAATGAGTTTTTCAAAAAAAGTTAAGAAATAAGACGTCAAGTTAAGAGAAATAGAAGTGGAAAGACCAACAAGAAGAAAAAAGTCTCGAGAAGAAGAAAAAAATTTTAAACACCCGTGCAAAAATTTAAACACGGCATCCATTACCTATCTCTCAGACAACTGTTTCCCCATAATAAACCTAATGATTTTTTTTCAATTTACATGGCGAAACATCGTCTCGATATTCTTGGAAACTTTTACCCAACACTTTGGTTCTGTAACCTCAGGCAGGACATCCCGATCATCTTTTATTCGTTTTAATTCATATACATCCTTCACTAACCTAAAGTACCGCGATCCCATTTGGCCGCCATAACCCTAAATGTTCAGTGGCCAGTTATGAGCCCAAATTTGGTTCTTAAATCCATGTACATGCTAAGCTCAGCCTCGGACACCCGAGGTCGCCACTCCTCTTTCCGCACTAAAAATTTGTCATATCAATCATCCATGTCCTTATCTTCTCATAATACTGCCCGGCCCCATTCATTGAAGGTTTTACAGCTTCCTCTCTATATGTCACACCCAGCATCTTGCCACTCGAGTTCGCTCGTGCTCGTGAGGAATTCGGTTGCCAATTCACAGCCTATAGATGAAGAAATCCGTAATTTCACCAAGTATCTGACTTAGAATGGATCCTAAACAAGTTATTTTTACAAATGGCGGCTAATGTCAAACTTGTTTTGACATTTGTAAGCTAGACAGATGTAGAATACAAGTGATAAAGCCAAGAACGCGAAATATTCATCTAAATTTTTGGGTAACAATTCGTCTGTGGTGTGGGCGCAACGCGAATTCCGTCGCTGATTCCCCGGTTGTCCGGCAGCGACTGCGCAAACACTGTGCCGTTTGACCACCAACTTTGAAGAGTAGGGGACCACACGAGTCGATGCTGTTCACGCAGGAGGAGTTATCGGGCCATTTTTCTCGAGAACGCCGCTGGTCAAACGAAAACAGTGGACGCTGCGTGCGTACGTTAGAACGCTGCGGGAGCCACAACCGATATTCTGAAAGCGGCGTTTCCGAGTCGCCGCATCTCTCGTTTTGGCGGCTTACGTTGGCCCGCAAGATCGCCCGATTTAATCGTTCCAGACTTTTTTTGTGGGGTTTTTTGAAGTTCTGTGCTTACGTGAGCAAGCCCGAGACCATGAAAGCTCTCAAGGACACCATTCGACACGAGTGAAGGAATCTGTCGCCCGAATTTCTTGCCAAAATGATGAAAAATGCCATAAAACGAGCCCGTATAGAAATCAAATGTGACGTCGCTCATTTCGCCGATATTATCTTTTAGACTTGACCAATAAAATTCTAAAGGTTCAAATAAACATAATCAAAAAAGAGAATTGAATTTTTTTTTAGGAAAACAAATTGAGAGCCAAACAACTTTGAGTGACTTCTATTGGCTCACCTTATACCTGCCGGCTCTTCTCAGATCTCTGAAAAGACTTCCGGGACTTATTGGACGTATTTTAAGTCTTGTATGAAACGCTCCGAGTAAAATCAATTTCCATATACTTATATAAATTTGAAAACAAACCAAATGAGATTTTTAAAAATTTTGGCTTTAGTTATTTTCCTAAAAAGAAATTGCCAAATCGCAACCAAATATTTAACGAAATAAATGTGGTATACATCGAAGGTGGTATAGTTTTTCACGGAGATTTTTTTAATTTATAACAAAGTGGCAGCAATTTAGCTTATGAAAATACTATTGCGCTATCTTATACATATGCCTCGAAGACTTACAATAACATTCTGATAGAGAAGTTCTGTATTAAATAGCAAATGAAATTTTACATCGATCCGTCATCCTAAAAAAACAAAAACTCCCTCGTTTGAGTAAAATATTAGGCGCAACATCGCAACATCCCTACTGCCGACTATAAATACTTTAAATTTCCCAAACGGATAATTAATTAATCCATTAAATTTTTCGTATCCATTATATACATATGTATGTATGTATGTATGTATATATGTATGTATGTATGTATGTATGTATGTATGTATGTCGAACACTCAGAACGCACAAAAAAACTATAAAAAATCGGCTCTCTAAAACACTCGAGACTTTGACTTTGACAATGTAAAATGGTTGCAACTATAAAAATGCAAAAAAACTCTATTGGGAAAATGGCGTACAAAAAAAACAACAACAAATAAATAAAGTAATAAAAAAATTGAAAAACAACAATTACAGCAGTTGCAATAGCTAAAAGCTTATAATAAAATAGAATTCACTATTCGCTTATCCCCAAATGCCAAAGGAAACAATTTAAACGAACAATCAACCATCCGTATATCCATCCATACTGAAGCCATTTGTTTTCATTCTTCTTTTTTATTTTACTCGTAAATTTATAAAAATAAATTCTAAGCAGAAGCAGCAGTAACAGCAGCGGCAGTTTTATGTAGTTGCAGTCAGTTGCATTATGTATTTAGAGTTGTTATGGTGTCTCGCCAGACCCAATAAACACAAGTGTTGCTTGCATTTGTAATGAAGGGTAAGAGGCATTGCAGCAAATGTTTCTATTTTACGTTTTGTTTTTCTTTTTCAACATTAGTTGAAAGGGAAAACGAAGACTAAAAAAAACAAATTGAAACAGTTTAGGCGTTTATTTTTATATCTTCTTCGTTTTGCTGTTTTTTTTTTTGTTTTTTATTCTCTTTCCTGCCTTTTGTGCTTGCAATTACAAATCTAGTGCAAGCTGCAACATAGAACAAAAATTTTTTTTCTATGAAAGGGGAACTTTTGTTTTTTTTGTTCTTCTTACTTTAATCAATTTTACACATTTTCATACATATTTCCTATTTGAGAGTATGCGTGAGCTTAAAAGTTTATTTTAGCATAAGTATGCATGTGTGTGTAAATTTCATTTTTAGCATTTTTAAATGAAGTTTATCTTATTTTATGCCATTTTGTATGCGGTATTTGCCTTTGAAATATTTTTCTTTAATAGCATTTATGCTCTTGACATCAAATATCTCTTCTCTCTATTGGCTTATGACTGGTTCTTCTTTTACCTTTCATTCCACCTTTTTGTTGGGATCTGTAATAATTTTGCAATTGCAGATTTTGGTGTGTTGGGTTTGGCAATTTATGTATGTATTGGGCTACAAAAAATTGCTGGTTTCTTAGGTCAACTAATTAAAATGCAATATTAATTATTTACAATTTTTAGTAAATAAACATTTTTGTAGCCGAAATACTTTTTGCATATTAAAGCTTTAAAGCCATTTTTTAGAACGAAACCTGCATTCTCTTTTTATTGTTCTTTTAATAACCAGCACTCAGAGAATAGTCCCTATACAGGCGTTGTATTGCGTTGGTACCAGAAAAACCGGTTATTGGAAGGATGATAGAGGAAGTAGTGTTTATGGACATTTGATTTGAATTTTTTTAAATAAACTGTAACAGGAAACACATCTTTAGGAAGTTTATTCCACATACGAACTGTGTGACTAAAGAAGGAAATTGTTCTTTAATGTGTAGTGTAATTTGCTGGCCGGCCAACTAAAAATAAATGTGCTTTTCTTAAAAGACGAGTATTACGCAAAGAAAATCCCGAAAATGAGGAACAAGTTCATTGATTTTTTTAGAGAATATTCCATTATAATAACGCTAGAATCGTGAAACACATTCCGACGACGTTCAAGCATTAAAACCGACCTCTTTCGCAAGACCCCAATTGAAGGTTCATCAAGCCCCGGGTATTTCGTTTACACTCTGCCTCATAGTTTCAATGTCCAAAGGGCAAGGCCAAAACCAATTGAAAGGCAAATGCCGCTTTCGTCTTCAAAAAACGACAGGATTGATAGTCTGACATAGAATGTCTTTAAAAATACTACGAATAAAGTGGAAGAGAGAACGGAACCTTGCGTTACCCCTATACTGATCCTAAACTCATAGGAAGAGATTTCATCTATGTATACCAGCACGAATAGTACTATCTCTGAGAAAACTCGATATAAATCGAGAAAATTTATCGCATACGCCAAAAGCAATAAGTTTGGATGAAAGCGCACAATGCCAGCAACCACTAAGCTCTACTACACAGAAAGAAAAAATACGTTCTAAAATCAAGAATTTTATTCTTGAATTTATCGAAAATCGTTCTTGAAATTTTAAAGCTTTTTTTAAATCAAGTCGGGATGACTTCAAAAAATCAACAAAAAAAAACTTGTTTTTAGATATATTTTTGTATTTAAAAACAAAGTGTGTGGCCTAGATGGTAACGCGCCGGTATTGCCGGTGTTTACTTGGTTTGTAGGTGAAGCATTTTGGGTTATCTAACGCTCCTGTTTACCAAACCAGAAATCAAATCACTTCTGGTTTTTGTTTTCTCTGAAGTTTTTAAAAGTGGCAAGTTTTTTTTGTTAATCCAGCAGGCTCTTCAAGCTCTTATATATTATATTTTGCCAGAATGGAAGAGGCAACTGCTCCAAGATCTAATCATAAGGGTTAAAAATGGTGTTAAAAGAACTTAAATGGTCATTAACAATAGCGGTACCTACTTAACCGATATTAAATTCAAGAAATAAGAGCTACATATTTGGCTGTGCCGAATCTTATGTACCCTTCACATTGGCCTTTCGAAATTCCGAACTTTTTTTATATCTTTCCATTTTTTTATTTATGAAAATAAATAAAAATTAAATAGGGGTCGGTGTTATATTCTAACCTCTAAGGGTGACTACGGGAAAGTTGTAGAGGTGTTTACCCAAATTTTTTTTAGAATTTTGTATGGCAACTCCCAAAGGCGATGGAGATGGGGGGTAAAGGAAACTAATGGCGATTGATCGTACACTTTATTTCTCTAAGGCCGACTCTGGGAAAGTAATGGGCGTTTTTACATAGATTTTGTAAATTTTTTGCGGACGTCTCCTTAGGTGGGGAGGTAGGGAGTAAGTATGTTGAAGGAATATGTTTAGGAGGGGAAACTAATAGGGGTCGTTCGTACACCTAATTACTCGAAGATCGACTTTAAGAAAGTCATGGGCGTTCTTACATACTTTTTGTAACTTTCGTATGGGAACTTTCTAGGTGGGTGAAGATAGGGGGTAAGTATGCTCTAGGACTACGTTTGGGAAAAAAGGCTAATGGTGGTCTGTCATTCTTTTTATTCCTCTAAGGGCGTCTCCGGGGAAGTTGTAGGGGTATTGACCTTAATTTTTTAAATTTTGTATGGCAACCCCTTTAGGGGCTGTTGATAGCGTGTAAGTATGTTTGATAGTTTGATACCACTAACGGGTATATGCGACATCGGGGCTTTAAGAAGTGGATTTCAACCGGATATACGGGCAGATGGACAGACGGACATTGCTAAATCGACTTTCTTATCTATAATGATCAAGAAAATATAAACTTCATGGGGTCACAAATAGATATTAAAGAAATTACAAATGGAATGACAAACTTATATGTATATACCCTTATCCCTTATGTAAAGGGTATAAAAAAATCCAAGTTTTGAAACAGGAAAATTCTTAATACTTTCTTTAACCATATTTTATTTTAAGTTTAATTATATTAAAAAACCTGCAACAAAAACTACCAGCGCAACAAATAAAGGAATTAGTGTCGAATGTTCGGTAACATAACAAGTTCCAGTGCATTTGCATTATGTCCAGACATTATTCTAACACAAGCGCACATTTGAAAAAATATTCAAAATATTTAGGGTTTTACTTAACTGACTGACTAACTGACTGCCTAATAGTATATCTGTCTATCTATTGAACGAGCTGCACAAATACAAGTTGAGAGATTATTTACAATGAAGAATAACGAGAAGGATAACAACAAAAAGATTGGCAACGACAGCAACAATGAAAAAGGCGAGTGCATGCTTCTTTTCAATGCAATAATGTTAATGTTGTTTTTGGTGTTGTTGTTATGTTAGCAGTTACAAGTATTAGTGCGAGTGTATGTGGCAGTGACGTGAACGTTACAAACAAAAGAAACAAAATGCAACTTACCTCAGTTTTTTTGCACTATAGAAGGGGGATGGGTTCTTTTTGGCTGACTGGTTGCGTTTAAGTTCTTAACCTATACCACATGAAAATTGTTGTGATGTCTCCTTCACTTAAGTTTTGTTCTTTTATTATTAATTTTTTTTTTGTTTCTGTTTTTGTTGTGTCTTTTTAATATCAACAACAACAATAATGATGGTTGCATATTTATTGGGGTGATAACAATGAAAGCGAAATATGTAAAAACAAGCGAACAGACTGAATAACTAAATAAATCAGTTTAATTTAAAAAGGAACAAACATACACGCACACAAAAACGCCTACAATCGAACCACTGATAGTAGAGGGTGTAATTAGTTTTTAAATAAATAAATATATAGTTTTGCTAATGCAACAGGGATTAAAAAAATCAAATCATAAAAATATTAACAAAAAAAGAAATGAAAATAGTTTTTGTTGTTGTTCCTTCAAATGGATTGATTTTGGTGTAGATATAGTGTAAAGGGATTAATCAACTTGTATAACTTTAATGGATCACAGTGGGCCAGAACGCTTCGAAAAAAAAAATACTAGTAATAATAATTGTGTCCAACTATGGAGATAGAAAGGTGAAATACCTTTAGATTTCAAAATATTCTTTTCACTCTCTAAGGAACATATTTTTATTTTGGAAGGAGCGACACGCTGATAAGGCATCTAGATGAGCTGTTTGCACAATTTGGCTAGGAGTACGCACGCATACCTGAGAATTGGACGATTATTATTTTGTGCCCTTGCACAACTTTATTTATATAATCACTGATACTAGTTTTTGCTTGGCCTCGTGTATAGCCGGCTCGTATTACAATATCGCCAAGATATCCCGCAAGAAAGCTGTGTCGTTTTGCTAATGAAGAGAGAAAAAAAGTTCTCACCAGTTATTTTATGCTGATTAGCGGTGCCTCTTCAGATATTTATTGTCATCTGGCTCTAGGCTAAGTAAAAGAAGTGTTGTGAGTCACTGCATTAAAGAAATGTTTTCTTGAAAACTCTCGCAACCTGATGTTATTTTTTCGGGATAAATGTATCGATTTCATGGATGCTAAGCTATGACTTACCAAAGCTTGTGGCACAAACCAGTTTGTCTAAGAACGTGGATTGGTTGGCATACAAGCCGTGCATGAGGCAAAAAGAAACGTTAATTGAATTATTGATACTTGTACGTATATATCTGTTCCTTTAACTCACATCAGGAGTATACGGCCCTATGCTGATGCTCCTTTCTAAAACTACAGGTTTCGGACAATTAAATACCTTTTAGGCTGTTGTTGCCCTTTGCGATATGGCCTCAGTAACAAAGCTTTTGCAGGTTGAAGCTTTTTTCAGCGGCAGTTTTTGACAATCAGTCATTAAGTCAGCAGCAGAGAAACAAGTGGTTAGAAGTCTGTGGCGGCTAGAAAGAAAATTGTCGGAGGGGGCTCGGCCGTGGCTGGACTGTTCCAAAAAAAGTCGGCGGCAGCTCTGTGTTGAGGCCACTTTTAGGTGGCAGTAACGAAAGCTTACCCAATCTGATTTCTTAGGACACTTCTTTGTTGTCTCGCCTTAGAAGTATGTAAGTGGAAGTGAAAGTGTTGCCGCCGCGGCCTTTTCCTTATTTTCTAATATAAGATGAAATATTAGAATGTAGTTTTATTAAGCTAACACCAGGGAGCAAATAACGGCATTCGATTCGAATCGAAATTAAAACATTCTTATTAGAATTTCTACATTAAAAGTATTGACAATTTGATCGATCGAGTAGATATTAAATAAGCATTAGATTGGAATTTCTTCTCAGCAAACGAAGCTTCTTTTTTAAGTAAAAAAAAAAAATAAATTTTGGACGATTTATAATCCGCTTAAATTGTTTAAAGTTGGTTTGCATTGTATTGCAGTTGTGGTTCTTAATCTCGGTTTAATACGTAGCAAAAGGGTTTTTAAAGTTGTTTAGCTCCCAAATGACTTTCAGTTGTTATATTGGCTTTCCAGCAAATATGTTGGAGCATTAAAAAGTTCTAAGTATATATTCAGTTCTAATACCATTTTTTTAATCTGGGCTAAAATAGTTTTTTTTTTAATTTAAGATTATAAACCTTAAAGTTTTTAATTTACTCCTTTCCTTTCTAACATGCCTATTTGAACCACCCTTTAATTTTTGGTGGAGCTTCTTTGTCAGATTGTAAAATGTCTGATGGGAAAGATGGTATTAAGTGCAGACAGAAATAAAATATAAGACCCATTAGACAGACAGACAAGTTGCTAGACTTCTTTTATATAAATTTTACATATTTTCTTATTTTTACTTTTATTTTCCTTTTTGCTTAACATTGTATGTCAACAATTTTATGAAGAGGTATAGGAGCTTTTAAAATAACAAAGAATGTTCATTTATGTGTGTGTGTTTGTAAATTTAGGGTCTTAAACTTCAGGAAAATGGTTTTACAAAAACGCTAAATTTAATTCTCAGTCGTTGTAAGGGTGTAAAATGTGCGCAGACATTGATAACAATCTGTTATTTATGTTAAAAAAACATACCACTCATGGTGAAATAATCGTACCTGATACTCATAATTGCGCCATGATACCACTTATGCCAACAACTCACCACACATAATAAACAAAATACAACACGCACATGTTGAAAAACATAAACATGCACACACACACGCGTACATTCTCTGTTTTATTTATTTATGCCAAATGGTGTGTTTGTTGTTTTAATACAAATTAAACGTCAATAACGTAATTATTAGGTTAGGTTCGGGTAAAATTGTTTGTTTTTCGTTCCTATTTTCTTTCCCTTCTATTTTGAACAGTTTTGATTTTTTAAATATTAAATAATAGTTTTTATAATTTCTTTTGTTTGTTGTTAATTGTTTTCTAATTTGGCATATGTCTTAACGATAAACATGAAATATGATATAAAAATCTTGATGTGGGGATTAAAGCTTTTAGTAATAAAGATGTTTATTTTTTTATTGTTTAAAGAGTAATGTAAAAGGGGGATCCTAAGAAGTTTTCCCTAAATAATAAGAAATGAAGAAATATCAACTTACATCTGCGTTAATAAAAAACAATGCTTTTCTAAATTTTTTACCTATAGGCCTATAGGTATTATCATGGTGAAATAATCGTACTCATAATTGCGCCATGGGTATTATAGATATACGTTTATATAAAAGTGCATATTTTTACCTTTACCAGTTCACCAACTTGCTTATTGCTTTCTTGAGAGTTTTCAGCGTTGCCATCTACGCTAATTTCGCGATATGTTCTGCGTCTTTTTCAGATGCTTCCCAGCATACCATTATCGGAGCGCTCTTATAAAGAGCTCATATATGAGCGATTTTATGAGCCTCTGTGAGTGTTTCCTGCGTGCATATTTCTGAGCTCATAAACGATCGATTTTATGTGCTTTTTATGAGTAATTTCTGCACTCTGACAGATAACGGTAAATTCCAGCTAAGCAGAAGAAAGAAGTTGCTCAAATTGATTCATTAGTGAATATTTATGGAAGCGTAAAGACAAAATTGTGAGTTATCTTATAATAAATACAAAAATAATACATAATTGAAATAATGAAAAGAGCAAACTAAAAAAAAAGATAATTAATAATAAGTGAACTTCGTTCAAACAAATTAAGAAAAGAAAATCCAGCATGTAGTATTAAAAATAATAGTGTTGTTAAAGAAAATAGTGAGAGTGAACGTATTTTAGAAAGAGAGAGTGTAAACGAAAACTGGAATAAGAGCTCAATATGCGTTTTAAAAAAAGAGTCATAAAATACTCTTTTATGCATAAAATTTAGAGCTCTTTTATGAGTGACCAGTTTAGTGGAAAAAGCCACTCAAAAATGAGCGTTTTATGACTGTTTATGAATATTTTATGAACTCTTTATGAGCGTCAGCGTTCCGACAAAAGAGTCTTTATGAGCTCATTTAGAGGGCATATGGTATGCTGGGTTATGTCTGTTAGACTTGCCTGTGCCTTGAGCCCCGAAAAGAAATTCGAAGTTGCTTTAACTTATTTGCTTTATTGACATTCAAAAACTAAAGTAAGCTTCCTGCTTAACAATTTTTTTTCATTTGTGTGATCTCCACACAGAAACCAGCTGTCTGTTTGACTTAAGTATAAAATTCAATGACATAGAAATCTTAATATGTATCACGAGGTCAGTATAAAACGTGTTGATAGAAGATTTTATTAATATTTTAAGGTTAATTTTTTTAGCCTGCTTTTTTTATTATTATTTTTAATTGTTTTGCAAATTGCTGTTGTTAGAGAAATAAATGCCTGCCTCTTTATCTCTTAAATAACTAATTTATTTCCGCTTTAAGTTTATTGACTTTTAGGTTTTTGTTTTTTTTTTTTTTATTTTTATTTGTTTTTATTTAATTAAAATAAACTAATTAATGCATTTATTGCAAATTAGTTTTCTTTGTTTACTTTAAATTCATTAATGATTAAAACTATTGATGACAAAGGCGATAAAGATTTTTAAAAAATCAAGCAAAAACAATAATATACTTGAATTAAGGCTTGGATATCAGTCGTATAAAAACTCATATTGCCGATTTTTTAAACAATTTAAAGGGGTAAAACATTAAATAGAAGAAGCAAAAAATACTTATAACTGGTTAAATAAAGTTGAACTTACTGTTTTAAATATGTAAATATTTTCGTTCAGAATGAAACAAGAAGCACCAACAAATACCCAATTACTGCCAAGAAGGATGGCAACACTGCTATTTATAAACAAATATTTTGGCGGTCAAATTTTGGCAAAAATATACCAAAATCTATGTGATTTTAAATAATTTTGTTTTATATCTACAAATAAAAAGACACAACATAACTGCAATATTTAATACCTACAGATGTTTGTTTGTTTCATTTCTTTACGTATACACACACACAACCATACAAATTTATCATTTAAGAATTTGTTTTCTTTGGCCGATGAAAATGTGTATTAAAATAAACTTGTTTTAAACATAAAAGACAAAACATGCTAAACCTTAAAACCTACAAACAGATGACAGTCATGATGATGATCTTGTTTGTTGTAAATTATTCAATAGACAATTCGCCACAGTTTTTATGCCACCACATGTTCAATCAGGTTATGTGGTCCTGTGGCGCAATGGATAACGCGTCTGACTACGGATCAGAAGATTCCAGGTTCGACTCCTGGCAGGATCGAAGTTATTTTTTAAAATTTTTTTTTCTCTTCAAGAAATTATTAAGGTTGAATTTTTTTGCTTTTATTAATTTTATGTACCCATGCATTTCGCATTTGTTTGATTAGCTTAGACATTGATAGATGATTTAAAGTGTATGTATGTATAAATAATATAATCGATAACTAGAATGCAAAATTTTTCATACATAAATTTTCATAAAATAACTTTTACAACGATGAGTTACTAAAATTTTCTATATATTGTGGAATTTAAAGTAGATAAATGGAATAGCATTTTAGCAAAATTTTGACTTAACGCAGGGATTGTATCGCAAACTTAATAAGGAATCATGGTGGAATATACCTTGATATGGAATAAAATCATCGTGGTAGATACCAGTTTACCAAAGGGGTGGAATAGATTTGGAAAGTAAGTAAAGTAAATAAATTATTTAAACTCATTGCTCAGAACCCACTAATTAACACTTTTGTGTTGTCTTACCAACCAGGGTTGTCAGTTTTTTTTCAGGGTCTATCGCCAAAACGGGTATCAAAAATCGCCAATTAATATTTTTTTGAGTTTAAAAACAAAAAAAGTCGCCAAAAAAATCGCCATAATAAAAATCTATTGTTTTTGATGCAAAAAACTCAAAAATTATTTTACTTAAATAAACATATAAAATATTAATGTTTTTTTTTATTAAATTATTTAAATAAAAAGAAATAACTATTTAATTAAAGTAAAAATTAAATTTTTTTTTGTACACCAAGAAATTAAAAGGAAGAATTGAAAATATGTATAACTTAGAGAATACTTAGAATGACAGTTACTTTGTTAAGTGACATGTTGAATATTAAAAACTTTGCTTAGATTAAAACACCAACTTAATGCAGCATTGGTATTGCAATAATTTTGTATGTAAAATCTGTGGCAAACAAGGTTATTTTATACAAAAAGGAGTAATATGCGAGTTATGTTAATATTACCTTCAGTGTAGTTTTTGAATGTGTGAATCTATACATAGAAAGTTAAAAAGCCTTTTTTTTGCTTATATAGCAACTAATTCAAGAAATTAAAAAGATGCATTTAGTAAGCTATAAACTTCAGCTTCATCTGTTCCTTCTGTACAATTTTGGGTCTAAATATTGTACGTATTTCACCATTAAAGGCTTTAAAGTAATCTTAAAGTCACGTTTTTTTAACCTATTTATTATTTAAAGGGGTTTCAGACGATATGTATTTTACACATGACTTGTCAAATTTTGCAGTGCGAAATTGATATCTGCCGTCTGAACGCGTTTAAAACATTGCATGTGTGAAGCACATATGTAAATGTCATATGACAAATTTGTATTTAGAGCGTGCTCTATTTTCATCTGACAAAGCATGTGTCATCAGCTGTTTTTAGAATAACAACAAGGAAATGCAAGTTGTTTATTTTGGTTTAAAGATTATGTCAGATGTAATAACATATGTGCGTGTGAAAGAAACCGTCTGTAAAATGACAATTTTGACAGACATATGCAAATACATGTGGATTGCAAAAGTGACTAGTCATGTGTAAAATACATATCGTCTGAAACCACTTTTACTATTCAAAACCTTTGATTGTAAAATGATATTACAAAAAATATTTTTCACAGGCTCTCGTAAAAGGGAGTATGTTAACGTTCTCAAGTTTTCAAGAAAATCACATGGGAAGAAAAAAATAGTTGGCAAGAAGCAAAACTAAACCATTTAAAATATTAACTACAAAAAGCAACATAGCCAGAGGAGTAACACGATATTTTCCACCATCCAATAGCATCAAAAAAAGTACGATCGTAACAACTTTTGCAACACTGATTTGTATTAAATTTGTTCATCATTAGTTAGTTGAAAAACTTTGCCGTTTGTTAAAATAATCGCCAACAATATCGCCATGGCGTCAAAACTAAATTTTAATAGCCAAGAGCACTAAAAAATCGCCACATTTGGCGTAAAATCGCCATAACTGACAGCCCTGTTACCAACAATGATGTTACAAAATACATATGTACTACCGTGGTGGAAAAATAAGGTGACCTCATCCCTACAACAACCACTTCCTGTTAAAATTTTGCATGTATTTTGTTGTTCCAAATTTTAGATTAGTTGTCAAAAATGTTGCTATCGCATACATACACACAGTATACACAACAATTAATAATTATATAAAAAATTTGCCAAGCCAAGCTAGAAAACATATGGCGGATATAAAAATCAGCTGATCAGTTGATCCTACCTTTTTGAATATACCTTGTGTACTACTATTAAATCTTTTGATTATTTTTTTTTCTTTTATATTTTTTTAAACTTTTTTACCACAAAAACGCAACCAAACATATCTTGTCACCTCTAATCCGTCAAAATATGATAAGGCCTATCGCACTCTTTTGTTGATTTACTGTTTATCTATAAATAAATAAAATCTTTGTTTGATTAAGGGACTGACTACTGTTAGTGTTAATGGGTTCACATGATTTGAAGATTTTATTTAATGTCATCATGGTTGAATGGAGGTTACAAGTTGCATAACTTTGATAACTTTGAGTGTTTTAATTTGTCTTTACGCTTCAGAAAGCATAACCTTTAGACAAGTACGACGATCAATAAGGCCGGTAAAAAGTTTTTTAGTCTTCCTGATTTTACTTTTACTATATCTTCAAAATTCTTTTTGATACGTCATATTTTTACAATCTTTTTATCGTGCTTTACGGCTCCAAAGGATTTTCTGTTTTGTAACTTGCGTTGTAGATACAACTAATTACACGTTAAATTATTTTTTATTATGAAGTAGGATGCTAAAGCGCGTAAAGTATCCTTGCAAAATTACCTTTGCCTCACTTTTACAGTTTTTTTTTGTTTTAGCATAGAATTTTATTCAAAAAAATAAAAATTTTGCGCCCCCGGGTGGGCTCGAACCACCAACCTTTCGGTTAACAGCCGAACGCGCTAGCCAATTGCGCCACGGAGGCCTTGAAACCCGTCCTCACTATAATTAGTTTTGTTATTGGTTTAGTTTTACCGCTTTAAAATAATTTATTGCATTACAAAATTGTTTTATTAAAAAATTTTCTTATCCACAAAATTAAAATTTAGTTTTTGCCACAAATTTTCCAAATTATTGCTTCCACTATAAAAGCCGAAAGGATTTTTTGACGAAAATCAGCCGGGGTTTTTTCGCAAGTCGCAGCAGTTAAAAAATGTTTCGCATAATAATTTAAACAAATTCATAAAAAAAATTATTTTCACCTTTTGCCGAAAAATTATATTTTGTCAATTAAAGCAAGTGATGCCAAGTTTTTTAAAGCGGCAGCGACGTAACAGCGACGCCAGCAATCTCAAAGTTTTTTGGGGATAAAAATTAAAAGAGATACATAATTACAAAAAGTAAAAAAATATTTTGAAAATTTTGGAAGAGGGCCACCCTAGACGGCCTCAAAAGAAGACAGTATCCGTAATAGAGAAAGAAGTATGGCAACCCTGTATTTTTGCCTTAAAGTAACAGCTTATTTCGATTAAAAAAGAGGTCAGATTCCGTGTTAATCTACATATGTCAAAGCCCGTGTGGAAGAAATCCAGGTTCCAGGCTAACTAAAGCAGGTATGTTAAACGAATTTCTCGCAAGCACAAGCAAAAATGGACAAAGAAACCTGAAAAAGAAGCACAAACGGCAACCGAAAAAGATATATCCTGAGTTGGCACAGAATAACAGGAAAACTTATTGATAAAACTTTCGACTCATCAGAACCGCTGCGAAACTGCAACAGGGATCTTATTCATTGAAAGATCAGTCAGACTGATGGTTGGGTTGGCGCATATATCTCAACCACTGTGCAGTTGTACTTGGCATGTTGAAAGGAATGACATGTATAAAACCGCACATACTTTAAGGGAAATAGTGGACGTCATTAACGTCCCCTGGGCCTAACAATATTAACTGAAGGCTGCCAGAATGAATCGCCCTTTCATACCAGCACCATCTTGATAGAAAATATGATACTAACACTATGAGAAAATAATGAACTTCCCGATGATCTTAAAGAGGTTCTAATCATTATTTAAAATCATTGATTTAAACGCGCAAGGTAGCGAAAGGAGTTGTCGGTCCGCCTACAAGTGGTGTAGCTATATATAAATAGAAGCTTCGGACGACGAAGTGCCTTTTTCCCTAAATCATCTTTATGCATTCGCACAACATGTCCCACCAGGGCAGCCTTTGAATTGTACACGCTTCACTACACTGATGTAATACAGCTCTTGCTTCGTACGAATCCGATATTCTTCGCCTAGACAGATTGGTCTATATGTTATTCGAAGTATTTTTCTCTCAAACAATTTAAGAACACATTTATCTGCTTAAGCAAGTGCCTTGTCGGCTTTGTCTGCCGGAAAAGAAACAAGTTTTTTAATTGTTTGCTCAGCCCAAGTTGGCAAGTGTAATTTTTCGCTTTATTTCCAAACTTATGGCGTTCGTTTTAGCTATGCTGATTCCGAGGTACACGATTTCCTTTACTTCCTCGATGTTGCAGTTGCTAACGTTTACAGATTGCCCAAATCTCGTGGATTTCCTATTCGTTGAAACCATTGACCAACCTATTTTAACCGATTCTTTTTCTATATTAGCAAACGTAGCAGTGAAATCTCGCAATGTTCGTCCCTTAATGGCAATTTCATTGGCATATGCGACATCACGTAACTTTTGGCGAAACTTGTTCCGTTTCTATTTACTGCTGCGTCACGCATATTATGTTGAAAATGTCGCATGACAGGCTGTCACTTTATTTCAAGCCCTGTTCGGTTATAGACGGCTTAGAAAGTATTTTCCAATCTTTACAGATAATTCTGTTTTAAAAAGCTCTGCCGGTAAGCCATCAAGTCCAGTCGATTAATTATTTTTGATCCGAAATATTGATGTTTTCCCCTCTTCTTGGCTGGGGGGTAAGCACTCTACATCGCCATCACTGATTAAAAAAGAAAAATATTCATCGCCGCTGTCATTGGAAATCAGCAATTCTTCCTTTTAGATTTTCAGAACGCCGTCCTTATCTGTCACCAGATTTCCTTGTTGGTCTTTAAAGGAGGAGATGCCTATACCAAAGCCTTCAGTTTGTTGCTTCAAACGCTAGAAGAATTTTCTGGTATCATATCCAATCCTATACAGCTCGGTCTTCTTTCACTCATGTCTTTACAATTCTCTTTTTTCCGTCGTTAAACACGTTTCTTTTTCTTTCTTTTCGTTGCACTGAAAATAATATTCTGGTCGGTTGACTAATAAGTTGATTGCCCAGTTGAAATAGCAATTAGTCCCATTTCAGAAACGGATCATGCAAAACGCAACCTCTAGCGCATTATACATAGTTGCCAGCTGATTTGAAGCGGGTACCTAAAGATTTTAAAAAATTTTTCGTTGTT
The DNA here is from genome assembly GCA_963583895.1 of Melanophora roralis. Taxonomy (NCBI): domain Eukaryota; kingdom Metazoa; phylum Arthropoda; class Insecta; order Diptera; family Rhinophoridae; genus Melanophora; species Melanophora roralis. The sequence continues at coordinate 11,697,355 of OY757191.1, read as the reverse complement.
AAATCATGAGGTTCTGGAAAATTTGTTTAATACGGACACTAGTTGCTTAAATATAAGGACAACCATCAAACAGTGTTTGATTCTCACAAAATCTATCTTCTGGGCTCTTTTTTTTAAATTTTGTTAATCACTTTCGTATCTTCTTCTTAGAAACTCTTAAAAAATTATTTACGCTTCAAAAGATATATATTACTAAATATGTACATACCTATTATTTTAACAAAAACTAAATACCAACACAAAAAATGTTTTTCTTACCTTTTACTGGTTGTTTTCAGTTTTATTTTTCCAAGTTCTTTTTCATTTGTTTAAAATTTTGTGTTTCTTTTTTGGTTCTGCTTAAATTGCACATTTTTTTTATAGTTTCGTGTAATTTCATATGCAAGTTTGTAACTGTGTTTTGTCTAGGTGACTGCATGGAGAGTGTAAGCAATTGCATGGGAGAGTGAATTAGCTAGTGTGTGTGAAAATGTATTTATGTATTTCCACCATAAGTTCAATCTTAAAGTTGAAGGTCAGTAGATGTTTTATGTCATTCAACTTGTCTTCGGTTTGTTTTGTTTTTTTGGTTGTTGTTATTCCCGTATAATATTATTATTTTTGCTATTTCTCTATTACATGTCCCTACATGCATACAAACATATACATACATACATATATGTACTTACATGTTTATGAATGCAGTTTGTTTTAGTCGTGCATTCGCTTTACTATTTTACGAATGCCTAGAAACGAGACATGCATCTCAACGAGAGCGCAAATCAAAAAAAACTAGTCTTTTAGTAGCTAGCGCCAAATAAACATTCAGCTAGATAAAAGAGTTTATTTTTGTTTATTATAACAAGTAAAAAAAAACAGCAGAATAAATAATCGAATTGCAAAAAACCAAAGAAAAAAAAACAAAAAGAAAAAAGTAATAATTGAAAGTGAATTAAATTTTGATTAATGGCGTTTTCTTTTCTGGCAGAAATGCTGCCTTTATTCTGCCCTATGCACTCATTTCTGTTCTTTTCTGAAAAGCAAGGCAGCATTGCTACAGAGTTGTAAGTTCTTTTCTGGTAATGTTGCCCTAAAAAAATGAAAAAATGCTACATTTTTGCCCCTAAAATAATCAAAGGGTTACTCACTGCCTTTTTAAAAAGAAGAAGATCTATTTTTTTGCTATCAGTTTTTTGACGTTGAATAAAAAAATTTTATTTCTGTAAAGAAATCATAAAATGGAATTAAAAAACGAGGTCTCATCTAAAAATATAGTGATTGTTTGTTCTGTTGTAGTCACTGAAAATGTACCACTTTTCAAAGGTTTAGGTAGTTTTAAAAAAGTGTTACAAAATAAAATGGCAACATTTATGCTCAGAAAAGAAAACACCATAAGATAATTAGAGTTTGTGTGTTTGTGCCTGGTAATATTTATTTGAGCAGTGGCAATTCATTGATTGTATTAAAATGATTACAAAGGAAAATAGGAATGCCAGACTTTATAAAATATATTTTAAGTAGTGCCTTAACGTAAAAAATAGAAAAGTTTCAAAAAAGTTTAGTTAGAAATTTATTATTAGGGATAAATGTATCCTTTTTTTTAAATCCTTGATCCATTTTTTGTTATCTCGATTATATTGGGAGATATAAAGTTTCAAACATTTTTCATATCCATAACTTTACTGTTTAATAAAGATTTTTTTGCTTTGTTTTTCACTTTTTGCGATATTAATATCAAAAGAACTTGAGTTAAAAATAAAAAAACAAAGTTTTTTGGCACAAAAAAATTCATGAACAACTTTGCCGTACTTTAAACAAAGGAAGAGAAATTACTGTTCAAAATGATAAATGCAACACAAACATTATTTAATTTTAAATTAACAAATTACAAAAAGTATAAAAATTTTTACAAAAATGTTTCCCAGCAGCTTTTAGGTCGCTAATTGGTCAATTCCACGTAAAACGACCCGAATTGGGGAAAAATGAATTTTTTCTTTTTAAAAAAATTTGACGGGACTAAGTCTAGAAGATAACGAATATGACCGAAGTATAAATAAATTGTTTCGTATATAATTTTTATTTATTTCGCAAGAGCTTTAAGCGATCACATACTGAATAATCAGCTTTTCCTTTTTCACGCTTTAATAAAATTGTCACACCCGTCACATTTTAGAAAAGGTTTTTCCATTAAAATTTTTTTTTTTTTAATAATGAATCAAATACGATTAAAAACACTTTAAATTATCGTAGAAACCTAAGAATAAATTCGTTCCCAAGAATAATTTACACGACTCAAACTTAAAGTCAAAATTCTCTTAAATTACTGTTTGTAAAGTCACACCAGCCACAGTCTTCAAATGATTATTGTGACTAGAAATTATGCTCTTGCAATGTCCACTTACAATGTGTCGCATAGAAACATAATATCCTTGGAAATTATAGCCTTTTTTCAAAAAAAATCTTTAATTGTTTGAGCTTTAGGCAAAAATGGGAGCAATTTGGTCACACCCAGCACTATGGAATTACCCTATTATACTTTTCAAAGTATCGCGTTTTAAAAATTTTATTAAATTGGTGCTCCTGTTCTTTCCGTTTTTATTATAATGCAGTCTCTATACGAACAATTTTTATGATGGGTTTAAAGTTAATTTTTGAGATAGATCGTATCAAAATTTGTATAGAACCGGTTCGTTTGCATGGAGGCTACCACTCTCTGTGCTTCTTTTTAACTAATGTTTTTAAATGTATGTGTTATAGTTCAATTACTTTGCCGGTTTGAAATCGATAGCAAGTGGAGTTTCTGGGATATAGCATGTTTTCATAGAATGTGTCCGTGTTCTGTGCGCATTAAAATTTTTTTTATAAAATTTATGCAAATCAAGGTAGGCTACAATCGCAATTAAGTATGCCATCTCAGAGTTTTGTTTTTGCAACAGTGGCCAAAGTTTCAAAAATATATAAGGATAAATAGAAGGATTTGGTCCTAAAAAATGCGTTATATGAAATTACTGATTATATCCAGGCCTATGCTGGGTTTAAAAAGTGATTTGTTTAGGGGTGTTTCTAAAAGTTTGACACCAAAACTAGCTCCGTTGGACTTGACTCAGCTTTGGAAACGGACAGACGGACATAGCTAAATTGTCATGTCTATCTAAGGGTATCTAGATTTATACTTACTTTGTGAGGTAGCAAATGAATGACAAACTGATATTTACCTTTATCACTATGTGAAGAGCATAATTTAGTTATTTGTAATAAAAAAAAGTTTATTAATTTACCTAAACAAGAATAAACCAAAATTATAATTTTTTTTATAAAAGCAACAATATGTACGACTATAAATAAAAAGAAAAACACTTTTTTATATAATTTTTTTTTTGTTTTGGTAATTTTGTTTTATTGTTTGGAAATATTTTGTAAAAAAAATATATGGCAGCCCAGAACAATTATTGCATGCATCCCGTTCGTACAAATGAGGTGCGGTCGTAAATACAACTAACAAATAATGAATTTCCCAGCTCCAATTATGTTTTGGTGTGATATATTGTTGCTTTTTAGATTAAGAACTCCCACCAGACTATTTAGTTTTTATCAACAGTTTTTTTTATTAAAAATTTTTTTAGATAAATTAAATGAATTGTTTGTGTTTTTTTAATTTTCTGCATGTTTAAATCTTATTGCATTTACTTATGTACGTACTATATGCAGTAATATGTATGTATGTACATATGTATGAAAAATTGTGTTTATATATTCTATATAAACCGCTAAAAAGTCTGGCAATCTTTGTTGTCTTTTATGAATGACGCCTGCGCTTTAGGAATAAAGTCCACAATAATAACGTTAAACCGCACAGCAGTGAGAATAACATTTTTTAAATCAAAAACTTGTGTTTTCTTTTAATTTGAATTAATTAATGGATTGAGAAGCAAAGTATTTATTTTTCAATAATATATGGTTCTTACAGTTGAGCTACAAAAATATTTTTTTTTTTTTTGCATTATTGACAAAACTGCTTTAAGGGAAGACTCTTCTACTAAGTAAAATTTAAAATTGAAGACATGACTCTTAAAAATTGGGGTAAGACTATAACTTTTGATGTGGATGTCTTGGCAAATTTAGGAAAAAAAGGAGATAAAACGCGTGTTTCTCTTAAGCTTTAATTCAAAATATGTTGGAAATTTATTTTAAAACACTTTAATCATTTAATCAAGGTATATTCAACCACCATGCATTTAATTACTAATCTTCTGCAAATAAGAAAAAACAAGTTTTCCTGGATTCTATAATTTACCATAATTAAGAAAAAAAATATTTTTTTTAATAAAAAAATTTCTTGAATCAATCGGATAAAAGGCTTCAGAAATAAAAAATGTCGTCCCAATCTATCCCAATTAATGTTTAAATAATATGAAAAAGATTACAAAAAGTTTAAATAAATAATAAAAATGTTGTAAAAAATATTAAGAGAAAGAACAAACAAAATAAAAAAATATAACAATAAAATAATAAAAAAATGGAATAATTAAAAACAAAATAAAAAAAAAATAATGAGTTACTACATGAAAAATTAAAAAACCAGAATTTATATTTAAAATAAATGTATAAGAAAAAATAATAAAAAATAAAAGAATAAGTAAAAAAATTTAATAAAAAAATTCACGCCCCCGGGTGGGCTCGAACCACCAACCTTTCGGTTAACAGCCGAACGCGCTAGCCAATTGCGCCACGGAGGCGATGTGCTTTAATGTGACATAGTATAAACTTCAACATACAGCCTTTTTATATTATGTTAAAATAAAAGTAGTTAGTATGTTTAACATATACACAGCGTTGCCAGTTACATTTAAAAAAAATTTCTTAAAAGGGATGGTCATTATAAAAGAGTGCTGATATGTGGCTTAGAGGTCTGCTTGACTACACCCAAATGCCGTTTAAATACATTCGTTTGTTTTTCAACAACATACTGTTTTTCATTCAATGTAAAACAAACTAAATGAATGAACCCACAAGCAAAAGCAAATAAAAAACAACTTCAACCGAAAACAAAATATTACCCATACATTCATATAAATAAATACTGAATAGAATGTGTGAATATTGCTGTATGATTGGTGTAAAAAATTATTATTCATTTGTGTTTGCAAATTTGTCGTTATTGTTGTTGTTAAACATTCATTAACTCGAAAAAACACCTGAATGTTTTTATAAAATCTCTAACTGTAATGAGACTTTGCTATGTTTTTGTATTTTCAAGTGTGTTTTATACACATTCAAAACGAAAACTGTAAAATGAATGTGTTCTTCTTGTATCATTGAGTGTAACACACAATACATTCTTTCTTGTGTTGTTACTGGCTTAACTTTATTTATCTCCCATAGAATGAAAAATGTTTGAATGAATATTGTTTTTGTTGTGTATAGGCAATTAAATGAATATAGTCATGCAGATGTCTAATGTGGCTGGAAAAAGCTTAATTAAACATTGTTGAACCAAATAAATGCACTTCGTATGGCCCCGTAAAAAAAATTAAAATAAATTTAAGTTATGAAAATACATTTATTGTTTCATACTTTTTATTTAACTTTTATGTAAAAACGAACAGCAAAAAAGTGGCTTATAACTGCCTCCTTTCGTGTTTTCTTAGCCAATTTCATAGGATTAAAAATTCTGACTTTTTATAATTTTTTTTTTTGCAAACTTAGTCCTCCTTTAGCATAACATTTAATTTCGATCCTTTCAGCTATATACCTATAAAGATTTTCCGCGATACTCATATTGCTTTAAATTAAAAACAAAGTAGTAAAAAATAACTTTTAAAGTTAAAATTAAATTTAAACTACCTTACTAATTAATAAAGCTATTGTGATGATTCTTAAGTGAATTTCTTTAAGCTAGTTTGTTAACAGTAAAATTTTCCAGAGTTAAAAATTGCTCACTCACTTCTCATTCGTGAGAACGAGTGTGAGCGCTGTGTTTACTGCAGCAATTTTTCATTAATGAATGAGTTTTTAAAAAACATTTTTTGCCTTCTCACTCTCGAGCGAGAAAAAAAAATTTTTTTTCACCAGTTATAAATGAGAAGTGAAAAGAAAAAATATTTTTTTCTTTTCACGAACATAAATGAAAAGCATCAAATTCGAGTACTTCTCATAAGTGAGAAATCATAAATGAATTTTTTCGCGAAGCATTCATAAATGTGTACACATAAAATTTTTTGGTCATGTTACTGGTGCTGCCATATGTAAAAATATGTTGCATAATTTTTGAAATGCTTAAAAAAAGTAGGATTAATTTTTTTTTTTAAACATGTTTTTAATAAATTAAAAAACCAGGCACTGTTATACGTTGTTGTTTATTTGCATTTATTTAACTTCATTTCATTCAAATTTTTCAATGAATCCGATTTAATGATTTTAGTAATAAAAATATGCGGTTAAGGTTTCACAAAAAGGGGAGCATTACTCCAGTGACAAACAAAAGCATCGTCACCATTACTTTGTATATCTTGTTTGTGAAGTAGTTTGTAATGTCTTTTGATATTTCCCTTCACTTTCTAACTAAGTTCCTTTTTGCACGATTCTATTACGCAAATACTTTTTTTTGAAGATGCATCGTACAACACATATTTTTCAAAATTAAATTGTCTTTTAGGCATTGTTTGTTATTCACTTCACGCTATTTAAAATCTAAATAAGGATCTTTTACAAACGTTTAATGTTTATATTGCAATAAACATAGAGCTGTTACACACACTCATGCAAATTTTAAAAGGATTGGAAAAAATTGCATTCGGCTTTACCACCATTAGAGATAATTGTTCATCATTTAATTTTGTTTGGGATTTTCCACTAATTTGGAAAGTATTTAGTACCTGCCTGTCTGTCATCCTTTTAGGTATTGGGTATATTGTTACAAAAAATTGTGGTGGTTATTATACAATACACACGCAAATCTTTTTATGTACAACAATTTAAAACTTTACCTTTCAGGTCAATTAAATAGAACCTAAGAGTTTGAAGGAGTTCCATTAGCAAAAGTAAGGTAAATTAAAAAAAAGAGCAGTCACGACCTTGAACACAATACACAAGAAATACTTTTTTTTTATTAGAAAACGTCAATTAAAAATTTAGGAAAACAGTTCAAAAATATTTTTAAAGATTGCTATGAAAATTTGTGTCAGTGAAGACTATAATATTTCTAAAAAATCACAACATAAAATATAATGTATTATTTAAGTTTCTTAACAAAAACATTTTTTTTATAAATATGACTTTTTCACAATAAATACTGCTATAAGTATTCCTTTATGTTAATATTTATTTATTATTGTTTATAAACCTACATATCGATTCCTCAGTATAAAAATGAAGTAACGCAATTCTTTTAAAATAGCTTTTTTGCCTTTTTCTGGGAAACAAACGTAATTTTTATTATAAATTTATGGTTGTTATTTTATTTAAAAATATATTTCTTTTTTTCAAATAGCATTAAAAGTCACTTAATTAAAAATATACTCAAAAGACTGATCAAAATATAGATGTGTAGTATTTTTTAAATTTAACAACATAAGTATATACAAGCAGCAAAATAAAAAAAAATTATGTAAATGCAAGAATTTTTTTACTCTTATTGGGAGTACAAATTTCACACGCTTAAAAAATTGTTTTCCGGCAACTCTGTTACAAAGCGTGAAAAATATTAAAGCAACACTCGCACTCATAAAAGAATGAATCGAAAGTAAAAAGAAGAAATTTCTCATTCATTTGTGAGTGAGAAATAAAATTTGGTTTTTATTTTTCATTTGTGATTTGTGAGCGTGAAAAAAAAACGACAAACTTCTCATAAGTGAGTGAGGGGTGGCAAAAATTTTTTCACGCTCTTTTATGAACGTGAGAAGAAAAAATTTTTTTTAGGATTTTTCACTCTCGAGATTTTTCATGAATGGTGTTTTTTTATCGCTCACTCTTGAGAAAATTTGTACTCTGAAATTTTCCCAGTAAAATTAACATAACAAATACAGTCATATAAAACTAGTTCCAAAGTTTTATTGAAAATATTATCCAAATGAGCTGAAAAGATATATAAGTACATAAAATGTTTAACACATTCAGTCAAAGCAGTGGCTTATATCGATTGTTTGTTCTCGCATCATTAGAAATTTTGTTCTGGTGGTGATTTCAAATGTAAAAAAAAAACAACATGTCTTTGCTATACGACATTGAAAAAATATATAATAAAACCATTTCCCCAACTTTTTATGGAAGCCCCTTAGGCGATGGAAATAGTAAGTAAGTTACTAAGTTTGTTCAAGAAATATGTTTGGGAGGAGAAAATAATGAGGGACGGTCGTACACTATATTTCTCTAAGGCCGGCTCTGAGGAAGCTATGGTCGTTTTTACATGTTTGTAAAGTTTGTATGGCATCCCTCTTAGGCGATGGTGATTGGGTGTAAGTACGTTCTAGAAATATGTTTGGGAGGAAAAAATAATACCGACTGTGATACATTTTATTCCTCTTAAGGCGACTCCGGGGAAGTTGTTAGGCTTTTTGCCCTAATTTTTTCAAATTTTGTATGGCAACCCTGTTAGGGGCTGGCGATGGAGGAAAGGTATGTTCAAAAAAAATTTTTGGAAGGAAAGATTGATTGAGGTCGGCCTTATATTAAATTTATTAGAGAAATAAACAGAGGTAGTCATGGTTGCTGGGTTATCTCTGTGAGTTATTAGGCGATTTTGCCGAATTTTAATAGAAAAATTCTCGCAAGTATACCTGATGTTTTGATACCACAAACTTGATTTCAACAGATTAACGGACAATCGGACATGGCTAAATCAACTTTCCTGCCTATAAGGATCAAGAAAATATAAACTTTATGGGGTCGCAAATATATATTAAAGAAATTACAAACAAATGGAAAACTTTTATATTCCCTTATTACTAATGTGAAGGCTATAAAAATCAAGACTGCTTAATAAATAAAAGATATGAAATACGGACTAGATTTTAAAGAAGATACATACGGTGAAACTGTCGATAAATATAGCCAGAGCCTTATTTCTAATCAGTTATATATTGAAGATACCGCGATATGGATGGCGCATAAAAAAGCATACTTTGTAACTAAATTCTTTAAAACATCAAATAAATAATCACCCGACAATAAACAACAAAACAAAACAAAAGGGTTATAAAAACATTGCAGGTTTTAACAAAGTAAATACAAACACAAAGCGGGTAGTAAAAAACAAACGCTGGCAAGAATTAGGATTAAAACTGTACAACACTAACGCTGTATGAGCATTAAAATTCCCTTATTTATTAGAAATTTTCAAACTTGTTAGAAATACTAAGTGTTTTTATGTTTATAGAATGACATATTTTAATTTATACATATATGTATATATATTATCCATTTAAAATATTATTAAATGCACTTGTCAAAAAAAAAAAAGAAAAAGTTGAGATAAATAATTGCGCAATTAATATTTAATTAAAAAAAAAATTATTTTTGTAAAATTTAATAATAAATTTAAAAAAAATATCCGCCCCCGGGTGGGCTCGAACCACCAACCTTTCGGTTAACAGCCGAACGCGCTAGCCAATTGCGCCACGGAGGCGACATTGATGTTTGTAACAAATATCGCACTTCTATATATCTGTACAGTTTGCTTCTTATGTTAAATATCTACTCTTACATTCGTGGTACAAACAAGGGTGACCAGATGTCAACAGATTTTTTAAATAAGCTAACACAAACAAATATTTTATTAGAAGGTTTTTTTGTGCTTATTTTGCTCATTATAAATAAAAAAAATTAATCTGAAAAAAGGAAAAAAAAAAACAAAAAAATTCTAATGTCGTTAAAATGTTTTATTAATGTATTAAATCAATTACGATGTTTTAAATGTTTTTATTTTTTTATAGTTTTTTTAAATTTATTTTACTAACTTATTTACTTAAAACTCAAAGGCAAAGTAATTGGCCAATCTTGTGCATTTAAAAAATTGCTAACTAATCCTCAAAATGTAATAATATGGCCTTGGCAGTTTGTTAATACATATTTTAATTTATTTTTGCAGCTGTTTTTAAGAAAAAAATTTTAATTATGTATTGATATATTGTAACGTTGGCCCAATTTTATAGAGAACAACGCCTTAATTAATTAAAGCTTAAAATACATAATAAAATTGTAATTAACTGTCTGTTTTTGTAAAAAATAAATGAATTTGTGAGTATTTATATTCAAAACGAAATCAAATTTTGTGTAATTTAGCCCCCTTTTATGGCTACTAATTTTATTGAGTTGAGTTGTAATTGTGAAATTCAATATTATGATTACAATCAAACTTGCAAAAAAAAATTATAATCATTTACAATTTTCTGTTAGTTTGGTTGACAAGAGAAAACAAAAAATTACAACTCGTTATTAATTCACTAAGCATAAATGAATTTTCATTTATATAGGAGGTAAAATAATTGCAATTAAAACAAGTTAAATATTTATAAAATTTTTTATTACAAATCCGTGGCACAATTGGCTAGCGCGTTCGGCATTTAACTAAATGGTTAGTGGTTCAAGCCCACAAATATTTTTATTTATCATTTTTTTGATTTAGTATATATATAAGGTGACCATTCGTACTGATTTCTTCAGTACATGTACTGATTTTCGTCTTGGTGTACGGATTCAAGTACTTAATGTACTGATTTTTCAAGATTATTTGAATTATATTTATTTTTTTTATAAAAATAACTGTTAAGTTACAGCAAAACTAAATGATTAAATATTCTTCTAGCAGTAGAAGGAGTATAATGAAATGATTTATTTAAAACATTTGACTTTTTATATAATCAAATATATTCATATAATACTATTTAACAAATAAAAGGCAACTACATTTCATTAGCATTTTAAAACAGTTCATTATTTAAATGATTTAAGTAAAACTAAGAATGGAAATAAAACTTATTCGCGGATACTTTAAAGGCGAGCCAATTGGGGGAAATTTATGGAAAGCTGCAAGGATAGTGGTAGCCTTCCTATTATTGTATAAGTTTTACGCTAATTAGTGTTAAAACTAAAATAGAGATGGCGTTAGTAATAAGAAATGGAAAAAAGAAAAAGCTTTGGTTTAGTTGGTTTAAGTGGAAAAAACTTCGTGCCGACTCACCTCGCCACATGGATCAGTGGGTTAAATGGCTGATGTTTACAACCAACTTAATAACTAACAACCGAACAAAGAGTACTGATGATGAAAATCGTAGCTGTTTTTCGAAAATGCATTCTACTCGGCTAGTATCGGTAAAAATCTTGTTTTTTCAATAAAAATTTCCTTTCTTAACAACTAACGCTAATAAAAATGTAGTTAAAACTAAAAATATTAATTTCTTCATTTGCAAATAAATGAGAATTTAGTATAGTATTGAACTTGAGCCTGATAAAGAAAATAAAATTGTTTTCCATGTACTACATCATGGAAACTATTAAAGCTAAACAAACCTGCTACGGAGTAGTTTTATCATGATATATTATACTTTTTGAAAATAGAAATTAGTTAGATAGAAGCAAGGGGATTGGTAGCTTCAATACAAGTTTATCATTTTTATTAAATTTTTGATACGCTACATCTTGTAAACTATTTTAAATGTCGACTTAAAATTTACTACAAGTATTTATACAGTCACATCTACATCATGAAAAAGTTAGTCTAAAAGGAGCAAAAAAAGTGGAAGCTCCTATACAAATGGAACAATTCAATGAAATGTTTGATAACATATATGGGTAATTCCAGGAAAAAGTAAACTAACGCCAAATTGCATATATTTTTTTTTCAGGGGAAAGCTTATGTTTTTTTTACAATTTCAGTTTAAATGAATGAAAGAAGAGGCTGTTCTTTAATATCTTGTATACATATAAATATTAAAATTGAAGTATTTCACTAACAAACGGGAATAATGCGTTCTGGCGTTACGTTACATTTTCCTGAAATTACCCATATCTTATGATTTTTAAATAGATTTACCGCCAGGATGGCGGACGGACAGGCTTGATTTGACTTAAAAATTGATTTTAAGTCGATCGTTTTATTTGAAGGGGGTTGGGAGGCTAACAAAATCAAGAAAAAAACATTTGTTTTTCAAAAAGAAAATTATTTAATTAATAAATAAAAATCGCACTTACTTAACGTAGAAGTAAATGGTCACCCTATATATATATTGTACATTTTTTTAGCCTTGTTTATACAAAGAAATAAAAGCACACCGTTGCCACTTCGTACTTAAAAATTATAAAAGCAGCTGGTTTTTGCACTGGTATTGTTATACTCTAAACACAATTTTAGTTTATCTTAAAGAAAGGTTGTATCTATTAACAAAAAATTTAAAAGGTTAACATTGACCTTACATTTATACATAAAACAACTTTCTTAAAATATTTGCTACGTTTTACAAATGAAAATTTAAAAAAAAAACATTTTCTGAAAACTTTCTGCTTCTTTTTAAAGTTGAATTTAATAAGAGTTAACAACAATACATATTATCACAAAAGTTGAAAATAATTGTAAATATGTATTAATTTTTAATAGTGATTATTGTTTTAAAAAACATTTAAAAAAATTCTTAAATTAAAATCTCAGTGAATAACCAGATTAAAAGTGTTTGTAAACAAGTGTTATTTATGTTCTTTTGTGCAAATGCTGAGTAAAATACTCTATGGAATACAAGTTTTTAAATTTTAATAATGGGTTTTTTCAATTATTTATTTGATAATTAAAAAAAACTTCGATCCTGCCAGGAGTCGAACCTGGAATCTTCTGATCCGTAGTCAGACGCGTTATCCATTGCGCCACAGGACCACATGTTTATTGTTTGTTAATTGTCAAACAAGTTCGCTTAACTGGTTATTTGTAGATTTTTAAGTTCTTTTTGTTTGTTGTATTTTTAATACTGTTTGGAGATTTATTGAATTGTGTGTGGATGTATGTTTACATTTATGTGTTTAGTTTTTATGTACTGTAGAAGACAATGCATGATAGGTTAAATAAACTGTTTAATGCATTAAACACATTCAAGATACAAGAACACTGGAACACACGAACACAAAAGTTGCTTGCTCAATTTGTGTCCGACTGGCTGCTACTGAAAAATTTACTAGACTACCACTACAAAATAAACATATGAGCAATATGACTCTCAGTGGTGCCACCTAAAGTGTTTAAGCTATATTATTTGCATCTTACCGTATTGGCAGCACTAATCTGTTAACCGTCGCGTATAAAAATAGAAATTAGTTTAATATCGACCACGCCACAAAATTAGCATTGACAGCAACCCGTAGTCGTGTTGCATTGTAGCCATTAAAAAAATTATTCTCATAAGCACACGTGTATTCTATTTTTGACTGGTTGTGTTCGGTAGTCTGTAGCGAGGAATGTATTTAATGCTTAACTGTTTATTATAAAATATTTCTAATTTTTAAATAGGGATCGGTGTCATATTTTAACCCTCTAAGGGCGATTTGGGCAGCTGTAGCTGTTTTTACCCTAATTATTTTTTAAATTTTGTAGGGACTTTTATTCAAATATTTCAAATTTTGTATAGCAACCCCCTTAGGTGATAGTGATAGGGGGTAAGTATGTTCTAGGAATATGTTTGGGAGGGAAAATCAATGGGAATATGCTATACATTTGATCCCCTAAGGACGACTTCGGAGAAGTTATAGGGTTTTTTATCCTATTCTTTTCAAATTTTGTATGGCAACCATGTTAGTAGCTGAAGATAGAGGGTAAGTATGCTCCACAAAAAATATTTGGGAGAACAAATTATTCGGGGTCGGTCTTACATTTTACATTTGTAGGAGAACCCTGGAAGCTGTGGGAGCGATTAAAAAAAATTAAACTTTGTATGGCAACCCGCCAGGGGGCGGAGATAGGGTGTAAGTGGTTTCCCAAAAAATGTTTGTTAGAAAAAATTAATGGGAATTGGTGTTATATATTACATTGTACTCCCGGGCAGTTGTAGAGGTTTTTATGTGCAAGTTTAAGAGAAATAAACACAGGTAGTACTGGTTTTTGACTTTTATCTCAGTCAGTTATCAGGCGATTTTGCTGGGTTTCTATAACGATTTTTCCCAAATATTTCTGAAAGTTTGATACCACCTACGTGTCTATGCGACATCGGGGGGCTTTAGAAAGTTGATTTCAATGATAAAACAGACGGGCGGGCATGGCTCAATCGATTTTCCCATCTACAAGGATCCAGAAAATAAATATTTTATGGGGTCGCAAATGGATAATAAAGAAATTACAAAGGAAATGACAACTTACATATATACATATGTATGTATACCCTTTTCAATATGTGAAGGGTATAATTAACAATATTGTACACTTAACCTAAACTATTATTAATTACACTTAAAATTTTTCTGGCCCTAATATTAAAAATTAGTAAAACAATTAGAATTTTTTTAAAAATGATGTCTAAAATAAAATGAATTGCGCCCCCGGGTGGGCTCGAACCACCAACCTTTCGGTTAACAGCCGAACGCGCTAGCCAATTGCGCCACGGAGGCCTTGTCCGTCTGTTTGGTAAATTCTTTTTTCTTATTGATGACTTATTTTTATTAAGAAAGGTCGGTTTTTAATTATTAAAAACTTTTTGTACTTTAATAAAACTTTTATTAAAAAATTACATTACATGGTTTCTGACAACAAATAAAATCAATTTACAAGTTTATTACACAACATGTTAAAAATTTTCTATAAAATTAATGTTGCTAGAGGCAATAAACTTTTTTTAAAAATATTTAAAAGCATGAGCACCGTTAACCATATCCATCTTCGATTAATCAACGAAAATAACACACCCTTCAAACAGTTTCTCGGATCCTATCTAGTCCCTCTATCAGAAACCACTATCAAGGGTGTACAGTAGACTCGCGGTAGCGTGAACTATTAAAAACCTAGAGTGTTCACGTTTTCGAAGCTGTTCATGTTAACGAAGGTGAAACTATTTTAGTTTTCTAAATGAAATAGACGGTCGTTTTAGCTTAAATTTATATATCTTTGTGTGTTTAGATTGTAACGTACACATGCTGTTAAGGATTTTCCTTTTTTGCAAATTGCTAAACACGGCCTTTTCACGGAGACGTTTAAGTACGATGATATCTGTGTGACTTATGTTTTTATCTTCCGCCCATTCCAAAGCTGTAGTGAAAATATTGATTATTTCACAAGGCTCTATTCTGGTACGTGCTTTTTCCAGAATACTGTTATCGCTTTCACTTTTATCACTGGTCAAAACTTCCTTCGTTTCGGTTGTGTTTGGTAAATCTTCAGTCCTTTTATGGATACTATCAAATAAAAAACTAAACTCCAACTATACAATTTGGATTAAGAAACGGAAGAAAAGGTTCAAACCTCTGGATTAATTATATGAAGAAGTTCTATTGCATGTTCTTGTTGAACGTTAATTGCCGAACAAATCCTTTTTCTCAAAATAGATAATGGGATATCCTCTTCACAGTCTTCTTCGTCCTCTTAAAGAGCTCAAAATACTCCTCCAGCATTTTGCTACTGTTTCCTTTTCAAGACGTTTCCAAACTGAATTTAAATAGCCAATTGCGTCTCTTAACTCAATTTTTTTAAGGCTTAAATAACGTTAGTCCTTGTGACTACAACAATTGCTTAAAGACTGCTTCTGTAGTAAAGTTTTGTTAGTCTTATGGCATTTTGATCTATAGGCTGTATGAGCGGCGTGACGTTTGGTGGCATAAACATTTTAACTATAAAACCGTCGTCTGATCTCAATACATTTTCGGGATGATGAGATGGATCATTATCTATCAACAGCAGAGGTTTATTCTTTAAAATCAAGGAAACCTTACCTTTGGTACAAATAAATAGTGAAACCAATTTTTAAAAATGGCAGCTGTTATCCATGACGATTTGAAGTAATTGTAGTCCACAGGAGATTCAAAGTTCCTACAATAGGAAGGATTGTTTGCCTTTTCAATCACAAGAAGTTTAACTTAATGTACCCCTGTTGCATTTGTTTTTCTGCCAGGAGCATTTTTTTTTTGAGAAAATACGTTTGTTCTGTCAGGTAGCAACTTCCAAAATAATGCGGATGCCCCTTTTTATTATAAAAACAGTTTTGATAACTTACAAATGTAAAACAAAACAACGACTTCGCCGTGTTCACGCTACAGAGTAGTTAGTGTAAAAAAAATGATGTTCATGTTAGCCGGTGTTCACGTAAGGCGGTGTTTTTGTTACCGCGAGTCTACTGTATTTCTAAAGACAAGACTTGTGACTCTTTAGTCAGCAAAAACCCGATTTCCTTTTTATTTTTTTTTAATTCGTAATAATTGAAAGAATTATATATGAAAAGATTTATTTTGTCCTCTTTAGCGGTTTGGAATGCATTTTCGAAAGCAGCTTCGAGTTTCATCAAAAATTTACTAAACCTTTTGAATTTTAATCAGAAATAGTTATTTAAAAGAAACAATTTTTTTGTAAAAGGCTTGATAACAAAATTTATTTTATTTAAAAAAAAACAATTCAGAATATTTTAATTTTTTTTTAATTTTATACAGAAAATTTATAAAAAAAAATTATTTGAAATTTCATCAAACTAAGTGTTTATTAAAACCCTACATCTGGCAACACTGATTATATCTGACATTCAACCCTGTTTGCATTTTAACCCATCTTGCTACCCCCTCCTTCTTGCACAATTTTTTAACAAACCTTTTTGTATAACAAAAGTAGGTCATTGTAAAGCAAGAACAATGAGACACAATAAGTTTTATGCATTTGTTTGTTTAAAAAAGCCTTAAATGACATTCAAACACTTCCAACACTAAAAAACAAATTAAATTTAAGTATAAAAATAGGTGACTGGCAAAAAAACAATTATAAGGAAACAAAAACAATACTAGAATTCTTATAAATTAATTTTTTAAAGACTTAAGCAGAGATTTTTTTGTACAAATATTTTTGAAATAAAATCAAATTGAACTTTTAGTTGAACATGTTAAAAATATTTAAAATAAATTTTTTTTTTCTTTTTTACAGAAATTCGTCATCAATGTATTGTTGTTTTTGTTTTGTTTGTACTCAAAATCAAAGTGCACAATTGGGTCATATAGCTCTGGCAAGGTTAAGCAGAATTTGACCAGTAAAGAGAATGTGCTTAACGCAAAAACAAAAACTGTAAATAATAAAACTGCAAAAATATGGACAACGACATTCTGCCTTTTTCTCTGCCACTTTTTAAAATCGAAAAACATAAATCGACAAAATAATGAAACGCCAAACAAATACAATCCCAAATATAAACTGCAATAGCCCAGCAGCATTGTTGTGCTTGTCATCGAATCCCAAAAAAAAAACTTAAAAAATTCCCCAGTTGCTAAAACAAGTATATTACTGATGATGTACCGGCTTAATCATCTGCAAGGGCAAAAGTTGCCACTGGCAGCTAAACAACAACAACAACAACACCAAACGCAGCAACAGCAGCATCCACAAACTTCCACACAGTCTGAACAAATACAACAAATAATCCCCAGTCATATATTGTTGCAGCAACAATTAGATGCAGCCTCAGCGAACAATGTCAGAGTTTCCTTAGCCAGTGGCAATAATGAACCTGTGTTTATCAATAGTTTTAATGACAATGAAATGCAAACTTCACAAGTCTTAAGGCAGGCCTCAACTTCACTGCTTCATAGCTTGCAGCAACAGCAGCATCAACAAAATCATCCCCAACATACGCCGCCTTCTCAAACACGCCTTTTAAAAAGCAACAATGCCCAAGCAAATAATCTGGTCATTACAAATGCAGCAGCGGCGGTTGCTTTGGTGGCGGCCACTGCAGCCGCCGCTGGTCAAGTAAATGCTAAGACAACTACTACAAGTTCTTCCATGGAGGAAAATTTCAAACTTTTAAAGACTGCCATTAAAACGGAACCTCTGCATCATGACATTTCCTCCATTAGTAGTAATAACAATAGCAGCAACAACAATAGCATTGCCAACACACTACAAAGCAGCCACAGCAATCTCAGTAATGTTTTAAGTGCCACAGCGAACAACAAAGATGATATAATTACTTTAGCTGCCTGTTCTAGTTTAACCCATGTCATGCCTGCCTCATCGACTGCAGCTGTCGCCTCCCCAATGTCTACGTCTTCTGGTGTAAAAGCAAATGCTTTAATGAATTCCGCCACATCCTTAAGTAATGCCATAACCCAAGTGACTTTAACGGGTGGTAGTACATCAGTTGGGGGTGGGGGCGGTGTTGGTGGAAATAGTTCAATTGGTGTTGTTAGTAGCGGCTCAGGGGGCGAAACATTAACGACGTCAAACGGTAGTCTGGTTTTTGTACCATCAAAAAGGCCACGAATGGAAATGTAAGTAAATACTAAACACATACATACATATGAACGTAGAAAATCAAAAAGAAACAACATTTCTAGAAACAAATATCCATCTGCGACCCCATAAAGGGAAGTCGATTAAGCGATGTCCGTCCGTCTGTCTGTCCGGTTATGGTAGAAATCAATTTTTTGAAGCCCGCCAATGCCGCATAGACCGCTAAGTGGTTTTAAACTATCAAAAATATCTAAAAGCAAATTGTTATTGAAATCCAGCAAAATTGCCTGAAAACTGGCAAAAATAGAAGCCAGCAACCGCGACTACCTTATTTATCTAAAATTTTTACATAAAAACCTCTATTTCTGGCTTGGCGTTGCATCGTACAGTGTGCAATGTAAGACAGACTCCCGCTCCCTCACAGGGTTGCCATACAAATTTTAATTTTTTGCATTTTTTTTTTAAATCGCTCGCATGGCTTTCAGGGGGCGCCTACAAAGGTAAAATGTAAAGCCGACCACAATTAATTTTTCCTTCCAAACATTTTTGTGAAGCATAATTACCCCCTATATTTAGCTCCTAACTTGTCATACAAAATTTTAAAAAATAGGGTAAAAACCGTTACAACTTCTTCGGAGTCGCTCCTAGAGGACTGACCCCCATTAGTTTTCCCTCTCAAACATATTTCTAAAACATACTTACCCACTATCTTTATCACCTAAGAAGGTTGCCACACAAAATTTACAAAAATAATGTAAAAACGCCCATAACTTTTCCAAAATCTGCCTTAGAGAAATAAAACGTAAGATCGACCACCAATAGTTTCCCTTCCCAAACATATTCCTAGAATAAACTTCCCCCTATTACCATGGCCTAGGGGGCCTCCCATACAAAGTTTGGTGAAAATTAAACTTTTGTTTTAAATTAAATGCATAACAATAACCAAAAAAATTAGTTAAATTTGCCTTAACATTGTTTGACTAAAACTAAAAAAAAATTAAATAAATGAAATAACTTTTTTATAAGTTTTCTTATTAAGAATTTATTTGTTTACCTTATTTTTGGTTTTCGATTTTTTAAAATTATACATAAATTTTCCAGAAGGGAAGAATGGATATCAACTCCTAGTCCAGGCAGTGTACCCAGCACGGCACCATTAAGCCCGTCTTCAGCATCGCAAAACCACATGTATGGCGCCAATATGTCAAATGGCTATTCTTCACCAATGTCAGCCGGCAGTTATGATCCGTTTAGTCCAAATGGTAAAACAGGTAAGTGAGATGTTTTATGTTTTATTCTCCTTAAAAAAATAGTACAAAAAATTTTTTGAAAAATATAAAGAAAATAAATTAAAATCTTTTAAAAGTTAAAAAAACTATTCCAAAATAACTTAAAAAAATCATTCTGGATTTATTCGAGAGCACCAAGTTTTAACTAGCCTTAACCAATGCGGAGGCATATAAAATAATTAAATTATAGCGATCCTAAAGAACTCTTTGTTTGCAGTTATTTACTGGCACACAAAAAAGATATAATCACAATTATTTTTTTTATTTCATGCTCGTGCAAGCTTACTTCGGTAACACTAGTTAAGCTTCAATTGCGTTAGCTCACGATTAAGAAGTATTTGAGCAAGAAGAAAATAATTATTGTATGCTTTTTGCGTTTAAAATTTATTTTAAAACGTTATCAAAACAACAATGATTTTTAAACATACAAATGATGATACTCTACCGCTATTATTTTTTTTTCAATGATATAAGTTTTTAATACTTAAGGTTTAGGTATTTTATTTAGTCAATTTAGGAATTTTTAAAATTAAGAGCTTCTATTAAGCGCCGATATTTGTTCCCAAATCTATAATGTCAGAAAACAAACGATAATCCGTAATCAAGCCTTTGCTCCCATTATGATTTTTATTAAAAAATTAAAAAAAATAGTTTTTTGTAATGATTTTTTTTGCAAAAGTTATTAAGAAAATACATACATCATATGTAACAAAATTTAAAAAAATAAATTTAAAAAGAAAAGGTGCTTTATAGAAGTTTGATTGTTTTACATTAAAAAGTAGTTTGAAGTGCTCAAGAGGAACAATTATTGATTTCAGTATTCCATTTTTAATTAACTTAATTGGACGTTAATTGGACGATATTTACACTCAACACTGAAATTAAAGACTAATTGCTAGAAACCTTAGCGGTTCTTAAAAATGTATGCGTTTGGTTAGTATTGGAAAATTTTTTTTGACATTTTTTTTATAATTGTCTTAAAACAAATAGTTTACTATAAATAAATAAAAAAATAAAAACTATTTTAATAAAGAAAAAACTGAAAAACGCTAGTTTAAAAAATTCTTGTAGCACACTGTTAAAATTTTAACAAAATATTTGAAAGAAAAAGTTATCGTTTTTTGATGTTTTCTTTTTATTTATTTATTTGTTTTTAACTTGATTTTTTTAAAGAAAAAAAATCTTATCACTAAAATCACTAAATTACTAAAATGTTAAAATAAAAAAAACTTGGCAAAATCGCGGATAAAAACATTTACTTTATTCCATAAAAATGAAAACAAAATCAAATTATTGGTTGTTTGAAAATATTAGAATTTAGAGGTTTGCGAATGTTCCCAAAAAATAAACACGTTTTTTTCTTTTTGGCAAAAATTCATTTTTTTTCAAAAAAAATTCTCGTTTGCATGCAGTGAAACAGATCTTTATTCTTTATTAAATAAAAACAATTTTAAAATTTGAAACGCCTTCAGTCATGCTGTACTTTTTTTGTTTGTTTACGAACTCCTTTTTAAGATTAGTTTAATTTATTTTTGAGTTTTTTAAAATTAATATTCAGTTTTTTAGTCATTAAAAAATCAAAACCTATTCCGCAATTAACAGCTGTGAAAATAGAAAAATGTTTTCCTTTTCTCGGAAAATGTTCACATGGGGTTACCATATGTAAAGTAATTTGTATTTAAATTTAAAAGATTGGGTACCATGTTGGGATTTAAATTTTTTTTTATGAAAAAACTGAATTTGGTATTTTCACAACATCACTTAAAAAATATTTCCTGTTGTCAAAGACAATATACGCAAATCCACACATGTATCTACTGGAAACTCCAACTTTTGCTTTACATGTTACTCATTTAAGGGATAAAAAGTTAGAATAAATGGACAATAGATATGTGTTTGTTTAAATAATAAATAAAACCCTTTAAGAAAGTAAATAAATATAAATTAAAATCTATTAAAATAATTAAATTAAAGTTAAAAAAAAAACAAATTTAAAAAAAAACAAATTTAAAAAAAAAATATATTTGAAAGCAAAAATTTATTTAAAAAAATAAAATTTAAAGAATAACAAGAAAAAAAATAAAACAAATTAAAAAAGTTGAAAAAGTGTAAAAAAAAATTGTAACAAGCCTCCCCGACGGGGAATTGAACCCCGGTCTCCCGCGTGACAGGCGGGGATACTAACCACTATACTATCGAGGATGTTAACAGATAATGAGATGTTTTGGTACTTAAATCTTTGATCTGGTGAAACCAGTTAATTACACACAAATGCTAAATAGCATTTGATATGAGCAGCAAAAGCTGTTGTGTATAAATAATGCTAACAGTTAACAACAGAGGGCACTGCTAGCATAACGCTTGACAACAGATTCACTGTTAACATTAATAAAAATAGCTTTTTATAAAGAAACTGTTATCAGACAAGAAGTAAAAGCTTTTAAATTAATAAAGAGCAAGTAAAATGTGATGTTATGTACATTATGTATGTATGTATGTTGTTATGTTGGCCGGTAAATAGTTTTTTTTATTAATATTAAAAAAAAAATCACAAATTTTCAGTTTTTGTAATTTTAAAATTAAAATTTTTAGTTTTTTTTGTTTTTAATTTTAAATGAATTTAAAAATTGTTTTTTATATGCATAAGAAATATATTTTAAAACACAAATTAACTTGAGACAATCAAAGGCAATTACATTTTGTGCAAAAAAAAGTATTTTAAGTTAAACTAAAACAATTTGATTACAATAGAACAATTATTATTTAAAGGAATAAGAAATAAATATTAGAACGATTTGACAACGGGAAAGTTTATTCCTTAAAACTTTTTTAATAACATGTTGTAAAATAGTTAATTAAACTGAATGCTTATGTACAGTACCGTGCAAAGTAAAAAAAGTTCCCAAAAATTTATATAAAATTAAACAAAAATTACTGCAACTTAAAAAAAAAGCAAAAACCAACTATCAAAGCGATAAGTACTACTCATAGATTATTCAGTATTCATATGACATTTCTTAAGTTAACTGAATAAAAACCGAAATCTTTGTTTGTTTTCTACAATACAAAATATCCACGAGTATTATCATATAAAAATAATTCAAATTGCGCATATTTATTAAAGGGGTAAGGATACCGATATTAATATTTGTTCAATAGCATAAATTTTTATTGAAAAAAAAATAGAAATTTCTTAAAACAAATTTTTTTTAAGTGAAAAATCCAAGAAGCCGATTATTCATTTTATTGATCACCCTTATTGTTATCCAGGGGGTATTATGCGTTTTTGCCAAAAATAATATATCAAGCCCATCGTATATCGCGATCGACTCAAATGTCTCCGAGTTAGCTATTACTTATAAAGGTTTCAAAACTTTATATTAGGCTGGTTTTATAGACTCCACAAGGCTTTTTGAGCTGCTTAGTGTAACCAGACAATGAGAAACGATAACTTAAAAATTACGATTTAAACTTTAATGACAGATACTAGCAAACTCCTCATTCTAATTTCATATAGCTTAACTAGGCTTTAGAAATGATGACACCTTGGATACTAGCTAATCGAGAACCTAAATGATTTGCCCCAGAAGCAAATTACGGCATTCGTTTCGAATCAAAATTCTACTCAATCGATCGAATTGTCAATGCTTTTAGTATAGGAATTCTAATTAGAATTTTTTAATTTCTATACGAATCGATAATTTGCCTTTTCGCCGATGGCCAGTTGTCCTGCTATTTTGGCACGGAACGCTCTCTGGCAACGACCAATTACTGTCTTTACTAGGAGACTTCAAACACTCTTCCAGAAATTAATATGTAACGAAGTAACAAGAGGCGCCATCTAGTTGTGGATAACAAAACCAGAACTGCTTGCCAGAAAAGAGATTTTCGCTTTTATACTTCAGCTCTCTGTAATTTTTGCTACACTCTTAAAAATGTTTGTGGGCTTCCGGGGTTGTGTCGCAGATCTTTCCACAGCAATTAAGGCTCATCCCCAAGAGTCTAGTTTACTCGCAAAAATAATCTTTCGTCGGCTCCCGTGAGTAAATATTTCTCTGTTGCTCCCGCCACAATTCTAAGAATTGTTTTTGGGTTCCGTGGTTGTATTGCAGATTTTTCCATACTTATTCCAGCTTATCCAAAGGAAGTACTGCGATATTCGTGCGTTTTAGATGGCTTAGGTACCCACATGTCCGTTCAGGCATAGAAAGGGGACCGTTTATCTCTGGGTCAAAATCAGTACGCTTTTTTGGTTTTATAGCTTAAGAACCAAATTCAGTCATAGCGATCGAGTTAAAATTTCTTCCTGAGTTTAATAAATCATGTCTGTCCCTCCGTTTGGGTGTCAATGTATTCCTGTATATAAAGAATGTATTCCTGTATTCAAAGGTATTTAAATCAGAAAATTAATTAAAAGGATAAATACATTTTTGAGAGCAGAGAGAACAAAAAAAAAATAATTTTATTACACTTGAAAGAAATCATTGTTACAAGCTTAACGTTTTAAATTCAAATATTCCAACCTAATGTGACCGCTTTGTACGATTTTTTTAAGCTTTAAACATTTTATTAAATTAAATTAGCATACAAATTGCACGTTACTGTAAATGATGACTAGCTTAAGTTGGGTATGAGATGGGAAAGCCGTCTACAGGATAAAGACCTTTTAAAACTTAAGCCAAATTTTTATTTAAAAAAAAATACAAATTTTCGTCAAGGACGATTTTTGAGAACAAAGAAAGTCTGCTGGTTAACACACACACACACATACATTTTCCATATGGATATACTTAGTTGTTAGTGTATTTGTGTGCATATATTTTATGTATCTATGGCAGACAGGCCATAACCATTTTAATAGACTACACCCATCTAAACATAAAATTTTTGTGTACATAATACATAAAACAAACCCCCAAAAAGTTGAAGGTCACAAAGCAGACGTCGATGTCTGCCTGCCATCAATGTTTGTATGTTTGTATGTCATTACGTTTGTTGTCCTTTTTGAAAACGAAGCGAACAATACAAACAAATGCCACCTATTCACGTACATTTGTTTGTATGTAAACAACTCAAACTTTTGCGTAAACAGAAAAGTACCAAAACAATAACAACAACAAAAAGCACATGAACCTACACATTAAGAGTAGAAAAGAAAGCAGGTGGATGGCAAGTCAAGCTCTTACACTCTTTTTCCCTTTTTTTTTTTGTAAATTTAGCTTTAGTGGGTGGATGTTTTTCTTCTCTTATATTTTGTCTTCTTCTTTTTTACTTGAAACCTAAAAAAGGGCATTAGGGAGCTTTAACAAAACTTTTATTATTGTTGGTGTCGTAATTTTTTTATTACAAATGGATAATGAGAATTTTTCTTGTATTTTTAACAATTTATAATATTGTTGTTATTGTTGCTACTGCCGCTGTTTTTCGCCCACATTATTACTGTGTGTACGTGAGCATTTTGTTGTTTTCGTAGGATTCTGTAGACGGCAAAGTGTAACTTAAAGCTGTTTATTTCTCGTTTATTTTTCATTTATTTTTTATTTATTTTGGGTGTACTTTAAGCCGAACACGCGCAGGATTTTTGTTGTTTGTTAAAAAATGTAAAAAAAAATAATTTTATTTTAATAACTTAATATTTTTCCTTTAAATAAAAGAAAAAAAATATTTACAAATTAAATTGGCTTTTTTAAAAATAAATTTTTTACAAACAAAATGAAAAAAAAATCAAAAGTAACACTTAATAAGATTACAATTTCTTTTTAACAGGTCATCAGTCCTAATTTCAAAGGACATTTTAATAACGATATATTAATTAATTATTCTACAAAAGCCTACGTATTGACATATTGTCATCTGAAATGCAAAAGGGCCAATCCTTAGAAGTTATAATTTTAGAGAAACCATTAAAAGCTTAATTGAGTAAAAAGTATTGTTATTAATGTCCGTCCAGTTTTTTAATAGCAAAAGATTTTTCTTTTAATTGGACAAACAACTTATTGGCCAACTGGTATATCCCCAGGTTCGATAGGTTCGATGCTACTTTTGATCTATCTTCAGACCACTTGTCCACACTTTTCACCACTGGCAGTTCTTAACAAATCATTGTAGTTTAAAGTGCTGCCTATTGTTGAAAACTTCTTTAAAAGTGCAGAATATTAACTTCGTGGAAAAAAAATTCTACTTATAAACGTTTTCGTTACCGGACCTTCAAGGTATACCAATAGATTCTGCGGGCCTGGTCTTGATCTGGCATACTGATAGATCTTAGAAATCGCAACACGGCATCTAAGCCAGGCTGGTCTAGAAGACCCCACATAGACTTTTTGGGTCCCTTTTATTTTAGAGAAACGAAAATCTGTAATTTATTTTAATTTTTCTAAGGCCGACTCTGGGGAAGTTATGGGCGTTTTTACATAATTTTTATAAATTTTGTATGACAACCCCCTTAGGTGATGGTGATAGGGGGTAAGTATGTTGAAGGAATATGTTTGAGAGGAAAAACTAGTGGGGATCTGTAATACATTTTATTCCCCTAAGGGCGACTCCGGGGAAGTTGTGGGGTTTTTACCCTATTGTATTCCAGTTTTGTATGGCAACCCCTAATGGCGCGGAGATAGGGGTAAAGTATGTTTTAGGAATATGTTTGGGAGGGAAAAACTAATGGGGGCTGGTCATAAACTTTGTTTCTCTAAGGCCGACTCTGGGGAAGTTATGGGCGTTTTTATATAATTTTTATAAATTTTGTATGGCAACCCTCTTAGGTGATGGAGATAAGGGGTAAGTATGTTTTAGGAGTATGTTAAGGAGGAAAAACTAATGGGGGTCTGTGATATATATTTAATTTCTCTAGGGGCGACTCCGGGAAAGTTGTGGGGTTTTTACCCTATTTTCTTATAGTTTTGTATGGCAACCCCCTAAGGGCGGGGAGATATGGGGTAAGTATATTTTAGGAATATGTTTGGGAGGGCAAACTAATAGGAGTCGGTCGTACACTTTGGAGAAGTTATGGGCGTTTTTACATCATTTTAGTAAATTTTGTATGACAACCACTTTAGGTGATGGTGATAGGGGGTAAGTGTGTTTAAGGAATATGTTTGAGAGGAAAAACTAATGGTGCCCGTTATACATTTAATTGCCCTAAGGGCGACTCCAGGGAAGTTGTAGGGTTTTAACCCTATTTTATTCCAGTTTTGTATGGCAACCCCCTAATGGCGTGGAGATAGGGGTAAAGTATGTTTTAGGAATATGTTTGGGAAGGAAAAACTAATAAGGGTTGGTCATACACTTTATTTCTCTAAGGCCGACTCTGGGGAAGTTATGGGCGTTTTTACATAATTTTTGTAAATTTTGCATGGATGGAAATACGGGTTAAGTATGTTCTAGTACTATGTTTAGGACGAAAAACTAATGGGAATCGGTGATACATTTTATTTCTTAAGGGGCGACTCCAGAGAAGTTGTAGTGGTTTTTACCCCTATTTTTTCAAATTTTGTTTGGCAAGCATGTTAGGGACTGAAAATAGGGGGTAAGTATTTCCATCAAAATGTTTGGAAGGAAAAATAATTTGGGGTCGGTCTTACGTTTGACCTTAATGGGAGCACCCTGGAAGCTGGGGAAACGATTTTAAAAACATGGCAACCCTGTTAGGAGGCACAGATGGGATGTTAGTACGTTTACTTGCTGCGCTTTAGTACCATAACCTTAAAATGAACAGCTAATGCATGGTAAACACGTCTTTTTCGTCAAATATTTGCCTAATGTGATTAAATGCTAAATCTTAATATTTGCTTTAAGTTATTATTACCTTAAAATAACTACAAAATTAATTTTGATTTACCAAATGCTGAATCATTCAATTTTAAACACATTTCAATGCCAAATGCCTTAACTGACCATTAGTTAATTCATCAAATTTCTTAAAATCATTATTAATATTAAAAGCTGAATCATAATGTTTCACCCCAAAACCATTTGCTTTTCTTATTCTCTTTTTTTAATCCCCCTAATAAATCACTGTCATTAATTAATAATTTAAACACCTTCTCGTTTTGCATGGAATTTCTAAAGACCAACACCTCAACGACATAAACAGGATTAATTGTGGTAAAATGAAACCCCCTAAACAAAAGAAACTGGAAAAAGATATTGAATATCATTTTGGTTCTCTGCTGCTTTCTTTAGAAATATATGAAGTTGATATGTAAATATAGATGTGGAGAGACTCCAGTTATAATAAATCAAGGCAACTGAAAAACCTTAAATTTCTTTTGCGACAAAAGCAGCACCAACATTAAGAATTTGCGTGCGTCTTTAAGTGTCAAAAATTTACAGATAATTAGATACTTTTGCTTTACAGAGTTCAGTTTAAATGTCTAGACAGGATGATATTTAGGTGTGTAAACAACGTTTAGTATTTATTGGCAGTTTTTCCTTTCGTTTTTTATAATTTTTTTAATCAAACAACACGCACTTTTTAACAAAGTCAAAAAAAAAGGAAAGAATTAACACAAAGCAATTTGTAACCAAAAAAGGATATGTTTGCGAAAAGGCAATTTCTAAGTAAGTGAGTTATTTATTATCTCCACCTTTATTGAGAAATAATCAAATGAATATTTTTGGAACATGGCACTTGGAACAACATTGAAGTGTTTTCGTTAGATGGTGAACTAGAAGCCTTTTCGGGCAGATACTTGACATTAATGTCATGTTTGTCCTCTAGATGGAAACGAAAATAGTTATTCAACTTGATTTGGAAATTCAGTTGGAAGCACCACTCGGAGAGAAGGACAGCCAGGCCCACCGATGTTGGACGCTATGTAGAAGGACTGTAGGCTTAAAATGGGTTCTCAAGCCTATACAGAAGTGTAATTAAACTGAAACTAACCTGCGCTTCGGTGGTATGGTGGACATTAATGGACAGAAAGTGCAACATTGCGATCTTACAAAAAGTCCAACGTACATGTTGCCTCCGGATCAGCAAGGCAATTAGGAATACTCCGAAGAAGGATATAGAGGTGATTTTGAGTATCGAGCCTATTGAAATCCACTTACGCTACGAGGTAGCAGCTGTGGTGAAACACCTTGAGCAGAGGGGGAAATTAATTGTCGGTGGCTTTAAGTCTAACCATTAATAAATTTTTGAAAAACTGGATACACAGTCAAGCTGTCCGATCCGTATACCTCTAGTAAAGGTAAAGACTAAAGGCAGTGCACTCTTACCAGATCGGCAGTGCTGCTTGGAAGGAACTTTAGGAAAAATTTCCGAAGAAATGTATTGTTTTACTTATGGCTCTACAGCGCAAGGAAAACCGGGACTATGCTTCCTTGTTGAACAACCGAAGACCGAGATATACCTTAACCTCCCTGATCACAAAATTGTTCTACAAGCGATGGTCCTGGCAACCACGGAATGTCTATGCTGGCTCAGGGCACACGCAAATCTAATGATCTGAACATCTGAACAGATACCCTAAAAGAAAATTATGTATGCAGATATCGGATCTAGGAAGGTGTTGCAGGGAAAGAGGACGATACATGACGACTTGCAGTATTAGTAGGTTTGAATAATATGGGTACCTGGGCATCAGAGGGTGGTCGGCAATAATCTGATGATTAGGGCTAAGTGACAGCAGGAACCGGATGCCCTTTGCTGCGACAACTGCCGAGTTGAAAGGGAGCGCTAAATATACCCTAAAAGGTGCAATGGAACAACGAGAAAATCCTCTGGCGCAGTTCAAATGAGGTCAGAACTAGGGTCACGCTTAAACTTGGGAAGTTTGAGCTAAGCAAGATGATAAGTGTGCTGTTGGGTTACTCAAATTTACGAGTACACCTCCATCGAATGGGAGTTGTGAAGAACAGCGGGTGCGAGGCTTGCTGGCATGGGGACCTCGAAACAATAAAGCATCTCCTCTGCCACTGCTCGGATTTTTCACAGGCCAGAGTCCGATGTTTTATATCTATTATTTTGCCAGATGTGGCCTACTTAGGAGGTATAGAATGGGAGTTGTTAAGGAAATTCGTCCGCATTAGCGAAATTCTGTGAACTTTTTCCCTGAGATTTTTTTTCTTGCTAGAAGCGCACAGCAAGCCGATCACTGGCTTAAGTGCATGTCCTGTGGGGCTCAAGGTCTTTAAGGCCTCCTATTTTAAACCCAATCTAACCTAACCTGGGTAAATTTAGGTTTAATTGGATTGACCCAGCCTGAAGACCCAAAGTAGATTCTTAGGCAGAAAACATCATGATCTGGTATATCAAAAAAAAACTTTTATAAGTTGTCGCACTTGTGTCACCGAGGGTAGATGCCATTTATTATGAATTAAAGTAATTCATGAAGTTGTGCAAAGAATTGAATTCAAATGACCTCCACCTTCGGTGACACATGCGCGACATCTTATTAAAGAGAAATAGAGGCTTTCATCAGCCACCCTGTACTACCAATTCCATGTAATGAGCCCGAGAGCTTTCCACACTCTCTTGGAAAATGCCAATAATCTCGTCTTAGCAATCTCAGTTAGTCCCTCTTGTTAGGTTTTGTTACGAAGGAAAAACACAGTCTCTTATATACCTGCGCTCGGAGACTTTCTGGGTCCATTGTGCGTCCTTTAAAGGATTATCTTCTTTCCAGAAGACAAGTGAAAGAGAAAGAGTTATAAGACTAACAAGAGGAAGAGAGATAGTGTAAGACGAAGAATAATCTTCTCTAGGTTAAGGAAAAAGTTAAGCCCTAGACAGCTTACAGCAGAATTTGCGAACGTGGGAGGGTAACAGAGAATATATTCCACAGCTTCTTTTACGACTTGTACAACACAAAACTTGTCTTTACTTCAAACGAATAAAGAAAACCTTAGTATCTATACCCTACATACCCAGCATTGATGGACTTGGTAAAGCAGAATCGAATTTAGTCTATCGGGCGCCGAAGCAGGAGACCATTTTGTTTTTGTATAAGTGCAGTTCAAATAATATTAATTCCATATTATTGTTAGTGTAATTCAGGGTGCCCCGGTAGATCAGTGGTAAGTGCACGAGTCTACCAGTCTGGGGGTTGTGGGCTCGATTCCCACCAGAGACCCTGGTAAGTTTGCTTCATTTTCTGTTATTTCTCTCTTTCTTATTCTTCTCTAAATTTCTTCTTTCCTTCCATCTCAACCTATTCTATCTGCCTCTCCAGGTAACACAAAGGGACCGAATTAAGCGGACCCAAATGAGCTGTATCCTTTCCTTCAACGGCTGCTTGTTCTACCTAACCTAACCTAGTGTAATTCATCAAAAAAGCGATAATCATCCACCTTGTTGAAAGCTCATCTTAAGATAAAAGAAGAAATTTTTGCGACGCGACAGAATGCCTATCAATGGCCTAGATAAACCAGCTATAAAACAAATGAGAATTATTAGAGGTTTGTCGCTGTGATAATTGCTTGAAGCGGAGTTTTACAAACTTAATGAGAACTATTAGGAAATAATGGTTGGTTTTAACGTAATGTTTAAAACTAAAGTTGTATCGAGCAATTGTTAACATAAAAATTGTCAATAGTTTTGGTGACTACAGGGGTTGCAATAGAAAACCTTTAATTAGTTTTTATAAACGAAATAATTTTTTTCATTAATATTTTTTTATAAATCGATTTAAGTTTTTGCGTGTTTATTATAATTTTTTTTTTCCTTCAATTTAATGGTCGTTGGTTGTTAATTCCTCTTCTTCTTCTTCTTCTTCTTTAATGTGTGTGTGTGTGTGTCTTCTTTTGGTACCCCTCAAGCAATTACACGATTCAACTTCAAATCGTAAAATGCCTTGACATACTCGGCCTTATGGTATGAAAAGATATTCAAACAACAGTAATAACAATAAAAACAACATAAAAGAAAACCACAAAATTCCAACAAAAAAAAAAAAAAAGAGCACAACTTGTCAGTGCAGTTTTTTGGTTTTGTTTTAGCAGTTTAAAAACAAAACAAAAAAAGAAAATAAAACCAAAAAAACACACAACATGTGCCGGTGTTGACCTTGATCTTGAATTGAGAAGAAAACCAAAAACAACAAAATAAAAAAAGGAATATGAAAAATATAAATTTTTTTTTGGGGGTACAATACTAATACACATGTAACATTTAGTTAACTTTAACGACACTCATTCACACACACACACACACACACGCACACACCCTGTTTTTGGAATATTTTGCAGTGGATTTTGTTGTTGGATATTTGTTGAAAGGATCTTAATTTATTTATTGCAGCATAAACATCGTAATTTCTTTTTGCTGTCAAGAAATGTTTGTGTTTTTTTTTTCTAATCAGCAACATAAAGCCTAAAAATAACACAACAACAAGTAAATTTAAAATGTTGTTGTCATACTTTATCAACAACAACAGCTGCTTTTTCTTTTAAGGGTTTAATTACAGTAACGTGCTAATATGGTGCAAAAAAAGGAGAAACCTTGCAATATATTATTGTCCCGAAGTTATCTTGACGTATCTCCACAGAAGAATTACTTTTTAGAAAATTGAAACTAAAGTTTTTAAAATTAATTCTATACTTAGAAGGGATTTTGGAAAAGTAATCAAATATGAAATAAGTCCTGGTCAATTCCACGAAAAACGGCTCAAATTGTGGAAAAATCAATTTTTTTCCTTCTTAAAAAATCGATGAATTTTTGTCTAAAAGAACACGAAAATAATCGAAATATATATAAATTGGTTCATACTTTATTTTTATTTTTATCTTTCAAGGGCTTAAAATGATCATATATAGAATGAAAAGGGAGAGCCTATTCTTGTTTTACGTTTTGATGAAAATGCCACACCCGTCACATTTTACAAAAGGCTTTTTCCTTAAGCAAAAATAGTTTTTTATAGCAATAATCAATCAAATACGAGTAAAAAAACTTTAAACACCTCAAAGCCCAACAAACTAAATCCGTTCTTAAGAATATTTTACGAAACTCGATCGAAACTCTCTTAAATTCAAATTTGTAAGCTCACACCCGTCACATTCTTCAAGTGATCATTGTGAGCAGAAACTACGTTCTTGCAGTGTCTTCTTACTACAGGGTGTCTGGTGGCAGATTTATATTACCAAAACTGATCGGTTTTTGGGCGAAAATTTTTCCGAAGCAAATTCATCGAAGTGTGTAGTCGTCCCATCCTGTTAAAACCATGTGTGTGAAGAGTACGATGGATGGGTTTGCAGGTTTGACAAAAAGAATTCAATAATTTTCAACGTTAACATTCGTCGCCTGGCCTCGAGAATTCTGGAAAAAAAAATGGTCCAATTATCTCATGCGTGGACTAGGCGCGCCAAACAGTTACCCTGGGTCAATGCAATAGTTTTTAATGTTTCAATTGGGGGTTGCGGGTTCTTGGAGACCAGTAACGGTAGTTTTGCTTGTTGACGTGGCCGCTTAAGTAAAAATTACCCTCGTCGCTCTAAAAAATGGGGTTTACAGTGCGAAGACGCTCCAACATAGTTTTATAAAAAATTTTGCGTAAATCAAAGTCATTTTCTTTCAGTGCTTGAACGATTTAAATTTTAAAATGATGAAACTTCAGATCCTTTTTTAAATTTTCTTCAATATTCGCTCTTGGAAGTTCCAGTGAGGCTGCTCTTTTCCGTATTAAAAGTCGCCAGTTTTCACGTAAACTGCTTTCAACCGGTTTAATATTTTCAGGAGTCATTGAAGATCGACTAAGCCCTGGCCGTGGTACATTCATAGCCGAAGCTGTTGCGCGAAATCTCTGCACCCACGAGATTTCGAATTAAATTTACACTCGGTCTATCAGGTATTCGCCGAATACCGAACTTTGAACAAAATTGGCGACCAGCAATTACGTAAGAATCATTACTTTTAAAAAATGTCTACACAGCGAACGGGCGATGCTCTGACAAATCCGCGCAATTGATAATTTCAACGGCGCAAAAATGTGAGCCATTCTTTGAAAAACTCTTCTTAATTTATGTCCGTCGATGCCTATTACCTTACCACCTGACATCCTTGATGAGCCCAATGAGGTCCTTTAGCCAACACGGAGAACTCACCAAGTCCATCATGGAAGCGCTCCCTTAGTTACCTTTGTTGGCGGATTTTCAGCCTTGGGCACCGGCACACGAGGTGTTTTAAAACTTCTAATTCCTTTTCATCTTCGCACAACCCACAGAAGTCTTAAAAGTATTTCTTTCACCGTTTACGTATTTCTCATCGCAGTGTACCTTAAGAATCTTAAGTTTAAATCTTTTTTTATTTAGAAACAGGGCGCGCCTAGAGACAATTCTTTGGCTAATATTGGGTAAAAAGGGAACTAACTTTTTATCCAATCTTGGCTAAAGAAGTGTCTCTAGGCGCGCTCTACCTAGGATTCTATCAAAATGTAAAAAAACCCAACGTTGGCCTTGCCGGCTTACATTTCAACACAATATCCTAAACCGATCTCTTCCTCGCGTACTCATTGGCAATTTAAAAACAGGTAAAGCACAATGACCCGCAACCCAACAGGGTCTAACATTATATCGCCATGATTTACCTGAGAGCATGTTAAGAGTCTCACACAAGTGTGGACTTAACCTTATGTTCCTCTAGAGCTTTAGGCGCAAACCGACTAACGTCATAAATTGTCGGTCCTCTTTCCCCTTTTTGATTCTGTGATCCTCATCTCCACCTGTAAATTTATCTAAAAGTTTGTGCAACACTTGCTTTCACTTACGTATTCAATATACAACCAAAAGCTCCAGTGCCACAACGAAAAACTGCACAACTCTCAAATAATTTCTCAAATCCTTACCAGTCCTTCCTATTCTGGAACACTAACAAGGACTAAAACCGAAAGTGAATACTCGCAAACTTACAGTCAGTTAAGGTATCGAAAGAAAAGGCCAGAGAGGAAATAGAAAAGCGAAAGCGAATCGAGTTCAAGAGTAAGAGAATTCTACCAAAAAATTAAACGCCAAACTGAAGGCTAAGGGTGTGGAAAGACCAAAACTCAGAACAAAGCTTTGAGTAAAACAGAAGCGTAGAAGACCAAAGCGCTGGAAAATCGACACTATGTTCGACTTAATGAGTAAGCGGTCTGTAAAAGCAAAAAATATTAAAGCCAATTGCTGCATGAGCCAACCTCCCCGACCTTCTCTGGTATGCCAGCATATGCTTTTGACCCTGCCCTAAGCATTACCGATTTACTCATACTAAATGTACTATACGGCGCCATTTCAGCAACGAAATCCATACAAGAAGAAGATATCTAGAGCTGTTTTTTTTTTTTTTTTTTTTTTCATGTATTTTATTATTGAATCTTCGCTTAAGCGAACTAACAATAAGTATTCAAATCTTAAAACTAAGTAATTAATACTAGTCCAGTCAGTACCAGACTAAAATTTAAGTTCTCACAATAAAATTATCTTATTTCAAAGGATTCATCTAAGAGCAATAGTGTCCCTTCTTTTTAGGCGGGTGTGCCCACTATGTTGCAGGATGCTTCGAGCAAGCGGATTTGGATGTGATTCCAGCTTATTTAAATACTTGTCCACATATTTCAGGATTTCGCATTTTACAAGTGGAACTTCAAGATCCTTGTGGATGTTGCTGTTTTTTATATACCAAGGAGCACCAGTTATCATTCTTAGAATTTTGTTTTGACGGCGTTGAATCTTTTCTATATTGGAGGCGGAAGCAGTGCCCCATAGTTGTATCCCGTAGCACCAAATTGGTTTTAAAATCGAGTTGTAGAGTAGAAGCTTACAATCAAGATGTAGCACAGAGTTTCTACCAATTAGCCAGTGGATTTGAGCAGCTTTAAGTTTCATTTGAGTCAGCTTTGCATCTATATGAGGCTTCCATGTAAGGCGGCGATCTAAGTGAATACCAAGATATTTTGTCTCAGATCGTTGAGGCACATTATGGTTGTTGATAGTGATTGGAGGGCACGTTTCTTTGCGTAAGGTAAAAGTTACGTGAGTGCATTTTTGTTCATTTATCTTAATTCCCCATAACTTTGCCCATTTCTCAACTTGGGTTACGTGTTGCTGCAGTTGGTTCGAAGCCTCTTTAGGGTCTTTATGAGTACTGAGAAAAGCGGTATCGTCAGCAAATGTAGACGTGTGCGTAAAACTGTTTGTTGGCATATCTGCCGTGTAAAGCAAGTACAAAATTGGGCCTAGTATACTTCCTTGAGGGACACCAGCCTCTATTGGTTGGGAACAACTTATTTGGTTTCCCTCTTTGATCATAAATTGTCGGCCTGTTATGTATTTTTCTAAAAGGTTGAAAATATTATCTGGAAGGTTGAGCTTTAGTTTGTTTAAAAGGCCTTCATGCCATACTTTGTCGAAAGCTTGTGAGACATCGATAAAAAGCCCGGAGCAGTACTTCTTTTCCTCAAAGGCTTTTCTTATAACCTGTACCAACCTGTGAGTTTGTTCGATGGTACTATGTTGACTTCTAAAGCCGAATTGGTGATTTGGAATGCAGTTGTTGTCATTCAGGATCGGATTTAGCTTGTTTTTTAACAGTTTTTCGAACAATTTTGACATTGTGGGTAACAAACTTATGGGCCTATAAGATTCTACCTTCGAGGGATCTTTGCCAGGCTTAGGAATCATCTTTACTAAGGCAACTTTCCATATAGGCGGAAAATGTTCAAGCCGAATTATCGCGTTAAAAGTAAAAAGAATGATTCTTTTAGCAGTAAGAGGCAGCTCTATGAGCATTTTGTTGCTTATTTTATCTACGCCAGGAGCTTTTTTACCATTTAGGTTAGCGATAGCCTCTACAACATCTGCAAATCGGAAACGTATTTCTAAAGGACGTTTGGCAACAACAGGCGGTAATTCCCTCACGTCAGTGCATGTATTGGGAGTGAATACGTTTTTGAAGTGATTTGCGAACAGATCGCATTTTTCTTCGTCATTTCTAGCCCAGGATCCTCTCAGATTGCGCAGTGGTGGTTTTGCGATAACAGGTCTTTTAAGACGTCTGGCTGATCGCCATAAGGAATAATTTGTCTGAGGAGTCGCGTCTAGACCTTCCAGGTACTCTTTCAGTGATGCCATTCTGTGAGCCTCCAACAAGCTTTTTAGTTGGGTTGTACATTCTTTCAGCCTAGTTTTAAGTTGGGGCGATCTATGTTTTTGCCATTCCCTGCGGGCTCTTCTTTTTTCAGATACAAGCTTTTCCACATCGTCAGAGAAAATTTTGTTGTACCCAGCCTGGCGGTAGGTAGAAGACGCATGTTCAACGGCTTTTTTAATGTTTTCATTTAGGACGCTCAGACAATCATCTATGTCTCCAGGAGTTTTTAGCGGTTGGTTTTCCGCGCAGTGGGTACTAATATATTTTTTATATTTCAACCAATTTATTCTTTTTGATAAGAAAAACTCACTAGTTGCCATTTGGTGAGGACTGCAAATAGTTATTATTGTGGGTGAGTGGTCAGAAGATAAATCCAAGGAGGCTTGAGCTGTTGTGGTGTATTACTTCTAGCACCTGTAATGCCTAGTACAGCCCCTTTAACAACTGTTTTCGTATGTCGTCCCTTTTCAAGGCCTACCAGCAGACAAGACTATCATATTTAAGAACCGGTCTTGCAACGGATATTCAAATTCAATTTACCATTTTCGGATGCAGCCGTCAGTTCTTTGGGAGTTGCTACAGGTGTAGTGGGTGTTTAAAGCATTATTGACCCACTCCTTCGCATTATTCTTCTAAGACAACGCTTTATCCAGGAATATACCCATTTATCTAAAACTTTCCGCTGATCTAGGCGCAACCGGCAGCTATAATTTCGCCACAATCTGCTTTTTGGTACAAAGTGCTAGCTCTGTCTTTCATGGACTAAATCAGCAGGATCGGTTACTTATTGATAGGGATATAAGCAAAGATCTAAGAGAACCCAGTTTTCTAGGTTAGATTAGGTTAAGTTTGAAAGAGGGTACCTCAAAGAAGGGCCTCAAGTTCCGTAGGGCATATACCTAAGGCAGTGATTGGCTTGTTGTGAGCTCTTAGCAAGAAAAAAGAATCTTGGGGAAAGATGCACATAAATTTCGGGATGCAGACATATTCTCTCTACGTTGCCCATTTCACACCTTTCAAGTGAGCCACATCTTGCAAAACATTAGACATAAAACATCTGACTTGTACAAAAGCTGGGAAGTGACACAGAAATTGCTTCCTGCACTCACTGAATTCTCCAACTTCCATTCGATGAAAGTGTACATGTAAGTTAAAGTGACGCTCATTATCTTGCTCAAGTCAGGCTTCCCAAGTTTTAGAGTATATCTAGTCTGTTTGACATACGTGTGCTCTGTGCCAGGGCAGACATTCCGTAATTGCCCGAACCTCCGCTTGTAGGCCAGTGTTTTGGTACTGAAGGCGGAAGTAGACCTCATTCTCCGGGTTTCTAACAATGATGCCCAGTCTAATACTTCCCTGCGCGCTAGAGCCCTGCGTAAGAAACACGTTTCTTCGGGCACCTCGCCTAGAGGCTCGTCCAACCAGAACTGCCGATCCGATATCAGCGCAGTGCAGCTAGTCATGGCCTTCACTAGAGGTATATTTTTGGACAACTCCGCTGTCTCCGTATAAACTTTTTGTGCCTTCAAAATGCGTAAATGGTTAGACCCATAGCACCCATAAATCTATTCCCACGTTGCCTTAAGACGTTTTGACACAAGTACCGCCTCGTAGCGTACGCGGGTTTCAAAAAGGCGGAATAGTTAAAATCGTTCTTAAAGCCCTCGTCAGGGTAGTCCTAACTGCCACGTTTATACCCAGGCAACATGTACATGACTTTTGTAGGATCGAAATGTTGCACTTTCTGTCCAATGATGTCCACCATACCACTGAAGCGCTATGTCTTGGAAAATTTAAGAGCAATCTCTACATTTTCAAAAAAAAAAAAAAAAAAACAGTGAGACAGGAGCACGGTAAGTGGTAAATTGATCCCACATAGTCCCTACTTAAAAAAAACATTTTAACCTGTATTCTATTGTAGGGTATAGTATGGTTGCGTCTCACCAACTATAACTTTCTTATTCGCTTTTCAAAATGCTGCTTAAAACGTGCTGAAGATGTGTGTGTGTGCGTTCACTAATTGCATTTGTTTATTATTATTTAAAATTAATTTTTTTTTACCTGGAATCATATGTAGGCCAAATGCCATCATTCTAAAGTTTCCTTAAAGTTTCTTTTTTTATTTTTTTGCTTTTGTTGTTCTTTGTCATTTTAATTTTGCAGTGGTTTTACTACAAAAACCGGTTTTTTTCCTCTTCTTCAATAGCAGCTTTAAATTATTCTTAAAAAAAAGGGAGAAACATAAAATACAAATTAGTTGTCCTTGAAATTATAGGTAAACGTGTGTGTGCACACACAAACTTACAAAAATGCAAAACATTAAAAAAGGGATAAAATGCATTTGTTGTTGGTTTTCTTTTTAGGAACAAATAACCATTAAAATATATATTTGTTGTTTAGTTTTTGCAACATTTGCTTTCTTGTTTTTTTTCTTCTTTAACTTGACATATTAATAACTTCCTTTTGTTAATCGCTTGAAAAAGGGAGAAAAGAAAATAAAGAGTAAATACAGTGCTTAAGACATGTGTATATGGGCAATTCCATTGTGACGGTCACACATTTTACTCACATTTTTCATTATAGTTCAAACATTTCAAATTTGTAACATAAACAAATAAGAGCGCTATATTCAGCTGTGGCCCTTCGAAACCCCGAACTTGTTCTTCGATTTTTATCCATTATTTTTTATGGATAAATGAGTTGGAGTCAGTCCTACATTTGACCTATCTACGGGCACCCTGAAAGCTGTAGGGGGGGGGGGGGGGGATTTATTACAATTTTAGTAAACTTTATATGGGAGTCCCGTTAGGACGCGGAGGTAAGGAATAAGTATGTTTCAGGAATATATTTGGAAGGGGAAACTAATGAGGATCGGTGGTACACTTTATTTCTCTAAGGCCGACCCTGCGGAAGTTATGGGCGTTTTTACATCATATTTGTAAATTTTGTATGGCAACCCCCTTAGGTGATGGAGATGAAAATATGTTTAGGTGGGAGAACTAATGGGAGTCTGTGATATATTTTATTCCTTTAGGGGCGACTGCGGGGAAGTTGTAGGGGTTTTTACCCTATTTTCCTAAATTTTGTATGGCAGCCCCCTTAGGGCGTGCTGATAGGGAGTAAATATATTTTATGAAAATATTTGGGAGGAGGAATTAATGGGGGTCTGTGGTACACTTTATTTCTCTAAGGCCGACCCTTGGGAAGTTATGGGCGTTTTTACATTATTTTTGTAAATTTTGTATGGCAACCCTTTTAGGTGATGGAGATAGGGGTAAGTATGTTTAAGGAATATGTTTGGGAGGGAAAACTAATGGGGGTCTGTGATCTATTTTATTACTTTATGGGCGACTCCGGGGAAGTTGTAAGGGTTTTTAGCCAATTTTTTCTAACTTTGTGTAGCAACCCTATTAGGGCGTGCCGGTAGGGAGTAAATATATTTTAGGAAAATGTTTGTGAGAGAAAACTAATGGGGATCGGTGGTACACTTTATTTCTCTAAAGCCGACTCTGGGCAAGCTATGGGCGTTTTTACATAATTTTTTATAAATTTTGTTTGGCTACCCCCTTAGGTGATGGTGATAGGGGGTTGGTATATTCTAGAAATATGTTTAGGAGGAAAAACTAATGAGGGTCTGCGATACATGTTATGCCTCCAGGAGCGACTCCGGGTATGTTGTAGGGGGTTTAACCCATTTTTTAATTTAGTAGGGCAACCCCCCTTTTGGAGGTGGAGAAAGGGGTATGTTATAGAAAAATGTTTGCAAGGAAAAATGAGTTGGGGTTGGTCTTATATTTTACCTTTGTAGGAGGACACTGAACTGAACTTTGTGTGGCAACTCTGTGGGCGGAGATAGGGTAAAAGCATGTTCCACAAAAATGTTCGTGAAAAACTAATGGGAGGTTGTCTTACATTGAACCCGTGTAGGGGCATCTCCGGGGCAGTTGTAGGGGTTTCCAATAACATAATTGTAATAAGTTCTTCAACATATAAAATTTTCTATTTAAACCTTTATCACAGAAATTGAAACGAAATTGTTAATCCAAGAGTTTCAGAAAACTAAACGAAACTTTAACTTCAAAGGTTTCTCAATTTGCAATTTAAAACCGTAACGTTACCTCATTTGCTTTACAAATACCATTTGAAGCAAGATATAAAACTTTTTTTGTTTAATAAAAAAAAAATTTCGTTGTTTTTTGCAACTAAGAAAACTTAACGAAAATTTGATTTCTCTTTGAAAAAATTTGCAGTGAACTTCTAATATGTACTTATAAATTAAAAAAAAACAAACTTAACGAAACTTAATTTTCCAACTTTGAAACACTTGAAGTTTTGAATATGGAAATTTTAAGAACTTTTTCTATTACGTTTTTTAATTCAATTAAGCTTAAAATTTTAATCTCAGAAAACTTAACGAAACTGCCTTTTCTAAGCAGGAGTTATTGAAAGCAAATTTATTATATGCAATTATTAGCAAGACTTTATGAGTCCGAGCGCCTAAAACATATACTTAAAAATCTTAACGAAACTTTGTTTTAACCTTAATAAGATTATATGATTCCTTTGCACTATGACTTATAACTTTTTTAAATTTAACGCTAAGTAAAACTTAACGACACTTCTTTTTTTCTTATAAAATTGGCCTTGATTGCGCTTTCAAGAAAATTTTGATTTTAATTAAAAGCAAATATTTATTTATGAAGTAGGAAGATCCAACATTATCAAAACTTAAAGAAACTGCGTATACTAGGGTTGCATTTTATATTTCGGGATTAGAGAAGAAAAACAAATATTAATCATCGAAAATCTCTTAATTGTTTTTCAAAATATTCCCCATGAAGATCTATACACTTTTGCATGCGTTCAAACCAATTGTCGAAGCACTTTTGCCCCTTTGATTGAGGGATCTCCAAAACATGCATTTTAAATACAGCAAACGCTTCTTAAGGTGTCGAAAAACGTTGACCTCTAATTGTTTTTTTACGAACGGGAATAAAAAAAAGCCATTCGGTTCCAAGTCAAGAGTATACGGCGGATGACTCATCAAATCGATGTTTTGGGTGCTTAAAAATGCAGTTGTTTGAGCCGATGTATAAGAGCTCGCATTGTCGTGGTAAAGAGTGATCCATTTTCGGGGTTTGTTTTTCTGGTTTCATAGAAGACAACTGGCAGACAGATGGTTGTGTACCACTTAGAATAGACTGTTCTGCGTTGTTCAAGTGGTACGGTTGCGACATGTCCAGTTGTTCCGAAAAAACTGGCGATCATTTGGTTAGAAATGCTTCGGGCCCGAACAACTTTTGTTCGATTTGACTTATCTTAAAACACCCATACAGTCGACTGTTGTTTACTTTCGGGCTCATACGCGTAAATCCAAAATTCGTCACCTGTCACGATATCATAGACGTAATTCAAAGCACCGCGATCGTATTTTCTGATTATTTCTTTCGACTAATCGACACGAGCCTTTTTTGAGCGATTGACAAATTGTGTGAGATCCAACGCGAAAAACTTGTTTTGACAGTCAAATGTTCATGCAATATTGAATGCATGCTGGTCCCACTAATGCCTAAGGTCACGTGACGATCTTCCAATATCAGTTCATGCACATCATCAATGGTTTTCGGAACAAACACTGATTTTGCAGGACCTTCACGAAATTCGTCATGGGATGAACTACGACCACGATTGAATTCACCATACCATCGATTAACATTGGCCCTTGATGGAGCTTCATCGCCAAAAACAGAATTTAGTTCATCCGTGCACTGTTGCTGAGTTAATCCACGTCGAAAGTTGTAAAAAATAGTCGCAAGAAAACGTTCACGATTTAATTTAATTTTTGGGTCGAGTTGAATCTTTTAAGTAACTGTAAACAACACAAATAGCGCTCGTATGTCAAAACGTTCTCAGTACGTATAACTTAGAAAATGTTAAACTTTACGATAGAGCTGTCAGTTGTCAGATTGAAACACTAGTGTTGCCAAATACCGAAATATAAAAGGCAAGCTACGTATATTTTCAAATATATTTTTAAAATTTTGCTAACGTGATATAGAAATTAAACAAAGCTACGAAAAAAAACATTGAAGTTTTACCTAAAATCTTAAGAAAGGTGCATTCGACAGTTGAAATATATACCTATGTATATAAGAGATTAAGTTTTTTTAAAATTCAAAAATTTCTTAAAATTTAGGAAAATGGATACAAAAAACTCCATATAAAATGTATTTTTAAAATACTTAATAACTTTGGGCCTGAATGTAGGTATAAAACAAGTAAGAGCGCTATATTCGGCTGTGCCGAATCTTATATACCCTTCACATTGACCTTTAGCAATCCCAAACTTTTTTTATTTTTAACCATTTTTTTTACTTATGAAATATTTCTAATTTTTAAATAGGCTCTAAGGCCAACTCTAAAGAAGTTGTGGGCATTTTCATATCATTTTTGTAAATTTTGTATGGCAACCCCCTCAGGGCGTAGAGATAGGGGGTAAGTATGTTCTAGGAATATGTTTGGGAGGGCAAACTAATAGGGGTCGGTCGTACACTTTATTGCTCTAACGCCAACTCTGAAGAAGTTGTGGGCATTTCATCATTTTTGTAAATTTTGTATGGCAACCCTATTAGGGCGTGAAGAT
Organism: Melanophora roralis; assembly: GCA_963583895.1. Taxonomy (NCBI): domain Eukaryota; kingdom Metazoa; phylum Arthropoda; class Insecta; order Diptera; family Rhinophoridae; genus Melanophora; species Melanophora roralis. The sequence goes on along the minus strand of OY757191.1, from coordinate 11,653,997 downwards.
AGGGGGTAAGTATGTTCTAAGAATATGTATGGGAGGGCAAACTAATGGGGGTCGATCGTACACTTTATTGCTCTAAGGCCAACTATGAAGAAGTTGTGGGCATTTTATCATTTTTGTAAATTTTGTATGGCAACCCCATTAGGGCGTGGAGATAGGGGGTAAGTATGTTCTAGGAATATATTTGGGAGGGCAAACTAATAGGGGTCGGTCGTACACTTTATTGCTCTAAGGCCAACTCTGAAGAAGTTGTGGGCATTTTATCATTTTTGTAAATTTTGTATGGCAACCCCATTAGGGCATGGAGATAGGGGGTAAGTATGTTCTAAGAATATGTTTGGGAGAAGAAACTAATAGGGGTCGGTCGTACACTTTATTGCTCTAAGGCCAACTCTGAAGAAGTTGTGGGCATTTTTACATAATTTTTGTAAATTTTGTATGGCAACCCCCTTAGGGCGTGGAGATAGGGGGTAAGTAAGTTCTAGGCATATGTTTGGGAGGGCAAACTAATAGGGGTCGGTCATACACTTTATTGCTCTAAGGCCAACTCTGAAGAAGTTGTGGGCTTTTTATCATTTTTGTAAAATTTGTATGGCAACCCCATTAGGGCATGGAGATAGGGGGTAAGTAAGTTCTAGGAATATGTTTGAGAGGGCAAACTAATAGGGGTCGGTCGTAAACTTTATTGCTCTAAGGCCAACTCTGAAGAAGTTGTGGGCATTTTATCATTTTTGTAAATTTTGTATGGCAACCCCATTAGGGCGTGGAGATAGGGGGTAAGTATGTTCTAGGAATATGTTTGGGAGAAGAAACTAATAGGAGTCGGTCGTACACTTTATTGCTCTAACGCCAACTCTGAAGAAGTTGTGGGCATTTCATCATTTTTGTAAATTTTGTATGGCAACCCTATTAGGGCGTGGAGATAGGGGGTAAGTATGTTCTAAGAATATGTATGGGAGGGCAAACTAATGGGGGTCGGTCGTACACTTTATTGCTCTAAGGCCAACTCTAAAGAAGTTGTGGGCATTTTCATATCATTTTTGTAAATTTTGTATGGCAACCCCCTCAGGGCGTGGAGATAGGGGGTAAGTATGTTCTAGGAATATGTTTGGGAGGGCAAACTAATAGGGGTCGGTCGTACACTTTATTGCTCTAACGCCAACTCTGAAGAAGTTGTGGGCATTTCATCATTTTTGTAAATTTTGTATGGCAACCCCCTTAGGGCGTGGAGATCGGGGGTAAGTATGTTCTAGGAATATGTTTGGGAGGGCAAACTAATGGGGGTCGGTCGTACACTTTATTGCTCTAAGGCCAACTCTGAAGAAGTTGTGGGCATTTTATAATTTTTGTAAATTTTGTATGGCAACCCCATTAGGGCGTGGAGATAGGGGGTAAGTATGTTCTAGAAATATGTTTGGGCGAAGAAACTAATAGGGGTCGGTGGTACACTTTATTGCTCTAAGGCCAACTCTGAAGAAGTTGTGGGCATTTTATCATTTTTGTAAATTTTGTATGGCAACCCCATTAGGGGGTGGAGATAGGGGGTAAGTATGTTCTAGGAATATGTTTGGGAGAAGAAACTAATAGGAGTCGGTCGTACACTTTATTGCTCTAAGGCCAACTCTGAAGAAGTTGTGGGCATTTTCATATCATTTTTGTAAATTTTGTATGGCAACCCCCTCAGGGCGTGGAGATAGGGGGTAAGTATATTCTAGGAATATGTTTGGGAGTAGAAATTAATGGGGGTCTGTGATACATTTTTTTCCTCTACGGGCAAGTCCGGGGAAGTTATAGCGGTTTTTACCTTATTTTTTAAAATTTTGTATGGCAACCATGTCAGGGGCTAGAGATAGAGGGTAAGTATGTTCCACAAAAATGTTTGGATGGAAAAAATAGTTCGGGTCGGTCTTACATTTTACCTTTGTAGAAGAACCCTGGAAGCCGTAGGAGCGATTTTAAAAATGTTTAAATTAAGCTTTGTATGGCAACGCTGTTATATGTATGAACACTAATACTAATAAAATTTTTGTTTTGGGTGTGTTTCAATAATATAGACATGACTGATTCTGTTTTTTTCTTTTTTTGTTGTTTTTTTGTTGTTTTTTTATTATTACATGTAAAAGTATGTTCTTTGTTGTTGTTGTAGACTTTAAAAACCGAGGTAGTCGTGGTTTTTTGCTTATATCTCGGTTATTTATCGGGCGATTTTGCTGAATTTCAATACCGATTTTCTCGAGACTATCTGTGACAGTTTGATACAACATTCGGGTCTATGCGATATCGGGGGGCTTCAGAAAGTTGATTTCAACCATAACACGGACAGACGGTCAGACGGACAGACGGACATCGCTAAATCGGTTTCCCTATCTATAAGGATCCAGAATATATATACTTTATGGGGTCCCAAATGGATAATAAAGGAATTACAAACGGAATGACAAACTTATATATACCCTTATCACTTATGTGAAGGGTATAAAAATAACTTTTAAATGCTTTTATTTAATTTTGATAAAAAAAACATTATCTTTGCTCTTATAAAAAAAAATTATCCAAATTGCTTTGCCTTTTGTTTTTCTCTAAATCACGTTGACCCCAAATATCGTATGTCTTCCTTTGGTGATTTTTATTCATTCTGTTTTAATTTGAACGTTAGATGCCTCTTAATTTTTTTTTTTGCTTTTGCACTCTTATAAAAGATTCACTCCTTACTTAGACATACTTACATACATATGTACATACATTTAAACACAAATCTATGTATTTGTGTATAAAATCATCCATTTTAATTTTTTTGCTGTATTTTTATACAAATATTTATTTTGATTGTCAATTTTTTTTTTGTTTGTGCACTTAAAAGCACACATATTTTTTTTAGTTAAAAAATACAAAAACAAATTTATATATATTTTTTAAGCTTTTTTCTCTCTCTAGAGCAAATAATACCTACAATAAAAAAAAGCGAAATTATCACATGACCTTGAATGCGGTTGCTTCACTTTATTTTATTAATTTTTTTTGTTGGTTTTTATACACAATTTATTTTCATTACTCTGATGATGATGACAGCGTAGAGAGTGTTTGTAAGTAAAAGCAATAAAAAAAAGGAGGGAGGTAGAGCCATAAAAAATAGGGAGCCGGGCATTTACAAACACATTTGTATACACAGTAATACATACATACATAAAGAAATCCAACAAAAATAAGAAAATATTCACGAAACATTTGCAAAAAGCTCGAAATCATCATCATTTTTTAAAAATAAAATAAAAAAAAAAGGAAAAAACAACAAAAAAAATTTTCGGTTGATGAAATTTAAGTAAAATTAAAGCAAATGAAAACGAGAACAAAATGCGTTGTTAGGAAATTACAAAAACAAAAAATGCCTAAAAGCAATAATTTTCTATATCCCTAATAGTTCGTTAATTGTTACTTTTTTTGCTAATACATTATTGGTAGTATTTACATATTTATTTTGCATTAAACTTTTTATTTGTGCTTTTTATTAGTTTTCAGATCGAAATTGCTAAGTTTCATGTTTTAAGATAAAAAAATGTTAAATTTTATTATTATAAAAGCAATAAAACCTAAATGATTCAGTTTTTTATTTATCTTATAAAAAAATGTTTTCAATCTGTCAACGGCCATTAATTTGAACTAATTTTAAAAATCAAAATTTCAATTAAAGCCACTTGTTTTCATAACTGTAAACTCCGCCATTCGGGACTTCGAAGATAAAAAAGATATTATTTGGCAGCTTTGGATGGTTTTCTTATCTCTTCACTTTTATAAGCCCAAAAAATGCAAAAAAGTAAAAAAAAATAAATTTTGAAGCAATTTAGTCACCCTTTATGATTTTCTGAATTTCTAAATTAAAAAAAGTTCCAAAAAATGCCTTTAATTTTAAAGAAGTTCTTTATTAAATTATTAGTTCGAAACCAAAAAAATATGTCATAAAAATAACACAAGAGCTCAACTCCAAAATTTGTGTTAATTTCGTATTTTAGGACATTTCAATCCAAAAGCTCTAGCAAGTACCAAGAAAGTAAAAGATTACTTTTTTGACGAGTCCAATTCTTTTTTTCAATGAACCTGGCCATATGCTGCCAGTTATAGTTTGAGATCACCGAAAACTCAATTTTAAAAGTTAACAGCTTTAAATAATCTTTGCTCTTAGTTCGGAAATTTTGCCTTTTGACGTAGTTATTCATTAAAAAATCAGCTTTATCACAGAAATTTGATAAAAATTCTTATGAACTTTGAGAGCAAATATTTATTTCAAAGTGTATGAACAGCTTTCCTATTTTACAATGGCTAACGACTCCACAGAAATTGCGAATTATCCTTGCTTCTTAAAAAATAATTAAAAATAAAATTAATAATACTTAAGTTATCGAAAAACTAAAGTGTTTGTTATTAATTTAAAATCTCAATTTTCCATCTCTGAACTGCATAGCTAAAAGAAATAAAAGGAAAGTTTTATTTTCTCCCATATGCATGTATGCATTCGCATACATAAATGCCTATAAATATGCACACATACAGACATACACACTTAAGTTAATTATCAGTATTATTGTTGATAATGCGTCGTGTATGTGTGTGTATTTCATGTCTCTTATTAAATGAGTTATTACTGTTAATTATTTGCTTGCATTTCAATTTCCAAAATGGCATGTTGATGCTGTTTCTTTCTTTATAATTTCTTTGAAATTTATACATACATAAGTACATCAACAATACAAAAACAAAACTTTGAACGATAAACTTTGCAGTTATTTTATTGTTATTGTTATTTTTAATTCATTTATTTTTGTTGCTTTTTTATTAAGTTGCTCATTTAAAACAAAGTTAAAGGTCAGCGTTTGCATTCAAGGCTACAATTAAGAAAAAAAGCTCTAATATTTAAAAAAACCAAACAGGAAAAAATAAAACAATCTTTTGTAGGTAAAGCCGAAACAGAAAAAATGAAAAAAACATTTTTTTTCCTACAAATGAATGTGTGCTTGTGTGCTGATATGATAAAAACATGTTTTTAGTTTAAAACAAAAAAATTTCTAAATTTACTTGTTTAGTAAAGCTAATGCATGCAGTTTATGCCTTGGTTCTTTAGCTTAACTTTTTGGAGATAAAAGAATTTCCTAAATAATGTTTTATTTATTAAACTTAACAAAATTTCAAATAAATTATTTTTGATTTTTTGTTATAATCTTACAGAATTTTGAAACAGTGTTACGTTCTTAATGTCGCGTTCGCAATAATACGAAGGGCTATAATTATTACTTGCCTTTGATCTTTTAAAAAAGTAGACAAAAAATTTGCGAAACATCGAGAAAAATTTTAACTAAAAAGAATTTTAATTTACATTTGACAATATATTTTATTTGAATGTCCCTTTAAAAAAAGCTTGCCTTTTAGTTGTATTTATCTTCAAAAAACATTTAAATTTTTTACAAATTATTTTTTTTGAAACGTAAATTTTGGCCCACTGTAAAGATTTCCCAATTCCTTCTAATTTTTTTTGTTCTAAAATTAAAACAACTGTTACTATTTCTTTCAAAATTAACGTCTTTCTTAACACTTTTTCAATTACAATTTAAATAGATACAATTTTATGTTTTTATAAACAAAAGAAACATTAATAAACTAAAATGACAATTCTGTTAAGTTAAAGTAAACAAGATGGTTGCTCATACGCTACGGTATTTGTATATGAGAGAGAGGTAAATGAAAAAATTTACAAAAAAAGAGCATCAGTGATGAAAACAACATGGCGTATAAGCAACAACATAAAGTTACAGTTACAAGACAGTAAAATTACACCTTCAAGCTTAAAAATTTAAACAAAAAGTGTTTAAATAATTTTAAATTAATTTAATCAAAATAAAATTGCAACATTTTTCCATATAATTTTCTATGTGAAAAAAGAAATGTAAATAATAATGCAGGGTTTTATTTTTCTCAAATATAAAGTTTATTTGAGTTGTTATTGCTGCTTTATTTTCACTGTTATTGTTATTTATTTAAATGTTTGTACGTATGTATGTATGTATGTGTGCATATGCATGTTAATAAATATATTATATTGCCAGACATGTTTATTTTGAAAAAAAAAACATTTTTTCTTTTTCCTTTGTTTGAAAAATTTTGATTAGGTACAATTGAAGAAATACTAATGTTTCAAATGCATATAATAAAAACAATAACAAAGTTAGTCATTTTTCATTTCATATATACATACATGGTATATTAAAGTTTTTTTTTTACCTGTTTAAACAAAAATTGTTTATCTTAAAGAAATATTTATTTAAATGTATTTTTTAATTGAAATACAATTTTTTTTCCTTTTGTTCAACCTCCGCTACTTTTTAATGCTCAAAAAAAAGTTATTGATTTATTTGTATTTGTTTTTCTTAAGTTAATAAAATTTTTTAGGCATTAGAGAGGTAATGAACTTTATGTGCACATTGGGCTGTTAAAATTTGTAATTAACTAAAAGCCAATTTATGACTGCTAAGTTATATTTATAAACGTTAATGTGCTAAAGAATATAAAAGCTTTTTACGTTCTTTTTGTTTATAGTCCTTTATATTTTTGTGCACCTGTAGGAATTTTTAATGTTTTAATCTACTTAACTGTACCTTAACGTTATCTATATGTATGTATGTATGTAGGTTTATAGTATTTCATACATACTTAATACGTATGTTTGTAGGTATTTACTTTAATAAAAATTAATTTATAATTAAAAAGCTTATAAATGTTCTTTCTGTCTTTCCTAATCAGCTTTGAAATCTTAAAAATTTGCTTTTCTTGCAGTAAATCTTAAAACTTTTATGGATTTTATTGGCCTTTTTTTCTTTTTATTAAGAAATTTTCCTTAAATAAACATTTTTTTAATATTAAGCAAAAATTAATGGAATTTATGACATGCATAAAACCAGGGCACATGTTTATCTACTTCCCTTACCCCATTTCTGTTTTTTTAAACATGTGTAAAGGGAGAATGGCCTTATATTTTTATCACATTTAACTACTTAATTGTTGTTGTCATCATTAAGAGTTGAGAAAAAATAGATTTCGTTATCAACTATTTATTTACAAAGCAAACATTAGCAAACATATTGCTAGTGTTGCCAGATAGGGAGGAGAGAAAAAAAAAGTTGTTTTAAATTTTTTTTTTCAAATTTTTAAAAAAAATTTTCTTTACAGTTTTTAAAATAAAAAAATTGCTCTTAAAAGTTTTAGAAAAAAATTAAACAAAAAATTTACCTGGCAACTCTGTTAATTAGCGTTTTTTTTTTGAAATACAAATTCTTGCCTAAATATCATTGACTTTAATACTAAACTCATCTGTTTCTTTATTTATTTTTCATTATTATCAACGTTATCATCATTTAATGATTAAAATGATAATGTCTACGTTTTCAATTTCATTTTATTCGTGTTAATGGGTCTCTGACCTGGTTTGATAAATAACAAAATAATTTACTTATGTAGACCCATTTAAAAACATACATACAATTTAGAATTGACTTGCGTAAGCACAACAACAACAACAACAACAACAATAAGAACAACAATAACATAACTATTTTACATTGAAATGGAAAACCTTTAATTAAGAATTACAATTAAAAGCAATTAACTTAATGGTTCCATTATATAGAATGACAATGTACAAACTTCAAGAACTGCAGGGCTGCCAGATAAAAATAATTTAACAAATCTAATGGTAAAAGAAATATATTTGATTTTGAAATGATTTTAAGAAAATCTAATCTTAAATTTTAAATTGAAATAATAAATTAAATAATTAATTAAAAATTAAAGATTGACCATAGGAACGTGTTATTATATGGATGGTTTTATGGCGGAGGAAAGAACGGAACTGGACCTTCTTGTTGAAAAGCCCAGAGACCAAAATCTACTTTTGCCTTGCTGACCAAAACACAGTCTTCCGAGCAGAGGTTATAGTAAATACGAAATGTTTGTCCTAGCTCAGGGCAAATGTAAACATCTGTACGGAAAGTCGTGAAAAAGCAATTATGTTCACGAGGACTACTAAATCGTGGACATTATTGTAATGCAAGGAGATAAAAAATTCTTATGGGTACCCTGGCATTGGGGGGTGAATAAAAATTAATGCGAAAAAAATTTGTCAATTAAAGCTAGAAAACAGCAGACAGCTTTCTATAACAACAATTTTCTACGTCCTCTCACCAATTACTACCTCCTAACATCCAAACGTTAGAAGGGGTCTTACAACCATAATGTAAATTTAGTTAACACATGTGGCTGCAAGCCTTAGCTCCCATATATAGAATGCATTTGTTTTAGGTGTTTCGGTCTCTTTTAATCCTTTCCTTTGTATTCCTTTTCCATTATAGCTTGCTATCAAGGACTACTCCAACATTAGAGGACTTATTCCGTTTTGTTAGGATTTACAATCGTCTAACCTGTTTCCTGACGCTTACAAAGAAAGTACACAAAACGCCGATTGCAGTAGCTCTCTGAACGATATTCCTTTTTTCAGCATTAATGTGCCGTTAAGCTTTAAGAGCCAAAGTAGAGGTACGGGGTGTCTGGTGGCAAATTTATTTTTTTAAATACACAGCGCGGAGGCAGGCTGGCGCCTTTGAAGTTATCGATTGTGCGGCTTTGTCAGGCACTATGTCGCAGTGGTCGAGTGAGCATCGCGCGTTTAGGTTAGGTTAGGTAAAACAGGCAGCCGTTGAAGGAAAGGATACAGCTCACTTGGGTCCGCTTAAATTGGTCCCTTTGTGTTACCTGTAGAGGCAGATAGAATAGGTTGAGATGGAAGGAAAGAAGAAATTTAGAAAAGATAAGAAAGAAAGAAAGAACAGAAAAATGAAGCAAAAAAACTTACCAGGGTCTCTCTTGGGAATCGAACCCACAACCCCCAGACTGGTAGACTCGTGCACTTGCCACTGATCTACCGGGGCGCAGCGTTTGCTGTGGAGACATTTTTTAAGAGTAATGATTCTTACGTGATTTGTCGTCGATAATTTCATTCAAAGTTCGGTATTAGGCGAATACGTGATGGACCGAGTCTAGATTTTAATTGTTTGTGGGTGCAGAGATTCCGCGCAACTGTTTCGGTATGAATGTCCCACGGCCAGAGCCCAGTCAACCTTCAAGGGCTCCCAAAAACATTGAACTGGTTGAAAGCAGTTAAAGCGAAAATCCGCGAATTGCAATACGGACAAGAGCAGCCTAGCTGGGGCTTCCAAGAGCAATTATGCCTGAAATTTTAAAAAGGGATCTGAAGCTCCATCCTTTTAAAATTTAAATCGTTCAAGAACTTAAAGAAAGTGACTTTGATTTACGCAAACATTTTTGTGAAAAGATGTTGGAGCGTTTTCGCACTGTAAATCGCATTTTTTGGAGCGATCAGGCTTATTTTTACTTAAACGGCCACGGCAACAAGCAAAACTGCCATTACTGGCCTCCATGAAGCCACAATCCTCAAATGAAACGTTAAAAACCATTGCATTGCCCCAAGGTAATTTTTTGGTGTGCCTTATCCACCCGTGAGATAATTGGACCATTTTTTTCGAAAATTCTCAAGGCCAGGTGACGAATGTCAACGGTGAAAATTATCGACGCTTGATTACGGAATTCTTTTTGTCAAACCTGGGAGCTTATCTATCTTTCTCTTCACACACGTGGTTTCAACAAGGTGGGGAGACTGCACACACAGCCAGAGCTTCGATGAATTTGTTTTGGGAAAATTTCCCTCAAAAACTGAATAGTTGCTTTGGGGACACCCCGTGACCACCGAAGACGCCCGATCTAAGTTCCAGGAATTTTTTAAGGAGCTACCTCAAAGAGAGAGTTTATAATGACAATTCCCAATCTCTTGTGGCTTTTTAGGAAAATATTCGTCGAGAAATCAGCTCAGCTGAACCAAATTTACTGCAGCGTGTGGCGCAGAATACAAGGCTTCATTTTTACCAGTGTACTCAACTCGACAGAAGACATCTGGATGTCATATTCTTTAAAAAATAAAATCCGCATTTTCATTCTATTGTTTTATGCTCTTAACTAAACTCTTTGTTGACTAATACGTTTTTTTAGGCTTTTAAATATAATTCTGCTACGAGACGCCCTGTTTAATAAGCACCCCTTAGGGTATTCCCTTGGTCACTACTCTTTCAAAAAATATCTCTCCCAGCCTTAAATTTATTATCCCGTTCTCCATTATAGAGGTTATCCTTCTCTTTGATTAAGAACTTATTGACTGTTGGGTCCCTAAGAGTATCATCTATCTTCTCTATCTGCAGGTTTAAAAATGGTTTATTTCTTACTTTTTTTATAATTAGGTTAAATTATTCATTTAAGATTTCTTCTTCTTCTTCTAACTAAACCAGCTCACATATGTATGCAAACACTTGCACATGCATGCTCGCACACATGCACTTACAAACTCAAGTCTCTACTTGAAATGCAATAAACAAACACTTTTGTTCTCTCAAATAACCCACCAAATAATGTGGAATTTTTTGGTTTGTTTGTCAAAAAACAAACAATAAAATAATGAACAAAGACTGATTAACGAAATTGGTTTTTTTTTGAGTTTTGTTTTATGGCTGAAAAAGAAAAAACAAGATACGAAAATTCTGGAATAAAACAACAAATATTGATTAAAATGAAAAAAAATATTAAAAGAAGAAATTTAGCGAAGTGAAAGGAACATTTACAGTCAAGAAGAAATACATTTATATGTGTGTACATACAAACATACATTTGTACATACATACATACAAACATACATTCATGTACATACTTATGCACTTTTATAAATGTCATAAAATTTAGTTAAACATTTTTGCACATGCAATGGTGATAAAAAGCTTGAAACAATCAGCTTTTAATTTGATATTTTTATTTTGAACGAAACTTTAGAAACTGTTGAGATGGTGAGATTCTAAGAGGGGGGTTTTTGCAGAAAAGAGTAGACACTGGGCGCGTTCTTGGATATCGAGGGAGTCTTTAAAAATATTTCAAAAGAGGCTATTGGGAACGCACTTAGAGATGTAGAAGTTCAAGGATATATTCTATGCTTGGCAGCAGGATAACCAACTCTGGTTTGAGAAATGAAAATCTAAAAAAGAAGTGCAGTCAGAGGAACGCCACAGGGAGGGGCCTTGTCGCCATCACTGTGGATCTTGGTGGTCAACAACATACTGAAGCGGTTTGACTCAAAAGAGGATAAAAGTCGTAAATTATGCAGATGAAATCGTCGTTGACGTGATGGAAAGATTTTTATCCACCACGAGCGGGGTAATGCAAAGTGAATCTGTCTGCTTGGACCAGTGACAAGGGACTAGGAGTAAGGCCAGGCAAGACGGAGCTAGTTCTCTTCCCCAAACAGTACAAGGTGGCAGAATTTGGCGTATAGGGCCAGGGATCTGGGTATCGTCCTCAATTGCAAGTTATCTTGGTGGGCGTATGAGGAAAAGAGGGGCTCTAAGGGCCTATAATGCCTGCAAGAACTCCATAGGCAAGAACTGGGGGTGGCAACCGGTTGTAGTGAACTGCACTTACATCCAGTTCTTACCTTCGGTAGCCTCGTTTGGTGATGGGCCTTGGAGAGGGACGGCATAGGAAAGCTTTTGTCAAAGGTCCAGAGATGTGCTGTACCAGGCATTACAGGACCCAGAAATAGTACGACACAGGCGCGCTGGATATCATTTTGCATCTTCTTCCTATTAAGGATTTCGTTGCTGGAATGGTGGCAAAGAGCCTGTTTAGGCTTAGAGAGTCAGGTGTACCTAGCCGGAGTCAGTTGGACGCGCCGGCATTCTGGAAAGGGTGAGGGATGGTCAACTTTTGCGGCAAACGGGTTTGACTGAATATATGGTCGCGAAATATGCCTTTGGAATCTTACCGCAGAAGTGTTTTCGGATAGAAGGGCATGGAAGGGATCCGAAAGGCTGTATAAGGGGTGTGCAGTCTTCACTGATAAATCGAGAATGGAGGTGCTGGTGTTTATATAATGGATAAGGGAGTAGGGCTGTTATACAGATTTCCGAGCGAGTGCAGCGTTTTCTAGGTTGAGATTCTGGCGGCGACGAAGGCCGCAGAATTGAAAGGGGAGGACGTTGATAGAAGAGAGGACGTGACAATCTACGTTGACAGTCATTGGGTGCTCAAGTTTCTTTAGGGACAATATGTCAGGTCTAGACTTGTGGACGACTGTAGACGTGCTACCAGGGCGATCTTGGCTACACGCAAGGTTAGGATCTGTTGGGTTCCGGGACATTGTGACGTTGTCGGTTATGAGACTGCTGATAAACTGACGATGAGGAGGATGGCCCGGAATACTTGGTTTGGTTGTGAGTCAGTAAGGTCATCATCGGGTTTCTTTTATGAACTGTTAGGGACTTGGGTAAATGACAAGGTGGGCCAAACCTGGAGCGACAGATAGAAACTATGAAACACTTATATGACACTGTCCTAGGCTGAAGAATCAGCGACAGAGGTGCTTGAAGAGGCCTCTGGCTATGGCCTGGGGAACACTATAGAATTCATCAAAAGAGGTTGGCTGGCTGGGTAGATAGGTGGTTCTGCGCCTACTCGTGATTGACGAACACTGACTTCTTTCGGACGGCATTCTTGCTCCCTTTTCTTTTTTCTGTACAGTTCTACCTAAAAATTTCTTTGTGTTTCCTATTTCGTTTTTCGCCTCTAGGAGGTGGCAAATTGCATTCGTCGCTACCCTTCGTAGCCTAAGTTAGCCTAAATATTGTATTGCAACTTATGAGCTTTTAACACGCTTAATTTATTAAATGTAATGTTGAATAATGTTTAGATTTTTACATTTAGACTTAATGTTAAGATTTAAGCCTAAAACAAATCAGCTTTACTTTAGTTGCCCTTGACTGCATGCACAAACATGTTTTGCGAAAAATCTTCTTAAAAAAGAAATTAATAAATCCCCTTAAATGTGTCACCATAAGTTTCTAAGCCGTTTTAAATTCTTTTTAACATAAACCGTAAATGTTGGGATTTATTTCTTTAGCTTCTGTTCTTTGCTTCTTTTTGAAAATGGTTTGTTTTTTTTTTTTTTGTGGAAACACGTATTTACTGTAAATGTAACCCCCTTAATATATCTACACACTTATGTAGAGTTATGTACATTGATAGAAAAATATTAATGTGCTAGTTATACAAGCCGATTGAGTGATCGTCTTTGAGGTTTTATGTGTATTTTGTTTTTGTTGCAATAACAAATCGGCTTGTAAAAACCGCACACAAGTTGAAATCAACACATCCTTTTCATACCATACAGTGTTGCCGCATTGCTGTACTCACATCACCTTAATGGTATTATGCTTTTGTACAAATGCTTATGACTTCTTACGCTTATGAATATGTAATGCACCAGCAAGGCAAAATCCAGGGATCGGCATGCAAGCAGGTTACAGACGCACTGCGTTAGACATCTTTAGCGGCACTGAACACTGTGCTGCACCTGGTTATTTTTAATCTTCATATACATAAAGGGCATATTTACTAGTAGCGTTGTGAGGCTGAGAACACTAAAAAGTTAGAGATTGAGAAGGTATGACCATGCGGAACAAGACCAACTTTTTTGTTTTGTTTCACCCCATACAGACTTTGATAGAAAGTTCAAAGCTCCTATTTCCTCTAGGATTGAGTGAGTTGTGAGTAATCTCGTGAGAAATAAAGACGCCAGGAATCACATAGCTGGCTCTTGGGTGAACTGTGGTTTAGGATAAGTTCCTCATATCGTCTGCTTAAAGAAGTCAGTGTATTTAAGGCTCAAATATTTGATACTAAGAAAGGCATGTAAGTTACTATACGACAAGAATAATCGCGAGTATATTGGAGCTTTTGTCGACAGTCAGGCGGCAAATTTGACACTCAGTCCACTTAATACCACGTCGTTAGTGATCAGCCAACTTTAGGAAGGGCTGTCTAGACGTCTTACTAATATTACCATAATTTTCGAAGAAAACGTGTTCGCTCTGGCGGCATTTTTTAAGAATAATGCTTCTTACGTAATTGCTCGTTGAGAATTTTGTTCTTAGTTAGGCATTCGGCAAATATGTGATAGACCGAGTGTTAATTTAATTCGTTCGTGGGTGCAGAGATTCCGTGCAAGTGCTTCAGCTTTGATTGTCCCACGGCCAAAGCCCAGTCGATCTTTAAGGACTCCCGAAAAAAATCAACTGGTTGAAAGCGGTTTACGTGAAAATTCACAACTTTCAATACGGAAAAGAGCAGCCTCACTGGGACTTCTAAGAGCGATTATTTATGAAATTTTAAAAAAAGGTTCTGAAGTTTCATCCTTTTACAATTTAAATTGTTCAAGAACTCAAAGAAAGTGACTTTGATTTACTTAAAACATTTTTGTGAAACGATTTTGGAGCGTTTTCGCACTGTAAATCGCATGTTTTGGGGTGACCAGGTTTATTTTTACTTAAACAGCCACTTCATCAAGCAAAACTGCCGTTACTGGTCTCCAAGAAGCCGCAACCCTCGATTGAAACGTTAAAAAGCATTGCGTTGCCCCAGGGTAACTGTTTGGTAAGCCCTATCCCCCTATAAGTTAATTGGACCATTTTTTTCGAACATTTTCAAGACTATGCCACAAATTCAACGGTGAAAACTATTGACGTATGAAATCAGAATTCTTTTTGCCAAACCTGCGAGATCATTGATCGTACTTTTTCCACACATTGCCTCAACAGGATGGGGCGACTGCACACACAGCAAGAGCTTCGCTGAATCAGCTTTGGGAAAATTTCTCCCAAAAACTGATTAGTCGCTTTGAGAACATTCCATGGCCACCGAGGTCGCCCGATATAACTCTCACGGATTTTTTATGGAGCTACCTCAAATAGAGGGTTAAAAATGACACTCCCCAATCTCTTGTGGCTTTAAAGAAAAATATTCGTCGATAAATCAGCTTAATTGAACCATTTTTCAAATTATTTTCCACAAAGTTTCATTTGCTACAGAGTAAAATAAATATATAGTGTGGCAACACTGTTAAAAACACAAAAAATGAATAGTTTTTTTAATATTGTTAAAAGTCCTAAAAAAGAAAAATCTTTATTAATATTCTATAACCTTAAAGCCAAGGTAGTGCAATTTACAAACTAATTGATGGCAGCACTGGTGCCAACATAATTCTTACACCCTGAAACATAATAACAACCACACACCCAAACAGTTATACATATACAGCAGCATGACACCACCCTGACCCACCACAATCTATTTTACAGTTTAACCTACCACAATGTATGTATGTTATTGTTATTTTTATGCTTTTTTTTAGTACAATTTTTTTTATTAATTCTTCAATTTATTTTGCTTGCCCGTCCGTTCTCGATATTTTGCGGTTTTTATTTTGTCTATAAATTTTGTTTATTTTAGTTCATTTACTTCTAAGAATTCTTGCTGCTGTTGTTGTTGTTTTTGTTATTGCTACTACACTTAAACTAAACAAATAATATTGAAATTATACAGGGTGGCCCAGAAAGACCGAAGTGGTGTGAATTGCTTATAACTTTTTATTTAAGAGATATTTTTTTAATTTTTTTTTTTTTAAATACATTAAATTTATGGGGAATATTTTTGGATTAGTTATTAAAAATGATATCCCGCAAGTGGTGGCCATATTCTGCTTCGCACAAATGTGCTCTTTCCAACACATTTTCCATGACCTTTCGCAAAACTTCCGGTGGTATGTTGTTAATTTCTTCTCGAATATTGGTTTTTAACTCCTCAATACTCCTAGGCTTATTAACATAAACTTTTCCTTTTAAATAGCCCCAAAGAAAACAGTCTGGAGCGGTTAAATCCGGGGAACGCGGAGGCCAATTAAAATTGCTGTTACGAGAAATTATTCTTTCACCAAAGATGTCGCGTAAAAGAGTCATTGTGGCCCTCGCAGTGTGCGCTGTGGCTCCATCCTGTTGGAACCATATTTGCGGATGGTTTTCCACGGCTGGCCTTACAAAATTTTGCAACATGGCCCGATATCGATCACCATTGACGGAAATGGCGACACCTTGTTCATTTTCAAAAAAATATGGGCCAATGATCCTTTCTGAAGAAACACCGCACCAAACGGTACACTTAACTGGGTGCAATTGTCGTTGATGAAGTACTCTCGGGTTTTCCGTAGCCCATATCCTACAGTTTTGCTTGTTAACGAACCCATTTAATTGAAAATGGGCTTCGTCACTCATTATTAAGTTATGAATAAAATTTGGATTCTCTTGTGCTTTTTGCTGGAAATAAATTGCATAGTCAAGTCGTTGCTGGTAATCTGTTGGTTTCAATTCTTGAACAAGTTGAATTTTGTATGGAAACAATCCTATGGTGTGCAAAATTCGCTGCAGCGAAGTTCTTGAGAGGCCCAGTTGTGACGAACGTCTCCTGGTTGATGTTTCTGGATCCTCCCGAATACTCTCCTGTACCACTTGAATATTGTCAGCCGTGTGGACAGTTCGGTGTCTGCCGGGACCAGGAAGGTTCCTTACTGCTCCTTGTTCTCGAAAATTTGCAACCAGACGGTTTATTGTTGACTGAGAGGGTGCAACCCGCACATTAAATTGACGACGGTATGCACGCTGAGTCAACACAATGGACCGTTGATTTGAAAAGTAAATTTCAACAATTTGGGCACGTTGTTCAATTGTGTATTGCTCCATTATAAATTATCCAAGTCTTCTTTACAAAATACTGAAAAGAAAAGAAGAAAAAAATTATAATAAAAAAGTTATAAGGAATTCACACCACTTCGGTCTTTCTGGGCCACCCAGTAGTTGTGAAAGAAGAAGCAAAAAAAAAATAGTTTTAATTAATAAAAAAAAAAGCTATGCGATAAACGCACAAAATAATATTTACTCGCGTCTAGCATTAACAGTAGTTTGATAAATAGATTTGAATATTTGTTTAATTATATTTAGTTTACTTTTGTAGTTTTTTGTTTCCTTTTGTACACGCTAATGAGTTTAAATGATTCATTTGTTAGAAAAAATTATAACAAAAAAAAAACTACGAATTCCAGACAAAACTGTTGTCTGTCTGCCTGCCTGCCGATCTACTTCTGGTAGCCAAAATTCACATAAACAAAAGTCTTTTTGCTGTAACGGTTTGTTTGTGTAGTTGGCGAATTCAAAAGCTGTCATTATTTTAAAAGTTTGTATGAGTGTGGGTGTTGTAAACATTGGCAAAATGGCCTATTTAATGTCAAAAAAATTATGATTTAACATTAAAGTACCACTAGGTTATGAAAAAGCTTAAGAAATCAAAAATTTTAATTATTTATGCTCAAAATCTAGTTTCTTCAGGCAAACCCCTAACTGTATACATCCATGTAAAAATATATTCCATTTTTTATTTCAATGGCATTATTACTGTACTTTAAATTATTAAGTCGAGTGTATGTTGTACAAGGTGGGCCAAAAGAAGTCAACCGATGTTGTTTGGCTGTAATTTTTTCTAAATGAAAAACTTCGATTCTGTTTTTCGATTATGTTTATTTGAACTTTTGAATTTTATTGGTCAAGTCAAGAAGATGATATCGGCCAAATGGGCGTTGACACAATTAATTGCTATAGGGGCTCGCTTTATGGCATTTTTTATCACTTCAACGAGAACTTCGGGCGACAGATTGTCGCACTCGTGTCTAATGTTGTCTTTGAGGGCTTCCAGGGTCTCAGGCTTGTTGTAAACAGGGGGCTTACAGAAAACCCCACAAAAAAGTCTAGAACGGTTAAAACGGGCGATCTTGCGGGTCAATGTAAATCGCCAAAACGAGCGATGAGGCGACCCGGGAACGCCGTCTTCAGAATATCGGTTGTGGCTTGCGCAGTGTGCACCCTTGCTCCGTCCTGTTGGAACCACATGTCCTCCAGTCCTAATTCGTTTAATTGCGGAAGAAAGAACTCGGCCAATATGACCCTATAGCGCGCACCTTCCACTGTTGTCGTTTGATCAGCGGCCCGATGACTCCTCCAGCGTAAGCAGCGCACCATGCAGTCACTTTGAGCGGGTGTAATGGCTCCTCGTGCATTACTCGTGGATTTTCAGTGCCCCAGGAAGCGATAGTTTTGCTTGTTCACGTACCCGCTGAGGTGGAAATTGGAGTCATCGCTCATTATGATTTTGATCGAAAAATCGTTCACTTCGGCCTCGAGACTCAGGATGGCTTGGGCGTAGGTTACACTCGTTTGTCGGTCGACAAGCGGCAGCTGATACACGGACTGGACTTTGTGCGGGAACATGCGTAAGTCTTTGACCAAAATTCGACTTAGGGGCGACCGACAGAAGGCTAATTGCAAGACACGGCATCTGGTCGATGTTTCTGGCGCCAGCTCGACATCCTCGTCAACAGCCGCGATATTCCCGACAGAACGGGCGATCCGGGGCCAGCCACTCTTGGCAGCGTATCGTGTGGTCCCATACTCTTCAAGGTTGGTGGCAAACCGGCGCAGTGTTCACATATGTCAAAACAGATTTGACATTGGCTGACATTTTCAAAATAAGAGCATCTTCCAATAGGGTGATTTCTTTTGGCCCACCTTGTATTACCCGTTTTGTTTATTCATATTTTTAACATGACATTTTAAAAGAAAAAAGAAAAATCCACTAATTGCAAAACAATTTTTTTTTTTAATGGAAATTTAAGAAAACATTTTTAAAATAATGAAAATCGATTAAAAAAAAATTGTTTACAAAATACTGGAATTTAATTGATGTTTTTTTTTCTTGTGATTATTGGTTTGGGACACAAAGAAATAGGAAAAAGTTTGACTAAATTTAAAAAAATCATTTCGTTTTAAAGAAAAATTTTTGTTTTTATAAATTTTTTATTAAAAAAAAAGAAACAAATGGAGCAAAAAATTTTTTTGTGGCACTTTCCTTCAAGTAGGTCAAGGAAGTAGATATATTTGCTTAAACAAAATTTAAAAAGAAACAACAACAGCAAAAAAAAATTTTAAAGCATTTTAATGAACTAGATTTCACAAAAATATTCAAAAAGTTTTAAGATTTTGTGGTTTCAGAATTAATTAGAATTTAATACCTTTTTTGTAACATTCATGAGATGCTGCAAATTGACAACACTGACGTGGGGGCAAAAATTTATGAAAATTTAAAACGAATAATTTAAAAAAATTTTAATTTAAATTTTTTTGTAATTAAATATAAAATATTTTTTTAATTATTTTGTGTTTCTAAGCAAGAAAATATATTATTTTCTTAATAAAAAATAATCAAGTATTTTAAGTGCACAGATCACCAAGGCACTGACACAAATACATTGGGGAAAACAACAAAACTCACTCGCCATCAAATTAATAATAAAACAAATAAGAACACTTTAATCGGCTATGCCGAATATTATATACCCTTTTCACAGATCTTTTTTTTGTATACCCAGCCACCTGATCTAGCCAATGTTCGTTTGTTAAATAACTGAAAGAAAATGACTTTGATTTACACAAAAATTTTTGTGAAACGTTGTTGGAGTGTTTCCGCATACGCAACCCTCGATTGAAATATCAAAAACCATTGCATTGCCCCAGGACCATTTGTTTCGAGATTTCTCTAGGCCAGGCGACGAATGCCAACGGTGAAAATTGTCGACGCATGATTACGGAATTCTTTTTGTCAAACTTGCGAGCTCATTCATTGTTTTTTTCTAATACTTGGATTCAACTGGATGGGGCGACTGCACTCACAGCCAGAGCTTCGATGAATTTGCTTCGGGAAAATTTCCCCCCAAAACTGATCAGTGGCTTTACGGATATCCAATGGCCATCAAAGTCGCCTGATCTAACTGCCATGGCTTTTTTTTATATGGCTGCCTCAAATAGAGGGTTTATAATGACAATCCCTAACCTCTTATGGCCTTAAATGAAAAATTTTTGTCGAGAAATCAGTTCAATTGCTCCAATTTTACTGCAGCGTGTGGCGCAGAACACAGGGCTCCGTTTTGAACAGTGTGTTTAACTCGACGAAAGGTAACTGGATGACATACTCTTTGAAAAATAAAATCCGCATTTCCATTCAATCGTTCAATGCCCTTAATTAAACTTTGTTCCAATTTTAAAGTTTCTTATTTAACTTTAAAAATATAAATTTGCCACCAGACACCCTGTATTTTACAAAATTTGTGCAATTGTAGGGGGAATATCACTTCCCCTGCCCTTATCAAAAAAAATACTTATTTTAAAATTATCCGCGCTAAGTTTTGTGGCAAGAGTGACTTTATTTACTGATATATAAGCCGTTTATTTTGAAAGTGGCATAAGTCACTTTTTCAAAAAACTCGAGTTAATGGCCACAATAAATAGAATTGAACGGTATCAATTCATATCTTTAAATACCTCAACTTAAAAATAAGTAACTTATGCCACTTTCAAAATAAACGGCTCATATATACGGATATATGCACAGCTTTTGCCAGTTTTTAACCGACTTTTCTGTTTTCAAATAGCGATTGTCTCAGGTGTATATCTGATTGGTTGATATCCGAAGACTTGACCTTCACAGACACACAAATGGGCATGGTTATATCGACTTTACTATCTATAAGGATCTAGAATATATATACCTAATGGGGTCACAATTGAATATTATAGAAATTACAAACGTAATGACAAACTGATGTATACCCTTATAACTTTTTAAAGGGTATAATTAGTGTCAGTGGCACCAGCAACATCTCTGACTAAACATTTTTTACTACATTTAAATGTGTTTTTCATTTTGTTTTTGTATTTATTTTTTTCTGTGTATTCTTTACAGTTCTATGTAGGGGAACCCTGACCCCAATTTATTTTTATTTATATTTTCTCATTTGTGGCGTCGTCGTTGTGTTTCTTTTTTTTTTTTTTTTTAATTTCATTTTCGATAAACGTCAACGACATTCTAGCGTCGTCAGCAATTTTGTTTATTTATTACTACATATTGATAGTTTTACTTTTTTATACCTCGACTGCAATTAGTTTGAATGTAGCTGGTGGCTTTATCTATGAATGCCAATGTTTAGTATGGAATTGTTTATTTACAAAAAAAAAAAGATAATAAATGAAAATTAAAAAAAAACTAGAAATAGTTATACATATGTTTGTAGATAAAGAAAATTATTTACTTTCTATTGCATAAACTAATGGAATGCAGGTGCTATAGGGGCTATATAGGGTGTCCCAAAAGGTTATTCAATAGATTTCAAAATATGTAATTAGTAAATGTTAGGCAAGTGAATCATTATATGATATTCCCTAGATATTGTAGGCAGACGCTACTTATGGAAAAGTAAGGTATTTAATAATTAAAAGTCATTACACAATCTTTGCTGGTTTTGTTTTTAGCCTTAAAAGCTTAAACATAAATCTTGCTTCTAAAAACCTAAAGTAAATATTTGATAAACCAAAAGCTATTTTTAAATTGTTTAGGTCATGCTTTAAAAAAACGCAACGTTAAAACTAAAACGTCTTTTCTATAATCTTTAATTTTGATTACAAAACGAATACCTACACAACCCCATCTTCTTTAGAATCATCAACACTCTCTCTATCTAACGAGTAAACAAAACTTTCCAACAAAGCGAATTCCAAAAACAATAAACAAAAATTTATATCCCACAAACAAAAAAAAAAATTCACCCAAAAACACTTTAGAAATTCAAGGTTAACAAAAGAATACAAAAAAAAAAGAGCACGAACATTATACCAATACACACACACACACACACACATATCAACTTACCGAAATAGTCATCGTCCCCATTCGTTTTTGCAAAAACGGAATGGAGACGACGAGGAGGAGAAAGATAAAGTTAAATTCGAGTTCATGTTCAAAAGTAGTATAAGAATGTTTGTGTGGGTATGCATGTATGAGAATTTTAATAAATAATTTCAACAATTTTAATCATATTTGTTGGTACTCTCTCACTCGCACTCTTGTTAAAAAGTTTACTTTATCAAAAGTTTTTTTCTTTAATTATATTTTTTCATATCTATTTTATTACAAACATTCTAAAACATGTGATTAAATCGTTTGGTCAAGGGGAAAGGGGAAATGCGGGTTTTATAAACATTTGAAAAACGATTGTCTGCTGCCATTTGAAGTGACGTTAGCACGTACATAAGTGTGATGACTCTTTGGCAGTAGTTGTAGCTGTAGTAGTAGCAGATGTAGAAAATAGTTTTTAGTGTCATAATTAAATAGTAAATAAATACAATTATTAAGTAAATATTTATTATCTAATAAAGAATAAAACGTATGAATGGAACAATTGTTAGTTAAAGTATTTGATAGTTTTTTTTTTGTCTTTGTTTTTAAATAGAATACGAACCAGTACGAGGGTGGTAGACATTTTTTAGAATAAGAAAAATAATTTGAATTAACATTCACTCACATTTAAACTCGGGCAGAGTGCTAATGAAAGAAAATAGGTTTTTTATTTCTAAAACAAAAAGGAACACAAAGGTTTAAAGTTCATTTATACGTGACTTAACCATAGCCACAGAAAACAGCTGTTCGAATCAAACCTATGGGCAACACTGTATTTGATTATAGGTGACTTACCATTGCGCCAATACTATAACCATGGAAACCAATTGAGTTTTGGTTTGTATGGCAACTGGTGTTATGGTAAGTCACATATAATTGAACCTTCAACTTAAAGTCACTTTTCAATGTCACATTCAAAGTCAGGCTCTACATAAAAAATCCTTTATTATTTTCAACAGCTTGCAACCAGCTCGGCATCGATTCCACTAATTTTTTGCAAACATTAGAACTTATGTTATTCCCTTCTTCCTGCAGTGCAATTTTCAAGAGCTGAATTGAAGTACACTGCCTGTCTTGAATCCGGCGACTTAATTTGTCCCACAGAAATACCTGGACATAACGGCGTTATCGGGAGTAAACGGGCAAATAATCTGGGCATTAAAGCTCGAAAACTACAGACGATTGTCCTGTGGACACAAAGCCTTTCATTATGACAAATATAGTGGTAAAGTAGGGGGCAGAAATATCCCACAGAGCACTACGAAACAATAAAACTATGGGCGAAATTATGAGTTCTTTGGGGCGACCTGGATTAGGGTATATATAGATCTCTTTTGCTTCTTCAAGGAGCATAGGTTCTCAAATCTTTGATTTCTGTCATTTAGATATTAAAGGTAAGTGGCTGAATGAGCCACCTTCCCGTTCCAGGAAAGCCTTTAGAGTTGTACCGCCCATGTTCGGTTGTCAGAGCTTCAACAAAAGTAACTTTGGCTTTGGTTTTTTTAAAGGCAACAATAATCGCCACGTTCGTTAGATCATCTACGGTACTCAGAGCTTAAAGCTTTCACGTTTGTACGCTGAACCTTTAGAATTTTATTGGTCAAGTCGAGAAGATAATATCGGCCAAATAGGCGCCGTCCCAATTGATTGATATACGGGCTTGTTTTATGGCATTTTTCATCACTTCGGCGAGAACTTCGGGCGACATATTTTCGCACTCGTGTCGAATGTTGTCCTTGAGGGCTTCCAGGGTCTCGGGCATATTCATGTTAACACGGGACTTCAAAAAATCCCACAACAAAAAGTCTGGAGCGGTTAAATCGGACGATCTTGCGGGTCAATATAAATCGCCAAAACGAGAGATGACCCGGGAACGCCGCCTTCCGAATATCGGTTGGGGCTCGCGCAGTGTGTGCCGCTGCTCCGTTCTGTTGGAACCACATGTCCTCCTGTTTTAATATATCAATTGCGGCAAAGAAACTTGGCTAACCTGGCCCTATAGCACGCACCGTCAAATCTTGTCGTTTGACCAACGGCGTCCTCGAGAAAAAATTACCCGATGACTACTCCAGCGTGAACCACGCACCATGCAGTCAATTTAAGAGGGTGTAATGGCTCTTCATGCATCAATGATGGATTTTCGGTGCCCCAGAAACGATAGTTTTGCTTGTTCACGTACCCGCTGAGGTGAAAATGAGCCTCATCGTTCATTATGATTTTGGCCGAAACATCGTCCACTTCGGCCTCGAGATTTGATGGGGGCTTAGGCGTGGGTTACACGCGTTTGGCGGTGGACAGGCAGCAGCTGATGCACGGACTAGACTTTGTACGGGAACATGCGCAGGTCTTTGACCAAAATTCGACCTATGGACGACCCGCAGAAGGCTAATTGCACGGCACGGCTTCTGGTCAATGTTTCTGGCGACAGCTCAACATCCTCTCCAACAGCCGCGATATTCTCCGCAGAACGGGCGATCCGGAGCCGGCCACTCTTGGCAGTGTCTCGTGTAGTTCCATACTCTTCAAGGTTGGTGGCAGTGCTTGCGTAGTCGGTGCCAGACGACCAGGGAATCGGCGATGGAATTCGCGCTGCGCCAACACCTTAGACGAATTGTTACGCAAAAAAATAGACACGATTATTCCGAGTTCTGGGGGAGTGTATTATTCATGGCTTGTTCACTTGTATTCTACATCTGTCTAGTTGCCAAATGTCAAGACAGATTTGAAATTGGCCGCCATTTGCAAAAATAAGAGCAAACGGGTGATTTCTTTATCAGGTGCATCAGGTGGCCTCAGTAAATCAGCTGAATAACGGTACTTCGTTATTTAAATGTTTGTTATCTGTCCTTGACATTCGTATAACGATTTAGTTGTTTTTGTAGAACAAATCCCACCTGATAAACTGCGCCTTGCACCATATAAATTACAATGTCATTCGGGGAAAAAAACGAACTAAAGTTACCGATTGACCTAAATTTTCTTTTGTCCTGTCTTTCTAACATATCAATTGGCCCTCTTAATAGCCCTTGACCGTAGCTGTAGTATCAGTTACTTGTTTATCTTAAACGGTCGCTGACATTCTTTTTATCAGTCATTCTGTCATAGATATTTTTGTTTTCAATATATTTTTCAAACTTAAATACTAAATATTGCATTGCGCATTTGTTTTATTTTTTGAATAATGAATCAAATTTTATGAATAAGCAACTATAAACTATTTTGCTCATACTTATACAAAAGCAAGTGTGTAGGATTTTATTTTATTTTTTGTGTGATTTACCACCATAACTGCCGCCAAACCCTCTTCAGTCCCGTGCAAAGCTCACATGTTAAATAGTTGGGCTCTTCGTGGTCCCCAATATGTCGCTGGCTGGCTAATGTGTTTATTAGTTGCTTTTGTTGTTGCTCTTGTTGTTGCTCTTGTTGTCTTTAATATGCCTGGCCAGTCCATTGAACTTTTTTTTTCATATTTTTGTTATATATTTTGGCGAATGAAAACAAAATTTAATTAAAAAAAAAAACATTTTTATTTATTTATTTACATTAAACAACAAGTTATATACGTTTATTTAATAAAATTAAATTGAAAATTAAATTAAATTTATATTTAATAATAAAAAAATTATTTTCACCGGCTTTTATGAAATTAAAAAGAACTCATTACACAGACATTAGGTCTCTCTGTCATTCAGGCATGGATAAGTGTATGCGTGTGTGTTTGTGCACTCTTTTATGCTTAAAATATTGTTTTAATTGCTGTAATTAATTAAATTTTAATAGGTATCATTATAAATAATAGTGTTTCTGTTTAAGCACTCTAAACTACTTTTTTTTTATATATAATTGGGTTAAAAATAATTTTAATTCAATTAGTTTTCCGCCAACATTTTCATTATTCCAAAGGGGAGGGAGGGGGAAAATCATTGAACAAATTAGTTATTGTTTAATGATCGTTAAGTGAATTAAATAACAAATTGAGATAAAATTTAAAAGCATTAAACTAATAAAAATATTGAAAATAAAATATGTTCAAAAAGACAAATTTTTAACTTTAGACAAAGAAGGAAAGTTTCGGTTTCGACAAGGCAGTGTCCGATGTTTTAGAAAAAGGAAAACTCTACCATAGATAAAAGCAATTATATCAGTTTGGAAATAAAGCTAAGAATTAAACTTGATAATATATAAATGTTTCGGGTTAATCAAACAATTTATGAACAGGAAGGACCCTTTTACGACTTACAACCCAGCGAAAAGTACTGCTTCCATCCGAGCAGGTTTGTAAGGTAAAGTTTAGCTCTCTCACTTACCAACCTGCCTACGAAAGGCATGATTTTTGTTTGCAATGTCCCAATTGGCAGCACTTAGTGGAAATCTTTTTTAAAGGCTTAAAATATGCGCATAGTTCATGCCTCTTTTATAGACGAAATAAATATTATCTAAAATCCCTGCTTTCCATTAACTGCATCCTCGTAAGCGAGAGATTTTTTTTATTTTTAACTAACATATCTCTGCCTTAAGCCGTCGCATCCTCAGGAGCGCATCAAAACTGCACATTTAAAAAATATGGATAATATTCTACTTCTTCCAAAAACTATATTATTTTTTGCTGGGAAAGCTCACACTATGCAAGAAACTTATGGTGTTTTCCATTCTGGCAAAAATGTTACATTAATGCTACCATTCGAGCGGGTTTATGTTCCATTCTAAAAATACATGCAAGAGTGAAAACAGTTTTCGTTTTCCTTTCTGAACATGTTGCACAAATAACTGGCAAGAGTGTAACATATCTTACCCCTAATTATATTACAGTGTAACAAAGTACCACTTTTTACAGCTGTGTTTTGTAAGTAAATACTTTTTTATGCAAACGAGTTTTTAACACAAAATGACGTTTTTATTAAAATCTAGCAATTTTTCTGTTCCATTAAAACAAAAAAAATGGACAACTTTTTAAGTGTGTGTGTAAACTGATAAAAATGTTACACATACTTATTGTATCATTTTTTTTTAGAATGGAAAACACCATTATTCTACCTGTACTACAGGGTAACTGGTGGCAAATTTATATTTTCAAACTTAAATAAGAAACATAAAAATTTAAACAAAGTTTTCTTCAGAGCATTGAATGATAGAATTCAAATGCGGATTTCATTTTTTAAAGTCATCCAAAAGTCTTCAGTCGAGCTGAATACACTGTTCAAAACGAAGCCTTGTGTTCTGCGCAACACGCTACAGTAAACTTGGTGCAATTAAGCTGATTTCTCGACGAATATTTTATTTTAAGGCCACAAGAGATTAGCAATTGTTATTACAAACCCTCGCTTTGGAGTAGCCCCATAAAAAAATCCATGGGAGTTAGATCGGGCGGCCTCGCTGGCCATGAGATGTCCACTAAGTGACTGATCAATTTTTGAGGGAGATTTTCCCGAAGCAAATTCATCGAACCTCTGGCTATGGGTACAGTGGCCCCATCCTGTTGAAACCACGTGTGTGAAGAGTATGATGGATGAGCCCGCAGTTTTGGTAAAAATAATTCCGTAATCATGCGTCGATAGTTTTTACTGTTGACATTCGTCGCCTGGCCTCAAGAATTTTTGAAAATAATGGTCCAATTATCTTATGGGGCAATGCAATGGTTTTTGATGTTTCAATCAAGGGTTTCGGGTTCTTGGAGACCAGTAACGGCAGTTTAGCTTATTGACGTGGCCGCTTAAGTGAAATGAGCCTCGTCGTTTCAAAAAATTGGATTAACAGTGTGAAAATGCTTCAACGTCCTTTCACATAAATTTTTGCGTAAATCAAAGTCACTTTCTTTCAGTTCTTGAACGATTTGAATTGTAAAAGGATGGAACTTCAGATCCTTTTTTAAAATTTCATGAATAATCGCTCTTGGAAGTCCCAGTGAGGCTGCTCTTTTCTGTAATAAAAGTCACAGATTTTCATGTAAACTTCTTTCAACCAGTTCAATGTTTTCGCGGGTCCTTGAAGATGGACTGGGTCCTGGCCGTGGGACATTCATAGCCTTAGCCGTTGCGCGAAATTTCTGCACCCAGGAACTAAATTTACACTCGGTCCATCATGTATTCGCCGAATACCGAACTTTGAACAAAATCGTCGACTAGCAATTGCGCAAGAATTATTACTCTTAAAAAATGCCTCCACAGCGAACGCGCGATGCTCACTCAACGACTGCGACATCGTTACTGACAAATCCGCACAATTGATAAATCAAACGGCGCCACCCTCCCTCCGAACCGTTGTTTACTTTTAAAAAATAGTCTTATTTATAAATATAAATTTGCCCCCAGACACCCTGTACTATAGGGTATAGAGGATATAAGCTGAAGCAGATGAAGTGCTTGAGAGAATACTTCGCCAGATATATGGACCATTTTGCGTAGACAAATAACATCGAACTTGAAGCTGTATGAGCTATATGCAGACATCAATGTAGTAAAGCGTTTAAAACTCCAAGGACTGCGTTGGCTTTTTTAGCGAACGTAAGGAAAAACACACAGCCGTTGAAACAAAAGCGTTCTTGAGTTATTGAAAAAGAGCCGAAGTGTAGAGGAAAATTATAGAGACAACAAAACAATGATAAAACAGACTGGACAGCCCCTCTCTGGGGATTCTAAACACTTCCCCATCAGTCTACCGGGGCACCACCTAAAACAGGGAGTTACTGGTATAAGTTTAGAAACAGGTGCTACCTTTAGTCCCTAATCTAGAGGCGATCAAATTAAGGCTGATGACATGAAGAGCCTCCAGCATTATATTGAGATCTTATGACCCCAAAGCTACAAGGTTTTTGTGATCTTTGAGGAGGGCTGATTTGGACTCATAGTGGGTATGATAACAGCCAATTATTTGGCAGCTGTTCATGCGAAAAAAAGGAGACGACTGGTCTGTGCCATAGCAGGAGGTAAAAAGACTGTTTAGCGTATTCTGCGATACCATGAAGCGTTTGTGCGCGTCAAGGCAAGCTGTCTAGGGTCAAGGCAAACTGCCTATGGTCTCGAAACCTGAAGGAATCATCTGGGGTTTGTTGCAAACGCTAGAAGTCTTGAAGCTCTCTTGAGTTCATTACATTTATTCAATTGAAATGGAATTTCAGAGTTATCATTTCACTATAGACCCAAAGGGTATATGTGAGGCTCTCGACACCAGCCAGTCAAACTTTACCTTACCTTTATTAGACACAGCCTACAACTAAAATCTTTGTTGATAGTTTATCGTGGTCCGGTGGTTATTAAAGTTACTAGATTTCAGTTACGTATGCAGTTAACGGGGTACTCCGATTACCCAACACCTAATGATACCCTGTATTTTGAGGTCAATAGATGTGATAGCTGATCCTCTTTCTAAATCGCGCAGAAAATGATGGAAAGTCAGTATTAATGGATAGTATAAATATTGGATATCCTGAAACTCTTGATAATCTGGATATGAAAATCCAGTCCGATGTCCGCTGAACGGAATACGTTTTTTTTTTGTCAAAAGAAGAATCCAAGTGTCTGGGTTTCCTGAAACTGTGTAGAAATTACTTTACACCACCTGATCTTGGCAAGATTTATACCATCTTTATCCGACCGAAAATGGAATACAGTTCTCATGTATAGGCAGGTGCTCTTAAGTCTATTTTGGAGCTTCTTGACTGCGTACAGGAATGGGCGAATGTACTCATGGGTGACGTTGTGGTATCTAAACGTCTCGAATCACTTAAACATCGTCGCAATGTGGAGTGTGTTTCACTTTTCTATCGATACTATAACGGAATGTGCTCCGAAGAAATCAGGGAACTTGTTTCTGAAGCCCGTGCTTTTTTCGGGATACACGTCTTTCAAGAAGAGCACAACCATTTGTGGTCGATTTGCCAGTGAATTGCACTACGCATTACAGAGAAAATTCGTTTTTTAGTCGCACAGTCCGTATGTAGAACGAAGTACCTAAATACGTAGGTTGCCTTTTATATTTTGGGATTTGGCAACACTAGTGTTTCAATCTGACAACTGACAGCTCTATCGTAAAGTTTGACATTTTCTAAGTTATACGTACTCAGAACGTTTTGACATACGAGCGCTATTTGTGTTGTTTACAGTTACTTAAGAGATTCAACTCGACCCAAAAATAAAATTTAATCGTGAACGTTTTCGTGTGATTATTTTTTACAACTTTCGACGTGGATTAACTCAGCAACAGTGCATGGATGAACTTAATTCTGTTTTTGGCGATGAAGCTCAATCAAGGACCAGTGTTAATCGATGGTATGGTAAATTCAATTGTGGTCGTAGTTCACTCCATGACGAATTTCGTGAAGGTCCTGCAAAATCAGTTGTTGTTACGAAAACCATTGATGCTGTGCATGAACTGATATTGGAAGATCGTAACGTGACCTATCGTGAGATTGAGACAGCCTTAGGCATTAGTGGGACCAGCATGCATTCAATATTGCATGAACATTTGCCTGTCAAAACAAGTTTTTCGCGTTGGGTCTCACACAATTTGTCAATCTTTCAAAAAAAGGCTCGTGTCGATTAGTCGAAAGAAATGCTCAGAAAATACGATCGCGGTGCTTCGAATTACGTCTTTGATATCGTGACAGGTGAAGAATCCTGGATTTACGCGTATGAGCCCGAAAGTAAACAGCAGTCGACTGTATGGGTGTTTCAATATAATTCAAATCCAACAAAAGTTGTTCGGGCCCGAAGCACTCATAAGCAAATGATCGCCAGTTTTTTCAGAACAACTGGATATGTCGCAACCGTACCCCTTGAACAACGCAGAACGGTCTATTCTAAGTGGTACACAATCATCTGTCTGCCAGTTGTCTTCAATGAAACCAGAAAAACCAACCCCGAAAATGGATCACTCTTTACCACGACAATGCGAGCTCTCATACATCGGCTCAAACAACTGCATTTTTAAGCACCCAAAACATCGATTTGATGAGTCATCCGCCGTATACTCCTGACTTGGAACCGAATGACTTCTTGTTATTCCCGTTCGTAAAAAAACAATTAGAGGTCAACGTTTTTCGACACCTTAAGAAGCGTTTGCTGTACTAAAATGCATGTTTTGGAGATCCCTCAATCAGAGTGGCAAAAGTGCTTCGACAATTGGTTTGAACGCATGCAAAAGTGTATGGATCTTCATGGGGAATATTTTGAAAAACAATTAAGAGATTTTCGATGATTAATATTGGTTTTTCTTCTCTAATCCCGAAATATAAAATGCAACCCTATGGTTAATATCGAGAAATTTAAATCAACTACTCCCTATATACCCCTTCCCATAACCTTTTTTCCTGATACCAACGCGATGCAATGCATGTATAGGGGCCATTCCCTGAGTGCTGGTTATTATTAAAAAAAAGGGCCCACTTTGAACATACATGGAGTCTACTCTCTGAAGTACTTTTGCCTGTATTATCTCGTGAGTGTCTTGGTTCGGGTCCGATAACTCTTCCTTAATACACAATCCTGCCTGCTCTGTAAACCAATTCCATTTTTGATTGAATAGTACTCCCTAAGTGCATGTTTGGTAATTGGATTTGAAATCGAAATAATTTTTATGGATTCAGATTGAAATCGAGAATATATTCGGATTCGGTTTAGTTAACAGGGATATATACTGTTTAAGATGTCAATACAAAACCGTTATCTATCTATCTTCAAATGTTCCAACTCAGTTATCTTTTTTTTTATCTCTCACCCTTGAACTTTTATTTGAAGAAAATATTTTTTATTATAAATTAAGAAAAAAAATTCATCTCCAAGCCAAAACTGTGGCAGGTTGTCATCAAAATTCTTTGTTATTTCAACAATAACAACAAAAAACCCATCATGAAACCATTAAAGAAAAAAAGTTTTTACTTTGATGTTCGCCATGGAGCCAAATCTGCAACAAAGTTTATTCTTTTAAGTTTTCTTCTTTTGCTGACAAAGTTGTTCCCTCTAATCCAAAGCTCCACATGTTTTGTTGGAAAAAAACCCCAAAAATAAAAAAAAAAAACACAAAGAGAAAGGAAGAAATAAATAACAAAAACCAAACAAAAATTTTTTTGTTCTTCTTTGACAGAGACTTTAATCTACTGTCCTATGACAACTCTAGCGCTGTCTTCTCTCTTCTTCCCCTTCTTCTCCTTCTTCTTTCTTCTCCTTTTTAATTTTGTAGCTTTGTTTGTCCTCTATTTGATTGTGATTCTTTGTTTATGAACAATTTTGGGACAAAAACAAGTTATTTTTACCCAACGATACCTTCATTCAATAGCAGCAGCAACATTAACACAACAACTAATCATCGTTACATTGTATTTAATCGCGCCTAGAGCCAAACAAAGTCAGTGCAGTGCTAAGAGACAAGAAAAAGCAGTTGCGGTTTGTGGGACGAGTTTTTTTTTATTTTTTGTAAAGTTTAGTTGGTTTAGTTTAGTCGTCAATGTTCCAGACTCGTTCACTGGATTTGTGTGCCTTCGCATAAATTGTCTGCATGTCTCCCTTTGTTGTTGTTATTGTTCTTATACCCTGCACATAAATGATAAGGGTTTAAATAAGTTTGTCATTCCGTTTGCTATTTCTTAAATATTCATCTGCGGCTCCATAAAGTATAAGTTATTTCTTTTTGGTTCTTATAGTTAGGGAAGTCGATTTAGTGATGCCCGCCTGTCCGTCTGCCCGTCTGCCCATGTTATGGTTGAAATCAACTTTTTGAAGCTCCCAATGTTGCATTGACCCGTAAGTAGTATTATGAGATCAGAAATATCTGCGAGAAAATCGCTATTGAAATCCAGCAAAACCGTCCGATAACTGACCGAGGTATAAGCCAAAAACCAAGGCTACCTCTGTTCATTTCTCTAATATTTTTACATGAAAAACTCTGCAACTGCCACGGAGTTGCCTTTATACGAGTGCAATGTAAGACCGACTATCATTAATTTTTCCTTGCAAGCATTTTTGTGGAACATACTTACAACCTTTCTACGCCCCATAACAGGGTTTCCATACAAAGGTTAATTTTTTTTAAATGTTTTTAAATTGCCCCCACAGCTTCCAGGGTGTTCCTACAAACATCAAACGTAAAATCGACCCCAATTATTTTTTCTCCCAAAAATTTTTGTGGGACATACTATATCCAAACTACCTCCATGCCTTTACAGCGTTGCCATATAAAATTTGAAAAGGATAGGGTAAAAACCCTTACAACTTCCCCGAAGTCGCACTAAGAAGAATAAAATGTATCACAGACCCCCATTAGTTTTCCATCCACCTTTTTTCCCTAGAACAAACTTACCCCCTATCTCCATCGCCTAAGGGGTCTTATATACAAAGTTTGGGAAATTGTAATAAATCCTCCCATAAAGCTTCTAGGGTGCCCGTGGTTACGTCAAATGTAGGACTGGCCCCAACTAATTTTTCGTTGAAAATATTTTCGTAGAACATACTGACTTCCTTTCTCCATGTCATAAGGAGGTTGCCATACAAAATTGGGGTAAAACTCCCTACACGTTGTGAAGGGCATATAAGATTCGTCACAGCCAAATATATCGCTTCTACTTGTTTTTCACTATTTAATTGCAGCCGTTTTTCTTTTGCTGTGTGTTGCTAATATTTTCTTTCACTTGTTTTGCTTGATTCGTTTGTTTATCGTTCAGTCAGTCACTCAGTCAGTTGAAACAGTCATGCTAAATTGCAAAAATTTAAAAAAAATAATTTTAAATAAACTCGAAATATTCCAGCTTGAAACATCATGCCGCTGTTTGTTATGGGCTCGCATGCAATAAACACTGAAAAAGAAATCCTAAATGTTGGTTAAATTGAATAGTCTTCTCAAACGTTAAAACCTGATAAACTTTCAACTTGTAATTTCTCTCTGCTTTTTATCCAGCGTCGCAATAAAATCTAGATATCCAAGCCCTAAAAAAAGTAAGCTTAGGTAGAACAGACAGCTCGAGAAGTGATGTAAAAACGGGGGCCAGTCCACTCTATCCTTAGTGACAACTGTGGAAGAGAGAGAGAGAGAGAGAGGTAGACAAAAAGGAAAATTTGGGAATTTTGATAGTTGCAGACAGAGGCTTATTGCAGTGGTTTGCAGTATTCGCGTGGCCCTGGTCCCTACTCTTTATCACTCTTTATCCTTAATAAACTCTAATAGACTAGATGGGCTTACGTTGGCCACATCCGAATGGCTATCCAGTATGCTAAGCTTTGTCCAGTGACTAATTAGAAAATAGGCGAGGACCCTTAGATTCTTCCTTTCGAGAGACAGAAGCCCCCAAGATTTGCCTTTTAGATAAAGTCAAGAATCTCTTGGTCTTTCACTGTCCCTGTCCATCACTCCAGTGAGCAGCAAACTCAGTGTTCCTTAGACCAACCAACAGAAGCCCCCAAGATTTGCCTCTAGATAAAGTCAAGAATCTCTTGGTCTTTCACTGTCCCTGTCCATCACTCCAGTGAGCAGCAAACTCAGTGTGCCTTAGACCAACCAACTTTACACGAAAATAGCCGCGAGAAACACTGCAAAACGGTTTCGGACCATTAAGAGACCACGGAACCCCTACCAGCGTTACATCATTGTATACATTGAGCCTATTTAGAGTGCCCCCACACTCTTTCACCAGTGCGGATCCAATATTATAAGCCATGCGGGATTTTTAGGCCGCCCGGATGTTTGAGTTCCCCATATATTCCTTCTGACATATTCGTAGCCACATGCACAACTGCACAGATCTCAACCTCCTCTACATCTTGAACACTTCTACAGAAGTCGTGGAAAGACAGCTTTAATTTACTGACATTGGTGCCAAATCGACAATGAATGGAAATAGCGGCAACAGAGTCTCTCAGTATCCATTTATCGAGATTAAAAAGAAACTTAAAACGTCTCGGATATAGCCTTGACCAGGCTATCCTAGTGGTTCTTCATCTAGGTTTCTGCCAGTGTTTGCAAAAGAGAGAGGATTGCCAAGGAAGTGTTTAATCTTTCGTCGTTCTACCAGCAACAAATATTTGAAAAAAATACGATTTTACACGAAAGGCTGGATGGTGAAAGGAAGATGGGACTGAGCCTCTATGGTTAAGATCCGAGGACAAAATCTTCTTCTGTCTCCTAGTCAACAACATAGACATGTAGAGATCTAAGCGACCACGGAATGTCTCTCGTGGCTCAGAACACATGTAAATCCGAAAGTTGTTAACATCTCTACAGATAACTAAGTGTCAGCAGGAGCAATAACGTCCGAAGGTATCCAATCTAGGAAGTTGCTGCATTGAAAGAGGATGATTTCGTTATAAGGATAGGACTAAGGAAAAATCAAAAAAATTAAAGAAACTTGATTGGTGATAAGTATACCAACATCCCTCCATCAGATGGAGCTAGTGCAGAACATCGATTGCAGTACATCCAAGGAATCGATGGACAATTTCATATGCCACTGTTCATCCCTTGCGCAATAAAAAGACCAATGTTTTATGTCTGATTTCATAACTGATTCCAATTTCTTGATAAAAAGCTTTAAGAAATTTTCCGTACCATCGGGTTTCTGCGTATTGTGTGAGTTCTTGGCTTTTTTATGTTTTGTCTTTCTCAACTCTCCTTCGTAGGAAAGGAAGTGCTTTGAACCAGTCCAGTTGCTTCCACGGTGGCTTTAATTTAACCTCAGTTATTTGATATGTAAGGGAGAGGAAATCAGGGCATTTGTTAGGTTTTCCAAGTCTAATAACATACGTTAAACGCAACTTATAAATCCTAATAGGAAGCACATATTATAGTTACTGGCAATTCTAGCGGGTTAATGAATATAAAAAATAGATGTAAAACCGTTTACACTCCCTCTTGTCGCAGCTGTGGGAACAAACGCAAGAAGTAATTGATGCTCTTCCGCTTCTGCAATCTCTATTCTCTTTTAAGGTGCACAGATTAGTTTGCAATTGCGTACTGGTAGACCCTCCCCCTTCTTTTTTTTTTTCTTCTTGATAAGTGAAAGGCTTGGTGGCAAACTTTAGATGGCTTTAAAGTAGTCGAAAATTGCCAACATGCCCGAAAAACTTGGACTTGAAAGAATACATCTATCCACCGTGCCTTCCTCAGTCTCTCGTGCAGTTAGAACTTGTAACGATTAAGTTTTTCTTAGTGTATTTTCAAAGTACTCCTAAGATACTAAAATAGGCAGAAACATTCACACCAACTTAGTCTTTATGTATAGAAATTCGTTGGGACTCACTTTACAGACATACACATGAACTTACATTTTAATATCTAATGTATTGGATCTAAGGATAAATATAAGTTAAAATGTAAATCAAAAAAGAAAAAAGAAGAACAACATGTTGTACATATGTTTCAATAGCAAATGCAAACATTCACATTTCTATACATGACTACATACATGCATACATACGTATGTACTATATGTAAACAATCCTTCACATAAAAAATATCTCCATGGACTTGTGTGCAATTTTCTGAAACGTACAGTGTCAGTTATAACAATTCTTAATCGATTGTAAATAAAAAAATTTAGAAATTCAAGCTGAAGCTGCAAAAATTATATCATTTCCCAAGAGGTCAAAGCGCAGAAAGGCTGGAATGGAAGTTTGAGGGACATCTGCCAAAACTATAATCGATTTATGATGCCATTTATTACTACTTAAAGCGAAATCTACTACCAGTTTTAGTTTAAACTCCAAGACAGGACGCTTTAAAGGCAGATGTAGAATAATTTAAGTCAGTACTTGCCATGTTAATTTACTTGATGGTGGTCACATCTCGTGTCAAGTTCCGTTGGTATTGAGTAGTTAGTAGGGACCCTGACTGGCAAGGAAGACTCTTCATGTATAAGCTGAAGTATATTCACGTCAAACCTCATAGCTACGGCTTACCGAACTCCACTTAATTGAGCAGAAATCAGATAGTACCGAATTTATTTCCAGTAGCTTATGTTGATTCGACAACACCACCTAGGAATACCAACCGAGGCTACGTCCCGGGCTTAGCATCAGCTAGAATGACATTCCCACCTTCGACTTTCCACGTCTACATCGAACTGACAATAACCGGTACCAATAAAAGTACCAAGGGTGGTTACTGGTTACTGTGATACCAGACACAGATTCTGGTCAAACAACAGTGGGTTTCAAATCAATCTTGTGCGGGCACCCAGGCAGCATTAGAATCAACCTGTGGCCGTTTCGCATAGGTTCTATCGTGCTCCTGTGGGCCCTTAATGGCAACCAAAAATTCACAAAGTAAAGAAAACTCATTACTTTTAACAGACTTCTCTAAGCTCAGTTTGCATATGCAACAAGGTTCACCAACAGCAGAAGAAAACTTATTTAACTCGAACGCTCGCTATACCAATACGCTTTTGTAAGCGAAGCTGCTTTTAAACATGTACCAAAGGTGAAAGGTCCCTGGGCTTAGGCTAAGTGGTTCATGTTATGAAGGGAGATTAATATACACATGTCCTTTCAAACATCAGCACTCATATATCTTCCAAGTTCATTGTGTATCTTTTTAAGGAAAATATATGGCAACTTAGACATCAAACAATGAAAGAGATAGTCCAAGACTGAGAAAGAAGAGTCAATCCAAGTATCCGTGAGAAATTTTCCTCGTCCACTATCCATCTGGTTTCCGTGATGAAACCAATTCCTCCTCACTAATTCTTCGGTTTACAGAAGGACTGCTATCCCATCTGCTTCTCCTAGCCCTAACTGGACAGTGTGTAGCTATGACCTCAATCATGGTTCGTAGCACCAATCTTCCTTAGTCCATTAGCCCCGTCTAAATATCCCTAGCTTCCCTACAGTCACCAGTTTCTCCGCGAAAGGTTTGGCAAACTAAGCATCAATGTCCTAATAGACCAATTGACATGTTGCTGGCCGTCGCCATTATGAAATATTACATTTTTATGTCTGGACGCATATATGAAAATTTCTTAGCCAATGCTTGATTTAAAAGGATCAGTTCGGTGCTTAGACAAATTTTGGCATCTCAAATAAACTTAACCTTCGTGCCATTGACATTTGGCTTTGATGTGGCTTTGGTCAATTTGATATCTTTTCACAAAAACTACATACCCCTCATACTGACTCTTAGATTTCAGCCAACAACTTCTCCCAAGGATGATTATCGGTGGTGTTCTTTCATAACTGGTTTCTGTGGCCATAAAATCTATCTTGGATTCCCGCCTTATAATAAGATCCTCAAAGCCAATTTTCCCTAATATCCTCGTGTGGTCACCCTTTGGTACTTATTACATGCATTTGGAAAGGAATACAGCTCCTAACCCTCCGTAGTGAAGAACGTAGCCGTTTTTAAAACTTTGTACGCTTTATACTCCATTGCGTCCAGTTGAAGTACACGTCGAGTTTGACCGAACTCTACTCGTGATTTGGCTTCAAACCGCAGCCAGCATAATGCTTCAAACCACAGCCAGCATGTAGCTTCCCAAAAGAGGACTTATTACAGACAGGTTAAACCTTAGGCGCTCCTGAGATAAACAATTTTTTTAGAATAATACTTCTTAGCCTCAAGTCGGATTTTGTAGCAAAAGCAAGTATGCCTAATCTTATCGAGCGCTTGACCCAAAGTGGTAACAACATTCAATTATCGCCATCTGTTTTAATGTCAAACTATGATATTATGTTGGGAGATGGGGTAATCCGGTCTTATCGCACTACAACTGTTTTTCGTTATCAGCCTTTGCTCTAATATATGACCTGCCTCTGAAAACTACTTGACCCCGTCAAGACTGTTACTCATTATCCCAAACTTTGTTTTGCAAATTTTTGCCATTGGGGGTATAAGTGCCTTTTAGCTCCCACATATTTTACTTTTATGGCAACTACCTTAAAACCTTGCATGCACAGGGTGTCTGATGTGTAAGAATACGATGGATGAGCTCTCAGGTTTGGCAAAAATAATTACGTAATCATACGTCGAAAATTTTATCCGTTGACATTCGCCGCCTGGCCTCAAGAATTTTTGAAAATAATGGTCCAATTATCTAATTCGTGGATAAGGCACACCGAATAGTTACCCTGGGGCAATACAATGGTTTTTGATGTTTCAATAAGTATAAATGAGCCTCGTCGCTCCAAAAAATGGGATTTACAGTGCGAAAGCGCTTCAACATCCTTTTTCATAAGTTTTTGCGTAAATCAAAGTCACTATCTTTCAGTTCTTGGACGATTTGAATTTTAAAAGAAGGGAACTTTAGATCCTTTATTAAAATTTCATGAATAATCGCTCTTGGAAGTACCAGTGTGGCTGCTCTTTTTCGTATTGAAAGTCGAGGAATTTTCACTTAAATTGCTTTTAACCAGCTTAATGTTTCGGGGATCTTTGAAGATCGACTGCAGCCCTGGCCGTGGGACATTCATAGCCAAAGCAGTTGCACGGAATCTCTGCACCCAAGAACGAATAAAATTTACACTCCGTCCATCACGTATTCACTGAATTTCGAACTTTGAATTAAATTGTCGCCCAGCAATTACGTAAAAATCATTACATTTTAAAAAATGTATCTTTAGCGAACGCGCGATGATCAGTCGACCACATCGTGATTGACAAATCCGCAGAACCGATAATTCCAACGTCGCCACCTTCCCTCCGGACCGTTTATTACTTTTTAAAATAATCGTATTTAAAAATATAAATTTGCCACCAGACACCCTGTAATATACGATTACACTTTCACTCTAATGAGATCATTTGCATGATATCTTGATATGCAGCCAACTTTTGTAACTGACACTGTTCTTTGTTTGTTTTTCAATTTGTTCTTTTATTTATTTTTTTCGCTGTTGTTATTGTTGCTATCGTTGATATTGATGCTGTTGTTATTGTTGCATTTTTATTAATAGCCCGCAGTCGTCTGCTTTTTTTTGTTGTCAGACAGGCACTGGATACCCAATACTAACATACGACTTACAACCATACAAATCCAATATGAATATTTGCTCTTATTATTATTGTTGTTGCTTCTTTTTATTACTCTGTGTTTGTGTGTGTGTTTTTTTTTATTTTGATATTTTTTTTTCTTCGTTTAGCCGGTCAGTATTCCATATTGTGTTGTTCTTTTCAATATATTTCAAGTTGGGGTCTTATTGTCTTTCTTTTTTTGGTTTTTTTTTTTCATGGCAACACATTTTGTTCAATTTGCGTTTCAATTCAATTGGTTTCTAAAGATAATTTGAAAAACACACATTCTCTCCATATTTGTTTATGTTGATGACGATGATGATAATTTTGCAATTAAAATGGGTTTTTTCTTCTTCATATTTTCACAATGCACCAGTTTGTTAGGGGAATTTTTATGCTTTTTTTTGGAATTTATTTTGAAATGCGAAAAAGATGACATCAGAATATGCCTTGAGTGCAGTTAAAGTTTTAAGCAGTGATGCCATATTAGTACTATAGTGAGTCTTTTTAAAGTTATTAGTACTGGGCTTCTATCAAATTCTAAACGTCTTTTAGAAACAAACATTACAATTTTTTCCTCATAGTACTATTGACAGTCAGGCAACACTTTTTATAGTCAGTTCAGATACTTTTACGTCGTTACTGGTCATCCAGGCCTGAGTTGGTCTTACGAGACGTAATCAGAAGAATATATCGAGTCTGCAGTATGTCCTAACGTGTCACTGGGTGCTATCAAGACGTTATCTTCATTCACTTTTTTCAAGTAACTGGGAACAGGTGGCATAGTTTGGGTGCATGCTGGTTCTCAGAGTCGTAATCGGAAGAATAAATCGAGTCTGTTGTCTGTCCTAACGTGTCACTGGGTGCTATCAAGAGCGTTATTTACATTCACTGTCTTTAAGTCTTTAAGCCGTAATTGGAAGAATATATCGAGTCTGCAGTCTGCCCTAATCTATCACGGGGTGCTATCAAGAGCGTTATCTTCATTCATTTTTTTTAAGTGGCTGAGAACAGGTGGCATAGTTTGAACTTACGCTGGGTCTCTAAGTCGAAATCGAAAGAACGTATCGAGTCTGCAGTCTTTTCTTACGTGTCGCTAGGTGCTATCAAGAGCGGTATCTTCATTCACTGTCTTTAAGTGGCTGAGAACAGGTGACATAGTTTGGATGCATGCTGGGTCTCTAAGTCGTAGTCGGAAGAATGTATCGAGTCTGTTGTCTGTCCTAAAGTGTCACTGGGTGCTATCAAGAGCAGTATCTTCATACACTTTCTTTAAGTAACTGGGAACAGGTGGCGTAGTTTCGACGCATGCTGGGTCTCTAAGCAGCAATCGAAAGAATGTATCGAGTCCGTTGTCTGTCCTAACATGTCACTAGGTGGTGGGTATACACGCAAGTGGACTCGGGCTTCTTTTCAACGACTGCTGTCATAACTTCATTTTTTAGCTGGATTACGCGCGAAAAGAACTATATTCATTCTTTTGAGAACAATTTCGGATACCCGCTTTGAAGCGATGCTTTTCAAAGGGAGCGTGCTGTATCGCTAAAAAAACTGCAGCCGGACGGGGTAAAGTCTAGACTATGAAGCTTTTGAGCTTAAATCTAACAATCACTTCTTTATAAAGAGCTTTTCATTGATATGGCAACACACAGCTGAGCGTTGTTGCAGTTTCATGTTTGGCCGCATATCCTGGGATTGAATATA
Source organism: Melanophora roralis (assembly GCA_963583895.1). Classification (NCBI taxonomy): domain Eukaryota; kingdom Metazoa; phylum Arthropoda; class Insecta; order Diptera; family Rhinophoridae; genus Melanophora; species Melanophora roralis. Next base: position 11,612,561 of record OY757191.1, on the reverse strand, counting down.
CGGGAGAACTTTGCCTTCTGTGTAAAAATTATCACTTGCAAACCGCACAAATTGGTCAAATATATTCACGATGAGCTTTTGTGGGCAATTGGTTTAATAAAGTTCCCCTTTTTGTAAACAAAAGAAGTAAAACAGAACTTTTCGCATTTATCGCTTTATTGACATAAAATTCATTTTCGAAGCAAAAACAACTTTTTTTATATTTAATTTCAATAACAAAGTGAAAATAAATGACAGGAATATATCCTTCGAAATGGTTTCATTTAATTTGCCGCAATACACACTTATTGGTCGTATAGCTGTATCGCTCTTTTATTACAGTAGGCATTCTCAAAGAAATGAGGCCCTTCGATTGCAAACCCAATAGCTTTGAACCTTTTTGTGGTTGTCGTAAATGGTGCTGGGCTTCCTCGATGCCCTAAAAGTAAAAAAAATCGATTTGATTATGTATTCGCTTAGATTAATGTGGGAAACTTTATCGTTAAATCAACTTCCTTGTTTATCAGGAACGAAGTTAGACCCGATTTACGGTCGTAAACTTGTAATTTTTTTTTTAATTATAATAACTAGCACTCAGGGGATGGCCCCTATACACGCATTGCATTGTATTGGTATCAGGAAAATAGGTAACGGGAAGGAGGTTAAAGGGAGTAGTGTTTGTGAACATTTGATTTAAATTTCTCGATATTAATTGTGGCAGGAAAGACATCACTAGGAAGTTTATTCCACATACGAACTGTGCAACCGAAGAAGAAGTTCTCCCTGTAATGAGTGGTGCGATTCACTGGCCAGTCGACTACGTATGGGTGTGCACTTCTGGAAAAACGTGTATCACGCAATAAGTTCCGAGTCTCCGAAACAAGTTCCCTGATTTCCTCAGAGCACATTCCATTATAGTATCGATATAACACGACGGTGTTCGAGTGAATCAAGACGTTTAGATACCACAACGTCGCCGATGAGTACCATCACTCGTTCCTGTACGCGGTCAAGTAGCCCCAAAATAGACTTTGGGGCACCAGCCCATACATTAGAGTTGTATTCCATTTTTGGTCGGATATAGGTGGTATAAATATTGAGATGATTAGATGGTGTAAAGTAATTCCTACACTGTTTAAGAAAACCAAGACATTTCGATGCTTCTTTCGACACAAAAAAATGTGTTCCGTCCAGCGGACATCACACTGGATTCTCATGCCCAGAACATCAAGAGTCTCTGTCTTTTCAATACTTACATCATCCATTAATACAGACGAGGCAGCATCGTCCATTGTGCGTTTATGTGTTAAAAGACAACATTTGGGGTTTTACGGGCATTAAAATCGACCCTATTCGCACGGCCCCATTTGGAGATTACCATCAGATCGCGGTTAATCGAAACATTAATACTCTGTCTCCTAGCTCCAATCTCAAAAGAGCTAGGCCTATGGTCTAACGAGTATGAATGGCATATGCTGCTGTGGTCTGCAAAGGAATAAATAGGATTCGAAAATGTTTGTACTTTTAAGTTGTCTTTCAAAAAAATTCACTGAAGAGATGCACATGAAGTGTTATCTGATCGATTAATTCGCGAAATATTGTTTAACAGCGTCTATTTTCCAAACTCCTCAGGGAGGGCGGCTAAGCACCAAGTGTTTAACCATTTGGCATGGGTCAACGAAGGTTCTGCGCCGAATCATACTTTGGACTAATACCTGTATTTTTAAGGTCAGACTTTCATGGCTTTATGGCTTGTTATTTATAAAATGTTTATTTAAAATATTCTTCAATATTTTTCCGATGTTTAACTCGTACCTGTTACAACTGGCTTTTTTTTCACACTCAATACAAATCTCTAACCTAATTTGAGAATTCCCTTGACAAACCGGAAATATCAGTTACGCCGCATTACAATAAACATACAAATTTAAATTTTAAATGATTTTTTAACACCTCTAATTCCTTAAGATCTATTTATGCCAAGAGACGTAAATGTGTAAACAAATGCGCCGTATTCAATGCAATAATCCCTTTTATATGACATCATTTATTTGTGATTGACATTGACTTCGAAATAATTAAATGATTTTGAAAAGAAAAAAATGAAGGAAAAACAAATAAAATTTCTTAATTTTTTTCTTTTTAACAAGTTGTTTATAGAAATATTCTTATTCTTCTTTTCTTTTGTTCACATCTTCCGTTTTGTCTTTGGCCACATTGTTGCTATTGTCTTTGTTCAAATGAAATTCTTTCTATCAAAAATGATCGATCATCCCATATGAAAACAACAAAATCAAAATTATTTGAAACTGATAGTGTGTTGGGATGTTTATAAAGGTGTTTGTATGTGTGTTTTGTAGATATATCCGTAGTAGGCCGCCAGCAAAAACACCAACACTTGATGGATAGAGGCAGTGGCAGTAACCAGAAAACTACAATAAAATACGAAATAATTCAAGCCAAACGAGGGTTGTTTGAAAAGCAGTTTAAAATGGAATATTTTTAAACAATTTCAAAGAGATTTTTAAGTTAAAAAATTCAATATTTCATACACAAATACATACACATGCACGTATGCACTTTCAAACACAACAACAAGTACAACCAACTTGCACACAATAATATAAGAAATGCTCTTGTTATACCCTTCACATTAGTGATAAGGGTATATATAAGTTATTCATCCGTTTGTAAATATCCATCTGTGACCCCATAAAGTATATATATTCTAGATCCTTATAGATTTAATAGTCGATTTAGCGATGTCCGTCTGTCCGTGTTATAATTGAAATCAAATTTTTAAAGGTCCCCGATAGCGCATAGACCCTTAAGTGGTAGCAAACTATCAGAAATATCTATGAAAAAATCACTGTTGAAACGCAGAAAAAATCGCCCGATAACTGGCCGAGATACAAGTGAAAAACTAAGACTACCTCAGTTGATTTTTCTAAAATTTGGACATAAAAACCTTTACAACTGCCCCGGAGTTGCCCCTACACTTTGCACCCGGCCGACTTCCATTAATTTTTACTTACGAACATTTATTTGTAACATACTTACACCCTATCCCCGCCCCCTAACAGGGGTGGCATACAAAGTTTAATATTTTCTAAATTTTCTTACATCTTTTTTATAGCTTCCATCGTCAAATGTTAGACCGACCCCAATCAATTTTTCCTCCCAAAAATTTTCTGAAACTTACTTACCTCCCTATCTCCAGCCCCTAACAGTGTTACCATAAAAAATTTGAAAAAATTAGGGTAGGAGTTGCCCTTAAAAGAATAAAATGTATCACAGATCCCCATTAGTTTTTCCTCCCAAACAAATTATTAGAACATACTTACCCCTATCACCATCACCTAAGGGGGTTGACATAAAAAAATTATGTAAAAACGCTTATAACTTCCCTATAGTCGGCCTTAGAGAAGTAAAGTGGACGACCGACCCCATTAGTTTCCACTTTCAAACATTTTCCTAGAATATATTTACCCCCTATTTCCGCGCCATACAAAGTTAAAAAAAAATTGGGTAAAGACCCCTACAACTTCCCCGGAGTCGCCCATAGAGTTATTAAATATATTACAGATCCCCATTAGTTTTTCCTCCCAAACATATTCCTAGAACATACTTACCCCCTACCGCCATCACCTAAGGGGTTTGACATACAAAATTTACAAAAATTATGTAAAAACGCCCATAACTTCCCCAGTGTTGGCCATAGAGAAATAAAATGTACGACCGACCCCCATTAGTTACCCCTCTCAAACATATTCCTAGAACATACTTACCCCCTATTTCCATCGCCTAAGCGGGCTCCCATTAAAGGTTTGGAAAATTGTAATAATCCTCCCCCCCTCCTACAGCTTCGTGGGTGCCCGTGGACAGGTCAAATGTAGGACTGACCCCAACTAATTTTTACTAACAAACATTTTTCTAAAACATACTTGCCCCCTATCTCCACCCCATATCTCCACCCCCTAAGTGGGTCGCCATACAAAATCGAAAAAATTTGGTTAAAAACCCCAAGTTGAGAAGGACACATAAGATTCGGCTCAGCTGAATATAGCGCTCTTATTTGTTCTTATTTGAAACATTTGTTGATTCTTTTGTTTTTTTTTTGTACACTGAGGGAAAGAGAGAGAGAGAAAGAGAGTTTATTAATGCACCATACGAACCTAAATTTTAATACGACTGCACCTCTGCTGTTTTATTTTTAGTGTGTTATTGTTGTAGTTGTTGTCATTAGTTTTATTTTATTTATTTATTCTATTTTACTGACATTTTTTTCTTTTGCTTTGTTGCTGTCGCTTTATAAATATTTCAACAACAATTTAATACATTGCAGGCATGTGTTTTATGCACTCAGTCTGCTGTTATTTGATCAACGACAAACAGTCTCAATTTGTTTTATTTGCAGCAACAACCAAAACGTGCAGTCAGTTAGTCAGTCATTCAGTTAATCAGTCAATTGGTCAGTCAGTTTACATGCATACATACATATGTATGTATGTGTGTATGTCTGTATGCAGCTACAATTTGATACGCTTGGTTTTCTTTTTTTTGTAATGCTTCTGTGGGAAATGCAAAGCTGCCAGATGGTCATAATAAAACAAATAAAAATTCGTCGAAATTATTTTTTTGAAAGCAATTTATTTCATGTCAAGAATTAAAAGATTTAATAGAAGGAAAACGAATTTTTTTTTTGAGGAAATAATAAAATTTTGTAAAAAATAATGTATTAAGGTTAATGTGACTTTCGATAATGGGTTTTAATAAAACAATTATTTTGTTTTATGTAAAAAATATTCCAGTCAAGTTGCGTTCTAAAACCATTTATCATAAATCATTTATAAGGGTTTGACATGATCCCTGGCTGAAGGCTTACTATGGAACGTGCGGCCATTAAAAAACCGATATTAAAGAAAACTTCACTGAAAAAAAATACCAAAAATAAATAAGGCGGAGGAGCTGGACCTATGTGAGGCTTCGTAAAATTCTGAACCAATTGCAAAGGATTAGTCGACACCCAACCAATCGGAGAGGTGCATGGACACCGCAAAATTGGCTCAGGCGATTCTGACTCGATGGGTTTTGTAATAAGATTGGTCTTGGGCTTTTATTTTTTGCCGCTACAAACGCCCTCACAGTAACAAATATTCTGCTTCTGACAACTCCTGCAGTTATCGGTGCAGACACATATATCCGGCGTTATTAAAAAACGTGAAGAAACCAGTTAAGCGCAGTGTAAAGCTCAAAATTCACACTGTTCGTGTGAAGGTTTGCCTTAACTGCAGTTTAAGCTATGCAATTGGTTCACTCTCATATGTCTTTACGAGCCCTGCATTAAATCCCGATCCGAAGCAGTCTGTTAATTTTGCAGAGGATAATTGAACCTCTTAAATACGTCTGAGCCATCTGTGATGGTCAGATGCCATATTTAAACTATAATTTTAAAAGATTATCTTTTAAATAAGTTAACTTTCCTGTCAATTTGAAAAATATTTCTTTGTTTTATTTCATTTTAAAACTCTATTCCTCTGACTTCTCAGCATGTCGCCTTCGGTCTTAAGCAAGTTTAACTGGCACCCCTGGGTCCTATTTTTATTCTGGGACCTATTTTTATTCCTCAGCAGGGTTACTCATATTTTGACCTTATTCTGGCTAGATGGTTCTGAGGTATCTTCATCGCCGCTACTGCCAAATAACAATATTTGTGAAAAATTTTCTTACCAAATTATCTTCTTCCGAAGCCTTTAGTTTGAAGTTTCATCCGGTGGTAGAATTTTTGGACTTCATTCTGACTTCTGAACATTTTGAAGCGCTTTCATTCAGGCTTTTTCATTACTTTCTTCTTCTTGCGATGCAAAGGTTTCTTCTCTCTGATTTTCTTCCGATACCTTTCCTTTACAATACGTGTTGCTACTAACTGCAGGGTGACCCTTTAAGATGATAAATTCTTCGCTTTAGTAGCATTACACTTCTAATCGTACCATTGGTTATTTGGGGAAGCCCTCAGGTACCCAAGTATAAATATTGTGGATTTCACATTCTTCACTTCCATAACATTCTAACGTTTTTGGACGAACTATTCTATTCTATTCTCCTTGGGAAAATCCTTTCATAATCAAGTACGGAAATTGTGTTTTTTTTTTATGGAGTGGGCAATGTTTTGCCACTGCGCTGCATCATTAGACGATATGGTAGTGCTTTCTTTAAGCAATTGGGTCAGTTGTGCAGAGTAAACCGTTGCTGTCTATTTTGTCCGCAGCTTTCCTGTGCCAAGTTTCCGTGCATTGTCAGATCGTACGTTTCTCACTATATTTTGACGGATGCACCGAATCCATCTTTGTTTCAACCAAACTTATAGTGAATAAAAATTTGAAATTTTTAGCTGCCAAACCAAGTTCTCATGCAGCTAAAAAACACTTTGTTTTTTTTTGCCCCCATTTTCCCACATTAGGAGAATCATCAAGCGTTGCCATCACTGTTTTTTTAGGTTAATATGTGTAAATGCATGCGTTTAGATTTTTATGGCAGCTTTTTTCTAGAGCTTTTCACAAATTTTGCACTCTTGAAAGGGAAAGAAGAAGAGAAAACATTAAACATGTTGTGTGGAAATATACAAAAAATTTTTGTTTGTATGTGTTTGTATGTGTTTGTTTATGTTTTTTATCATACACTTGAACTTGTATATCTCAACGATTTACTTTTTATTGCACTAAAGTTTAGTTTATCTCGTCAGTTTAATTTTCTTTTCTTTTTTAAATTTTTCTTTATTTTATTTAATTTTTTTTAACATTGTTTTATAGTTTTTTTATGATTTTTTTCTACTGCAATTGACTTTTTTTTTCCTTTTTGTAGCTTAACAACATATAAGTTGTCTGTTGTCTTGTGTATAAGTTTCATGGTTTAATTCGATTGTTGCAACAATTATCGAAGTTATCTGGCATGACTTTCCAGTTTTTGTTTTTCTATGCATTTTTGCAATTTCTTCTTTTAAAATTGATAGTAAAATTAAAAAATTTCACTTTATTTTTGATGGAGCATATATTATGCTTAATAATATCGCTTTCAAAGTACTATTGATGCTATGAGGATGCCAGATTGTTTTTAGAATGCAAAAAAAATTATTCATTTCCATATAAGCAGTTCCAAGTAAAAAGTTTTTGGCACAGTTCAGAGTCCAATGTTTTATGTCTGATGTTATTTTGGTTGCTTCTCATTTAAGAGATATCGGGATTTTTAATAAGGGTTCTACAAAAGTTTATTTTAAAATAAAACAAAAACGGTTTTGAATATCAATGAAACTCTTTATTTCTGTAAAAGCACGTTCGATGCCATTATGTATGGAACTCTATTTCTTTTGCATGGCCACCACAGGCACGCTTGCAGAAGTCCAGACGCTGAGCCCAATTTTTGACAATTTTCAAGCATAAATCGGCCGATTCGGCTGCAATTTCACGTTCGATATTCGTACGAAGTTCATCAATCGTCGCCGGCTTGTTGGCATAGACCATAGACTTGACGTAGCCCCACAAGAAATAGTCTAAAGGCGTCAAATCGCAAGACCGAGGCGGCTAATCGACTGGACCATTTCGTGAGATAACACGTTCTCCAAACTTAATTTTCAATCAATTGCTTGTGACATTCACTGTGTGGCTTGTGGCGCCATCCTGTTGAAACCACGTGTCCTCCAAGTCCATATCATCCAATTGGGGCCAAAAATATTCAGTTATCATTGAACGGTAGTGATCCCTATTCACAGTATCGTGCCGGTCTTGATCATCACGGAAGAAGAACGGCCCAATGACGCCGCCGGCCCATAAACCGCACCAAACAGTAATTTTTTCGGGATGCAATTATGACTCATAGAGTACGTGTGAATTGCTGCCTAACAAATAACGCATATTATGTTTATTGACGAAGCCATTCAGCCAGAAATGAGCCTCATCTCTGATTATGTTTTTTTTCGATTAAAATCTGATTCATTTTTAACTTTTTGCTCAGCCCAATTCACGATCATACGACGCTTTTGGTGGTCAAGCGGCTTCAGTTCTTGCGTCAATTTCATCTTGTAAGGATGTAGGCCAAGATCTTTTCGCAAAATTCGCCACAACGACGTCACAGAGATGCCCAACGCTTGAGAACGACGTGTGAGAGACACATTTGGGCTTTCTTCAGCTGAAGCCTCAGCACCAGCAAATATTCTCGACACTATGTGCACTTCTTTATCTCACTGGAACGGGAACATTTTGTACTGTGCCTGTGAATTCAACTTTTTTCACTAGATCTGCTAGGACGATTATGACGACCATAAATTTGACGTAGCGCTCTTAACGTTGAGGCCACTGGTTTCGAATTTCGGTAGTTAACTTTAATAATTTCGACTCGTTGTTGGCTCGTACATATATCTTTCCATAATGAAATGGCAAACCTTACTGAAGAGAAATGTCAAAAGAGCAGCATGAAATATGGCGTCGTCTGCTGTTCCTTCGTTCTACTTTTAAAGCGTTCCTGTTGAAAACCCCTTTATAAAATGGAAAGCCTTAAGAAAATTCTGTCCGCATCACCAAATATCTGTGAACTTTATGAAATTTCTTACATACTTAAGTCTATTATTTCACCTGGGCCCATACAAAAGTCCTCTCAGGATATGATTTAATGCCTAAAGACATAAGGCTCTATTTCCATTAAATTTTTTACATTTACAAAGTATAGCAATCGATTCATAATAACCCTTGATTGAGGAAGCTAAAACAAAAGTCATTTCTCTTTAATAAGAATTTGAATCTGGGCAATTCTATTGTGACGGGTGTGAACATTTTGTTTTAATTTTTTCTTATAACTAAAATAATATAAAATTATGGTTAAAAAAAGGTTAAATTTCCAGGCATGGTTTTAAGCGATTTTTTGTAAGTAGATACTGCATGAACATAATTTCTCCTAACGCTGATCACTTGTAGATTGTGACGGGCGTGACTTTACAAATTGGAATTTAAAAGAATTTTGATTTTAAGATCGAATTGTGTAAAACGTTCCTAAGAATAGGTTTAATTCCTTTGATTTTTATTCATTATTTTTACAAAAAACTAATTTTTCTTAAAGAAACCCCTTTTCTTAAATGTGACGGGTGTGACATTTTCATAAAAACATAAAACAAAGAGGAGCCGATTATTTAGATGTGATCATTTTAATCTCTTGTCAAATAAATGAGGATAAATAATGTAGCAAATAATTTATTATACCCTTCACATAAGTGATAAGGGTATATATAAGTTTGTCATTCCGTAATTTCTTTATTATCCATTTGGGACCCCATAAAGTATATATATTCTGGATCCTTATAGATAGGGAAGCCGATTTAGCGATGTCCGTCTGTCCGTGTTATGGTTGAAATCAACTTTCTGAATCCCCCCGATATCGCATAGACCCGAATGTGGTATCAAACTGTCACAGATAGTCGCGAGAAAATCGGTATTGAAATTCAGCAAAATCGCCCGATAAATAACCGAGATATAAGCAAAAAACCAAGACTACCTCGGTTTTTTGAGTCTACAACAACAACAAAGAACATACTTTTACATGTAATAATAAAAAAACAACAAAAAAAGAAAAAACAGAATCAGTCATGTCTATATTATTGAAACATACCCAAAACAAAAATTTTGTTAGTATTAGTGTTCATACATATAACAGCGTTGCCACACAAAGCTTAATTTAAGCATTTTTAAAATCGCTCCTACGGCTTCCAGGGTTCTCCTACAAAGGTAAAATGTAAGACCGATCCGAATTATTTTTTCCATCCAAACATTTTTGTGGAACATACTTACTCTCTATCTCCAGCCCCAGACATGGTTTCCATACAAAATTTTAAAAAATAAGGTAAAAACCGCTACAACTTCCCAGGAGTCGCCCGTAGAGGAAAAAAATGTATCACAGACCCCCATTAGTTTTTCCTCCCAAACGTATCCCTAGAGCATACTTACCTCCTATCTCCAACCCCTAAGGGGGCTGCCATACAATATTTACAAAAATGATATACAAATGCCCACAACTTCTTCAGAGTTAGCCTTAGAGCAATAAAGTGTACGACCGACCCCCATTAGTTTCCCCTTCAAAACATATTCCTAGAATATACTTACCCCGTATCTCCACCCTCTAAGTGGGTTGCCATACAAAATTTGTAAAAATTAGGATAAAAACCCCTACAACTTCCCCATCACCCGTGGAGCGTTCAAAAATGACACCGACCCCTATTTAAAAATTAGAAATCTTTCATAAGTAAAAAAATGGTTAAAAATAAAAAAAGTTTGGGATTGCGAAAGGTCAATGTGAAGGGTATATAAGATTCAGCACAGCCGAATATAGCGCTCTTACTTGTTTTTCGATCGTTTTCGTTTTCCTAATAAGAGGGTTTCCCAATTTTCGCCGTTTAACGTGGAATTGACCGTCTGTAAACTTCTTTTTGAAGGTAAATGTTAAAAGTGTTAAATGTTTTGCGATTAATTTTTTAAATATTTTTTTATTTATATTAAAATATCCTTTTACCTTTGGAAGAAGAACTATCTGTAAACATTATAAGACCTTGGTTTTGTTTATTCATTGATTGAAAAGGTAAACTTAGTTTCAAATTGCAAAAGATCCAGAAAACGTGTCAGTATTCAATTTAAAATGTATTTAGTTAATAAAAGTAATCAGTATACCAACACCAGTTTATTGAAAAAATTCCAATAATCATCCTTTGTTGCAATTTTTTTAACGATTAATTTTTGTTGGTTTTTTTTTTATTTTATAATTTTAAAAATAATTTTTATCTAACATTATTTGCACTTGCATTCTCTAAACAATATTTTTCTATAGCAACAAATATTAAGTCATGATTTACCAACATATTTACCAAAAAAAAAAGAGGGAGAGAGAGTTAAAAAATATACATCTTTTAATAATAGACCTTAAACGGTCTTGCCAAAAAGTTTACTAAAAAATCAAAAACTTTTCTTTAAAGCTTTTTGTACCTCTTAGAGAAAAAATATAAAATTAAATGTGTTTTATTATACAGGGTGCCTGGAGGCAAATTAATATTTTTAAAGACTTTTATTTTAAAAAGTAATAAACGGTGCTGAGGGAGGGTGGCGCCGTTGGAATTATCGATTTTGCGGGTTTGTTAGTCACGATATCGCAGTGTTCGAGTAAGCATCACGAGTTTGCTGTGAGGACATTTTTTAAGAGTAATGATTCTTACATAATTGCTCGTCGACAATTTTGTTCAAAGCACGGAATTCGGCGAATACGTGATGGACCGCGTGTAAATTTCATTCGTTTGTGGGTGCAGAGATTCCGCGCAACTCCTTCGGCTATGAAGTCCCACGGCCAGGGCCAGCTGATTTTCAGAGACCCCTGAAAACATTAAGCTGGTTGAAAGCAATTGGCGTGAAAATTCGCGACTTTTATTACGAAAGAAAGCAGCCACACTGGGACTTTCAAGAGCGATTAATTATAAATTTAAAAAAAAGCATTTGAAGTTCCCTTCTTTTAAAATTCCAATCGTGTAAGAATCGAAAGAAAGTGACTTTGATTTACGCAAACTTTTTTGTAAAACGATGATGGAGCGTTTTCGCACTTAAACGTCACGTCAAAAAAGCAAAACTGCCGTTACTGGTCTTTAAGAACCCGCGACCCTTGATTGAAACATTAAAAACCATTGCATTGCCCCAGCGTAACTGTTTAGTGTGTCTTATGCACGCATGAGATAATTGGATCATTTATTTTGAAAATTAGGCCAGGCCAGGCGGCGAATGCCAACGGTGAAAATTATCGACGCATGAATACGGAATTATTTTTGCCAAGTCTGCTTAGTCTTCACACACGTGGTTTCAACAAGGTGGGGTGACTGCACACACCTGGAGCTTCCATGAATTTTCTTCGGGAAAATGTGCCTCAAAAACTGATCAGTCGCTTTGGGGTCATCCCATGGCCACCGAGGTGCCCGATCTAACTCACATGGATTTTTTATGGGGTTATCTCAAAGAGAAGGTTTATAACGTCAATCCCCAATCCCTTGTGGCTTTAAATAAAAAAAATTCGTCGAGAAATCAGCTCCATTGCACCAAGTTAACTGCAGCGTGTTGCGCAAAAAACAAGGCTCCGTTTTGAACAGTGTATTCAACTCGACGGAAGGTATCTGGATGACATCCTCTTTAAAGAATAAAATCCGCATTTCCATTCTATCGTTTAATACTCTTAATAAAATTGTGTGTCAACTCTTAAGGTTTTTATTTAAGTTTGAAAATATATATCTGCCACCAGACACCCTAGTCAAGCCAAGAAGTACTAAAATGGCAACACTGACCTTGTGCTTTTTAGTAGACGATAACGAGTAGATAATGAAAAATATTTAACAACATTTGACTGCATCGGTATTTTTCATTCATTACAGAATGGAAAAACGTAAAAAAAAACATTAGAAAACAGCAAAGCTTACAAATGCTTACAAAAACATATGCAGAAACCAATACATCAAAATACACATACACACAAACATATGTATACAAAATAAAAGAGAACGTAAAATTTCTCACTGTGTAAAATACACCGAAGATTTTGTGTATCTGTTGGATACAAAAACCACAAATAATAATAAAAAAATGTCTCAATGACAATGTCATGTTTTTATAGCGTTCGCTCTTTCGCACCGGCAAAAATTAATCGCACATACACCTATAGCGCGGACAGCGTTGCCAGAATGATAGTTTTGAAGTGATATATTTCACATATTCTCGTGTTTTTACATTCAATAGTTTTTTGTAAACAATTTTTTTTTTAATTTTCCTAAACTAAAACAATTTTGTTTAACTTAAAGAAAGGGTTTCAAACCAAATTTTTATACAAAATCAGTTATTATACCGATTTTAAAATAAAAAAATATTTATTAAATGTGTAGGTATTAAGAATTTTCACAAGATGGCTGCGTTCCAAAACGCAGTTTGCTTTGCATCACAAAATTTCAAGTTTTTCCTGAAAGCAAAGATGAGGTTTTTGATAATATCTTCTACTTCTAAATGAGTGTTTACTGCTGTATTAATGTCCTGGAAGCAAAAAACGTTGTCAAAATTATAAGGAGTGTATAAGGGTAGAACTTAAAATTTTGTAATGCAAGGCAAACTGTGTCTTGGAACACAGCCTATATTAAATATTCTAGAAAACGATCAAAATTATTTTGTTTTGATGGTTCAAAGTGGTTTTGATTATATTTGTTGCTTAATGTACACAAACTATTTTTTTTTATTTAAGTTTCTAATAAAAAAAGTTACATTTTCAGCCAAACATACAAAGCGGAGAAGGGAACTTAAAGTAAATATATCATCATTTAAAATTTTTTTTATTCGTTCATAATTCTAATATTTTTGTAGACATAACTTAATCAGCTAAAAAAAAAAAAATAAAAATAATTTAGCTATTTGGAACCGATTCATGTGGAGTTGGTAATATATATTGATTTCTTATTTGCTCAATGTTTGATTTGCACAAAAGCTTTAAAATTAATCATTTATTTTTTTTTAAAAGTTCTTCATTTTGACAAAAAATTATTCAAAGAAGGAATTGTGTTGGTAAAACATCCTTAATCATATTTGGAATCACGCCAAAAGCTTAAAAAGTTGGAAAAAGGAATGTGGTAGTGAAGGGGTAAAAATCCAAAATGCGCCGTAGTCCTCTCTAAGCGAGTTAAGTTTGGGCAGACTCACCTAAGTGACATAAATACCTTATTTATGTTTCTACTTTCTAAGCTTGCCGCTATTTAGGGTCAAACATTTAAAGATATAGGTTTTTCATGGAATCGTCGATCGCATACCAAGTTATCATAGGTATATCCTTGTTTTTATTTTTGGTTAAAAACTCACTTTTGTTCCGTTTCCAGCGTTGTCATTTTGGTGCCTTTTGTGTATATTTTTTGGTGCTCATTTGCTTATGCAATATCCGACATTTTTTAAGGGGGGTATTTATAGTGTTTTTAACAATTTCCCTCATTGTTTTTAACTGCATTTTCAGTAATCTAAACACCAACTTTTCCCTCTGAACATCTTTTAATACTGAATAAATCATTTTCTTTACTTTTTTTGGAATCAGGATTTATTATTTATTAAAGTCCAAAAAAAACTTTTTTAAAAATGTAAAAAAAAATTATTAAATAGAGTCTTAGGGACAATATTACTGAATACAATAAGTCATGATCCCACTACAGTAATTGGTCCATTATTTTTCCAAAACGTTTGAGGTCGTTAAAAAAATCGTCACCAATTTTACCTAACTGAGTAAATGGGCTTATTACAGTTTGTTGGTAGAATCAAACATATAATTTTAAATCAATAAATTTTGACAAAAGTCTTAACTTGGCAAGAAGTTACGTATGCGATGACTAAATTTTTTCTCTACAAGTTAAATAATAAATAAAAATTAAATAAAGAAATTCGAAAAATAAAATTGTTTTTTCATAAATTATAAAAATATTTATTAAATGGAGTCTTAGGTTTGATTATTCTAGACAAAGTTAGGCGTTATAACCAAATCTGAATCATATTTTAAACAAAAGCCGATGACAACACTTTTTGAGAGGTTTACTGATAGCCGAAGCGTTTGAGGACCCGTCTGTGCATCTCTTCCACTGATGTATAGTGCTGTTGTATGTTTCTACTTGTTTGATTTTAACTTAAACCAACCGATGTTAATATAAAAAATATTTCCGATTCTTAGTTTGGCTTTAGTTCATATAATTTCTTTTTTATTAGAAGAAATTATTATTTTCCGTTAATGTTGAAAGAAACTTTCAATTTGAAAAAAGCTGATTCTTCTACCGCTACTAGCCGAGTAGAATGCATTTTCGAAAGCAGCTACGCAATTTCATCATCAGTACTCTTTGAACGGTAGTAGTGTATATGGTTGTAAACATCACCTATTTAACTTACATGTAACAGAGAAAAGTATACGGTATCAGTGTTTTCCTTCTGTTTTTATTTTGTAAGTTAGGACGAAGTTTATTTTTCATATAGACTACGCTTTTTTCCATTAAAAGTCTCTTTGGCAACACTTGACTAACGGACAAGCATTTGTCCATCTCTCAGATGGAACGAAACGCTTTTTATTATTGTATATCATACAATAGGGGTAATCACTTTTTAATTTCTTTTATTGTCAACGACAAATTGATAGAAATTATTAAAGATCATTTTGCACCGTGCCATACCGTATACTTTTCTCTGTTACATGTAAGTTAAATAGGTGATGTTTACAACCATATACACTACTACCGTTCAAAGAGTACTGATGATGAAATTGCGTAGCTGCTTTCGAAAATGCATTCTACTCGGCTAGTAGCGGTAGAAGAATCAGCTTTTTTCAAATTGAAAGTTTCTTTCAACATTAACGGAAAATAATAATTTCTTCTAATAAAAAAGAAATTATATGAACTAAAGCCAAACTAAGAATCGAAAATTTGTATTAAAAACAATTAGTTCAACAATAAATAAAAATTAACATATAACTCACACATGGCACGGTGCAAAATGATCTTTAATAATTTCTATCAATTTGTCGTTGACAATAAAAGAAATTAAAAAGTGATTACCCCTATTGTATGATATACAATAATAAAAAGCGTTTCGTTCCATCTGAGAGATGGACAAATGCTTGTCCGTTAGTCAAGTGTTGCCAAAGAGACTTTTAATGGAAAAAAGCGTAGTCTATATGAAAAATAAACTTCGTCCTAACTTACAAAATAAAAACAGAAGGAAAACACTGATACCGTATACTTTTCTCTGTTACATGTAAGTTAAATAGGTGATGTTTACAACCATATACACTACTACCGTTCAAAGAGTACTGATGATGAAATTGCGTAGCTGCTTTCGAAAATGCATTCTACTCGGCTAGTAGCGGTAGAAGAATCAGCTTTTTTCAAATTGAAAGTTTCTTTCAACATTAACGGAAAATAATAATTTCTTCTAATAAAAAAGAAATTATATGAACTAAAGCCAAACTAAGAATCGAAAATTTGTATTAAAAACAATTAGTTCAACAATAAATAAAAATTAACATATAACTCACACATGGCACGGTGCAAAATGATCTTTAATAATTTCTATCAATTTGTCGTTGACAATAAAAGAAATTAAAAAGTGATTACCCCTATTGTATGATATACAATAATAAAAAGCGTTTCGTTCCATCTGAGAGATGGACAAATGCTTGTCCGTTAGTCAAGTGTTGCCAAAGAGACTTTTAATGGAAAAAAGCGTAGTCTATATGAAAAATAAACTTCGTCCTAACTTACAAAATAAAAACAGAAGGAAAACACTGATACCGTATACTTTTCTCTGTTACATGTAAGTTAAATAGGTGATGTTTACAACCATATACACTACTACCGTTCAAAGAGTACTGATGATGAAATTGCGTAGCTGCTTTCGAAAATGCATTCTACTCGGCTAGTAGCGGTAGAAGAATCAGCTTTTTTCAAATTGAAAGTTTCTTTCAACATTAACGGAAAATAATAATTTCTTCTAATAAAAAAGAAATTATATGAACTAAAGCCAAACTAAGAATCGAAAATTTGTATTAAAAACAATTAGTTCAACAATAAATAAAAATTAACATATAACTCACACATGGCACGGTGCAAAATGATCTTTAATAATTTCTATCAATTTGTCGTTGACAATAAAAGAAATTAAAAAGTGATTACCCCTATTGTATGATATACAATAATAAAAAGCGTTTCGTTCCATCTGAGAGATGGACAAATGCTTGTCCGTTAGTCAAGTGTTGCCAAAGAGACTTTTAATGGAAAAAAGCGTAGTCTATATGAAAAATAAACTTCGTCCTAACTTACAAAATAAAAACAGAAGGAAAACACTGATACCGTATACTTTTCTCTGTTACATGTAAGTTAAATAGGTGATGTTTACAACCATATACACTACTACCGTTCAAAGAGTACTGATGATGAAATTGCGTAGCTGCTTTCGAAAATGCATTCTACTCGGCTAGTAGCGGTAGAAGAATCAGCTTTTTTCAAATTGAAAGTTTCTTTCAACATTAACGGAAAATAATAATTTCTTCTAATAAAAAAGAAATTATATGAACTAAAGCCAAACTAAGAATCGAAAATTTGTATTAAAAACAATTAGTTCAACAATAAATAAAAATTAACATATAAAAAATATTTTTACCCGCTAATTTTTTCAATGTTTACCCTTAATTTACCCTATTTCGATGTGCCCACAGTGCTTTTGATGATGCAAGAGCTTGCTGCCCATTTCTAAAAAAAAATTAGGAAAAAAAAATTTTTTTTGGTATGAATTGCTACTCATACACTGTCCTACCGGAATAAAATTTATTGACTATAACTGTCTCACATATAATTCTATCCCACAAAACTTTGCAAATTGTTAAAACTTTTTTTAATATTTTTTTTTGCATTCGATTTCGAATATGTAGAAATTTACTTTAACAAACAAAATGCGTTAACAAATGCTTTATTGCTTTTAAAAAACTTAAAGGTGACAACGCTGAATGTGTCTCTGTGTGTGTGTTCATTCGGTTTTTCGTTGTATTGTACATTTGCTGCGCTAAAGAAGAGAGAGCTTTTCTTATTACCTTTTTTGTTATTTTTTTGGTTTTGCTTTGCGATATACATATGTTTATTAAACAACAACTATAGCAATTGTCAGAAAAAATTTTTTTCACCTCTTAAGATACATGCATACATACGTATCTTAAAGATATGTAAAGAGAAGATTTCCAAAGGGAGAAAGAACTTTTTTTTAATTCAGAGCTGGATTAATGATATTTTTAAATCAACCGTAAAATTATCTTTTTTTTTTTTAGTAGATTAAAAACTTAACAAATACTTCTACAATAATCATGAATTTTGTGTGAACTTAACAAACCGTTTTTGTATAGATTTATCTTTACTCTATAATCTTTGTAAATATTTAATTTACTTCAAGTAGGTATTTACTAGACGTCTGCATGACCATATTCATTTGATTGCCTATACACAACAAAAACAATATTCATTCAAACATTTTTCATTCTATGGGAGATAAATAAAGTTAAGCCAGTAACAACACAAGAAAGAATGTATTGTGTGTTACACTCAATTATACAAGAAGAACACATTCATTTTACAGTTTTCGTTTTGAATGTGTATAAAACTCACTTGAAAATACAAAAACATAGCAAAGTCTCATTACAGTTAGAGTTTTTATAAAAACATTCAGCTGTTTTTCGAGTTAATGAATGTTTAACAACAACAATAACGACAAATTTGCAAACACAAATGAATGCGCTGAATAATAATTTTTTACACCAATGATACAGCAATATTCACACATTCTATTCAGTATTTATTTATATGAATGTATGGGTAAAATTTTGTTTTCGGTTGGAATTGTTTTTTATTTGCTTTCGCTTGTGGGTTCATTCATTTAATTTGTTTAACATTGAATGAAAAACACTATGTTGTTGAAAAACAAACGAATGTATTTAAGCGGCATTTATGTGTAGTCACGCAGACCTCTAGTATTTACATATACCCAATTAAATTTGCCTAGCTTAAGTAATAATTAAATAAAACATACTAAAAAATTTTAAAATCACAGGAACTAAGAAACGTTGAACAATTATTATACCTAAATAAGTTTGCATTACTTTTTATGTTAAATTTATCTACTTCGTATTTGAATACAAACACTTTGACTGTAAAGCGGATAATATAATTTCCTTAAGCTAACTTAAGCAAAAGTACGAATACACATAGTATTCAAATGTGTATAATTTTAATGTGTTAAGTCAGGTTATATATGCTAAATGAAATAGCGAACCTGGCCGCACTTTTCATAAGGCATCAGGTGTGTATTGTTGAGATGCGTATACTGCTGCATATTTTAGCACTTTTTTTATACATATGTATGTATGTACCTGTTTTATTTTTTAATAAGTTTAAAAAGTACAAAATAGCCACCCAAAAGTCTTCAATAAGTTGCTTAAGAATTTAAGCGGCTTATCGTTGATTTTTGACATTAGCTTAAGTTTGCTTAAGCTCAATATAGTAAGTCCTTGATGCTTAAATTTTAACTAAACTTCATAACAATTAAAAGTTATACAGATTATAATAAAAAGTCAAGAAGGATTTGCTTAAGCAAAGCTGAACTTAAAAAAAACTTAATAAAAGTTTTTATTTTAAGCTAATGATAAAATATTTTCCAAGGAAATTTGTTGCCATTTTATATTAAGTCATTTTTTTAAAACTTCATAAACCCTAACAGCAAAGTGCTACATTTTAAGTTATTGCAATAGAATACAATTTTTAGGATTTACGGAGTTGTTAGCACGGCAGTTTCTTTATTTCCTTTATATTAAAGCAAGGAGTTAAGCAAACAGTCAATTAATTAATTTTTATTTTGCAATGAAAAATTCTTCCTTTTTCAAAATTTTTTACAAAACCTAATTTTTTTTTAATAAATTTTTTTTAACCTCAGAAATACGATTACAAAAAATAAATTTATTTTTCTGTTTAAAAGGCAGAACGCAATCCTTTGACTATTTGAGGGGCAAACGTGTTGGAGTTGTTTATTCGCTCCCGGCAGTATTAGCAGAAAATATATAACGACCCCATTACAATTTCGCCTTTATTCCGAAACAACAGAAATGAGGGCATAGAGCAGCATTGAAGCAACATTCCTGACACAAAACAAAACGACATGAGGCCTTATTAATTTTACATATTTTTTTGTTAAAGTCAACCTCTATCTCTAAACGGAAATATTTATCTATTATATATTTCCTAAAAGTTTTAAAGCTTAACAGTTTCGTTAACCCAATTATCCATTCCTGTTTAGCACATATGTAAGAGCTATCTTGCTTACACAGAAAAGAGCAAAATAATCTAACAAGAGCATAAAAAACAATTAGAAAATAACATTGAATTTCAAATACACATACAATGATACCATAAAAACTAACTTAAATTGCGGTGTGAGAAGTGGTATTTGGCCCTTACAGTAAAGCTTAAAAAAATAGCAAATCAAATGAAATATTTAATATTTTTTAATTTTTTTAATTAAATTTATATAATAAAAATTGATTTTTTGTTTCTTTTCAGGTATGTAAAGTTTAGCAAAACTATGTGGCAGTAATATAACAAAAAGCGTAAGTTGTTTTCAGGTTTTAAATATAGCTGATATACCTACAAAATAAACCTTCTTCTTTAGGAATAATTAAAACCTTGCAACTTACATAAACTAGTGTTTGCATTAAGGCATATCTATTGTGACGGGTGCCACTACTTTACTAACGACTACTTTACGTACATAGCTCAAGCATTTCAAATTTGTAAATGCTATGGTTACCAAAGATGATATAATTTTAAACGCTAAGTATGGGTATAAAATGAAAGAACATGATATTTGCTATTAACCACTAGAAAACTGTGACGTATGTAACCTTACAAATTTGAATTTAACAACATGTTAACTTTGAGATTGTTTTGTGTAACACATTCTGGGAACGGGCTTAACTATTTTATGTTTTTGATAGCTTAAAGTGCAAGAAGAACATTTTTTTCAACTTTTAGGAAAATGTAACAAGTGTGACTTACCACTTACTTACTTAAGTAACTTTAGCCGTAACGTTAGAATCGATTTCCTGGAACTTTGATATCCTGCACTTCTTCTTTTCTGACACCAAGTTTCGAGATTTCTTCCTCCCTTTGATCCTTCCATCGGAGTTTCAGTCTTCGCCTCCTGAGATATCTGTCACTAGGTTGGCACTTAAATCACTTCCTAGCTGTAACATCTTCATTCGTTTTCACAACACGATTCAGCCAATGTAAAAGTTGGATTTTAATGCTCCCAGCTATGTCAATGTCAGCAAGCAACTCACACAGCTCGTGGTTTGTACGACACCGGTAGTTGCCGCCAATGCAGATTGGTTCATAGACTTTCCAAAAATGTTCTTCTAAAACACTACGAGCTCTGCATGCTTTAGAGCCTTGCAGAGAATAATTTTTGTCTGCTGGAGGCATTGCTTTTAAACTGCTTATTTAGTCCAAAGTAGCACCTATTGGCTGGTATTGTTCTTATTTTTATCTCAAAAAAGTCATGTTGTTTATGTTTATGGTGGTGCCGAGATAGACAAAATCGTTGGCTACTTAAAAGTTGTAGTTTTCTACTTCCACTGTCTGCCAATTAAACGTCTTGTGCGTTAATACCATTAAATTGGTTTTATTTACATTTGCTGCCAGACCCACTTCGGCTGATTCTTTCTTAATGATGTCGATATCGTCGGCGTAAGTGAGTAACATGTTTTTTGTATAGTGTGTCTATTCTAAGATTATGTTAAAAAAGTCAAACGAAGGGTCTTAAACCTCGTTTAGTACTAAAAGACTGAGAGCTGTTCTTTCCTATTTTAACTGACAATTGTATATCAGTTTAGTTCATCCTGCAAAGTCGTTTTGTTTTGCAAGGATACCAAACCCAAACATAGCTTGCAACCCCTTTGAACTTATAGGCCTTTCGAAAGCAGCCTTGTAGTCGGAGAATATATGATATGTGTCAATCAGTTTGCAGTATTTGGCGAAGTGTGTATATTTTTCTCGATGGTGGATTTGTCAGATCTAATGCCGCAATAAATTTTAATTTAAAAAAATTATTTTTACCAAAAAAAAACTAAAAATCAAAAATGAATTATAAAATCGTGGAAAAAATCTAAAAGTAATTATAAATTTTGGGGAGAAATTAGATTTCAAAAATTAAAAAATTTTAAAAAATTTCAAAAAATCTAGTTAATACAATCAAAATGGTGCACTTCACTTGACTTATCGATGCTTCTTTGCACATAATTTTTTCGATTAAAAATTTAATGATGATTGTTAGGAAGAAAATTAGAATATTTAAAAAAAAAATTTTTTAATCAGAAAAATAGTGCTATTTATTTTTTCCTTGCTGTAAACCGCTATATATGCGTTTTCCTACAGTTCTTACTCTTACTTTTTTCACGAATTCTCATTTCAATTTAATGTGTAACTGTGTGAGTGCATGAATGAAGTTGTTTTTTTTTTAATATTCTTTTACTGGGCCTTATAAGAGTATTGGTGTGTGTGTTTTTATTTTTTGACTTTTATTATTTTTAAACACACAGATACTTTTTCTTGTTGCTATTCTTACTGCTGCTGCTGCTGCCTTTGTTTTTGTTGCTGGCTGTTGTTGCTTTGAGTTCACGACTCTGGCAATGACTGACAAATCATTGATTTAGTATTTGTTTGGACATCGTCGTCAGCGGAGTAATTTTCTTATTTTAACGTGCGAAACAAACAAACCAAAAATTAGCAAATAAAATATAAAAAAATAAAAGAAAGACACACCAAGTGACGGAGCGTAGTGAGAATATATCAAACGTTAAATTTTTATATATATTTTTGGTTTTAAGGCAAAAAGAAACGAACGCTCTGCAATAAAGTATATATAGAAAATTTTTATTACCGTTTATTGTTATTTGAGAAAAAAAAAAGAAATTAAATACCTATTTTCGTATAAAATTAAATACATAGACGTGCACAGAAAACAAAATTTTTTATAAAATTGAAAAAAAAAATGTAAAATAATTTGTTTCTTTTTTTGTAAAATTGTTGAAAAAGTAAAGAGAGTCGGTATGTTTAACGAAAACGTAAAAGCAACAAAAACGTGCTTAATTAAATAATTAACGTTAAGATGTAAAAAGAATTTTATAAAAATATAAATCAAAATTTTTTAAAAAGCAAAAAGAAATTATAAAAAAAGTAAAAAAAAAATAAAAATTCTCTTTTTACTTAAAATATGTGAAAAACAAAAATTTATTTATAAATGAAAAAGAGAAAGTATCTATAAATAATTAAAAGATGTTTAAAAGAAATTAAAAAAAAACACTAAAATGATTTTGTTATGAATTCTATAAAAACATCAATTCTAACCTTTAAAAACTATTCAAGCAAGATTTTAAACAATACAAGAAAACAACAATAAATCCTTTGGCCTTTTAACTTTAAGAAGACCGACGACTAGTCAAATAAAGAAAACGCATAAAAACAAATTTCCTTTACGTATTTACACCTCTTGTTGATAGCACGCCAGAGACCTGCGCCGATCGGCTGAAAGCCGGCCGACCCAAGCCGCCGATAAGTTTGTGATAGCCGCCGCCGCCGACATTTTCTCGGCGTTTTGTAGGCTGAAAAATAGCCGCCGCTCGAACATTTTTTAAACTTTTTTATGTTGTTTGTTGCGTTTACCACACACTAAATAATGAAACAAACAAATTTTTAATGCACTTTAAACTAATATGTTAATAAAACTTTTAATCTGACTATCTGCCATTACCATTTTCATCGTTATTTCCAGTATTTTTTGCATATACTTCATATTTGTGTAATCCTATGGAATAAAATTATTTTAAAAACAATTTGTTTCGGCTTTATATTAGTGCCATACGTCAGAGTTGCATAAGGAGTGACGTCTGTCTTGGAATTGACAGCAGTTTTTTTAAGTTTTCGTTTAAAATTAAATAAATAATGTTTAATTAACTATCATCCTTGCAACGTTTAGTAAATAAGTATGTGCTAATGCATTGAACATACATATATGTGTGTCTGTATTTTCAGCCGTCACGGAGCCGGCTTTGAGCCGCCGCCGACAATTTTTTAACGAGCCGCCGCCGCCGACAAAAGTCCTCGGCGCAGGTCTCTGTAGCACGCACACACACTACATACTGGATAGTTTAACAGGCAGCAGGGTGGCAGCTACATACGTACATCCATATGTACATCGCCGCCAACACTACATACCTACATTGTAATGTTTAAAAAAAAATACCTTAAAAACAAATACAACATGTATCCAACAACAAAAAACTTTCATACCCACATCCTTCGTCTAAATTTAAACAACAATAACAATCATAAATATAACTTCGTTTAATCTTCTTCGTGCAGACACTTTGAAATGGTTGTGGTGGTGTATTCGTTGCCTACATTTCGTTAAAAGTCTGTGTGTTCGTGTGTAAACAAAACAAATATAATAAAAGGAGAGAAATCAAAAGGAAACAAAAATTTGACGGTGAAAATGTATTTGCGTGTTGGGACTGGCCTTTGTTTTCTACTTGGATAAATGTCTTCTTAAATGACGTTTGAAAATTTAAGGAAAAAGTCGTTTGGAAAAAAAATGTGTGTGTGTTTGACCAACAAAAACAAAAACATTAAAAAAATCCTGATGGAGTCATACATAGTCTGGCTATAATTTTATGCGTCTGTTTAAAATAAAAACAAAGAAAGAAAAAATATAAGAAAACACTCACATACTTACATACGTTCAACTACACCTTAGACAAGATTTGGTTTTTAGCTGCCTCTTCTTCTTCTTATGTATTTGCAAGTGGCTTCAAATAAGGTGTGTTTTAAACTTGACGTTCTTATTAAAACTGAAAAAAAATCTACATAAAATTAAAAAATAAAACAAATAATCCTTGAAAAAAAAGTGCAAAAAATTAATAAAACCCCAATACCTTTAAATAATTAAAACAAAACACTCATACCTGCAACAAATTCTTAATTATTATTTGTTTTTGTAAAACAACCTGTTGTTGATCTTTAATAAATTTTATTGTTCGAGGAAAAAAAGTCATGATTTTTATGTTTTTTTATTCGCTGTAAACGTTGACCTGGATAAAAAATTGTGATAGAAAAAAATCTTAAAATAAATTTAAAAAAAACCTGCAAACCTGTTCTCAACTACTGTAATTACCTGTTAAATGGATTAATACAAATGAAATAAAACAAAACAATTTTGTAAAATTAATCACAAACAATTAAACATTTTTTTTGTTGATTTCTTTTAAGACCTCTCCAATATAAAAAGGTGAATATAACTAATTAATTAATAAATAATTTTTTTTTCTTTTTAAAATAAGGCCACAAATTACTCATATGGAAAATATTAATTTTTTTTTTGAAAAATAAAATATAAAAAAGTTCTAATTGCAAAGTTTTTAAATAAATTTTCTGGTTTTTAAAAAAGTTGTTTTTAATTATAAAAAAAAAAAATAATAAAAAATTAAACTTTTTAAAATATTCTACAACTTTTTTATAACATTTTTCGATTAGTTCGTTTTATAAAATTTTGGAAATTAAACAAGCATAGCATGAAGCATTTTTTTTGAAAAATGTTGAATTTTCGACACCAGATACGGATTTTTATCAATGGTATTCTTTGAACGGTAGTAGAGGTTTGACTAAAAACATCACTTGTTTCACTTACATGCTATCCAGAAAGGCAAACGGAATTTATATTTGATTAAAACGAAGTTTATTACACTTATTTTCAAAAGATAAAACGCAAAGCATATAAATTATTTTGCTGTTATTTTTTCAACTTTAATTTAACAAAGTTAAATATTATTTTGTTGTTGTCTAAGTCGTTTGACTTTTTCCTAAAAAATAACTGAAAAAATTAACGTCAACTGAAAATCAGTACTTTTGTGTAGTAATATTGTTAATAACACGGCATTTACACTATGTTACTTGTAACATGACTCTTTTCTTATTTCGTTTTAAAGTTACTTCCAAAAGCTTTAAGAATTACATTATGTTACTACAAACTTGTCCCTTTTTTATATATTTTTTTTTGGTTTCGTTGTTTGTTCTACTTCTTGAATGTTTTGACCATGGTACAATTATCTTAATTATAATTTACAATTACCTTAAAGATAATTGTACCATGGCATATACGAAAGAGAATGAAGAAAAATATTAGAAAAAACGTAAACGTCAAAAAGTAACATGAAAAACATCGTGTTACTTTTGTAACGTCTCTGCCTTCTCTACTTTTTAGGCCCTCAAAAATTTGTAACATGTTACAGTAACGTGTTACAAGTAACATAGTCTAAATGCCGTGTAACTGCCCAAAGTAGTAACTGTTGTGTAACTGCCCAAAGTAGTAACTGTTGCTTAAAAATAATTTTACCAAATACTTCTTAAATAACTTACAGTCAGTTACTGTATTAATTTTCTGAGTGTACATTTTTGACAGTGATGCCAACTTTATGGAAGCAAAAAGCACATTATACACAAAAAAAGCACCAAAAATTGTGATTATGCATTCAGAAAAGCGTAAAAAAGCACTAAACCTATTATTGGAAGGGATATTATGCATTTGTGCAGATGTTTATATCACCCTAAAGGAATAGTCTAGGACCCAATTGTTCTGTTATGGGTAGACTGAGAATCACTTTCTAAATCGATTAAAGCATATCCATCCATTCCTTAGGCTAAAACAGCTTTAAATATCACTTTCCACAAAATTTTGCAAATCTTAATAATCTTGTTTGAAACTGAATCCTATTCATTATACACCATGCGCCCCCACAAGTACTTTTTTAAGCGAAAACTAAAAATTTCAGTTTTACAACAATTTACAAATATTATTCCGGATTTGCAATACGAATAGGTTTGTTTTCAGTAGCCCTTATAATACATTAAGTGGTAACACATGGTTTTCCACCTGTATAAGGGAAAAAGAAAATCAAACAGTTAAATAATGGAAAATAGCTTGTTGAATTTTGGAAAGAACTATTGAATGTTTTGGTTTGTTTATAATAATTCTCAATAAGCTTATTGAAGTTATTATATAAAGGCAGAAAATATTCATGCGGTTTTTTAAGAATTTGGTTAAAGTCTACTGGTGATTTGGTGTAAGAAGCAATGAAATTTTCAGTTTTACCTTAACAATACGAATTTATATTTTTATATAAAACATACATATGTGTATGTACTTAAGAAAAATTTGGGGTTAAAACGGGTCATAAAACCGATTTGAAAAAGAGTTTAAGCATACTTGATTTTCGAAATTTGACTAAAAGCTTTTAAAGTGAATTTTTAAACGAGCGGTAAATACACTTTTTAATAAAAAAAAACCAATATGCTGTGAGATAAATAAAAAGTTTGTAGAGCGAAAAAAAACCCATTCGTGGGACTTGTAAAAACAGTCACTGCGCACAATAATTGCTAATAAATTTTAAAACTAGTAAAAAGCACTAAAGGCACTATCGAAAAATCATGAAAGCACCATCTTAGTGTTTTTTCTCAGTTTGGCACTAAAACTAAAAATTTGGCATTTTGAGTCATTAAAAAGCACCAAAAATATTGACAAAAGCACTAAGTTGGCATCACTTATTTTTAAGTTAATTCACAAATCTCGTGCCGCAAATTATTTTTAATATAAAAAGGGTTTAATTAAAATTCAATAGATAATATACTTTACTAATTAGATAAATATTAAAATTAAATAAAGTAATTATCTTTGTAATCAAAAATTTAAATAATTTTTTTAACACTTAACCGTGTTGCAATGATCAAGGGGAGGGGGTAATAGGGATATGAATGTAATAAAAGTATTTTTAGTATCAGGAATTTCCCTAACTTTAAATAAATTTTCCTAATTTCATAAAATGTTGTTATACTTTCCAATTCATTATTAACAGGCAAATAATTGAAAAATTTAAAGTTTATGGTAGACATTTCTGTCAAGGCATATGCGTTTGTTAAGACACCATAGTGTTTTTATAATAATTTTTTTTCAAGTGTGTGTTGTATGTATTAAAAACTAATTTAAAATTTTTTAGAAACTTAATTTCTTTTTTTAAAAACTGTCAATAACTCTTTTTTACTTTGATTTAAAGACACATTTAATCAAAATCAAACCAATAAACTGTCATTGACAAAGCTTCACTTATTTTGTTTTATTTGTTTTGAAAATACTTTCTAGTGTTTTGTATACAAAAGAATTTTAAATTGTTTTATTCAATTTACTATTTTAAAAGTAAAACTATCTTTTTATTAAAATAAATAAATGACAATTTATTTATCAGGCAGCCCTTAAAAAGAGCAACAGTTTGTTGTAGACTTTTTTTTTTACAGAATTTATTCAATTTGAAAAGATTTTATTTTGTGATAAAGCAAAAACATATAGACAAATTCTTCCTTATCAACTGATTGTCGTTTATATATGTCTGTAGGTATTTTTTTTTTTAATTAAAAATAGTCTACTGTCTATGATTATTACACAAAAGATTATTTCAAGGAGATCTCAAATATGATTTAGTTTAAAATTTTTGACTTTTATTTCTGGGTTGTGATAAACTATTTTTGAAATTATATTCTAAATTAATAATAAAATTATTTTGTTAAATGAAAATACTTACATACATAAAAACTGAGGCCCGTCTTTGGCCTTGTATATATTTGGTATAAGCTCACACCTACGCTTCTGGGGACTTCAGGATATGCGTTACTCGCAAAATGAAAATTTGAACGGGCACGTAAGGACTTTAACTTTGTTTAAAATTTAAAAAATTTTAGATTTTTGTTAAACAGTTAAATGTCGAAAATTTTGAAAGAACTGTTTTTTGAGAAAAAATCTCAAATCAGGTTGATTAATTAGTCTTAACTACACCATTTCCAATTGTATTTCAAAACTTTCTAACTGTATTTCAAAAATTACTTTTTTAATTTAAAAAAATTTTAATTCAATTTTTAAAAATTCTAATTCAATTTCAAAAATTTCCAATTCAATTTTAGATTTTTCTTATTTATATTTAGAAATTGCTAATTTAAATATTATAGAAACTTCTTTTTCAAATTTCAGAATTTCAAAACTTTCTTTTTGTATTTCATTACTTTCTATTTTTATTTCAGAATTTTTTTATTTAATTTTAGAAATTTATAATTTAGTTTCACAAATTTTTCTTTTAATTTCAAAATTTTCTTATTCAATTTTTAAAAATTTATAATTGAATTTTAGAACTTTTAACTATACTTTAAGTAAAAAATTATAAAACACAATTAGAAAATTCTGAAATTCAATTATAAATTTGAAATAGAAATTTCTTTAATACAAACGGAAATGTCTGAAATAAAATTAGAAAATTCTGAAAAACAATTAGAACATTCTGAAATACATTTAGAAAGTTCTGAAATTAAATTGAAAATTTCTAAATATATATTTTAGAAAGTTCTGAAATTGTATATAAAAGTTCTGAAATTGAACTAGAAAGTTCTGAAATTAAATCATTAATTTCTGAAATTGAATTATAAATTTTTGAAATTGAAAAATAAATTTCTGAAATGCAATTGGAAATGGTGTAAAGTTGGCAAAATTAAGCTAAAACTTTAAGGGACTTCGTCGGTTATTATAATATAAAAAAAAGCTTTTGCTTCTGGTGCCAATGACAAACTTTTTCGATTTACGTTGAGCTTTCTCAGAGATGGCATTATTTGCGTTATTAAATGAATATCTGCCAATGAGTTTAATATAAATTCAGGGATACTGCAAGGCTTCGTCCTTTCTTTTACTTTATTTCTTATTCTGCATTAACATGTTCCGCCTTAGCTAAAAGGGGATATGGCCGTCTATTTGACTTTAACCATTTGGAGGTGTTCCTTCAGTCTTTATTTGGTAAAACAATCTGCTTTAAGGAAGGCCGACTTTACTTTCCATTAAAATGAAGTTCTGGAGCTACTTCAGAGCTAGCCTAGTCTAGCCTTGTCCGAGGACAGGTCTTTAGTAATAACAACATAGACAGTGTTTGCTATGGTGCCAGTTGAACCTAAAACATGAAAAATGGGACCTTGAAGTTCATACTTATTTCGAAATTCGGCGGTAAAAAACTAATTTTTTTGAAGAGCTGTATTTTACGTCCTGCATTATCGCCATTTTTTTAAACCTTATTTCAGTTTATTTTTTGTTTAATATTCATCTGTCAATCATGGCAAATATCTTCAAACTTCCTAGAAGTTAAAAAAACTAAATCCCTGTGTGTAACTAGTATGATGTTTAGCCGATATTAAAAAGTGGCATCACCATTTTGAGAAATTGCCTTCAAGGTATGTTCTGAGGTTAGGAATTTTAAGTATATAGAATACCCTTAATAATAAATAAAAGTTGTAACTATCTGATTTATAAATAATTTAAATTGCCAAAGAATTTAACTAAATTCCAAAATGTGTTTTATAATCCCCATAATTCCCCATAATGTATAAAAAAATTTTAAAGTTTAAAAATATTGATAGAAATGTTAAGCAAAAACTCTTTAATTATTTTCAATTATTCAAATTCAATTACGTATGGCATCACTGTTATGTAGTATTAACTGTGGTCAGGGTTTTTTAGCGACTTAGTTATTTGGAATGAAGATATTCTAAATTTTCTTACTAACGCCTTTCAATAGAATGTACAAAGTTTTATGAACTTGTTGAATTGATGTAAATGTTGTCTTAACCAACTTATAATTCCTGTATGTTTTTTCCTATTAATTATGTGGGTAAATAAGAACTTTATTTCATTTAATGTTTCTATAATTAATTAGTTTTTTTTTTGCATAATTTTTGCTTGTAAATCAATTCACAACTTGTCCCTGACTTAAGTTTTACTAAAAATTTTATTTAAAAAACTTAATAAGAGACAAGTGGAAGAGTTAACAAAACATTGTAAAATGTTTTATTGTTAATATAGAAATGTTAATATAGAAAAAAGACGCAAAAAATATTATTTTTTTTTAATAGATCAACATTAACGGCACTTCAGCATTTGGTCAATCGAGGTATCTGCTATTTTAAGATATTAAGACAAAGTTGGCAGACTTAAAATTGTATGTTAAAATGCCTTTTAATTACAAACTTATTGTGGCATTTTTTTAATGGTTTTTGAGCTTAAAAGTTTTTTTTTTTTAATTTTCAAAACTTATCTTTGTGTACTTTGTAATCAACTGAACCCACAGAGTTGCATTTTATATCTTTTATTCCCTTTTTTCCGCCCGTAAAAAATTTCTTCCACTTTTCACAGAAATTTGTTCAAAAAGTTGTTATCGCCAAAACAAATAAATCTTCTTTTTTTAAACTTTAACAAAATATTGATGATTTATTTTCTGTTTTTTATTTATATGGTAAACTAAGGAGACATACGGCGACACACCTTAATGTGTTCACAACAATCAGTTAATGTTCAAACCAAACCTTTCTTATCACATCCATAAGTATGGATTGAACATATGCCGCCTGTTAAACAATGTCATTAATGTCCTTTTTGAATTGGCAGAAACAATTTAAAACTTATGTTAGTCATGTTTTAAATATTTACAGAAAAATAAAACAAATACATAAATTAATAATAAAAAATCACTTAAATTTTTATTTAAAAAAAAAATCGGCCACAAATCAAATAAACGTAATCGCACCCATAAGGCCTGAAAAGCATTAAAAAGAACTTTAAAAAATCTTGCGAATTTTCGTTTTATGTTAAAAGGATTAAAGGAGTTGGGCGAGTCAAATTGTTAAGCAAATAATTTATGGATTTGTCAAGTAAAAAATTCCACATTAGACATTTTTTGGCGTGAATAATTTCACCATGATTAAATCGTACATATGCTCCCTGTTAAAGAAAGGAAATAAATGTAACCAAGTGCTTGCTTTAAAATTACTGGTTACTTATTAAACAGATATTACGATATTCAAATTTATACTTAGTTAATTTAACAAATATAGCAAAAAAAAAACAATACCCGGTTACTCGTTTAAAAATCTATGACAACCAAAATTATAGAAAAAAAAAAACACAAAACTATCGTATTCATTAATTTGTGACATTGTTTATTGGACTTATACTTAATTTAGAAAAAAATAAAGTGGTTACTCGCTTAAAAAATATGTGGTTACTTAATTCATGGGTGTCTTAAAGTAACCAAAGCTCATTTTTTGTTAGCAACATTGGTAATTTGTTTGATTTTTTGTAAAAAAAATTAACGCAATTCTTAAAATTTTAAAGTATAACAAATGGTTGGTTACCTGTTAAAAATTTTTGTGGTTAATCGGTTAAAAATATGTGGTTACTTAATTCATGGATGTCTTAAAGTAACCAAAGCTCATTTTTTGTTAGCAACATTGGTAATTTGTTAATTTTTGTAAAAAAAAAAAATTAACGCAATTCTGAAAATTTTAAAGTATAACAAATGGTTACCCGTTCAAAACTTTTGTGGTAACCAAATTTATGAGTGATTACTCGTCTAAAAACTATGTTGTTACTTAATTCAGGGGTGTCTTAAAGTAACCAAAGCTCATTTTTGCTAGCAACATTGGTAATTTGTTTATTTTTTGTAAATAAACTAACGTAATTCTTAAAATTTTAAAGTATAAAAAATGGTTACCCGTTCAAAAATTTTGTGGTTACCAAATTTATGGGTCACAAAACTAACTATAAAGTATGGTGCATTTGAATTAGTGATGTACTTAGTTGGCATTGCTTTATATATAGAACTTTTAAGAAAAAATAAATGGTTACTCGTGTAAAAATTTATGGTTACCCACTTATGGTTATCATTTAGTTAAATACTTAAAACTTGTAGCTTGCGAAAATAAATTATTGTCTATTTTTTTTGGTCATAAACTATAAACAATTAACTTTCTTAAGGAAAACAAGCGGTTACTCGTTCTAAAATTCAATGGTTATCCAATGTTTAGTTGACAAACAATAAATAAAGTAACGTATGCTAAAATTTGTGACATAAATTTAAAAATTGTTGATTAAAAAAAAAGAAAACTAGGCGGTTACTTGTTAAAAAATTCCAATTCAGGGATGCCATAAGGAACCAAAATCTTAATTTCTATTTAGCAATATTAATAACTTTTTGTCTTTTTGGTTAGCTTTTCCAAACATATATTTAGCGTTGTAAAAGAAAATATATGGTTACTCCTTTAAAGATCTTATGGTTACCCCCATGAAGCATGTCTTAAAATAATCAAAACTTTATCATATTTTTTCTAACATTTCAAAGTATAACAAACGGTTACTCGTATAACAAATTTAATGGTTATCTACTGAATTGGTGTCATTAAGTAAAATAAATAAAGTTTTTACTTTCTGATATTAATTAATTAACCTTTTCTGTAAAAAAAAATTATGAAAAATTATTCGATTTTAAAGGTAAAAAAACGGTTACTCATGTTTTAACCCTATGATTGCCGAATTTAAAGTTGGCAAAGACTAAATAAAATATTGAATGTTTAAACTCATGGCATAAGCTTTAAAAATAGTCTGAATTTTTTAGCTAAATTTAAGGTTATTCGTTTAAAAATTGTATGGTTACCCAAATCATGGGTATCATAAAATAACCAAGTCTTTTTTTTTTAATTTGTCAATATTAATATTTTGTTTGTTTTTTTTATTTAAACAATTTTTATACTAATTGAAAATTTTAAATTAAAGGAATCGGGTACTCGTTTTTTTATTCCTATGGTTACTTTTTTATAAGTGAAAAAAGCTTCTGTTTTTTTTAAATTTTCTGGTTAGATTTTATATTTTAGAAAATTTTAAACAGTTACTCCATTCATAGGTAATTAAATGGTTACTCGCTCTTATTTCTTATAGGTAGCAAAAAACCTAATAAGTTATCGCATAATTTTATTTCATGCTGCTAGATAAAACAATGTGACAAACGATTATTCGTTGAAATGTCATGGTTACACAATTGTGGGTTACTAAATAATGGTTGTTTAATCTTGAGAGTCATAAAATTATAAAATTCTTGTATGATTTACAGAACTTATCTAATTCTCTTGTCTCAAACAAATTTAAATAAAAAATTTTAAAGCATAATAATTTTCTATTCTTACCCCTTACTTCAAATTTTTTTATATTTTAAATTATAAACCTAAAACTTTTCTTTAAAAAGAAGCGGTTATTAGCTATCGAGTAACCGGGTATATCTTTTTTTCTCTTAAAAATTTTAAAACTACTTTTTAAAGTTGTTTCTGTAAAGCGAATGGGGGATGGAAAATATTTTAACAGTTATTTTGGGAAGTAATCGGTTACTTGATATTCTACCCGATTATTCGATATAATTAAAGTAAACAATTCTTTAACCATTTTTAAAGCAAAATTAGCAACCGCTAAAATGATAAGCAAAAGGTGGTTACTTTAAAGAAAAATTTTTTTTTTCAATAAATTAATAATATTTTTGTAGGGTATTTAGGATTCAAAACAACCGACTATAGCACTTTACCTTGTTTTTAAATTCCAAAAGGTTAAAGCTCAACTAACTTTTTATTATTTTCTAAATAAAAAAAAGTTTTAACTATTTAGTTTCACATTTAAAAATTTCAATATAAAAACCTGGTTTTTTTAAGCCGAAAATTTCTTTAGAAAAATTTTTATTATTTTTACCCTCAAACTTGAAAAGGTTGGTTACTTAGTTATTTAAAGCTTTATTTAACAAATCGTGTTTCAGTTTTCTACATTTCATTAATAAGTTTCTTTACTGTTTTCATTTATTTATTTGAATTTTAAATAATTTTCCCAAAAATCTAACTTATAACGAATAACCGGTTCAAATCTTATAAATACTTTAGCACTTAATCTAGTTTTTTGAATGCCAAATTTAATTTAAAAAAATTTATAGAATAAATAAATACAAATATTTTTTTAACAATCAACAATACCCCCCTAAAACACTCTCATACTCTCCCCTATCAGCACGGTAACTGTATAAGTAACCAACGAACTTAGATGACAATGACCCCAACAACCGACAAATGCTGCTTCTTTTATGCGTTTAGGTAGTTTTTATTTTTGTTATATTAGTTAATGCGATTTGTCATCGGTACCAAATACTCTTTAAAATGCATTAAGTATATACAAAAACAACAACAACAACAACGACACACACAAAATTTGATTAAGTTTTTTCTTTTGTTGGTTATTTTTCAAAATGCGTCAGTTTCGTGTTCATTTTAAGGTTCTGCAAGAAATAAAAAGAAGAAGAGAAAAATTTTGCAAAATTGTTTAAATTTGCATTTATTGCGTTGTGTTTTTTTTTAAATGTCATACGTTTGTTTAACAAATAATTTTTACAAAAAATAATTTACTTTTTGTATGCATTTCAGCTTAATAGGAATCAAGGTCGGTCAGTGCTATAGATAAAGTCTGTTTTTAATATAAGAGCCAACAATAAGCAAAAGGGAAAGATGTTTAAAAATTAAAAAAAAAAAAAAAATTATTTGCATTATTCATTGCGTAAATATTGCATTAAATTATTATTAAATTTTAAGATTAAATTTTTGTAATTACTTTTTAAATTTAATGAAGATTACGACGAAAGTAATGTAAGCAAAAAACGTTTTTTGTGTAGAAGTGTGGAAATGTCGGCTAGATTCCAACGAACCCAGATGTAGAACTACTCGAATAACCTGGCCAAGGAGAGATCCGGGTCGTTCAAAGTCTCTCCTCGAGAATAAACGAAGGATAAGGGACACCGTGGCCGCAAACACCGGCCACTGTCGATTTGATACCCATGCCAGTAGTTTGGAATTGCCTTGCAATGACTTCTGTAGAAGCTGTCAAGACACAGAGGAGACTGAAAGTGTAGAGTACCTCTTGTGCTTTTGTCCGACACTAGACGACGTTCGGACCAGACACTTTGGTACCGGCAGACTGGACGGACTGTCGAATGTGGCCAACATTAGCCTAACCAAGCTATTTTCCTTTAAAAGGAAAAGCGGTTGGTTCGAGGACAGGAGCCAGTACGAGGTGACTACCACTAACCCTATACGATAATTCTCTTCTGTCCGAATTTCTATCCGAATTTTCTTAGTCATACTAGGCTAGTTTAATTTACTGTCTTTTTCTCCTTCTATCTTTTTCTTTTCCAGGTTTTACAAAGGGACCAAAGAAACGGACCCAAGTGGGCTGCTTAAGATTTTCTTTCATCACTTCAGCAGTTGTCTGTTCTACCTAACCTAACCTAACCTAAACCCTCTCGAATATCGCAATTGTCCTTTCAAAAAACCTAGGTTTAACGTCGCGATTTTCGCTTTCTTTTCTTGGCGAGAAAACACATTTCAGTCTTGTTCCGGTTGGCACTCAGGCTCTCTTCTTTTTTTTTTTTTTTTTTTTAATAATAACCAGCACTCAGGGGTTGGCCCCTATACATGCATTGCATTCTGTTGGTGTCAGAAAAATAGGTTATGGGAAGGGGGATAAAGGGAGTAGTGCTTGTGATTTAAATTTCTCGATATTTACTGTGACAGGAAAGACATCACTAGGAAGTTTATTCCACATACGAACTGTGCGACCGAAGAAGGAGTTCTCCCTGTAATGAGTGGTGCGATTCACTGGCCAGTCGACTACGTATGGGTGTGCACTTCTAGAAAAACGTGTAACACGCAAAAAGTTCCGGGTTTCGGGAACAAGTTCCCTGATTTCTTCAGAGCACATTCCATTATAGTATCGATAGAACAGCGAAACACAACCCACATCACGACGGTGTCCGAGTGAACCAAGACGGTTAGATACCACAACGTCGCCGATGAGTATCTTCGCTCGTTCCGGTACGCGGTCAAGTAGCCCCAAAATAGACTTCGGGGCACCAGCCCATACATGAGAGTTGTATTCCATTTTCGGTCGGATAAAGGTGGTATAAATATTGAGAAGATCATATGGTGTAAAGTAATTCCTACACCGTTAAAGGAAACCAAGACACTTCGATGCTTCCTTCGACACAAGAAAAATGTGTTCCGTCCAGCGGACATCGCACTGGATTTTTATGCCCAGAACATTAAGAGTCTCTGTCTTTTCAATACTTATACCATCCATTAATACAGACGAGGCAGCATCGTCCAATGTGTGTTTATGTGTTAAAAGACAACATTTGGTTTTACGGGCATTAAAATCAACCCTATTCGCACGGTCCAATTGGAGATTACCATCAGATCGCGGTTAGTCGAAACATTCATACTCTGTCTCCTAGCCCCAATCTCAAAAGAGCTAGGCCTATGGTCAAACGAGTACGAATGCTGCTGTCGTCTGCAAAGGAATAAATAGAATTCGAAGTTTGACATAGAAGGTCATTCAGAAAGATAAGAAATAAAGTAGGAAAAAGTAATAAACTGTAAGGAAGGAGGGCGGAGCCGTTGGAACTATTGATTGTGTTATTTGTCAGTGGTCAAGAGAGCATCGCGCTCTTTGACTTCGATTTACGCAAAAATTTTTGTGAAACGATGTAAATCCCATGTTTTGGAGCGAAGAGGCTCATTTTTACTTAAACCGCCACGCCAACAAGCAAAACTGCCGTCACTGGTCTCCAAGAACCCGCATCAATGATTCTTGGGGCATCTGCCCTAAAGTTCATAACTGTCCATCCGGTATTAGTGCCGTACAACTTTGCTGTCTTTGTATTACCCTGCAGTGCCACCGAAATGCGTTAATAGCAACATTCATTACCCCAATCGAAACGTTTGCTCTTTGCCTGGAGTAATTTTGCCGCAATTGCCGTTTCGTAGCGTAATGTAGTTTAATAAATAGGCTGGTTATTCAAATTTGTCTCTAATGCCTTAGTGAGAGTGAATATAACTGCTCCTCTCGTTCCAAAGCAATGTCTACGTTGGACTATTTCAAGTATTTTAATGTTGCACTTGTCCATTGATTTTCACCATAACCCATCTGTATAGGCCAGTGTGTAATTTTGGGACTGATACCCTATTTTGATACCCCTTCTACCCAGCGCTCAACATCGGTGAACCTTTACTTCTCTTTTTTCTCAAGTTCTGTTTCCAATTTATTTTCCAATCTAGAACTACTTTCAAGTACTTCCTTAACCATTGCCGAGGACACATGTCTATTTATCCCCTCAATTTCTAAGATGCAGTCAAAAATTTCCACTATCACTGACATCGCAGAATTAATTGGGCTGAAGATAAATATACCCACAACAAAATCGCTCCCCATCAGAAATAACACAGATCGCCATTTTAACGCATGTGATCAAGATATTAAAGATGACAAGCAAGCGGAAATGGAGTTGGCTGGATACACCCTCTGTAGCCATGCGATGATCTTGTCAATAAATTCCCAGATAAAAAGTCCGCAGTGAAGCAGACGAGTGGGAAGACCAGCACATACCTAGAAGCAGCAACTGACATCAGAACTTGAAACGAAGGCAAGCACCAAACTGAGGATCGAGATTATTGGAATCACCTTTTTATGTCCCAATACTCCCTTGAGGAGCAAAAGAAACATGTATAAACGTATCCCTCTCGAAGCACACACCGCAATGTATGTGTGCAAACGTGCTTTTGGCAAGTCCTGGGGACTCAGTCCCCGCAATATTAGCTGGCTCTATAGGACGGTAATAGAGCCGGTTCTCTTTTATGGAGCCATAGTCTAGTGGAAGGCTATGAACTCTTTCACAAATCGTCTGCGTATTGCTAGGGCGATGCGCAATATGGCGATCCTGATAACAGGCGCAATGGAAACGACTCTGACTAAGTCACCTTTTGCCCTACTCAGCTGGCTCCTAGCGAGGAAACTGGGGCTTAACACCGCGATAAGGCTGAGTGCTGTGGGAGGATGGAAACACAGAACATGTGGTCACGCGAATATTATCGGGAATGTCGAATTTGTTGCCGATATCATTGACTACTGCACACAAGAACCTTTTCTCTGCAGAAAGTTCTTCTTTGCGGTTTCAGAGAGAGGGGCGGATAAAATCATCTCCTCGGGACCTGTCCATTTGGACGGGTGGGTCTAAGGGGAAAACTGGTTTTGGTGGAGGCATATTCATTGTACAGGCAGGAGTCCCGATTTTAATCAGACTGAACTGTCGGCGATAGGCAAAGCGGCTAACTGGCTACGATACTATGGGATATTCGGCAGGAATATCGCGATCTTCACCGAGAGCCGTGCCGCCATCAGGTCCGTTACGGATGTATAGTCTACGTTACAACTAGTCCGCGAATGCTGGGTATTCTTGAACTGGATGGCGATGCATTCTAACATCACCCTGGCGTGGGTGAGAAGACACGGGACCAGTGCAGGCATCTTTGCTGTCGATGCACTAATAGGAATTGTGCGAAGTTGGATGACCGGGCAATTGACCACTTTTGTAACATCCTTCTGTCTTCCTCTAAACTTCGCGTGGAGGAACATTTCAGGAGAATCGCAGGGACAAGATTGGAGAAATATTTCAGGAGAATTGAAGGGACTGGATGGTCCAACGAACCCAGATGTGGAACTACTCGAATAACCTGGCCTAGGAGAGATCCGGGTCGTTCAAAGTCTCTTCTCGAGAATAAACGAAGGATAAGGGACGCCGTGGCCGCAACTACTGGCCACTCTCGATTTGATACCCATGCCAGTAGTTTGGAATTGCATTGCAATGATTTCTGTAGACGCAGAGGGGACTAAGAGTATACAGCACCTCTTTTGTTTTTGTTCGGCACTAGAGGGAATTCGGACCAGACACTTTAGTACCGGCAGACTGTCGGGTGTGGCCAACATTGGCCTTACCAACCTATCGTTCTTTATCAGGGATAGCGGTTGGTTCGAGGACAGGAGCCAGTACGGGGCGACTACCACTAACCCTATACGATAATTCTCTTCTGTCCGAATTTCTATCCGAATTTTCTTACTCATACTAGTCTAGTTTAATTTACTTTCTTTTTCTCCTCCTATCTTTTCCTTCTCCAGGTAACACAAAGAGACCGAAGAAATGTACCCAAGTGCACAACATTGCCTTCATCACTTCCGCAGTCACCTGTTCTACCTAACCTTACCTAAACCCTCTCGAATATCGCAATTGTCCTTTCAAAAAAACTAGGCTTAACATCGCGATTTTCGTTTTCTTTTCTTGGTGAAAAGAAAAATTTCAATCTTGTTCCGTTTGACTAACACTCAGTCTCTTAAAGTAAACCCAGTCATGTGCAATATTCAGGGTTTGTTCGCTTCTCTACAAAGTTGAAGTGGTTAACTTACGGAGTATCTTTGGCATTGCCACAGGTCACAAATCTTATTTTTAAACTGAAAAACTTTTTTTAAAGTCATATGACTCACACGAAAATTTTAAAATTGTTGCCCCAACCTAACAAGTTAAGAATTCTTTTTAATATTTTTTTTTGTAATTTTTTTAATGTCTGTATGTCTTGACAAGTCTAAAACTGAACTTGTTTGACATCTTTTACTATTTTTAAACAAAAAAGCTTTAAAAAAATGGAATTTAAACTTTTGCCCTTTTTAAGTTTAAAAACACGTTCAACATTCTGTTTTAAGTGCAGGTTTTTCAACATTAAAAAAAAAATTAAGTGGAAATTAATTTTAGATTTTAATTCTCTAATAAAATACAAAGTATAACTAATTGTTTTAGTTAAAATTCGCTGTTTTGTTGTTGTTGCTATTATAATTTTCTTTTTCACTAAACAAGTCAGTCTGTTGCTGTTGTTGTTGTTGTAAATTAAGAATGGTGGAACGCAACGTGACGTGATTTACCGCCTGAAAAACTTGTTTGAGTAGTCAAAAACATAATAAAAAAAAAA
Source organism: Melanophora roralis (assembly GCA_963583895.1). Classification (NCBI taxonomy): domain Eukaryota; kingdom Metazoa; phylum Arthropoda; class Insecta; order Diptera; family Rhinophoridae; genus Melanophora; species Melanophora roralis. The sequence goes on along the minus strand of OY757191.1, from coordinate 11,572,153 downwards.
GAAAAAAATTTTTTTTCCAAACTTTTCATTCTAAATTACATTAATACTTACATACAGACAGACATATGTACATCCAAACGTACATACAAGCTTACAAATGAAATTTATTTATTTTTTCTATTTAATATTTAAATATATTTTTGTTATATTTTCGTACTATGAACAAAGTTGTATCTATTAAGTTTTTGGTTGGTTGATTTAAAAATCATTTGTCGCTTGTCGTTTCATCGTTGTGTAGAGTCAATTATAATAATGCTGATTACGACCTGTCTGTCTGTTTGTCTATCTGTCGGTATGTCTCTTGTTATAATGACTATCATGTGTAAAGAACAACAAAGCATGTCTAGTTAAGTGTATTAGTTATTCACATTTAATATTCATACATATGTAGATATGTTTGTACAGTGGCTAACAAAAGTGGAAGAAAAGTAATTAGCATGCAAGACAGGGGTATTCTGTGTTTAAACATATGTGTGTAGCGCCTTAAAAATATTAATAGTCTTAGATCCACTTCCACAATCAAACCGACCCACTAAAAATCACCCTAATCGATGAGGCGATGTCTGTCCGTCCGTCCGAGGGGTTACCAGTCCCTGAACTGTTTGCAGTTCAACTGGAAGAAGCCTTGGCTTGACCTTGGCTACAAGTCCTGACCAGAAGTTTGTCATTCTAAATCTGTTACCACGGGTGTCAGGAGCCTCTAGAACCTCGGTTCTAGCCTGGCAATAATTGAGGCCCCTTTTGGGAGCAACGTGGTGGTTGTGGTTTAGACCCAAATTGCGGGGAGAGTTTCGGCTCGATGTGGAGTTGTATTGCAACCGGGTGCCGAGACCCATAGATCGGAAGGAGTTTTAGATGGGCTCCGCTCCTCACCAAGGGGAAGAGTCATGTCCAAATGCATGGCTCTAAATTGGTACCCATGGATTCCGCTTCGCAGTGGCGAAGTGTTATCGATGGGGGCGTTAGTGGACGCATTGTCTCCACTCTGTGCGAAGAGCGCCGTGGATTATTGTGTTCACGTTAAACCCCTTGACGTCTGTCCGTCCGTCCGTCTGGCTTAGTGTCCTTGTACAAGGTGGGCCAAAAGTAGTCATCCGATGTTGTTTGGCTCTCTATTTTTTTCTAAATGAAAGACTTCGATTCTGTTTTTTTGATTATGTTTATTTCAACCTTTAGAATTTTATTGGTCAAGTCTGGAAGATGATATTGGCCGAATGGGTGCCGTCAAAATTGATTGCCATAGCGGCTCGTTTCATGGCATTTTCAATGATTTCGAGGAGAACTTCGGATGACAGATTCTCGCACTCGTGTCGAATGTTGTTCTTTAAGGCTTCCAGGGTCGCGGGCTTGTTCACGTAAACACGAGACTTCAAAAAATCTCACAAAAAATGTCTGCAACGGCCAAATAGCGTGATCTTGCGGGCCAATTAAAATCGCCAAAATGAGAGATGAGACGACCCGGGAACGCCACCTTCAGAATATCGGTTGTGGCTCACGCAGTGTGTGTCTTTGCTTCGTCCTGTTGGAACCACATGTCCTCCAGTCCTAATTTGTTCAATTGCGGCAGAAAAAACTCAGCTAACATGGTCCTATAGCGCACATCGTCCACTGTTGTCGTGTGACCAGCGGCGTCCTCGAAAAAAATAGGCCGATGACTCCTCCAGCGTGAACAGCTCACCCTGCAGTCACTATGAGCCGGGGTATTGGCTTCTCGTGCATCACTTGGGGATTTCCGGTGCCCCATAAGCAATAGTTTTGCTAATTTACGTACACGCTGAGGTGGAAATAATCCTCACTGCTCATTATGATTTTGGTCGAAAAATCGTCAATTTTGGCCTCTGGATTGAGGATGGCTTGGGCGTAGATTACACGGGCTTGGCGGTCGACAGGCAGAAGCTGATGCACAACAGAAAATACCTTTTTAGCAATGAATTTTCTCCGTAGTGCGTGGTGCGATTTATTGGCCAGTTGACCACTCGTTGGCTTGTTTGCACATATTCCAGCGTTCGAAAACAATTTGCCTTAATCCTCCAAAACACATTTTATCTATGTGTCGATGGAACAGTGAATTACATTAAGCATTACGATGGTGTTTTGGTAAAGGCATGAGATAAGGCAACTTTCTGCTTAAGTAGCTCCAAAATAAACAAAAAGGCCGGCCCATACTTGAGAGTTATATTCCGTTTTCGATTGGATGTAGGTGGTGATATAGGAAATTTAGGTGAGTTTAAGGAACTTCGCCAAAAAACCTAAACATTGCTATGATTTCTTATTCCCAGAATATTTAGAGTTTTTGTTTGTCTTATATTTATACCATCAATTAATACAGAGGATGCAATAGGCTTAACTGTGCTTTAATGTTCCAATACTGTCTTATTGGAACTTACGGGCATTCAAATCGACCCTATTCGCACGACTCCTTTCAGAGATCACCATTGCATTGCAGATAAGTGTGACATTTATATTCTGACCCCCAGCCCCAGCCTTCAAAAGGCCGGGTCGATAGCCTTATCAATTTAAACGTCATATGCTGCTGTCGACTGCAAAAAAATATATTGAATTACTGGCGTTCTTTCTAGAGAGAATTTGAAGGAGCACAAAAATAAAAAAAACTGACATTTTTGCTCGCCACTGTATACATGAAACATCATTATAATATTAATAATGGCAATAAATATACGTGTATTTGTTTGTATATTTCATTTCTCATACTTTTGGTTTTTCTTAGTCATTATTTACTTACATTCTAATACATGTCCATTGTACGTTTATTAAAAAAATGTTGTATTCATACAAAGTCTTTCTAATTTCTTAACACTCTGGCAATCTTCTCTTGTTCTTCTTCTTCTTTCGCCCTTTTACATTTTACAGTTTTTTCTATGTTTTTTTTTATTTGATTGTTCTAAGTTATTGTGTAAAATTGCAGTGAGAGCTGTTTTTGTTTTTATTGTTACGAAAACAAATGGAGGAGAATGCGAAACGGGATAAGAACGGGACAAAATCTGCCGATTGACAGACAATCTCTAGATGTACATTACTGTCATGTTACCGGCATTGAAATTCCCGACAAACTTGCAAGGGATTAGTTCAAGAGATTGAGAACCAGCAAGCCATCATTAAGTTTGAATAATGAAATACTAGAGACATGGGTCCGAAATTAAGTACAACATGCAAGAAAAGGCTAGCCTGATTGACGTCTAAGCTAAACAAAGCGGGCACTAATCTGCTTCCAAACAAAAGAAGTTGGAATTTAAAAGGCATTATTATGACTCTCACGGCTCACGGGATACTGTTATGTCAGATTTTTGTACGAGCAGTAAGTTTGGTAAAATAGGCGGCTGTGGAAGTGAAAGAGGTGCAGCCCACATGGGTCCGTTTTTTGGGCTCCACTGTGATACCTGGGGAGAGAAAAATAGAGAAAGATGGGAAGAGAAAAATTAATATCAAATTATCTCAGATTAGAAAGTTTTGATAAAGGAAGAACTCGTTTTGAATGCTTGGCTATAGTCGCCACGTAATCGTTTCTAGTGGTTTCACTTCTAGGGTATGATAAGTAAGTTAGATAGGAATACTCCAGATTTCCAAAGGTTTTTTTTAGGGAGAATAAGAGATTGTAGAACATTTCGTCTGTCGCTGTCCAAGGCAACCAATAAGCTGGCAAAGGTCTCTTTCTCTCCATCTCTCTTTCCGAGTCTTCTACTTGCTAAAACTTTTTATGAAAAATACAATTCTAAATGCTTTTTGCGCTTAAACAAATCTAATTCAAATTAAATAATTCGACTTGTCATTGAGCGACAATCGTTTCTATTTTATTCTCTATAAAAAAGACCTAGACCATCATTTGCGTCTAAACAACTTTAAGGCTCTAATGAACATTACCATATTGTCACTTGAGACTTGTGACTAGTGCTTTGCACAAAACGCTCAATTGCGTTTGAACCTTGGTTGCGATAAGCTAGTGATCCGAGTCGATGTTAGCTCCACGGATCGTTCACACATCTAAAACGTTTGAAGATTGTCGCTTATCAATAACTACGTAATCAATTTGTTCCTTGTTATTTGATCAGGTGATGTCCAAGTCACCTTAAGTATATCGCGATGTTAAAGTCTGGTGTTCCTGATTGTCATAGTACGAGCTGCGGCGAAAATATCAGTCTCTTGATGATTAGGTATAGTTTGTATGCTCGTGGAGACTGAACTTTCCAACTGTGGGATCAAAGATGCTCTTTTTCCTTCTACTTACTTACTTACTTAGATGGCTTTAAAAGAACGTTTGTTCCATAAGCCGACCTTGGAATTGATTTTCAGGCGCTTGGATCTTTTGCGCTTCTTTTCCTACTTTTCTTTCTTCTTCCTATTTTCACGTTAACGTCACCTTGCATGATTTAAACTTCATGGCTTTTAGGTAATCATAAAAAGCATCCTTAATGACATCACTCTTCTCCTCCGTCCAGACGTGGGCACAAATTGGGCTGATGTAAAATTTTGCCTTTAGACAGATTGTAGCGATATGCTCACTCACTGGAGTGAAACAGCAGACTATGTACCGCCATCTTCTGCTGACAAAAGATCCGCATCCCAACTTATGCCTGGTTGGATGACAACTGTAGTGCTTATTCAAATGCTTATTCCAATATGTATCTTCTCTAATTTTATAAAGATTTACCCGGACCCCTGGCCCCGTAGAAAATTGCTTTGTAGAGCATATATACTTGTCTTTAGACAATGTTGGGTCGGGGGCCATTGCAACATAGTTGGCAACGAAATTGCCGATGAGCCAGCTCCTAGTATCTTGGGAAACCATCATTGGGTCACTATTGTGAGAAGATTAGGAAAAGGGTGCTTAACATGACGGTCCTCAGTTGGCGAACAGGAGTGACTGTAGGGTATCAAGGGATTTGTTACCCTAATGAGCTTAGCAGACACTAGATTGCTCATGGATTTGTGGAGAGTGTTTGGACAAGGCTAAAACGGCCAAATATGTATGTATAACACCATGGGGTAAAGTGGGTGGGTAAGAGATTCCATAAAGAACTTAGCGATGTTTCGAGATGTAAAGTCAAAAAAGATTGTTGAATTTGTCATGGTTATCAGGTAGCTGGAAATAGGCAATTGAGAAAGAGCGTGTCAACATGCACTTCATTTGGGTTAGGTTTAAGTGGATGGTCCCAAGGACTCCACATAGACCCTTTGGCATCTTAGTGTTACCAGACAAGAAGCAAAAGCCACTTTTATTTACTAGATGTAATGAAATGTGGGGTGCTCTTGGCAAATGCCAGCAGCCTTTCCTTACCCAACCCAGACATCTTCAGCTTTTGGAACAATGTCTTTGGACAGTTTGTTTTGGACCACACGAGCGCTGGACATTGACACAGAATACGCTCGACACTCCTTATCGCCCAGTACACCAAAGAATCTTCAATCATTGCTAGACATTCGCCCTGTTCTTTTGGCATGAATCGCTGTCTAACAGCTAGAAGTCTACAACCGCTCCTTCGCAAAAATAGGGAAACACCCTGGTCGTTCTCGGGTCATAAGATCTCCAAATAATGATAAATACTGTATTTACCCAGACCTCAGTAGCTCTGACCCTCACCGCGGAGTCAATACCCCTACAGTAGAACTGAAATGGAGGACGATTGCTTTGCCAGCTCGTTTGCCATCTTATTCCTCTTAATACCCGTATAACCCTGAGTACAGTAGATGTGCACTTATCTTAGGGCACACATTCTATTAATGGATTATTTGCGCACCTGTTTAACTGAGAAGCAGGTGATGTTCGCGGAGATTGCCCTAATTGTCGTCTAATAATTAATAAACATGTTAACCTGAGAACTGGCAGTTTGAGAGGACTAGGGAACTTGGGCGGCCAATTTGACTGCTGGAATCACCGCCTGAAATACACGGGTACTTGAGTCTTTCCTGTTTGCTGGTCCTAGAACTTCTTTTTTTTCCTTTACTTGATGTCTTCTTCTTTTGGTACTGGGATGAAAACTTCTCAACTTAACCTAACCTTAAGACTCATTCTCAAAATAAGCCGTAACGTGCCGTCTTCCCCAGTTCAACATATTTTACTGAAAAGTTAAGAAGAAAAAAATATTCCACATGGTGGCGTAGGGTGTAATACAGTTAGGCTTGACCGATAACAACTTAATTCTTTTTCATTTAATTTTATTTTATTTTTTTTCCAAACAACTTAAGTGCCTGTTAACTTGGCTTTAAAAGCGTTTTTAAAGGCTGTACAGCCACACTGCTGCCTTACAAATTAGTGTTTGTGTATGTGTGTGTGTGCTGTTTGTTATTATGGTACACATGTGTATTTTTATAAGTCGCGCAAAAAGAATTTGCGAGTCTCAGAAATCACGCTTTGAATAAATTTTTTATTTTTTTTTTTTTTGTTGAAATTAACTTGACTTTCTGTGTTACCAATTTTATGTTTTTAAAGACCGGTTTTAGACAAAAACACACGCACACACACAAACACCGGTTATTGTTATAAACTTTTTTTTTGTTTTATGTTCATAAGAAAACGAAAGAAAGAATGGAAAAAAAACAAAACGCTTTGCTTAATCATCATTATGAAACTCTTCAAATTACAACAAAAAAAAAAAAAACAACAACTAAAGTGGAATGTTTGTTAATAAAAAAAGTTTTGCTTTAGAATAAAAAGTTAAAACGCAAAAAGATTATTTTAAGAAATACTTACGTTAATACATACATATGTGTGCGTGTTTCAATGTGTAATTTGTGGCCAAAACAAAAGAAAAAAAAATGTTTTTTTTTCGAAATCAAAACAAAATTAAAAAAATATCTTTCCACTTCCCCATTTTATAGCTTTAATTTTGCCTAAAACCCTCTTAAATCACCAACAAAGAAACGGCGACTGAGTTGTTTTCCATCAAATCCTTTCCAAATGATGAAACGACGTTGGTCTAATAATGGCGGTTTTGCCGCTTTAAAAATGCTTGAAGAATCCTCTTCAGAAGTTACATCCTCCTCAAACGGTTTAGTCTTGTCGTCGGATATAAATATGTCGCCTTCATCATTAGACTCGCCCTTATATGGCGATCAGGAAATGTGGCTGTGCAATGATTCTGCAGCTTTTAATAACAGTCATCAGCATAGTGTTATAACATCCCTGCAGGGATGTGCCTCCTCATTCCCTGCCCAAACCACCATAATACCCATGTCAGCTTTAAACAATTCCAACCATAACTCCTCGCTAAATGGTAGTCAAAATTATACAAATGGCTCCCTAAATACAAATTTAACAGGTAATGGAAATAATGGCGGTGGTGTAGCCGGCATGACAAATCTCAATGGCTTGGGAGGTCATGGTGGCGGGCAGGTTAATAACCACAGTCACAATCAAAATCAAAATCACTACAATACCAACAGCAACCACCACAGTAATGGCAACAATCATCATTTAAATGGTCACATGGGCATTGGTGGGGGTGGTGGCGGTGGAGGTGGAGGCGGCGGACTTTCTGCTTTGTCTGTCAATATTAATGGTCCCAATATTGTGAACAATGCCCAACAGTTAAATTCGCTACAGGCATCTCAAAATGGTCAGGTCATACATGCCAATATTGGCATTCACAGTATAATTAGTAATGGATTAAATAATCATCATCCGCATCATCTAAACAACAGTAGTTTGATGCATCATACGCCCAGATCTGAATCAGCTAATTCCATATCATCAGGTGAGTTAAAAAAGAGAGTTTGAAATGATAATTTAAAAACAGTTTTTAAAATATTTAAAAAAAATTTACCAAAAAGAAAAACGGTAAATTCGGGGAAGTGAAAAATTATTACTAAGGCCAGTTCCTCCCCCTTCGCTTAAAAATATATTACATCCGAAAGATTATTAATTTTATTTTACTTTCCAAAATTTTTAAATTCTGGAACTGGATTAGCGGCTGCTATTTAACCTATTATTGATTCAATATGAAATGCATACTTTGATTATAATCAATTTCACGGCTCTCCTGCTTACAGAGCACAGAAGGACAAAAAAGGTTTTAAGTTTGACAAAATTTGTGTTAGATTTGAATTGGGATGCCATATAATCCCAAAGGGCCCTTAGTTAGTGTTATGATAACCCGGTAAATATTACAAATTCTATGTTGCGAACTCGAGGTTGCTCCACAACTTTATGCCATATGCCAGCAACCTCTTCCAGCCATCCCAATTACTTCTTCTAGATTGTAAAAGTGATGAGACCCACGATTCGCCTGTAAACCGAGGCTCAATATATGACTATCGTTCTTAGTTGTCCCTCTTGAGGATAACCACAACCACCACGTGTACTACTGAACAAGACCGAGTCAGAGTCTGACTGATGGTAAGTCAGACTCTGTAACACATGGGCTTTCTAAGTCTCGTTGTACTAAAGAGGATTCTGGTCAGCTGCGGAATATCTTTGGCAAATCTCTGAAGAAACAACCACGAACAGCTACCAATGTTAATTAGGGAACTAATCAGGCATGGGCGCCCTTATTTCTTAAAAAAAAGTTGTGCCTGCCATCACAAGGATCATCTGTATCTGCCGAACCGTCTACCAAACTACATGATTATTCATATATGTCCAGTACAGATTGAGTTTCAGTCTCCACCCAAGGCCAAGGAGGGTCAGACAGAGCTCATACACCAAAATTTGGTTCTTCCCCCAACAAGTGTATTGGGGGCCCATAAGCTGAAGAAAAGATCCCCAACAAACCACAATGGATGCGGAAGTCCTGATCATGTCAAAGAAAAGATTTCTATCCATGCCTGTTAGGACTCCAGATTTACTAAAAGTTGTCCCGTTAATACCCCGTGACATTGGTCGTGCCTCTGATACAAGGTATATCCGAAGATTCTTTCCTTTTTGAAGCTTATCAACGAGTAACATAGAATATAATCCACAGTCTCTTTGTCCGCCGGTTAGTACTGGCCAATAATTCTGCTCTTTTGGCAAGCCAACAATTAGCTGGTACCGTCCCCACTCGGAGCCCATATGACTTATTCGCAAAGTTACTAGAAACCTGGTCACTCTGGGGTCATATGATCCGCACTTAAAACTGGAGGCTTTTCACGAAGTGTTATTCAAAAAGATCTTTCCCAGACTTCCTTTTTGAAATCTAAAGTTAAGCACGAACGTATATTGCAAATTCCATAGGCAAATGAAAACTCTGCTTTGCTATTTTGTCAGCCATCTCATTTCCCTTTGTTTCCAGGTGTATATTCCCTTACTAGTTTAGCAACGGACTCCTTGCATACGCTTAGACAATTAGGCAGCGGACGGGGTTTGTATAGATGGCCTGGAACGATGACTGACAACCAACCTTCATCTTAGACCCATTTTCCGTCTTGAACCCATTCGTAAAGAAGTTATAGGTCCGGGAGTCTGGGAAGATCTCCGAAAAAGATCCGCGATTCAGTCATATTCCCTCAGTGTTACGCTCAGCTTCCCAATTAAATTCAGTCTTAGGACCATATAGTAGTCGCTGCTTCATTTTTGGTTTCTAAGTCATAGTGGCATGCCCTGATCCCCAATCCAGATGCGGACTCTTAAGACACACCTTCTGCAACTAGGTTAGTTTTTCAACTGCTTGAAATTAAATCCATAGCCCCCAGACTGGTAGACTTACTGTCCTTCCCACTAGTCTACTGCTTCGACAATAGTCGTTCTGTTCTATTCCCGGTTCGCTAATCAACCACTTTCCCTGAAAAAGTTCAAAAGAAGCGTTAGGTGAATATTAGCCTCATCGTAAAAGCTCTTGAGTCTGCTTAGTGCAAAGTATCCTACTGGTGCAACATATCGTTCAATGTCGGAAAAAGTTCGCCTGAAGCTTTCGGGAGATGATCCATCGCCTTATCACTTACTGCCGTACTTTGGCCTCTAGTCTCGATTTACGATTCAACCAATGTGCCTAAAAAAGAAAGATAGATTTGCTTGCTTAATGCCAGCTTGCTCCATGCCCACTCTTTTTTTTTCTTCAACTCGTCAATTTTCGAAAGTGCCTTGCTTATTGAGCACAACGTTCGGTACCGTAAACGAGTTTATGTGTTATTTGCAGGGTAAGAGAAGGAATATGGTTGATAGCTGGAGCATTCGCAACCCTTTTTCCTTCGCTGGTTTTGTGTTCAACGTCAGACTATATTGGGTTCCAGGGCATTGTAACAGAGTTAGCAAAAAATTGCTCGCTTGTAATAGTTCTTCCCTTTACCTGACACATGAAAAGGTTACTGCAAGACAGCGTAGGGAAAGATTAGGGCATTAGTGCTTGATATGACAAATTTTCAGCGGAGGAACAGGAGTAATTGCATCGAGAGATATATGACCATGGATGAGCTTCGCAGACACTAGATTACTTATGAACCTGGAATAATTAAGTCTAAGGGCTACGATTGGGCTTATTAATAGACTTTGTCAAGTTAGGGCTTACGGCATTTCAAAAATCCACAAAGAACTAAGCGATGTTTTTAAGGGTGTAAATGAGAAAACTTGCTAACATTTGTTAGCTTGTAAGCAACGCTTTTTACAAACTCCGTTTAAGAGCAGAAACTACCATGAAATGTGTCTAGACTCTAGCAGCCAAATTGGCTGCCCATCCTGCCTTGTCCTCTCAAACTGAGAATTCTCTGATAAACTTACACATTTATTGACAGTCAGGTGGCGATCAAGGCAATCTCCGCAAACCTCACTTGCTTCTCAGGCGTGCAAGAAGTCCATTGATAAACTGTGTGCCGAGAGACGAGTGCACGTCTCCTGGCTACGGGGGCTCAGGGATATTAAAGCGATTAAGATGGCAGACGAGCTAGCGAAGCAAGGGGCCCGTCTATCTGCCTATGAAAAGAGCAATGCGTTCGTGCTATAAACTTTGTGGTGAGGGGCAAAGCCACGAGTGTCTGGGTAAATACCACTTCGTGGATGATGGGGGAATCTTATGACCCGGGGAAGACGAGGGTTTTCTGTCTTTACAAAGGAGCGATTGTAGACTCCTAGTAAGACTTATCAGCGATGACGGCAGGTTCTGTTAGGAAAACTGTTGAGCAGATTCTATTCCACTGCCTAAAATTGAGCATTTAAGAACAAACTGTGTAGAATTTTAGTTATTTCCAAGGCATGGAGGAAATATCTATAAGACTGCTGGCATTTGCCAAGAGTGTGCAACAACCTGGGGTCAAATCGTCGCATTCGATACGAAATTTCACTCGATTGATCGAGTTGTCAATGCTTTTAATATAGGAATTCTAATAAGAATTTTTAAATTTCGATTCGAATCGAATGCGACGATTTGGCCCCTGGATTTCATTACATCGAATAGGTAAGACTGGCTCTTGTTTCTTCTTGTCTGGCAACACTAACGACCTGGTTTTTGTGGAGTCTTCGGTGCCAGTCAGCTCAACCTAACCCAACCTTAACATTAAATTGTGCAGCAGTTTACTTTTTCAATTAACAATGACTCATATCAAAGAAGTCAAATAACGTCATTGCTCTAAAACATGAAAATTCAAACACAATTCATTTTTCTAAATATTTTTTTTTAAGTCCGTTGGCTGGCCTTTGTTTTTTTCAGACTTAAGATTTTAAAGATTTTTTTTATCTTCTCCAAAATCAAACCTTTTTTAAGTTGTTTTTTTTAACTATCGACTGCTTTGGATGACATTTCAATAACCTTGATATTGTGTCCTTGACCAACTGCAATAGGTAGATATATAGTAGAGAATTTTACTTTACCCAGTTTCTGTGCATATTTTTGTACTACATATTAACCCAGCAATGCTGTATATACACTACACATATACCAACATATTGTAAGAAAATTTAGGACAGGGTCAGATGAAAATACAAACAATACAACTAGAATACACATTTTACTATGACGACCACTCAGACGCTATTTATTGAAAGTAAATTAGAATTTTTTCAAAAAAAAATCCAACAGAAATATAAAAATTTAAAAACATATTTTTTTTGCGTATGTTTGTGTTTATGTTTCAAATTGAAATCATTAAAATGATTTAAGAAAAATGTAAAATAAAATCTGTATAATAAATATAAAGAAGTATGTATGTATGTATGTAAGTTCATAAGTATATAATTTTACCTTGTCCTCCGTGACAATGATGCACTTATGTACGTTAGGTCAAATATAACACTCGTAACCTAAATACGTTAAAAAAGAGACTTGCACTTAAACAAAAAGAGAAAGAGAGTCAGTAAAACAGGCATGCAGCCCAGCAAGAGAGAGATTGTAAATATGCATTTTTTATGTTAAAAAATAAAAACTACCAACAACAAATGAATTCATGCAGGCATCAATAAATTGTTTGTTGTTATGTTTATTTTTATTGCTGTCGTATTTGTTGCTGCTGCTTCTGGTTCTAAAATGTAATCGTCAACGAAAGAAAAAAACATTCGTTACGAAGTGCAAGCGTTGTTTTAACAAAAACAACAACAAATATTTTTACGAACAAGCGGTCAAAGTCATCATGTTTTGTTTGTGTTTTTCAGTTGTTGTTTTTGTAAATTACCTTAAAATCAAGGACATTTTTGGCACTTGGGTTATTTTTTATAATTGTTGTTTTTAATAAAATAAACGCCCATTTATATAAAACAAACAGAAGGTATTAAAGAAAGCGAAAATTAATTTAAGTGTTTTATATTTTTTTTAATTAAAAATCGATCAGTTTTCGTTTAAAAGGTAATGAAAATCAGAAGCAAAAGGAAAAAATTAAGCATTTTGGAAACAGTTTTGAATAATCATAAACACGATAATATGATTTTCATTATTGGTATATTTAGGCAAAAAAGTCACACCTGTCACATATTTTTTTGAAAATTAATTAAACAAAAATAAAAAAATAAAATTATATCGCATCTCTACACTAATTTACAGAATATAATCGTTAAACAAAAATTTTTTTAATCTCAGTTGGTTCTACATCCCGTTGTTTGTCTTGGCCTGCTTAATTAAATCTTTTAAATCACGTTGGTTTTGTGCTTGCTTTTTTTTTTGTTAGTTAAACTAAGGATGCATAGGGACAGGACAAGTAAAATGGGTTTTACCGCTGTAATCTCGATATTCCCTGTTTGCGCTTTTGGTGGTAGTTGCCATTCCACGCCTTTTTTGCTGGAGAATTTGTATACATTCGACTGACATGACCCAGCCAGAGCGATCGCTGTATTTTGATGGGCTTAACTACGTTCACGTCGGTAAAAATCTTTTACATCTCACAGGCTTTTGGACGGTTTAAGGCACATCGGGCCATAAACCTTGCAAAGGCTTTTTTGTTCTCAAAAATATCAAGCTTTACCAGCTTCCCTAGAAGTACCCATGTCTTAGCGCTATAAAAAAGCACTGTATGCTATTTAAGTCTGTCTGTTTGATTAGGAAAAAGAAACAAAACGGATCCTTTGCCTTAATTCAGAGCCGAGGTTATAAACTCCTGTAGTACCTCGAGGCTGCAGTTACCGTCCTTCACAATGCCATCTTTCGTCACCATAATATTTGCCTAGCAGTTGCAAGCATAAGCTTGGTATTGTCCTCGTTCGCCATCACAACCACCTTTGCCGATTTCTTCTCAATTATGGAAAGAGCACCAGCTATCTCTTTCTTTGTCTTTCCGACATGCATTCGACAAATGCATTTCAATTGGATCTTATTTGTAGACAATGTTTCCCTTATCTCCCTTATAGGTGTGTCGAACACGTCTTTTTTAAGATTTGGCGGAGTGTGAAGGTTTGATCAATAGCCAGATAGGAAAATTGTTTTGCAATAGTTGGCGTTAACAGGCTTGTCTCTCTTCAGATCAGGATCAGATAGATGCAATTTCAATCATCGGGCTTGCTATCATGGTCTCAGATGCATGCATCTTATCAGCTCTTCTCCGAGTTGTTGTCTTTAAGCTGGGGAAATGTTTCTTTCAAATCCTCAGTTCAGTCCCCGATTTAGCTATCAAATCCCCGTTTTCATTTTTACTTAAAGTTATGCAGGTCGGCGTGTCATTTTATCAAAGTTTTTCCCGTTGGGAGGTTTACCTGACTGCGTTTCTGTTTCCATATATCTCAACCTCCTTGTATTGGCGCCTTTTCCCCTTTGAGGGGCAACTTGGTGGTTGTGATTTTAACCCAAATTGCGGAAGAAGTTTCTGCTCACTGTGGAGTTGTGAATTAGGTTTGAGCGAGGCTGTTGAAGAGAATTTCAAACGTCAAACTTCAGGTTACTATTGGTGGACCACGGAAGCCTATTAACGGTTGCATTTCTCGAAATAAAGTTATCACAAAATTTTGATTTCAAGCAATCTCCATGGCAACGGTCTCCAGATAATTTCCAATCATATTTCAAAAACAAAGAACTCCAACTAAAACAGAAAACCAGGGTTGCATTCCAAAAATTCGAGACAAAACTAAACAAAATGAATTTAAATAATGGAAATCTAGGAATTTTGTTTCTTTTTTGTTGAATTAATTTCTTCCTTTCCATCAAAACAAGATTACTTAAAGAAAATTTTGATTCCAAAACCAATATAAATTTAAAATGGCTCTTCTTTAGATGGTTTAAGTATTTAAGTTTTATTATTAAGTACCTTAAAGCATACAAGTACTTACGTCAAGTTTGCATTAACATGCAAACAACAACAAAAAAACTCGTACAAATTAAAGCAAAGTTACATCAATATGGGGTGGACGAACTATTACCTTCATAACACATGTTTTGTTTTCGTGTGTTTATTTGTTTTTTGTTTTTATTTGTTTAAAACGAGCAAAAAAATGTGTTTTTTTTTGTTCGTTATTTGTTTTACGTTGTTAGTAGTCATTGCACTCTTCATGAACACACGTTGTTTCAGTCATTATGCATTTCGATTGTTTGCCTTTTTCATTTAATTCTATTAAGCAGATAGTTTAAGGAATTGTAATAATTAATTATTTATTAATTTATAAATTTAAAAATTGTTGCAAATTATTTAAGACTCTTGTGTTCATTTTACTACAATAGACCAAAATCAAGAATTAAACTCGCAACCGGTAAACCAACAGACAATTTAATGGAACAACTAAATTATGTTTGGTTCAGTCTTACATTTTATTTATAATAAAAAATTATAAACTTTATTTTTATTAGCTTTATTTAAACTATATCTTTAAAAAATATGAAAACTAGTTTTTCAAGAAAATACATTTGAAAAAAATCAAGACTCATTAAAAAAAGAAAACTGAAAAAGCCTAATTAATTTTAGTGTCTGTTGAATATTTTTAATTAACATAAGTTTTTTTGTTGACTTATCTAAGTTTTAAGAAAGTTTTTTGATTTTATTTTTAAATAATAATAAAATCAGTTTTATTAAGATTTCTTTTTTTAATTAATTTATTTTATTTAGTAGATATTTTAAATTAAATGTTTATTTGTTGTTGAATTTTATATAAAAGAAATTACACATTCCCAGTGCTGGACTTGTATTGTAAATTGCGTGCGAACAGGCCTGCATACAGTTAATCATATTAATATCTGCACTTACATATGTATGTGTGTTAAAATGGATGTTGTTGGGCATGAGAGGGTGTGCATTTGTATATAAGAAAACTGCAAACATACCCAGTAAACAAAATTGTGCAACATTGGCTGAAACGATTTGTATAAATTTCTGTCAGATACTTTGTTGTCTTTTAAACCTAATGACAACTGATGACCGAACTAATAACAATTTCGTTAAAAATTTCTTTTGTATTATCTTTAAAACGACAGTTTATGCGAAAAAATTTTATGCATTGAAGTTAGTGTTGGAAACCCTTAGCAATAAGAGTCCAACACTTACAAGTGTTACATATATGTATCTCCTTCAAAAGATCCAATGTGAATGTTGTTTTGGAATGAGTGGAACAATCAAGACCACTCCAACTAAAATAGTGAAGGCAAGTTTTAACAGAACATGTTGTTTCACGAATGGCCTTTGGCGGAGGATTGATTGGGTTTCTTTGTTAAGAACTCAGAGAGCAAAATCTGTTTTTGCCTTTTAAAGCACAACACAAGCAAAGGTCCGAACAATCACTGAATGTTTGTCCTGGCTCAGGGCACATGGGGGTCCAACAGGCGCAAACAGCTATATGGACATATATTATGTCCTTGAAAGTTTTATATGGTTGTCAGAACAATACAGGGTAATCGGATATGAAGGGCAAAAACAGCTATTAAAGAGGCGAATAAAGCTAGAAAACTGTTGACAGCTGGTTTGATAAACCTAAAACTTTTTGCTGCGAACTAAGCCGACTTACACAAGGTGGATCAAAAGAAATCACCCTATTGGAAGATGCTCTTTTTTGCAAATGGCGGCCAATGTTAAATCTGTTTTGACATTTGTGAACTAGACAAATGTATAATACAAGTGAACAAGCCATGGAGCGATACATTCCCCAAGAACGTAGAATAGTCGTGTCTATTTTTTTGTGTAAGAATTCGTCTGTAGGGAATTCCGTAGCTGATTCCTCAGTCGTCCGGCACAGACTGTGCCAACACTGCGCCGTTTGGCCGCCAACCTTGAAGAGTATGGGACCACACGAGACGTTGCCAAGAGTGGCCGGTTCCGGAGCGCCCATTCTGCTGAGAATAACGCTGCTGTTGGCAGAAACATTGACCAGACGCCGTGCCTCGCAATTAGTCATCAGCCGGTCGTCCCATAAAAAATCCAGTCCGTGCATCAGCTTCTGCCTGTCGACCGCCAAACGCGTGTAACTTACGCTCAAGCCATCCTCAATCTCGAGGCCGAAGTGGATGATTTTTCGACCAAAATCATACTAAGCGATGAGGCTCATTTCCACCTCAGCGGGTATGTGAACAAGCATAACTTTTGCTTCTGGGTCACCGAAAATCCACGCGTGATGAACGAGAAGCCATTACACCCGCTCAAAGTGACTGCATGATGTGCTGTTCCCGCTTTATGGTCTAAACCTTGCCGCGTCCAACTTTTTATTATTTATTGGTGTAGAGTGCTCTCTGGGAGTCGCTTAACTTCAGTGCATGTATATATCTGAATTTGGCTGAGTTTTAATTATCCCTTAAAGGTGATAAGTTTTTTTTTAATCGGAATTCATGTTTCGAAGGAGGAAAAGAGGTCTTATCTCACATTGGCAACCAATTTTTAAAAAAAATTTATTTTGTAAAAAAAGGTGAAAATTTAAAAAAAAATCCGTAATTTTTAAGTCAAACACTTATTATTGTTTTGCATTTAATTATCTTTTTCTGTTAAGCGAATGATATGACAAATTTAATTTAAAACTAAATTCCAAAACAATCCCCGCTTAATTGATATCACATTGTTTACGCATACATACATAAGTATATCCATACGCATGTATACATCTGTGCATGCAAATGCACCATAATGTGCAGCAACTGCATCAGCAGATGGTTATTGTTTTTATTATTGTTTTAAATTTAATTTTCTTTGTAATGAGTAGAAAATAAATTCCAAAACCTACCCCAAGATTTTTTGTAGTTTGCTGCAGTTTTACTCACAATCTATGTCTGAATGTGCTTTTATATTCTGTCACTTTTATTATTATTTTTCTTTGTTGTTTTTGTAGTAGTTGTTAATTTTTTTTTTATTGTTTTCATGCTTTAATTGTATGCAATAAGTGCATACAAAAATACATATGTACATACATATGTATTTGAGGGAGAAGGAGCAGCCAAGAATGATAGCAGAAAGATTACGACACGCGCATGATGTACCGATAAGATAAGATGACGTATACGATCCACGTGTCAATTCAGTTGCATATGAGAAGGCTATAATTTTCAGCAGCAAATGTGTGTTTTTCGTGATAGGAAAGAGCTCACAATTAAAAGCTTTAGACAAAAAACAATAACACGACAGAAAGCACAAGAATGATAAACACCAGCACATTATCTTTAAAACATAAAATTAATAGACAATAGGAAAACGGTATGCGTGAGTTAAAAATTATAAGTCAATAGGAAAGCATTCTGCGTGACGTCAAAGATCCCTACATGCGCAGAAAATTTCAAATGTTTGCTTTTCTTGGCGCAATCTTTAATTTCATCATTCTTGGGAGCAGCAGTATCAGAGAATATGTAACAGATATGCATTTTATTGGTATAATAGAGCGCTGCCATAAGTATCTTGTTGTTGTTTAAAAAAAAGAGAGTATTTTTAGAGTTATTTTTATTTGTATGTATGCAGTACTTGTAAAACAAAAAGAATAATTTTTTTCCATGCATGTCTAAAAATGACTGCTTTACATGACAAAACAACAATTAACAAGATTAAATTTTATAAACAGAAAAATTAAATATGTTGATCGGATGTTAAGAAACGGTCAATTGTCGTATGGAACAAAGTAAGGCGTATGTATATCAGGTGGCCTCAGTTAATCAGCTGAGTAACAGTATTTCGGTTTTTAAATGTCAAGATCTGTTTTTGTATTTTTTTTTTTTGTTTACAAACAACAACTGTAGGATTCTAAGAAAAGCTCAAAGAGTGTTAGTAAAGAATTTGTAAGTTTTTGTTATCTATTTTTGACATTTGTATTACGATTTAGTTGTTTTTGCAGAACTAAGGCCACCTGATATGCGCCTGCAAATTAAGAAAATGTTTAAAAGCTTTATTAGTCAGACGTAAATGTTGTGTAAAAATAGTTTGTTAAAAAGTGTGGGAGCTTATTTTAAAAAATTCTGAATACCAAGTCCACACTAGAGAAGTATTTGACGAAAGAAAGCTCTCCCAAAATTGTATGCATTTTCCGTGTTGTTATAATGGTCATACATATGTTCTAATGTTCTTAGTAAGGTGCCTCTACAACATATACTTAGTTTTGACCAGATTAATATTTAATTTTCAAACACTTGCGTCTTGTGCATGCTGTTTCTAGTTTGTAACACTAAGGATATATGTATGAACTGTCTTCCACTTAGTCCTTCGAGCAGAGTCTGGATCTTCATTGTCATCCTTTTTCCTCGTAGCTGTTGTCAAACGCCTTTCTGCCTGGAGTATTTGTTTTCGTTCTACCGACATTCCTAGCCATGCGTTCTGTCTTCAGTTTGCACCACCGTGGATTTCCGTAACATTTCTCTTTGATCCTTCGAACGAAATCTTGGCCCGTCCTGTATGCCCGTTTCGTCGAAGTTGTTATCAAATTTTTTTCTTTGCATTCGAGCTGTTTTGAATTTTTAACACCGAAGATTTTTGACCGTCTCTGCTTGTTTCTTCGACCGGAGTCTGGGTATTTCCTGCATACCTTTTTCGACATAGTAGACTGAACATTTGCTTTGACCGGCGTCTTCGTCTTCCCTGTGTACGTTTTCCATCGTAGTGGTTATTCAACGCCTTTGTTGTTTGAGCGTTTTTTTCCTTTTGATCGACATGATCCAGCAATCAAAGGCATGCTGTCTTTCGTTTGAACTAGTAAGAATTTTCGTGTCTTTATCCTGCTCCTTCCACCAGAGTTTCGGTCTTAACTGTCTGCGCTTACCATCGTGGTTGCAGTGCAATGCCTTTTTTGGCTGCAGCGTTTGTTTCAATTAGACTGACATGCCCTAGCCTGCGCAGTCGATGGAATTAAGTACGTTTAACTCTGTATTTCTCAGCATAAAGGCTTTCAGCTTACGACTCGTTTAACGCCAAAACACTTCATTTACACGGATAAGCCCGTAAAAGGATAATTTCTCGAATAAACCCAGTGCTGCTTCGTCCACTTTTTAGTGTTGGTTAGAAGCAGAGGTGAAATAAAAGTGTTGTAAAGTTTAATTTTTGTATTTCAAGAGAGGACTCTTTTTGCTTCCTACGTATCCAAGGTAAATAAATTCTTTCACCTTTGGGGGTTTAAAAATTTTCTGCTTTTTTATTTTGGAAAAGTTGGACTTTTTGCTGCTTTCTTATCTGAGAGCTCCTGTGTAAATGACTCGGAAAGGTGTCTTCCTACTTTAACTGAAGGTCTCGTGTCATTCAGTTTTAATCTACAAAGATATGGGAGTTTTGCCTTTATCCCATACGTGAATCGCGTTTTTCTTCTCGTGAGTATTTTTTGACGTAGAAAGATTAATTTTATCGGTTCTTCATTAAATTCGCCTTCAGCCTCACAGATAAGGTTGGAACGGGGTGGCGACTTAGGGCTTTCTTCTAATACAAAGTATATTTGAAAGTTCTTAATACTTTATAGCCTAGATCGCACCGGACCTAGGACAAGTAGTTATATGTTTACTGGTTGCCTTTTGCTAACGGTTCAGGCTTTCAGCAGGACAGAAAAAGTGCTGAAAGGTCTTATACCGCTCGTTCCAACGTAAATTTCGGCACTCTTGCGTGTCGATTCTAAGCTACACTTAGTCACCTTTAAATCTTAACCACGAAGTGGGCGATTTTATTCGATGAACCAAAGCAAATTCTTTTAAAATAGTTTTTAAGGGTTATTGTAAGAAACATTGGCCAATCTTTATGACATGGTGAAATATTAAGGTGAGCGTTGTTCGGCCAATTATTGTTTTAAACAAATCTGGGGCGTTCGGTATGGTTAGGTTTACTTGTTATGAAGTTCAATTTAATTCTTCGTCTCTGAAATTATTTGGCTGGTACCGTACAACCCCTCATTCGCCCGTTTAGCTATTAGAACCAATGAACCATTCTAAACTTGAGTGGACAGTTAAGCATCACTTTTTTCTTAACAAATTAAGGAAATAAATTTAAATTTCCTGCATATGACGCTTTGTTGGTACAAAAGTTTCAAAAATGAAAATCTTTTTTTTTAAATCTGAATTAGGGTTTACCGCAGAAAAGCTTTTAGCTTTGTATTGAAGACGACGGCACGTCATTTGAAATTTAAATACAAGTTTTCCCATAAAAACAACATTTTATTAAATATTTCTTAAATTAATAGAAAAAATATTTCCAAAAAATCTATTTTAGAAACACCGGAAACCATTAGCTTCTTTCGCCCACAGAGAATTAAGACAAGCAGAGTCACATGTAAAAACCAAAATAGTTATGAACGTACTTACATACATGTTTGTATCTATTTACGCACGTAAAAGCTTTCACTTTAACATCTTCCCAGAAAAGGTTCTTTTCTTCCACATGCATATGAAACCAAGAAAAACATGTTTTATATTAATGGAACAAACGTTCTGTAACAGCCATCTAAGAAGAAGTAAGAGAAGATATTAAAAAAATGTTATTCTTTCCTACATAAGTGTCAAATCATTTGCTTTATTTTTGTATTTGTTGTTTCTTTTTATTTCTTTCTACAAAAATAACTTTCATTCACATTTCTTTTTTTAACTCTCACTACTTCCATACCGAAGCAAGACACCATGGCTCAACACAATTATTCCGTGTTTTTCTTCTATTTCTTATCATGCCTCTTTAAAGTGTTTTTTTTTTCATTTAAGCTGTAGTTGTTGTTGTTTTTGCCTTCTGTAAAATTTATTGGTCTGTTGTCTATTTATCATGTAATGAATATCACTTTCTTCTTGATTTAATGTTTTTTTTTATAATTTTTAACCAAAAATAGAGAAAAATAAAACGTAGCTTTAGCAATCATGTTGTTATTTTTACTTAACAACAACAACATACGAACACAGTCGCATGCAACAGAATGTGTACAAGTACGTAGATTTACTGTCTCTTTTAGTTCTGTTGTTTATGGTTGTTTGCACTTAAAGCGTTGCCACATGCTAAAATGTAGATGAAGAAATATGTGTTCCTTAAATTCTTGATTAAAACGAGTAAGAAAGTTATCGGTGGTCAAGCCCGATATATACAGGGTGTCTGGTGGCAAATTTTTAATACGATTATTTTAAAAATTGAAAAACGGTGCGGAGGAAGTGTTGCGCCGTTGGAATTATCGATTAAGCGGATTTGTCAGCCACGATGTCGCAGTGGTCGAGTGAGCATCGCGCGTTTGCTGTGAAGACATTTTTTAAAAGTAATGATTCTTACGTAATTACTCGTCGACAATTTTGTTCAAAGTTCGGTATTTGGCGAATACGTGGTGGACCGAGTGTAAATTTAATTCGTTCTTGGGTGCAGAGATTTCGTACAACTGCTTAGGCTATGAATGCTCCACGGCCAGGGCCCAGTTGATCTTCCAGAACTCCCGAAAACATTGAACTGGTTAACAGCAGTTTACGTGAAAACCCGCGACTTTCAATACGGAAAAGAGCAGCCTCACTAGGACTTCCAAGGGTTAAATCCCTACGTTTGTGAAAGTTAAAAGAAAAATCTTTGTAGTTAATACCACAACGACTAAACGGTCCCGAAGATTTTTTGAAAACCTAAGTATTACCATGAAGTAAAATTTGGTTGGCAGTTTTTTGCACAGAATTAATTACTTCTTTACATATGGATCCAAGATAAAGCTGTGACGTACTCCTGTGCAGCTGAGCATCACAGAATCCAATAAATTTCCTGATGGTTGCACCATCTTTCGGGCAAGATTTCAGCAGTCAAGATATGAAGCTGCTAACCTTTCCCTATATTTTCAAACTAAGAAATTTGAGGTACAAATGTTGGTTGAAAGCCAGTAAACGATCAGGTCGATCTCCGCAAATCTTCATTCCATCCATTGGCAGGCTGTTCTGTTATGTTTACTGAGTTCTGGGATAAAAAGGTATTAAGGCTAAGGGCTATGTAATGGTTGATCTAGCTATGGTAAAAGCATTGGATGCTGGTGCTCCAGAGTATAGACACCGTTAATTTGGCCAAAGCGACGGAGGGTTTCCAAGATCATATAAGAATCTTAAAACGAGATTCCTACTCATGTCTCTGCAAATAAATGATTCTAAACTGCTAGTAGGGATGGCAGCATATCTATGTTTGACAGTGGTAAATTCTAAAAAGCAAAACGACTGTTCAGCAATAGCAATTACTATAGGTTTGCGGGTAAACCGCGTACAAGTAGACTTTAAGGTAAATTCTATGCTACTCTTAGGGAATTGCGCACTCTTAGAGTGCACTGTCTAGGGTCTCACTTTTTTCATGGCCTGAAAGAACTAGGAACAAGTAAAAACAAATGTCAGAAAATAAACCTCCAAAGGGCTATAAGGTCCATTACCGACACTAGCCACGTCTTTTGTTTAAAATTCCACATTTCAATCCAAAAACAAAATTGATTCGGCAGATTTAAGTTTAATAAATTTATTTTACTTAAACTTCTGCATTAAAAGTTCTACTTAAAGTAAATTTGTTCAGTTTCACTTTAAGCACTTAAAACATCAAGGGATAAATTCTTGCTTTTAAAATGCATTTAATTTTTTTCCGGGCATTAACAAATCCAAATTCTTTAAAGCGAAATTATAAAATCAATATTACATTTCCAACCCTAAAATGACCATTTACAGACTAACATAATTATTTTATAATACAAATAATTATGAATAATGAAGAAAAAAGTTTACAAAAGAAGTAATGCTTCTGAAAGAATCAATACTTTTGATGTACAATAAAAATAATTAAAATGTTTTAAATTAAATATGGTAACACTGAGTTTAGTTGTACTTTTTCATACCACCTTTAACTCACTTTACAGACAACAACATAAATACATAATTACACGCATACAAAATTCCACAACAAACATTTCTTTCTCTGCAATCATTTTCAATGTTAGTTGTTATTGTTGTCCAATTGGTGTTTTTGTTTCATCCATAACTAGTTTTTATGGTTTTTGTTTTTTTTTTGTTTTTGGCTGTGGGTTAAAACGTGTTGTGCTCTTTACTTGGAGAAAGTTAATCATAATATTTCTTTTCTTTTATTTTGTTCTTCTTCTTTTCTTAAATTTATTATCGCTGTTGTTGATGTTATTTATGCTGCCACTTAAAGCTAAAAATATCACAAATGTTTGAATACGATGGCTACTCTTACTAGAAGCGGTCTTGAAAATGAGGAGTTAAGTAATTATTATCAAAAATACATGTGTACTTAAATACAGGGTGTCTTGTGGCAAATTTATATTTGCAAACTTAAATAAAAAAAAAGTAAAAATTGCCACAAAATTATGTTAAGAGAATTGAACGATAGAAAAAAATGTGGAGTTGATTTTTTCAAGAGGATGTCATCCAGATGTCTTCCGACCAATTGAGCGCACTGTTCAAAACATAGCCTTGTGTTCTGCCCCACACGCTGCAGTAAACTTGGTCCAATTGAGCTGATTTCTTGATGAATATTTTCCTTTAAAGTTACAAGGGATTGGGGATTGTCATTATAAATAATCTCTTTAAGGTAGCTCCATAAAAAAAATCCATGGGAGTTAGATCGGGCGACCTCGTGGCCATGAGATGACCCCAAAGCGACTGATAAATTTTTAGGGGAGATTTTTCCGAAGCAAATTAATCGAAGCTCTGGCTGTGTGTGCAGTCGCCCCATCCTGTTGAAACCACGAGTGTGAAGAGTACGATGGATAAGCTCGAATGTTTGGCAAAAAGAATTCCGTAATCATGCGTCGATAATTTTAACTGCTAGCATTCGTTGCCTGGCCTCAAGAATTTTGGAAAAAAATTTTTCCAATTATCTAATGCGTGGATAAGGCACACCCAACAGTTACCCTGGGGCAACGCAATAGTTTTTGATATTTCAATCTAGAGTTTCGTGTTCTTAAATGCCAGTAACGGCAGTTTTGATTGTTGCGGTTTTCGTTTAAGTGAAAACGAGCCTCCTTACTCCAAAAATGGGATTAACAGTGCGAAAACGCTCCAACAACGTTTAACAAAAATTTTTGCATAAATCAAAGCCACTTTCTTTCAGTTCTTAAACGATTTGAATTTTACAGAGATGGAATTTCAAATTCCATGAATAATCGCTTTTAGAAGTCCCAGTGAGGCTGCTTTTTTCCGTATTGAGAGCTGCGGGTTTTTACGTAAACTGCTTTCAACCAGTTCAATGTTTTCGGGAGTTCTAGAAAATCGACTGGGCCCTGGCCATGGGACATTCATAGCCGAAGCAGTTGCGCGGAATCTCTGCATTCACGAACAAATTAAATTTACACTCGTTCCATCACGTTTTCACCGAATACCGAATTTTAAACAAAATATTCGACGAGTAATTCCTTAAGAATCATTTTTTTTAAAAAACGCGCGATGTCCACTCGACCACTGCGACATTGTGACTGACAAATCCGTACAATCGATAATTCCAACGGCGCCACCCTTCCCTCCGCACCACTTATTAGTTTTTGAAGTAATCGTATATAAAAATATAAATTTGCCACCAGACACCCTGTATACATATAAAATGAAATTATTCTAACAGCGGTTCCAAACAAGAGAAGATGATTTATTATATTTTTTTTTATGGGGGTTTCATCGATTCGATATCCTTCCTGCGTTTTGCTTGAAGGTTGAAGTGACCCGTAAGTACATTCATCACCCAGTTTTTGGTTCTTCCTAGTTCTACCCTTATCTGGGTCGCCCCAAAAGATTATCGTGATTCTGGCAACTACTTCATTGCTGCCCACTTCTTTAACTCGCCTTTTGGTTGCAAGGAAGACTTTAGGTTTCTCAGGTTAACTGCCTGCTCTTTTCTTGCTCTAATCACTAGGTTGTTCGCCGGTTAATTTTCGATTATCCTGTAATGTCCTGTGATGGATTGGTTATTTATACTAATGTTTACATTTCGTGATTGCTCGGACTGCTGATTGTTGAACTGTATTGTGGTCCAGTAAGATCACTTGCGTGATAAATACGGGTACCACCTAAATTTTACTTTTACAAATTTGCGAGAAGAGATGTTATACCATCTTAACCAATGCTAGCCATGAGTGTCTCTAGGGACCAACAAAAAACCATAGCAAACACAGGCTGCAATATCAGCTTTGTTTTTTTTTAGAAAATACACACTGTAAGAATTGATCCTCACATTTTCACAAATAATTTTTTCTTGTTGGGCACCGCTGATCTAAACATATCTGGTATTGCCAAGTAAAACAAAAGCCAAATAAACGGATTCCGCCTGCTTCTTATTTTGTATACACTAAGTATCCACAGAAAAATCTTTATAAAACTACATACATATTTTTTAAAAATTTTAAAAATTTTTAAACTGATGGATTATTCTTTTTCAAATATTTAGTTTCATTTGTATTTTCGAGGTATAAAAAAAGTCAGCAAGTTTGTTCAAGGTTTTGTACTTAGGTATTTGAAAACATTTTTGTAATGTTTTTTTTTTCAAATTGTTTCAATGTTTATTTAATTATTTTTCAGTGGGTACCTATTGGCCATTAAATATTCCGTGCCTTGGCTGAAAAAAAATTTATTTAAAAATATTTTTTTTTATTTACATGGTGTCTTTTTACAAGGTTTCATTTAGTTTTTTTGTTTGCTTCTGCTAAACTTGAACAAATTCTTTAACTTATTTACTTTTCCTTATTTATTCTTTTTGTTTTCAATGGTTTTAAAAAAAAATATTTTCCCACCTAAAACGTTTAGTTTTATTTTTCAAATAATCAGCAACAAAATTTCAGCAAAAAAAAAATATTAAATACAAAACGCTACACGTGCACTTGAACTAAAATGCTCTTGGATTGCATTTAAATGCAACCATGTGGTCTAAACATGTATACAGTTACATATGTTTATACCCAGCCTGCAAAGTTGTCTAACAATGTCTGTAACAGACAAGTCTGCCAAAAATCTAAATTTATTCCCATGGACATTTTACAGATTTCTGTTAGACATGTCGGGGAGTTTTTATGTACGACTTGTATTTAGAATTTTAAATCAAATTCTTGCAGCCATATCTGTTTTAAATATTTTTATTCCCTTGTGATTTCTTGTTATTTTAGTTTGTAAGTTCACTCTTTTCTTTTTGCTTAAATTGTGTTTGGTATCCTTCTCTAAATTACGTAAAAGTAAAAAACATTTTTTTTATTAAATTTTTATTTGATTCTTTATCAGAATTCTCTAAGATTTCTGTTTAACATGCCGCCTATGAATTTTTAATGACAGATTAAGTGTCAACCAATTTATATGTTTCTCAGTCAGAAATCTGACAAAATTTGTTAGAATTCAGCCAATTTGGTCGTGGTTTTTTTTATGTTAGATTTCTTATAGATGTCGGCCAATTTTGCTGGCTGGGTATTGTCGAGTGAATAGCAGTACTTGAAAATATACTTACATAAAAGTATACTTTACAATTTGTTTTAATGTTGTATGTGTTGCCTGTGTTAATCTAATTTTGCTGTTATTGTTGCAGTTATTTGTTGTGATACATATTTTCACATGAAAATTGTTTTGTTATTGTTGTTGTGTATTATTATTTTCATAGGTTTTGTGTCATTAACCTATAAAACGTGTGCAAATGGTGCAGTTTTTTGTTTTAATTTTAAATGTAATTCTTTTTTAAGTTGTTGTGCCTACAATATACACACCTGCATAGGCATATTTAGTACCTATATACTTACATATATACATATAAATTAAATAAATAAATTAACACACTTTAATATGCATAATATGCACTTAAATAATCATTCTTTTTTATAGATTTGTACATAGTATGTACCTTTATATTAGTTTTTATTATTTACCCAACAAACATATGAATGCCAAATACTTATGTACATTTGTTTCTCAATTATCTCCAAAATTTTCCGATTCAAATTACATACATAAATACTTTTCAAGTGAAGTCCACCGGGCCTAAGCCGGTGCTATTTCATAGCTTTATACAGCGTCGCCATTAGCTGCCTTTTTAATTTTCGTCATTAATTTTTATAAACCATTATTCTTAAAATGTTTTTGCATCTTTTTTTAGAATGTATTTATTGATTTCCTGTCTAATTTTTTTATTTTTAATCTTATTTACATTTTAAATATTAAAGGGTCAAATGCATTTAAATGCAATGTTAAAGGATGCCAGATAAATAAGAACTTTTTACAAATTTCAGAAACAAAAATTTTCTAACAAAAAATTCTTAAATAATTTTTTGAAAAAAATGTAAAAAGTCACTGAAAAGCGATTTTTTAAAAATTTGGATATTAAAGGAATATGGGCCTCAAAGAAATATAAATCGGTAGCTTAGTATCTTAAGGTGCGTTTAGACTGTGCTAATATTTGTGCAAAATAATAAAAATTTTGTTTGTCCTAGTGTAAACACTCGAATTTGTTAGCCACCAAATATTTTTCGACTGTTTGTTGGCTAAAAAATTCTTTGTTTGTGAACAAAGCTTTGCATAGTGTAAACACTTTGTCAGCACGTCGTTACAAATATTTGCCTCGATATTTTGTTTGTTCTTACAATATTTTTGGCGGAACAAATAGCGACAAATAATTGTAGAAACGTGGTAAAGTGAGGCCAAACGCAAAAAAATGGTAATAAATCTGTATCTTCGAAACTATTTGTCCAATTATAAAATAATGTATGAAGGAGTCGTAGAGGAGGACCCAAGGTTTTAGAAAATAAAATTTTGGACTACCCTGTATATACATACATTGAGCTACAGGGTGCCAAAGTTGACCTCCTCGGGCTTACAAAACATTTCTATGCTTATAACTTTTGTAAATATCAACCGATTTCAATGATTTTTAGATTTATTTAATGAAAATTAAAATCTGAAAAGAAAACATCATCACTCTTTCTTATTACCTGTTACAGTTTAAACGATATTTGGGTTTGAAATTTAAAATTGTTGTTTTTGACCTAGACTTTATTTGGTTTGTTGCAAATGTCTGCAATTGTAGTTATGCTAAAAATATTTTTAAAAATATTTTTGTATTTCTAAAAAGTTTGTTAAGCCTGCACAAAAAAATTTATTTACATAATTATCTTTATTCGTCTAGCCGTGAAAAATATTCAAAGTCAAAATTTTCAAGGTGATTTCAAAAATGGCATAATTTTGACAAAAATTTAGCACAATTGATTAACTTTTTTTGCAAATATTTGTAAAAATAATTATTTCTTTTTTAACGTTTTTGGAAAAAGCAGGCTTCAGTATATATTATTAGTATATTTTTGAAAGGATTTAGAAGTGCACCCTACGCCAGGCATTGGTCGAAAATATGGAATTTTTCAACGAAATTTTAAATTTATTGGCCGAGAAAAAAAAACGCAAGCCAGTTTTTGAAAAATTGGCCCGAAATTAAAATAACTTATCATTTGAGTTTTCAGTTTTAATTAAGTTTTTCACCGCCCGCTCAAAAATGGGGTCACGAGGGTAAATGTAATATAGGCAAGTTTTAAGATGCGTGTAATATAATAGCTCAGAAAATAACTTTAAAGTTACTTAACTCTTTTTGTTTTTTATTTAAATAATAAATAACATAATATTATAATAAAGTTTTAAAATCCATTACGTTATCATAAATCAACAATATTTTATAAACTTTCAAATATAAAAAATTTTCACAAAAAATATTTTGGAATTTTTTTAATCTGACCCCTTTTTTTTCTAAAGGTAAAAAATATTATATGTAAGCAAATCTCCATCTGTTTACCTTTTCAATTATATATAATATTTGTATATTATTAGTTATTTAATACTATATTAACTGCCCTTAAAACAGCTATCTTGCGTCAAATTTGTTGAAAGTCCATTATTTTGTAGGGTGTGTATATACATTAGCTATGGCATAGTGATATATGAAAATTTTTGCAACGAGATTTTGAAGTGCTCCCGGCTTTTAATTTGTAAGACTTGGAAAAAAATACATATGGCAAAAAATGGGGGAGTTTGGTTGTGGGTAAATGGCGCCTCCTCTTTTCACGTTGCTTTACAAACACAATTTGATACTATTTGGCAGATGGATTTCATAAACATAACAACAACATTACTTGACAGATGTTTGTCATACACACCGGACAAATAAAATTATTTGTGCAGTGTAAAGGGGTATACAAATATTTGTACCAAACATGTCTGACACCAAACCTTCTGTTATTTGTGCAAATAAAATTCAAACAAATATTAGTGCAATCTAAACGCATGCCCAAATATTAGTCACAAACCATACTATTAGCCCAAACCATTATTTGTTGTGTTTGGGCAAATATTAGCATAGTCTAAACGTACCTTTATAAACACAATAAAAACATAATTGTTAAAGCATCATACTCCTCAACTTTAAAAAATAAACTGACGCGTTTTTGGTACTTTTTTTAATTTGTGGCCCCACTAGGTTAAAACGGGTAATAAATATATTTTGAAATTTTTAAGTTGCTTTAAGTAATTTCAAATTCCGATTCGAGCAGAAACGTAACTTAAATTACGTCTTGAAAAATATGGATGGGTGTTTGGTACTTTTTCGAAATTCAGACTCTCAAGGGATAAATTCGTACTTAATTTTTTTTTAATCTTTTTCACCAATGCAGACTTCAATTTTGGGAAAAAATTTAATGCTAAAAAGGGGATAAAAAAAGTAACAAGAATGGGAAAACATCGAATCTTAAGGCGAATATAAGTTAAGGAACCTTAGACGCCGATCGAGTTATAAAGTCGCATAGGCAGGCAAAAAAGCCGTTTTAAACTTTCTGGGTACTTTTTGGGCGCAATGTACTTTTTCAAAAGTCAAAAGTTAATTAGTGGAAGTTTATTTAGTATAACCATGCAAAAAGTACTTTTTATATTTTTGGTTTTTTTTTCTTGCATTTTTGAGTTTATAGGTCGATAAATATGAACCTAAAAACCATTGACTTATTTTGAGTTTCATTTTTGGTGCTTTTTCGTAAAGGTTTTTGAGCCAAAGATTAAGTGGGCAAAAAGTAATTTTTTCTATTTTTTATTTGTTTGCATATTTTAAGATCAAGGGCTTAAGGTGCATTGGCCCAGATTGGGGCCAAAAGTAAACTAACCGCGCCAAAAGTACTTTTTTTACATCTGTGGTATTTTTTCTTGCATTTTTGAGTTTATTAGTCTTTAAATATGAAATGAAGAGCTATTGACTTATTTTGAGTTTGAAGTCAACTAAGGAACAAAGAGTACTTTTTCAATTTTTTGGTACTTTTTCGAATTTTTATGATGCTAAGTGTAGAAATACAAAAGTAAAGGTTGTTTTCCCCTAATTTGATCATTTCTGTTTGCATATTTTTTTAGATCAAGGGCTTAGATTGTGGTCAGAAGTCATTTAACCGTGCCAAAAGTACTTTTTTACATCTTTGGTATTTTTACATTTTTGAGCTTATGAATTTTTAAATATGACATTAATAACTTTTAAAAACTCATTTTCAGCTCGGAAGTCAACTAAGGGACAAAAAGTACTTTTTCACATTTTTAGTACTTTTTTCAAATTTTTAAAATGTTGAGTGTTGAAATATAAAGGTAAAGGTTTTTCCCCTTATTTTTTTATTTTGGTTTTCAAATTTTAAGATCAAGGTCTTGGAAATATAAAACTTAAGGTCCATTGGCCCAGATTGGGGTCAGAAGTCATCTAACCTTGCCAAAAGTACTTTTTTACTTCGTTGGTATTTGTTTAACATTTTTGAGATAATGAGCACAGAAATTTAAATTTAAGGGCTTGTAACCCACATAGACATTGGAAATCATTTAGGTGATCAAAAAGTACCTTTTTTACATTTTTGGTACATTTTTCATTTTTTTAAAATTAGAAGTCTAGAAATATAAAATTAAGGGCTGTTGACCTATTTAGATGTCAAAAGTCAACAAAGTAACCACAATTTGTTTTTTTTTTCAATTTTTTGTACTTATTTTTGCTTTTTTGAAATTTATTTTAAGTCTAGAAATATGAAATTAAAAACTATAACAGCAGATTAGGGTTGAAGGTCAATTAAAGTGACCAAAGGACTTTTTCAAAACTTTTCATATTTTTGTGAATTTTTCGAGATTATGAGTCTAAAATAATAAAATAAAGGTCTATTTATCTCTTAAAGAAGTCGAAAGTCAACCCAGCTAATTGAATAAAAAGTATTTTTTTTTTTTAATTTTTGTTTTTTAGTTTAGGACTTGATTAACCCATATAAAGGTCGGAAGTCAAATAAGTGAACAAAAATTATTTTCCTTTTTTAGTACTTTTTAGTACTGCAAAATATTATTTTTCAAACTAGATTGAGGTGAGAAAAAATGAACTTTTAAAATATATCCAATTAAGAAGTCGAAAATTAATTTAAGATTGTAAAGAAAATCATAAAAAATTTTACTTTTTTAATGCCTTCCAGCACTTAGAATTTTGTTTGAAAAATATTTAAAACTACCCTTACGAAGTAGCGGGTTAATTGTTAGTACTTTTCTTTATACAGAACTATATTCTTATGTAAGAAAACCGATCGTTTGTTGTTTCCTATTTCTAAAATAATTAAATAAATTGTAAACAATGTTGCAAAATACTACAATAAATTATTTCTTTATTATTTTTTGATTACGTGTCAAAATTGAAATAATTATATTTTAATATTTTTTTACACATATCAGGTTTATTTTATTCTCTACAATAAATTGTATAGAATTTTTTACAACATTGTTATAGAAACTTATATTTTTTTTCAATTCGCAATAAACTAATAATTTTCCATTTTTTTTCTAATCTATTTGCAGGTACGTTTTTTACAAATTAAAAATTTGAAATTACTGCAAAAGCTGAAAATGTAGATTAATTTAAATAAATATATGGAAGTAAGTAGTAGTTGGGTAAGCAAATAATCATTTAAATAATTATTTATTTTATGTATGAGAGTATATACAAATCCATGTCTGTAATTGTATATTTGTTCATATTTATTTATTTCTTTAATAAAAGGTTTTTTTTTTCAAATAAAAGCACTTTTTTATAAATTAAATGATTATTTGTTAATAATCTTTTTTTGCCCTAGACCTAGATTTTTATTTTAGGTTCTAGTTAATTGTAATTTATATATAAACAAATTGGTGTTTGTAATTGCTTTTGTAAGGGGAAACGACAAAAAAACGTGTTAAACGACAAAAATATTTGGGTTAAACAATTCAGTGATCTAAACAACAAAAAAAGTTAAATTTTTATTTACTTGAGGAAAACAAAAATTATCACTTTCAGTTTAAATATTTATTTAAAATTGTTTAGGGCCTTAAAAAAAATTTTTGCTGAAAGCAGCAAAAATTTGGAAATGTTTTAACGAAAAGCAATTATTTTTGTTGTTGCTTTTTAATTGACCTAAAAAATTGCCAATTTTTTAATTGAATTTAGTTTTTTATAACAAAAACAATTTATTGGGGTTATTAGTTTTGAAATTGTTTTTTATGTTATATAAAATATTTTTTCGGTTTATTTTTTATAATTGAATCTTAATTCTTAAGAACTAAAAATTTAAAATTCAAATCTTAGATATAAATGAGCCGCTTATTTTGAATGTGGCATAAGTCCCTCTTTTTAAAGTCGAGGAGATATTTAAAGATATGAAAAGTTGCCGTTCAATTGTATTAAGTGTTGCCATTACTTGATTTTTTTGTAATAGTGACTTATGCCACTTTTAAAATAATTTTTAAAAATGCTTAAAAGCAAAAACAATTGTTTGGAAAAAAATTTTAAAAAAATGAAGCTGCAAAACTAGTTAAGAAAAATGTGGCAACATGTTTGACTGAAAAAAAACGTCATCTATTAGTGAAAATCTTAAACAGTTTTACAGTTTCTCTGACAGAGAATCTCTGTGAAACCGACAACGTATGTATGCTTAATGCATTAAGCACATTCAAGCTACAAGAACACACGAACACAAAAGTTGCTTGTTACATTTGTGTCCGGGTGGCTGCTACTGAAATATTTACTTAACGACCACTACAAAATAAACATATGAGCAATATGACTTTCAGTGGTGCCACCTAAAGTCTTTTTGTATTGTTTATACTATATTTTTTGCATCTTACCGTATTGGCAGCACTAATCTGATAACTGTGGCGTACAAAAATAGAAATTAGTTTAATTTCGACCGCGCTACAAAATTAGCATTGACAGCAACCCGTAGTCGTGTTGCCTTGTAGCCATTAAAAAAATTATTCTCATAGGCACACGTGTATTTTATTTTTGACTGGTTGTGTTCGGTAGTCTGTAGCGAGGAATGTATTTAATGCTTAATGCATTAAGCACATTCAAGCTACAAGAACACAGGAACACACGAACACAAAAGTTGCTTGATACATTTGTGTCCGACTGGCTGCCACTGAAATATTTACTAGACTACCACTACAAAATAAACATATGAGCAATATGACTTTCAGTGGTGCCACCTAAAGTCTTTTTGTATTGTTTACACTATTTTTTTTGCATCTTACCGTATTGGCAGCACTAATCTGTTAACTGTGGCGTACAAAAATAGAAATTAGTTTAATTTCGACCGCGCTACAAAATTAGCATTGACAGCAACCCGTAGTCGTGTTGCCTTGTAGCCATTAAAAAAATTATTCCCATAGGCACACGTGTATTTTATTTTTGACTGGTTGTGTTCGGTAGTCTGTAGCGAGGAATGTATTAAATGCTTAATGGTGCCTTCAGACTGTTGTACTGAGTGTAAAGATACTTTAAAAAACAAAGAGAAACTATAAAAGTTTAAATACAAAATATATTTTCCATTTTATCAGAGTTATGTTTAAAGCCGCAAATAAAAAACCAGGCATGGAAAACTCAAAATTTTATTTCGTATCAAAGAAAAAAAAATATTTACTGTCTGCAATTTATAAATATTCAATCATTGACAAGAAAGCATATAAATAAATATTTTTATTTAAAGAAAAAATTAATAAAACAGGAACCTATACAAGAAAGTACTAAAATATGCTGCAGTGTACGCATTTCAATAATATCCGATCCCTTAAGCAAAGTGCGGATAGATTCGCTATTTGATTAAGCAAATGTAACTTGCTTAAGAACATTATAGTTATACACATTTTAGTATGTGTATTTGAACTTTTGCTTAAGTTAGCTTAAGCACATTGTAGTTACCTCTTCTGTTTTTGGCAATCAAAAATCATTTTATTTCGCTTCTTAAAAATTAGATGTAAATAAAAATCGATTGTATTCAAGGCTGAAAAAAAAGATGTAGGCAAGCAGAGATGCTCTCAAAACTAGCTTTTAGATTCATTAAGCCATTAATAAAAAGCTTTAAAACCAACAATTTACCCTAATACGTCTCTTACAAAAAACTTAGCATTTACTTTTTGGGGTTTCCATCTCTGAACATAAGATATTTTCCAAACTTTCTTATTAGACCCTTAAAAATTTGTTTTCATATGAGCACCCACTTAACCTTACATGTACTTTATTCGTGTTATTGATGTCATCGATCAATGTTTTTCATCATCAGTAAAACATATGGGTAATTCCATGGTAAAGGGAATGACATAGGCGCATATTCAGAAATCGTAACTAAAGTCGAAACTTATAAAACAGAAACCAAAAAATAGTTCATAGATAGTTAAAGATCCTATTCACAAATCATAACTATCGCAACAACTGCTTTCAGCAATGCAACACTGTATTCAATAGATTTTTGTTGACTAAAAACACATCTCTAGTTTGTTTTCTTTTTTGTTTGATTTTTTTGTGGAAAAAATGGACGCAATTAGTAAAGAAAATAAGGTAAGTTTATTATTATTGTTAGAAAAAATATGTATTTATTACTTTGGGTATTTTAGAGAGACTCAAATTGGTCGCCAGATGAAAAATTGTTGTACTTTTCAAATATGTAAATAATGAAATAAAATCAATCAGCTGTTTTTTAAATGTATCTGTAAGTTGACACTTAGTTACAGCTTTACCCATGATTAAGTTAAAACTTGTCGTGCTGATAGTTATCAACTAAGAATAACTTAAATAGGTACTTAAAAAGGTTAACACTTAGATATCATTTCTGAATATGCGCCATAGATATTAGAATTTATAATAATACTAAAAGCGTTTAAAGAAAATATAAAGCGTGTGACTTTTAAACTAAACATATCAGAAAAGAGAACAGTTTCAGCATGTAATTATTTAAAAGTGCTGCCAAATTAATAAAAATTACAAATCTATTGCTCGTATTCATAGTAATTAAAAGTAGGCTCATAAGGGGTTTGTTTGGTAATTATTCTATTGACATCTGTCAAAAAAGCGCTTCATAACCAAAGTTTTACTTTTATTAATATGAGGGTATAATTTTTTCTTTGTTCAAAGATTTTTTTGTAGATTAATTTTTCACCAAGTACTAAAAAAATACATTCTATTTTCTTTTTTAGTACCATTGTTTGTGGAATGGCACATATTTTTGTTTATTTAAACATATTTAAACATTTAAATGTATTAACAAACATTTGCAGTATTTTTTTTTGTTTTCCTAATCTATTTATAATAATATGTTAAACAAACTAAACTTCTTCGTCTTTTGCAGCCAATTTTTCTATCTTTAAAAGTTCTAATTTGTTTTCGTGATATTGTATTAATTGTTATTGTAGTTGCCTTTTATACTTACATACACACATTAATACAAATGTTATACATAATGGAAACAATAACTCAATATAGAACACAAATTGATATCACCAATATGAAAACACAAAATAAAGAGAAAAATAGTGATAAGAGTTTAAGAAATCATATAAATTAGTTTATTTATTTTGTAGAGAATTCATGTGGAAATACATCCATACGAGTATTTAGTTTATTTAATTTGAGAACTCAATGGTGATAGGAAAATGGAATTTAAATGAGAAAATCATATCATCATTCAAAATAAATAAATTAGATGCCTACTGCCAGTTTAATTAGAAAATGTGTAATTTACTGCAAGAAAATTAAATAAAAATGTAAAATGTATCGGAAATGGAAAATCCTTAATTGCTAACATTTTGTTAAAATTTGAAAATGAAAACAAAATTAAAGTCTTGGTTCAAAGTAATTTTTTACTGTTTTCCTATGCAATATGATATAGAGATTTAGAATGGCCAAAACAGAAAAAAATTTTTTTTTATTTTTAATAAATTTCTCAACAACAAAAAAAAAATATCAAGAAAAGTGCAAAAAAATTACAAAAAAAATTAAAATTTATTTCTTAAAAAAACTCTAAAAAACTATAAAACTCTAATTTGCAAATTTTCTATAAAGAAAAATGACATTACTTTTTATGTAAATGCATATTGCCAATAAAATAAATAGCATAACTTGGCAGCACTTTGGAAAAGCTTTGTTAACATAAACAACGGTATTTTTTTTTTTTGCTTGCAATTATGGTAAATTTGTACACAAGGTTGTTGGTATTGCATTTGTAGTACTAACGCCGCCATCTTGTATAGCTACACCTTGCAGTTTAAGAACAAAATTAATCAGAGATGGACAACGCAAATGACCTTATTAAGGCTGCCGTTAAAAATACTTTTTTAAAAAAAAAAAAAAGTTATATTTTTATTTGCGCGCCTATCGAAAAATTAAAAAAAATTAATTTTTAAAGAAAATACACCTAAACGCAATTTTCCTTTTTAATTATTATCATAAGGTTGATTTTGTTATTTCATCCTTAAAATAAATTATAAATTCTACTGATAAAGCAGAAGAAATGCACCTTTTTAAATGGAAAAATTTCTTAGAAGTAATCAAAAAATTGCTACAATTTGTATACTCGTATGTTATCAATTTCTAATTGTAGTGGTAGCTGTTCTAAACACAAACGTCATAAATTTTGTTGTATTTTGTGAAAA
Organism: Melanophora roralis; assembly: GCA_963583895.1. NCBI lineage: Eukaryota > Metazoa > Arthropoda > Insecta > Diptera > Rhinophoridae > Melanophora > Melanophora roralis. The sequence goes on along the minus strand of OY757191.1, from coordinate 11,534,573 downwards.
AAAGTAAATTTAAAGAAACTATTCAAAATATTTTAATTTATTTTTATTTTGGTTTTTAGTTTATATTTAAAAAGTAGTGGGTGTTTTTCTTTCTTTTTTTTCATTTTATTTAATATTAGTTGTTGAAATTTTTATAAACAATTTTTGTATTGCAAAACTGTTAGTTTATTAAAAAATTTTTTTTTTTGTTTTGTCTTTTATTTTTAGGTCAAAATTGTATGAGTACTTAAAATAATTTTATACATCACATATTATGATTGATATACATACATAGATACATACATATGTACAAATGTACACAAATTTGTACATTAACACAAAAAAAAAACTTAAATTCATAATTTTATAAAAATAAAATTCACCTACATTTTGTATTTACAAAGAAAAAAAAATATTAAATATTATTTTATCTTATTTCTCATTGCGATCTCTAGTCTAGAACTAGACTTTTATAATAAATGTTTAAATAAATAGAATGCTAAGAGTTGCCAGATAGTTTTCTTGTTAATGGTTAAGACATTTTAGGTTACGTTGTTATTGGGTAGACAAGTATTTGATTTTAATACTTTACCAATTCAAATCAATAACAAATTTACTTTCAACAATTAATGTCAACAAGTGGCTGCTTATCCAAAATTTCTTTTGTTGTTTTTAAATAGAACTTTGAATTTGCATCGCATTTAACTAAAAATTGGTTTCTTAAGTTATTATTTAATTTAAACTTAACATCTTATAATCTCAGCGAATTTTTTGGACAAAATATGAAGAACTATAACTACATACATATGTATATCGTCAGGTAATCTTAATATTTTTCAAAATATGGATAAAGGAGCTAAAAAAAGCTCACATAATTCATATATCAGTGTTTATCCTAAGATTTGTGATGAGATCGTAATTCTTTCGAGTTTTTGTTGTTTTCATTTAATATAACTGTATTAAAATTAGCAAAACTTTAAGAGAGTTAATGAATGGGGGCTGCCACCTTATAAACATCTACACTATTTTCTACAGATAAATAACTCGTGTCTCAAACAATAAATAAACACATACATCCCTACTAACATATATATTAATGTATTGTGTTGTTGCAGCAGCAATAAAAAAAAATAAAAACAAAAATTGGGGTCATTGTGCAACCAATATACTAAAACTAAAATATGAGAAAGGGGAGACTAAGATAGAGAGCTCTAGTGAGTACATTTCTAATTGAGTGTCAAAAAGAAAAACCTAAGAATTTAGAACTAAAAAACTGCAAAAAAAGCTTTTTTTTTTAAACAAAAACAAAAATTATTTATAAAAACAACAAAATTAATAAATAAAAAAATTTAAATGAGAAATACGCATTTTGAAAGGGTTAAAAAACGTATAATAAAACAAATTTATTTATATTTTTGTTTATTTTTTTTTAATTGTATCACGTGTTGCTTATTAATTTCAAGATTAAAATTTTTTAACAAAAATTGAGAAGAAACCTGATTATAAAATGGTTTATTTGATTAAAAAAATTCTGTTTGACATTTTATATTGGTGTGTTCTAATGTCTGTCTAACTATGTTAACTAACAAACAAATTTTTTGGGTTAAATTTTTGTTAGTTTTTTACAAAATGTTTTAAGACAAATATAACTTTTTGCGGACTATAATTTAATGAATCGTTGTAAAAGAAATTTGCATACAAAATCTACTTTACAACCTTTTTATGCCCTTTACATTAGCGCTAATGGTATGTATGTATATACATACATACTTATACGTTTGTCATTCCGTTTGTAATTTATTAAATATCCATTTGCGACCCAACAAAGTATATATTTTCTTGGTCCTTATAGATAGGAAAGTCGATTTAGCGATGTCCGTCTGTCCGTTAGTTTGTTAGAATCAAGTTGTTAAGGCCCCTTAATACTTCTTGGACCTGTTTGTGATATCAAAACATCAGGGAAACTTGTGAGAATGCCGCTATTGAAATTTAGCAAAATTGCCCCTTAACTGACAGAGATATAAGCCAAAAACCACAACTACTTCTTTTTATTTCTCTACAATTTTTACATAAAAACCTCTACAACTGCCCCGGAGTTGCCCATACACGGGCTCAATGTAATACCGACATTAATTTTCCCTCAAGAACATTTTGGTGGAAAATACTTACACCCATCTGCGTTGTCATACAAAGTTAAATTTATTTTTAATATTTTTTTAATCGCTCCCACAAAGGTCAAATGTAAGACCGACTCCAATTAATTTTTCCTTCGAAACATTTTTGTGGAACACACTTCAGCGCTTAACAGGGTTGCCATATTAAGTTTTAAAAAAATTAGGTAAAAACCCCCACAACTTCCCCGGAGTTGCTTTTAGAGGAATAAAATTTATCACAGACCCGTATTAGTTTTCCCTCCCAAACATTTTCCTATAATATACCTATCCCGTATCTTCATGACCTAATAAAAAATTTACAAAAACTATGTAAAAACGCCCATAATTTTCCCAGACTCGGTCTTAATAAAATAAAGTGTTTGAGCGACCTCCATTGCATTTCCCTCCCAAACATATTCCTAGTACATATTACCCCGTGCCCCATCGCCTAAGGGGGAAATTGGGAAATTGTAATAATCCCCCCCCCCCCCCCCCATTCAGCTTCTAGGATGCCCGTGGATAGGTCAAATGTAGGACTGACTCCAACTCATTTCTCCTTGCAAACATTCTCCAAGAACATAAAAACCCCTACACTTTGTAAAGGGTATATAAGGTTCAGCATAGCCGAATATAGCGCTCTTACTTTTTTTATTATTTTTGCAAATAAATTGCCATCACTTTTAAAATGTAAATACAGCTTCTAGTAAACTTGCAAAACTTGGCGGCACCGTTTTCTAAGCTCTGTTTACAAAAACAACAGTAATTTTTCCCCGTTACAATTTAATATTAAAACAAATCAGAGATGGATACGCAAATTACAATGTCAAGGTTGCCTTACCATAATAATATAATCTCAATAGAAATTAGTTAATAAATTAGATTTTTTTAAAGTAAATTCGCAAAAAAAAATTAAGACTGTGTGTATGCATTTTTATTCTACTAATCTATTAGTTGCATTCCAAATAATTGGTGGAAATAAAAATAATTTTTTTTATTGATGACACAACTTTAGGGTTTTAAGTTAAAGTATTTGAGTATGTATGTTTGTTTGTATACTTACCCAGTTAATGAACTTTTATCACACCTTAAGTTTTACTAAAAATGTTAAAATTAAAAAAGTCTGTCACTGCTTCTACCTACATTTTTAGTTATTAATTTTTTAAACTGGTTTTTGTTATTTTTAACAAAAAATTCTTTATGTTTCTTGATTTCCGCTAAATTTTACATAAGTTTTGCTGTTTTCTTACTTAATGTCTCTTTATTGTTACCAGTACCAGCGTTTTATAACTAGTTTAACCTTCATAATATTTGCAAAAAAAATTTAATAAAGGTCATGAACTTTGTGTTTTCATTTTTAGTTAGTTTGATTTTGTTTTACTTTTGTTTATAGTAGAAAAAAAAAAAAACAATCAATGGAGAAGCAATGGAAAATAAATTTGTTTTGAGTTTAGTGTAAAAAAAAAACATAATAAAAACAAAAACTAAATTTTATTTAAATCATAATGACCATGTTTGTATGCTTAAATAAATATGTATGAATATGTAGATGTGTGTCTGTGTTATAAAACTAAAACTCAAGTTCAGGGATATATCTACAATGAAAAGAAAAATCACTGGACTAAAACGTACAAAAATTTATTTAAACAAACCATACAACAAAAGCAAAACTAACAAATTATTATAATAGAAATAAAAGGAAGCAATTTCATTTAATTTCTTTTTAATTTATACCAAAAAAAAACTAACAAATCTTCTAATTAAAATGTAATTTTGAGACCACCTTATGCTAATTATGACACAGAACTTTTTATTTAATATCGTGACAGCTGCCTGGCAATTATTTAGCTGCCAAATTTGTTTTGTTTTGTTAAGAGGCTTGAAATATAGTAGACTTAAGTAAACTTTAAAGCTAATGTGTCTTATTTTTTTTTACTTTTTTAATGTTTGTATTGTTCATTTTGAATTTTATTGTGAACAATTCATATAAATATGTAGTTAAATTACCTATTTACTAAGGCAAAAAATAGCAAACTTCAAAAACTAATTTAAACAAAAATGTTTTTGAATAATTTACCTTAAAGCGCTAAAACCCCTTTAAATTAATCCATTTCACTGTTTTTTTTTTCCTTATGATCAAAATGACTCCCGCACTACTTATTATTTCTTCTGCTCATTGTGGCTCCCACCCCTTAAGATTATTTTGTGACATTTTAATAAATGAAAAAGTTTAAGTGTCAACTTTTGCAAGTTTGTAATTAAGCACAGTGGGTGGGTTAAGAGGTAATTATTAACTTTTGCCAAAAATTGTTCCTGTGTTATAATAATCACACAGACATTTCAGAACACATTTATGTACTTAAACATTTTTATTTATGCATAAAATACAACAATAATTACTAAATAGACTTTTCATAGGGCAAACGATTGTTTTTGACACGGTTCGTCAAAAAAAGATATGTTATAGCTTTGTAATTTTACGATTTTAAACAAAGCTTGTTACAGGGTACACGTATATCAGGTAGCCTCAGATAAACAGCTGAGTAACGGTATTTCGTAATATTAATGTCAAATTTTGTTTATGCTTATGTATTTTCTTCCTTTTTTACAAACAACAACTGTAGTATCGTAAGAAAAGCTCAAAAAGAAGAAGAAAGATTTTGTGAGTTTTTGTTATTTGTCTCTGACATTCTTATGACGGTTTTAGTTGTTTTTGTAGAATCGCTCCTACCTGATAAGTCCTGGCTTGTTAACAGCCGTTGATTTTTCTAGTTGCAAGATAATTATTTTCAAATTATGGCCAATTTCACGTAAACCGGTCTGAATTGAAAAAATCGATTTTTTTCTTAATAAAAAAAATTGATGAATTTACTTCTAAAACAAAACGAAAATGATCAAAATATAAATAAATTGGTTCATAATTCATTTTAATTTACTTCACAAGTGCCTAAAATGATCAAATGCTGAATATTCGGTTCCACTTTTTACGTTTTGGTGAAAATGTCACAACCGTCACATTTTATAAAAGGTTTTTCGTTAAATAAAATTGGTTTTTTTGTAAAAATAATTAATCAAATACTATTAAAAGCTCTTTAAACTACAGTAAAAATTAAAAAAAAATTAGACCCCTTTCTCAAGTCGATCCTAAATTTAAAATTCTCTAAAATTCAAATTTGTATTGTCACACCCGTCACAGTGTTCAAGTGATCATTGTGAACAGAAATTTTGTTCTTTTAGTGTCTTCTTACTATTGATCGCTTAAAAACATACCATCCTTGAAAATCATAGCCTTTTTCCAAACAGAAATTTTTAACTGTTTGAGCTATAAGCAAAAATGTGAGCACAATTGTCACACCCGTCTCAATACACACATACAGAATTTTAAAAAATGTTTAAACATTTTTTTAATTATCACCTTTACATAGTTGTGTTAGAAAATGATAATAAAAGAATTCTCAGCCTTACCAGATTATATACGTTACACTAAATGTACCGCAAAGAAAATATTACTTGACTTTACTTGGCAGCACTTGAAAGGGAAATAATTCTTATAACCACGGCAACCAAAAATATGCAAAATCATATTTTTTTTTGTACGTTGCATTAACCTAATTTGTTGTTATTTAATAGTTTTAGAACTTTTGCAAAACTTTGGCATCGATTTGTTACGGCATATTTTTGAATATTTTGCATATAACAGCATATTTTGGCATGCTTTTCCTTTAAGAGCATATTTTTTTGAAAAATTCCTTTTTAAAAGTATGTTTTGATTTTTTTAATTAAAATCTTACAAAAAAAAACTTTAGAATGTTACCTGTCACCGCTATTTTTATTATTTAAGTTTTTGCTATTTTGTAACGTTGCCCAATTTTTGTAAAAAATAAATACACAGTGACTAAAGACATCAAACTGTGTTTAGGTGTTATTCAAATTTCAATAAAAAAAAATAGTTTAATTCGCTAATAATAAACCTTAAAAACAAATATGAATAGAAATTAAAAATTTAATAAACACAGCTATTCAACACCCTCTAATTTGATGTAACAAATGACACAAAAAATTTAACCGAAATCCAAAAACATAATAGCAATAACATACGTTACCAGATATTTTAAATATTCAAGGCTGTTTGGCATGAATTTTTTTATACAATTTTAACTTGTTTTTTTATATTCTCAGATAGGTTTTTGCATTTTATTGTTTCACGAAAATTTTGCACGATCTTTTTTTGTACTATGTGTACTTGAAATTTCAAATTTATTGTCCAAAAAAAAAATCAATAAAATATACTTGAAATAATTGCTTTTTTGGGGTATGAATTTAAATTCATTTCATACTGGTGGCTACATATAATTGGCATTATATAATTAAAGTACAATGCAATGAATTTTTTGCAAAGTAACGTGTTTTTTCTTCATTATTTTTGTGTATTGACCGAAAAATATAAAAACTTTTTGTTAAGAAAAAATTTTTTTTAAAGTTTTTTAATACATATTTCTTTGGGGAATAATAATGCTCCTAATTAAAAAAAAACCTTTAGATAAATTGTTTTTAAATTAAAATATTTACATAAAAATATAATTCAATTAATAAGCCATAAATAATTTTTAATAACCATATTCATAACCCTACATTTACACAGGAAAATATTGGCATGCCAAGTTGTGTTACACCTATGTGTCTGAAAAAAGCACCTTTCCCCCTTAACTAAATATATATATTTTGCTTTAATTATTTATGTGTAATTTTAAAAATTTTAAATACTTTGTAAATTACATACCTTTTTACAACAAAATTGTTTAATAAAATGTTGTATGTAATTTAAAATTAAAATTTCATTTTAACAGACAGCAACGTTAGTTTTTAATTTTACCCCTATTAACTATAAAAAAGGGCTTTATTTTTAATTTAACATTTTTAATTATTCCTAAATAAATGAATTTTAATTATTTTATATTTTGTGTGTGTGTTTTAAATGCGGGCTCTATTACATTGTACCCTATTTCCCTTATACACGTTTTTGTTTTTAAGCGAAAAAAGTATTTAACCTTGACTTTAGAATCAATGAACGTTTTGGCAAAAAACACGAACAAAAATTACAAAAAATAAAACAAATATTTAAATGTTTTTGTTAGTAAAATTAGCTAACAGAAAGAAAGAAAAAAAAAGGAAAAACCTATTAAATAAACACACGTCTTGTAGAGCTATTGGGCTGCCTTAAATAAATGCTCCAACAAAATAATTTGCCAAAAAAAAAACAACAATCAGCAAACTGTACGTGTATTTTGTAGGTTAATAAAAAAAAGTTAACACAAAAAGCGGTGCGTGTAAAAGCCAAAAACTACATTTTACTACAATTATGATCATTATCATTATTTTGATGTTATGCTTCAGCAAAAATAAAAAGTTAAAAAAAAGAAAGAAAAAAAACATTAATAATGTGTTATTGTTGAACAAAAAATATTCTGCTATTTTTGCATTAAAAAACTAACAAAGAAAGTTTGTTGTTTAAATCTTTTTAATTTGTTGTTATTGTTCCAATTATAGCATTTAAAAATATACCCACAAGTTTTAAAAAGAATAGCTTTTGCCGTCCTACACTTTCCATTAATATTTCATCATATTAGGTATATCAAGTGTTTTTAACATGAGCATCAGTAGCAACTCTGCCTTGTAATAATTACACGATAAGTGCTGCCCAGCTCGCATGTCACTTATATAAAAACGTGGCTTGAGTGATTTTAGTTTAAGGCATAGAACGTTTTTGAAACAAGTTGAGCTTGTAATATTAAAGGTACCTTTACACGGTAATACAAAGTAATTAGATTTTGTAGAATCAAAATATTATGAAATTCTCTCCGTGTTTAAAAAAAGAGAATAAAAATCTGTTCTAACTATTGTTCATGTTTACACGGATGAGGTTGGTAAAATCAAAATCGGTTGTTTCTTGCCTCTTTCCTTTTGGGGTAACGCCATATGGTTAAGGTTCAACAATATTAACAAAAACAACATGAAAAAAATCTGCTTTTATTTTGATTGTTTGTGTATTGTTTCATTAAGTGTAGCCACCTTCATTAGATGCTGTAAGTGCTGCCAATCTTTCACACCTCTGATGTGATGAGAATACACAAGTTTCTAAAATGGTTTAGAAAATAAACATTTACCGAACACTTGTCAAATTTTGCATCCGTATTCTCTCCTACCCAATACATTATGCTTTTACATAATGAGATTTTGTATTATCCCACAACATTTTTTGACATATCGTAATATATGTATTACCGTGTAAAGGTACCTTAAATAAATAACTCCTTTTTTGGATTCCTGGTACATTTTTATATCTTGATTTAATGGGCAGATTTAAAATTTCATTTATTTTCAAATGCATAAAAATATTTTTTTTTTATGCTTTTTAAGGAATTTGCTTATAACTTTTATTAAACCTAGTCCATATATTTTTTTAAGTTTTAAATAACAAATGTATGGTTTTCCACTTTTATTTTGGTTCAACCACAAAATTTACTTTAACTCACTTGAGCGAAAGTAATTTTGAAAATAATTTAAACGACCTAATATGTCAAAAGGTACGGCAACCAAGGTAATTAGAAAATAATTCTTTGGCAACCCCAAATATAACCTTCAAATTGTTGCTGGAATCTGTTGACTTAAATATGAAATGTAATACATACTTTTTTGTTAAATATTTAAATTTAAATTTTATTTATTTATTTTAAACTTAACAAAAATAAAACAAAAAAGAACTTAAAAAATCAATCAACGCACACCCCATAAGCAAATAAAACAAAATTTTAAATTTGGGAGTCCATTACAGGCATGAATAATAATCAAAAACAAAAGAAAAACAGTAAAAATAAAATCAAGAAATAGCAGTAAAAAACGTTTTTAAACGATAAAATGTATTGAAATTTATTTTTTGCAAGTAAAAACAAGTTATAAGGCCTAGACCTACCTTTTGTATGTTTTTTGTTTTCACTTAACATTTTGCGCATATCGCTTTAACCTTGTTAAGTTAAAGCAAAAAAAAAAAAAAACAAAAAAAAAATACATGCAGTTTTTTAATGTTAATACAAAATTAAGCAAAGAAAAAAACAAGTATTTCTATAAAGCTAAAAAAAAAATCCTGACGGTCTGAAGAGCTACACTGATATAACGACCTAAATCATTTCTTTAAGCGTTTTTTTTTCTTACTTATAGGTAAATGAACATCACTTTTTAGTGAATATAACGGTTAGGTATAATAAAGCCTTCATAACCATAATTGATCACAATAATAAAAATTTTTTAAATTATATTTAATGATTAAATTGTTCAAGTAAGATTTTATTTCAGTTGATTAAAAAAACAAATTTTCTGTTATAATTTTATATTTAATATGATTCCCTGATTTTCTTACCTTTTCCTGTCTCTCCCGTTTTAACGGTGCTGCCAAGTCGGCAAATCGATGAACTTTTTAACCGCGCTTTTACATAAGAGGCATAGTTGCCATATTTAACGATTTATTGTAATTTTAATGATTTTTAGTGCCAAAAATTGGCTTTTGAGGTTTAAAAAATTTTTGCGGTTGAAAATTTTTTTAAATTCGAAATTCCCGATATTTTTATTTCAAAAAGTTTACTTTTTTTTAAAGGTGATAATAAATGGCTTTAATAAATGAAAAAAAAAGATTTGCTATACACACGGTTTTAGATACATTATTCATTCATGATATTAAAAAACTTATGATATCGAACCAGGTAACGGCCAATTAGCGGGTGGTCAAAGTTGTAATGTTTTAATTATTAGCAACGAACTTAATGCAGCATTGGTATTGTTGTAATTTCATGTGTAGCTTATAATCGTTTAAGACATATTTGTTGCAGAAGAAATAAGTGCTTAAATCGACTCCTTTAGGCGATGGAGATAGGAGGAATGTTTTAAGAATTTGTCTGAGAGGGGAAGCTAATGGGGGTCGGCGCTACACTTTATTTCTCTAAGGCCTACTTTGGGGAAGTTAATATGCGTTTTTACATAATTTTTGTAAATTTTGTATGGCAACTCCCTCAGGTGATGGTGATAGGGGGTAATTTTACTTCAGGAATACGATTTGGAGGGAAAAAAATAATGGGGGTCGGTCGAACACTTTATTTCTCTAAAGGCCGACTCTCGGGAAGTTATTGGCGTTTTTACATCATTTTTGTAAATTTTGTATGGCAACCTCCTTGGGTTATGGGGATAGAGGGTAAATATATTCTAGGAATATGTTTGGGAGGGGAAACTAATGGGGTCGTTCCTACACTTAATTTCTCTAAGGCCTACTTTGAGGAAGTTATTGGCGGTTTTACATCATTTCTGTAAATTTTGTATTGGGAACCCCCTTAGGTTATGGGGATAAGGGGTAAATATATTTTAGGAATATGTTTGGGAGGGGAAACTAATGAAGTCGTTCCTACACTTAATTTCTCTAAGGCCTACTTTGAGGAAGTTATTGGCGTTTTTACATAATTTTTGTATTGGGAACCCCCTTAGATAACGGAGATAGGGGGTAAGTATGTTCTAGGAATATGTTTGGGAGGGAAACTAATGGGGGATTGTGATAGATTTCATTCCTTTACGGAATGTATGGCAACCCTGTTAGGGCTGGAGATAGGGGGTATGTTCCACAAAAATTAATTGGGGTCGGTCTTACATTTGACTTTTTTAAGCGCCCTGGGAGCTAGAGGAGCGATTTAAAATAAAAAAAATTTTTAATAAACTTTGTATGGCAACCCTGTTAGGGGTTTGAAAAAATTCAAATAGTTGAAAAATATATTTTTGACGGTGCACTGGCAACCTCCAACAAATATACAAAATTTACTATTTTTATAGAAATTTAAATCATATTTTTGTTTGTTTTTTACATAAACAAAAAAACAGCTGATTGCCAGAGACAAGTGCCGACTGCTTCTGCGGGAACGGGAAGAAGCTTGTTCGGCGATTTTGCGTTGCTGTTAAGCGTTACAAACATCAGCACAGGTGCATAACTCTATATAGGTGGTGCAGGGTACAAAAATATGTTAATTTTTTTTACATAAAAAAAAGAAAATATGATTTATTGTTCTTTTTTTCTCTTTTGTTCTGCCAAATTGTACCACTTCCCCTTTTTAAAACACCTTTCATAATCAACTCGCATTAAATAATTAAATTCTATTCTTAATGTTTCATAAACAGCAGGAGCTAAGTAATAAAAAATATTGTTTAGGCCATAAGGAAAACACGTTTAGAATCATGACTTTTGTACAGTATGTTTTCTAAGTAAAATGTTACATCTTACTACCCTTCTCATATGACATCATCATCATAATCAACGCTTTTTTAATATGTTTATTTTGAATATAAAGTCTAAATTAATGAAATTCTAACTAAAATATTTAAAAAAAGTGTAAATATAATACAAAGGGGCATAGACAGAAGGACGGACAGATAGTTAAGCAGAAACAAACTAATTAATCATCAACATTAAAAAAAGGCTCTAAAAAAACTTAAAAAAAAACTTGTACAAAAACACGAGATCTTTAAAAGCAGTAGAACCTGAATTTTTAATGACTGGGCCAAAAAAATCAGCAAATAACAAAAACAACCATTGCCAAATTATAATGATGGTTGTTTGAACTTTTAAAAAAGTGGTAACTGAGAAAGAGAGAGCGAGAGAGTGAAGAAACCGACGAAGCCTGTTTTAAATAATTAAAGCTTTAATTAAAAATTCAAATTTTTTCAAGCCTTTTGTTTAAAAAAAAAGTGCTGCCATTTTTATTTGTATCCCCAAAGTGTTACTTTTGTTTTGGTTTCCTTTCCCTTTCTTTCGCCCGCTTTCGCTCGAGTTTTGTTTAAAGCTCAAATATTAGTTAATAAACTTAAGAAATACAGACATGCCAGTTAAAGCGAAAGATTAATGTATAAAAATTGTTACTTACTTACTAACCAAGAATATAGTTGAAATACATAACTATGTAGATATTTAACAATATTTTTCTTGTTGTTATTGCTCTAAAGAGGGTACATATTATGTACATATAAACGCTTGCCACTGTAGATTTGTCAGAAGACACTGTAAACTATCAATTAACTACCAGGAAGCAGTTTAAATAAATAATTAAAAAAAGTACCAAGGGTCAACTAGGCAAAACACTGTGCAAAGTTTAGAAAAAAATTAAATTTTTGAACCTTTTAAAAAGGAAAAATTAAGAAAATTTTAGGCCATAACTTTAGAAACCAATAAAAGCAACAAGTTAGAAAATAAAATTTAGGTTTAGCACTGACAAAGTATATTTAACCCTAAAAAGTGATGCCAAGTCATTTAGACCAAAATTAGCAATACAACGTTGCCACTAGTTTTAAAGAAAAATATCTTATATATAAAAGAACAATTTTTTTTTTTGTTAGTGACACCGCTTATAACTCAAGAACGGCTGGACCGATTTTAATGAAACTTGAAAAAAAGACATACCCGATATCTGGGAATGCGTTTTAGGCTTATTATTTTTTGGAAATTCCGACTAGGCGTGGCACCTCCCATACAAATTGAACAGTTTTTTTCACATAGCTCAATATCTATTATAGCTGAAATCTCCAAACTTGGTACAACTTAATTATTTATTGATGTGCATAATTGAGTTGTGTATGGGCGGGAACAAATAAATGGGCGTGGCACCTCCCATACAACGAAAATAGTTTTTTGTATATATTTCAACAACTGTAACAGCTGAAGTCTCCAAACTTCGTACGGATGTTTATAGTGCTAATATGCATAATCGAGTTTTTTATGGGCGGAAACAAATAAATGGGCGTGGCACCTCCCATACAACGAAAATAGTTTTTTGTATATATTTCTACAACTGTAACAGCTGAAGTCTCCGAACTTCGTACGGATGTTAATAGTGCTAATATGCATAATTGAGTTTTTTATGGGCGGGAAAAAATAAATAGGCGTGGCACCTCCCATACAACGAAAATAGTTTTTTGTATATATCTTAACAACTGTAACAGGTGAAGTCTCCAAACTTCGTACGGATGTTAATAGTGCTAATATGCATAATTAAGTTTTGTATGGGCGGGAAAAAATAAATAGGCGTGGCACCTCCCATACAACGAAAATAGTTTTTTGTATATATCTTAACAACTGTAACAGCTTAAGTCTCAAAACTTTGTACGGATGTTAATAGCGCTAATATGCACAATCGAGCTTCTTATGGGCGGGAAAAAATAAATAGGCGTGGCACCTCCCATACAACGAAAATAGTTTTTTGTATATATTTCAACAACTGTAACAGCTGAAGTCTCCAAACTTCGTACGGATGTTTATAGTGCTAATATGCATAATCGAGTTTTTTATGGGCGGAAACAAATAAATGGGCGTGGCACCTCCCGTACAACGAAAATAGTTTTTTGTATATATTTCAACAACTGTAACAGGTGAAGTCTCCAAACTTCGTACGGATGTTAATAGTGCTAATATGCATAATTAAGTTTTGTATGGGCGGGAAAAAATAAATAGGCGTGGCACCTCCCATACAACAAAAATAGTTTTTTGTATATATCCTAACAACTGTAACAGCTTAAGTCTCAAAACTTTGTACGGATGTTAATAGTGCTAATATGCACAATTGAGCTTTGTATGGACGGGAAAAAATAAATAGGCGGGGACCTCCCATACAGAAAAATAGTTTTTTTTAATATATATCAATAACTGTATTAGCTGAAGCCTCCAATCTTCGTACGGATGTTTATAGTACTTATATGCATAATTGTGCTCTGTATGCATACAACTAAAATTTTTTTTATACATCTCAATAACTGTAACAGTTGAACTCTCAAAACTTTGTAAAGATGTTTATAATGGTAATATGCATAATTCAGCTGTGTATGGTTTAAAGTCTCCAAATTTTGTGTGGGTGTTTATAAAATGTTGATGTTTACAATTAAGCTGAGTTTGGGCGTGAAGAAAATAATAGGCGTGACATCTCCTTCCTTTATAAGAAAAAATCTTTTACATATATATGTCAATAAATGTAACAGCTGAAATCTCCAAATTTAATATGGGTATTTATTATGCTAATATGCATGACTAAGATGAGTATAGGCTGGAAGTGAACTATGGGTGTGGATCCTCTAATTGCACGGAAATATTTATATGTGTATCTCATTAACTATGACAGCGAAGGTATCCAAACTTTTAAGTGTGGCACCTCCCGTACAATTGGATTTTTTTTTACATGTTCTTCAATAATTCTTATAGCTAGAGTCTCAAAATTGTCTATGGATGCTTATGTTTGCTAATATATGTACATAATTGAGATGGGTTTAGTTAAGAGAAAAGGGAATAATGGGCATGGCATCCCCCGTACAACAAAAATACTTTCTTATATAAGTCTCAATAACTGTAAAAAAACTTCAAAAAACGTGTTCATATTTTTCTTAAACCAGTTGAACGCAATTTAAATTATTAGTTTAAAAGTAACAAAAATCACCTAAAAATTACCAATAAAATGTTCATCCCTCTTTACCCCTTACGATCAAAATTATCATATATTCATATTTCTTCAAGACCTGTCAAACGCAATTTAAAAATAAAATTTGAGTCCCTTTTTATCTTTTTCGGTTCCGAAGGTACAAAATGGATATAAGAGTTTTAAAATATGGTTATTTACCCTGTCTGGCCTCTAATGGTCAAATGTTTCAAAAAAGTACGAAAAATGCATTCATAACCTTGAAACCTGTCGAGCATAAATTAGATTACAATTCTATCTTTTTTAAGTTCAGAAGCTACAAAATTAACCAATACATATTTCAATCCTTTCCCTAAGTATTTACCCTGTCTCGCCTCTAATAGTCTAATATTTCAAAAAAGTACGAAAAATGCATTCATAACTTTGAAACCTGTCGAGCATAAATTAGATTACAATTCTATCTTTTTTAAGTTCAGAAGCTACAAAATTAACCAATACATATTTCAAGTCTTTCCCTTAGCATTTAGGCTATGCAATGATTAATCTGTCTGTCAGTTAGTGAGTCATTAACGCAATTTTTTATACATTGGTTTGTAATCACAACAAACATTTAAAAAAATAAAAAAAAAATATTTACAAGTGGCGGATAGGGCTACAAAATAATGAAGCCATTATAAACTGAACTGTTTGTGAAATTTTTACTTGGTAATAGCTTCCCATCATGAAAGATGCGATTGGCTACAGCTTTTCTATTCACGCTTTATCAGTAATTTTCAGTAATTATTAAGGAAACAAACAAACATGTTTATAACGTTATTGACATGCTATTAAGGAAAATATTTTGTGAATTGTGTGTGTTTAGGCTTTTTATATATGTATATTGTTAGGCAATACGTGTTCGGATATACTCGATGCTGGATGTATTTAATAAAATGGCGAAAAACGAGGATTGCCGCATGCACACATTCTTATTTGGTAAGTCGAAAAAGTTCGATCAGAACAGATAGATGATATTATAAGTGCCGAGATCCCTGATCCAGAAACAGATCAAGAACTACATGAAGTTGTAATTGCAAATATGATTCATGGTCGACGGCAAGTGTTCCAAGTATTATCCATGAAAATTGACTGCGAAAACTATCACTGGCAATGACGGTTATCCACTGTATTGGCGTTGATCGCCCAACGACAACGATCAAACTATTACAAAGAAAGTAAAAGGAAACGATTTTGTGATTGACAACAGTTTGACTGTGCCATATTCGCCACCTCTTTCCAAATCATTTAAGACACATTTCAATGTTGAATATTCTAATTCAGTGAAGTTGATCAAGTACATCTGCAAATATGTCACGAAAGGCACCGATATGGCTGTTTTTAGCATCCAAACCTCCAATGGCAACGATGAAATTACGCATTATTAAGTTAGGCGAAATGTGAATTGCAATCAGGCGGTTTGTCAGTGCATCTCGAGAATGGCCAACGAGTATATTTCACTGCGACAAATGTTGTTCAACGTGCTGAAATACCTCCAGTGACAACATTGACAAGTTTCTTTGCTGTTTGTCAAAGCGATCCGTTTGCACAAACTTAACTTTACTCGGAGATGCCACGGTATTACACTTGGAATGCTTCTTCAAAAAAATTTTAACGTCAAAAGAAAGACACTATGGTTCCTGGGCATCTGGATGTGCATTCAAGTGATGCTCCTGGTCGCATTTATACAGTTCATCTGAAGAATGATGAATGCTTTTATTTGCGGTTGTTGCTGGTGAAAGTTCGTGGTCCAACATCATAGTCTGCCCAACATTTTTGCTTGAAAACGATACTCATTGAGATACGACAATCGCTGAGGCCTATACGAACAATATTTGCTATTGTCATTATTTGCTATTGACATGCTTCCCGTCATGTCTAAGTGACCTGTGGAACAAATATAAGGACAATGTGTCAGAAAAGATTTTACAACAATAAATTGTCATCTAGAGAAATCCAAATCTTGAAGTCAATGCGAAGATGCATAACCTTATTAACCTTATTATGAGAACTTCAATTTTGGTTTGGTACTGACTGGACTAATATCAATTACATAATTTTAAGATTTGAATACATATTGTTAGTTCGCATTAGCGAAGGTTCAATAATAATAATATGGAGAAAAAAAAGATGCATAACCGGGCCTTGCTCTTAATTGAAGATATGTGTTACCTTATTTGCGGTAGTTTGTTAGTCAGGTTAGGACTGCCAGCACCAGAACATGAAATAAATGAGCTTCTAAATCGAGAATTGAAGCGTGAACGTGAATACGATCGACATGAGTTGAACCAATTAGTTCAAACCAATGTTTCCAATTTAAACCTCCAACAGAAGGAAGTCTATGATATAATATTGAAGGCAGTTGATGGCCCCGGTGGAACTGGGAAGATATTCGTCATGTCATTGATTTTAGCTACTGTTCGTGCGAGATCCAACATTACTGTAGCGGTAGCTTCATCTGGAATAGCGGCCACATTGTAAGAAGGATGCCGCACAGCTCACTTAGCGTTAAAATTGCCATTAAACCTTCAAAATATAGAGCAACCGACATGTAACATTGCGAAAAAATCCGCCATGTCCAAAGTTTTAGTAGCGTGTAAAATCATTATCTAGGACGAATGCACAATGGCACACAAACGCGCAATAGAAGCTCTTAAAACAACACTAAGAGATCTGCGCAGTGACTCAAGATTTTCTGGAAGTGCAATGATTTTACTGCCTGGTGATTTCCGCCAAACACTGCCAGTCATTCCAAGATCAACGGCTGCTGATAGAATAAGTGCTTGCGTAAATCTTCAACTCTGTGGCGTTTTGCAAAGATATTGTAGTTTATTTATTTATTTATTTATTTATTTATTTATTTATTTATTTATTTATTTGAGTCTATGGATAATTTCCTTACAGACTTAATAATTTTGTAATTATAGTAAAAAAAAAGTAAACAAACAAATACAATCACGATCAAATTAGTAAAGAAAATTAATTATTTAAATTATTTAAATACACAATAATGTTTCTTTTAATGGCATCAATGTTTAAAGAGAAATCAATTAAGTTGTACATTTCGTTAAAGCAACAGCACAGTCTTCGAAACGGATCTGACATGGCAAAGTTAGTACGATATGTTTTTACATACAGCGGGTTAAAAGACCGTAATGTGCGTTGAGGAATATTGAAAGTAACGTTACCCAGCAGAAATTCCGAACAGATCTTACCATTAATAAGATTAAACATGAACGATATATTCAGCATGATTCTCCGGCTTTTTAAAGTTGGTAAATTGATCTCTGCTAATCTTATGACGTATGAAGGGAGCTCAGTATAATTACAGAAAACATGAGAGTTATATTGCTCAACGATTTATCAGCTCAAGATTTCTTCAACCAATTGTTGACTATCGGTAATGGCCGTATTCCTGTCGACGAATTAAACGGGTTGATTTCGTTTCCTCAAAATTTTTGTAATTTTGTATCGTCAAAAGAACAGCTCATCCAAAAAGTTCTCCCCAACATAATTGCTAATGGGAAAAATTGTGACTGGTTGAGTGAACGGGCAATTTTAGCAGCTAAAAATATAGATATTGATGATTTAAACTATGCATATAGTTCAAAATCAAATCGTTGGCACTCTGCATTCTTTTAAATCAATTGATTGTGTAACAAACGAAGATGAAGCCACCAACTATCCAACTGAAGTTTTAAACTCCTTGGATGTGCCTGATTTACCACCGCACAACTTATAACTGAAGGTTGGATCGGTAGCTATCGTCGTTCGAAATTTAAACCAACCAAAACTTTGCAATGGAACGCGCTTGGTAATAACAAAACTTATAGTTCATGTTATTCACGCAACTATACTTAGAGGAAAATTCAAATTCCGAGAATTCCGAGCATTTGCAATGACGATTAACAAATCACAAGGACAATCCTTGAGTATTTGTGGTCTTAATTTAGAGAATTTATGTTTTTCTCATGGCCAACCATACGTTGCATGTTCACGTGTGGGCAAACCATCTACTTTATTTGTACTTGCACCTAATAACAAAACGAAAAATGTCATATATCACAAGGTACTGCACTGTAGGGAATTAACCTCAAGCACTTAAATACAGAGCTTCCTTATTTTTGTAATCTTTTTGAATTTTTGTTTTCCTTATAAATATATTCCAATAAACTATTTGACTAAATAAGCTTTGTACTCCCTTTAAAAAATCCATATATTCAATAATTGTTAGGTGGTACGAAGTTCACCGGGTCAGCTAGTATACATATAAAAGAAGTTAAACAATTACGGACCTTTTTCTAAAAACCAAGGGCTTTTAAAGCCCTAGAAAACGAATACCAGAAAAAAGAGGAGGAGGACAAATGGCAACCTGAGCCTGCAGTCAGCTTTTTAAACCCATCTTGCAATTTATTTTTAGGTAGGGTATTAAATTTTTATATAAGAAATGTAATAGAGTACAATAATAATACCGGCTTTAGATACATAAAGTAAAAAATTTAACAACACAACATATGTTGTACTAATCTGATTTTATTTTTTAGCTTTTACTTGTTTTTTTCATAACAATTTTAAATGCATTAAATAGAAATTGTGAGAACCTTTAATAAAAAAATAAAAAATAAAAGCATAACAGAAAATAGAGTTGGTAACATGCAAACATATCGATCCCTGTGCGTGAAATTTTCGTATGTAACAAAAAGTTAATTTTACCAGAGCGTTTTTGTTACTTTTTCCCCACTCGCTGACAGCATTAACACGACATTTAAAATGTGCATAAATATTCGATTGCTTTTAATATATACAAAATAATTTTTATGAAATTGTTTGTAGACACAAAAAATAAACCAAGAAATCTTTACTTAAATCAAGCCGTAGCGGCGTCAAAATACGGTGAGTACGGATTTTCTCAAGCCAAATACGATTCATCTAGTACAAATTTATTACTTTTAGCCCCATTTAATCCGAAACAAAAATGGATGATTTAAGTTCAAAACATATTGATTATTTATACTCTAAACAATTTCTTTAATGTACTTACTTACCGTAGCTGGGATTTGAACCTGGGACTCTCCGAACTACAACACCAGCACCCTACCATCTAGGATATCAAGACAATTTGTTTTTCAAATGCAAAAATGTATTCAAAAACAACGATTTTTTCTGCGTAATTTTCCAAACTAGTCCGACTAGACTTTTAAAAATAAAATTCATGGCTTAAGAATATATTATTTCTTTCTATGTATATTTCAAAATAATGAAAATTTTTTTGCACATGCGATTTTTTTTAAAAACAATTTTTAAGAGTGTTTTAATATATTTTGTACTTAGCAAACGATTTTCAATTTTTAAAATCGGCATAATTTATTTCGATACAGTTAGGTTTGATGGGTATAGCAGTGGAACATAAAGTCCGCTGTACGACCTCCGTCACAGTTTTTACTTGGAACTAAAGAGCAGGCGTAAAAAGTTTCCACATGGAATACATTGTTAAAAGATATTAAATCAGCCACACAAGAAAACAAATCAAACAAAATCCACATAAAAAATCAGCTGGTAGCTGTCAAACTACTCGATGAACGTTTGAAAGTTGAGGGTTGCCTAAGTTTCGCAAGATACGTTGACGGAGACGTACTTAAGTTAGCTTTACATGGTAATACAAAGTATTTAGATTTTGTATAATCAAAATATTATGAAATTCTCTCCGTGTTTAAAAAAAGAGCATAAAAATCTGTTCTAAGTATTTTTCATGTTTACACGGATAAGGTTGGTAAATTCAAAAGCGGTTGTATCTTGCCAATTCCCTTTTAGGGTAACGCCATATGGTTAAGGCTCTACAATATTAACAAAAACAACATGAAAAAATTCTGCTTTGATTGTGATTGTGTATTGTTTCATTAAGTGTAGCCACCTTTATTAGATATTGCAAGTGCTGCCAATCTTTCACACCTCTGATGTGATGAGAATACACAAGTTTCTAAAATGGTTTAGAAAATAAACATTTACCGAACACTTGTCAAATTTTGTATCCGTATTTGCTCTCACTCGATACATTGTGCTTTTACATGATGAGATTTTGTATTATTCTACAACATATTTTGACAAGTCATAATATATGTATTACCATGTAAAAGTACCTTTAATGTGACAAGATTTATAACAAAACATCTTTTTCAACTTGCATGTCGGTTGAAAAAAGCGACAGATGACGTACGACGGAAATAGTTACGAAATATGCGAAATAGTTACCACTTTAATATTTTACCAGCAGATGAACTAACGAATGTAAAACAAAATTTGCATAAAAAAGTCGATTTCTAAAAAAACGTAACATACGATAATTTCGCGTACAGGCGTCGATATATATACTTATGTGTATAAAAACAGCTTGTTAGCTTAGCATGCATTAGCGCAATACCAGCATAATACTACAAATAATATGGTAACACTAAAACATAGGGTACTGTATAAAAAAACTATAGCTATGGGAATTGTCTTTATTTAAGTAATATAATTCTTATGTATTAACTTCTTTTGGGTTTTGTAATTAAATAATGACTTAAATATACATATATGTATGTACATACCTTTAATTCATATTTATACCAACGTTTACCTACATAAAAACCTTAATAAACATTTCTATGGTAAGACTTATTAATGCATACTTAACTTGCATTAACCAAACACTCAAGTGCAATATTGCCTAAAAGGTTCTCATCATTTAATGTACAAAGGTTTAGTACTAAAACCTTGAATTCACTTGTGATGTCCAGAGACGGGGAATTATGAACTTAATAAATAAAAAAATTTTAAAACTATTATTTAAATTAAAAAATTAATAAAGAAAAGATTTTTTTTTAAATTTTTTTATAAAATTTTAAGAACTTAACTTAAGAAACGTTTAAAATAATTTTTGACTTGCCAATATTTTACAGCCCTTACTTAAGCTGGTCCTAATGCTAAACTTGGAAGCATAACTTAGAGATAAGCCCAAACTATTGTATTAAGTAAAGAAAATATTGAAAATTTAACCCCTTACGTATTTAAATTTAAAAAAGTTCTTTGACATTTTTAACTCAACGAATGACTTTCCGATTTGATTAAACGTTTTACTTTTAAAGTAGCTTTAGTACTAAAAACTTGACAATACGTTTTTGATTTACTTCTGGTGTAACCAGAGACGGAGAATTATGAACTTGACGAATAAAAAAATTCAAAACTATTATTTGAATTAAAAAACTAATAAATTTTTCATTTTCATTTAAAAAATTTTAAGAAATTTACTAAACAAATGTTAAGAATAATTTTTGGATTGCAAATATTTTACAGCCCTGACTTAAACTGGCCGCAGTGCTACCAAGTTTTGGAAATAAGCCTAAACAAAATTTTCTGATTTGATTAAACAATAAATCAATAAATTGATAATTTGACAAAAGGTTCTCATCATTTAATGTAGCTTCAGTACTAAAACCTTGACAATACGTTTTAAATTCACTTGTGGTGTAACCAGAGACGGAGAATTATGAACTTGACAAATAAAAAATGTTAAAACTATTATTTGATTTTAAGAAATAATAAAAAACTTTTTTTTATATAATTTTTAAATAAAAATTAACATTTATTTGTTAAATTTAAAGAATTTTACTAAAGAAACGTTAAGAACAATTTCTAGCTTGCCAATATTTTACAGCCCTGGCTAAAGTTGGCCCTAGTGCTACCAATTTTTAGAGATAAGCCTTAACAATTGTGTCAAAGAACATATTGCAAATTTAACCCTTTTACGTACTTAAATTTAAAAAAGTATTTAAAATCTTTAATTTTATGATCAACTTCCTCCTGATTTGATTAAACGTTGTACGTCCGTCCGTCTGTCTGGCAAAGTGTCAATAAATTTATAATTTGTTAAAAATTTGTCACAGACATGTTGTTGGCATTGAAACCAAGCCTTTCGAAACTGAAGACGATCAGTCCAATTTTTTCACATTATTCTTTTGCAAATGTCCTTCTGATAAAAGTTTAATAGACTTTAACTTAAAATACATCTTTTACAATTACCCAAGGCTTGGGTATTAAATAATTTTGCGATTTTAAACAAATATTGCAAAATTACTTCTTGACATACATTTAAAAAAGCTTTAATAAATTAACTTACCTACATACATACATGATTAAGTTACATTTTAAACAATTAGCAAAACGAAAATTATGTTAAGGTGGGTTTTTGAAGGTAAAAAATATTAAATAATAATATTAACAAACAAAAATAAATAGAGTGGGTGTGCAATTTATAAAAATTGCTGATTTCTATTTTTTTTTTTTGGCTAAAGTACTAAAGATTTGACAAAACAAAAAATAACAATAACTAGAAATCTATGAGCCAAAAAATTATTAAAAAAAAACAACAAAATATTGTTATTTTTTTGTTAATATTTTAGACATAATAAGGTTAAAGTAAAAGTAGCACAAGTACTCAAATATTAGAAAAAATAACACGAGTCAGACTTTTTTTAAGAAAAAAAAATCAAAGAAATATATTTAAAACAAATAAAGATATTTAAAGCAAAACAAAATGATTTATTAAATATTTTCCGTGCAAAATAAAAAAAATAAACTTTAAAGTTTTTATTTTTAATTTTAACAAAAACATTTTTTGGCTGCTCTGGAAGTCATTTTCATCACAGAATAATTTAAGAAATTTTTGAAGTGAGTTTTCTGCGAAAATATAAAGCGTTTTACCAGGTTTATTTTTCAGTTTTTAAAGCGTTCTTAAACTCTTAATTACGCTTAATTAAACTTAATTGCAATTAGAACATCATTTAAAGATAAAGATCTTTCCAAATAAGCATTCAATGACAAAGTGAAACATGTTATCCCAGAATAGCCCTGAATATTTTTTGTTTAAAAGTGTTATGTTAAACTTTTTAAAGCCGCTTTTAAGTTTTATTTTTTATCCCCTTTACAAAATGTAAAATGTTTTCATACATATGTATGTGTGTATGGGTAGCACAAAAAAACGAAGCAAAAACAACAAAAAATATCGATTTCTTTTGTTGGCATTTTATTTTTCCAAACTTTAGAATGCGCATGCTTTTGTTTGGAACTGCAGAAACTTTTTAAAAAATGTTAACCTAGGCATCAGACTTCCATAACAAAAACACATCCACATACAAGTTTATATGCCCTTATGATGCAATGGCTTTTTATCATAAATACTTAATGTATATATGAATGAATAGCAGTCGTAAACTTTACATATACCTACATGCATGCATGTATGTGTGCATGCAAGGATATAAAGGATAACAAAACATGTTTGGTGCATATAAACATTTATATATTTGTACACAAGGAAGAAGTTTTTAACTCAGACAACATTAAAAAAAACCCTGCAGTATACATACTAAAGAATAAAAAGAATTAAAAAACAATATACAAAATAAAAAACATTACACAGAGGGAAAACCCCATTCGAAAAGTACCGAAATTGACACCATCCTTTATCAAAAGTGAGGAAAGCACGTTTGTTCTCTATTTGACAACAGATGGTGTCAATCTCCTAGAAACCCAGGGTTCTTTTTCCTACAGCAGCCGTTCTTCTTTTTGTCTTATTTCGTCAACAGCTGTTCTTTATTTGGCAACAGAGCGCTCTTTATTTTAGATCAGGGCGTTCGCAAGTTGACCTCTGGTATTTTTAAATTTTTCGTTCTTTACTAAACCACAGAGCGTTCTTGATTTCACAAAGTCTGTTGGTGTTTTATTTAATAACTGAGAATAATTTTTGCGCAGTGTAAAATCAGCCGTGCATGGTTTTAGAACTCTTTTTTCCCCCTCTGTGTTTGGGTAAAAATTACTGCGTTGGAACATATTATTACTCAACTATTATTCGCTCTTATTTTGGAAAACCCAAATCGCCAAAATTTTGTTCTGCACTTAATACGTTTGAATATTTAAAACTTAAAACAAATGTATCTCCAATATACATAGATCTTAATTTGTGCCTTAAATAAAAACAAAACATTTTCCCCCAAAAATCAGTTGTTTAACCTTAGAATTTGCCTTGCGTTTTAGAGTCACCAAAACTGTAAGAGAAAGCCAGAACTTAAGAAAATATAATTTCTGCTTAAATAAATAAACTTGATTTTTTTTCCATTTAATTTAAACCACAGAAAATGTTTGTTGGGTTAGCTAGCATAAGCACAGAGTTGCATGTGCATATAAGCTTTTTGTCACATACATGTATGTATATATAAATTTTGTTACAGTGCTTTTCAAACTATATATACTAAGGGTTGTGTTTTTAAAGTCATAGAGGTTTTTCTTAAAAAAATATAAAATTTAATGGAATGACAAAAAGATTTTAAAATAATTTTAATATTTTAAAATAATTTCCGGCATGTGGCTACATTGTTGATCTTTTTTTCTAACCCGGCCGGTATTACGACGCTTAAATTGCATAGAATGTTGGCTTTTAAAATCAAACTTTGGTTGTTTATTGGTATTTTATTTGAAGGCACTGAAAATGATGTATTGATGTAAACAAAAGTGTTCCTCTCTTCTTACCTAAAGTGGTGGATCAAAAATTTTCTGAGCGTTTGATAGAGTCTGATATTTTGCGCTTGATTTTAAATTTGTTACTCAATTTATATCGATTTTTCTTAGAGATCGCACTATAACAGTCACAAGGCTTCGCCTTTCTCCTACTTTATTCATTATTTTTTTAATAACCTTTTTTGACAACTTTAAATCCTTTGCATACCTTTACAGACGTTAGGAGAATAAGAATGCCATTGTTATTTTCATTTTACTACAGACCTAGCCCTTAAAGATTGGGGTTTTGAGACAGAATGGCGCACTTAACAGTGATTTAATGGGGTCATGCACATAAAGAGTCGATTTAATGCCCTTAAAGCCCAATTTCGCCCGCTGGCACATAAACGTACAGTTAAACGCTGCATCTCGTGTATGAATGGATCTTATAAAACTAAGAGAGAGAGAGAGAGAGAGAGAGCAAGAGAACGCCTTAAAATTTTAGGAACACATATCCACTGCGAGGTCCCCTGTACGGAACACATTTTTCTTTATTTTTTTAGTTACTCTTCTTAAAATGTATTTCCCCCATAAACAAATGAAAATACATACATATATAATGGGCTGGTGATTTAAAGTAATTTTTTTTTTTGCTATTTCACTGCATACAGCGAGGAGGCAAAGATGCTTTTCGGTGACGGTTAGATATCTAACCTTATCGGTACACTTGCCCCCCGTCGTGATGTGAGATAAACTTTTTTGTTTTACTAATCAAAGGACTTGTCCCTAAACCCCAAACTTTGCAAGTGATTCACGGCTTTTAATAAAAGCATACCCACCTATTTGTGGTCGACTGGCCAGTGAATCGCACCTTACTTTACAGAAAAAATCGTGTGTCGTATGTGATGCCGAAAAATTTAAATCAAATGTTTTTCACATATATTTTTTTGATTTCAACACAATGCACTACAAATATAGAGAGCATTCGCACTGTGCGGGTAATTTAATTTAAACTAGCACGTAGCCCGCTACTTCGTAAGCATAGTTTTAGAAATTTATTAAGTGAAGGTGATGTTTTGTGCCTTAATTTCTTAAACTATTACCATATATGTAGATTAAAATAATTAGAAAGAAGTGTTTGCTAGCATAAACACTTTTACATAAGTACATACACATGTAACCAGCTAAATTTGCCGGTTTTTAGGGTAGAAGGGTACACGCACGTCTTAAATCCTTACAATTTTTCAAAAAAAGTACCAAAAATATATATTCATATTTTTTTGAGGCCTTTTAAACGAAATTTAAATGATGACACATATTAATTAACTCAGAAGTTACAAAGTGAACCTGAGCGGTATCAAAATATAGTTTTTACCCTGTCTTGCCCTTTAGGGTCCAAAAGTCTAAGAATGCTGTTCGTATTTCTTTGAGACCTTTCGAGCGCAATTTGAATCATGTTTCTATCTCTATTGGTTTAAAAGTTACAAAAAGTACCAATATAGAATTTTTACCCTTTTCTGAACTATTTCTCACCCCTTAGGGCTCAAATTTCAGAAATGTAATCATATTTTTTTGAGGCCTGTTGAATGCAGTTTGAATTATATTTCTATCTTTATTTGTTAAGAAGTTACAAAGTGAACCTAAGCACTATAAAAATTGAGTTTTTACCATTTTTTGCCCCTTAGGGCCCAAAATATCGAAAAAGTGGCATACATGGATCCGCTTTTTTTTAAGAGAAATACGATACTTTTTAAATTTTGTTTTTATCAATTATGATTTAGGAGATATCAACATATCGCATATTTTCATATTTGGGCCATTTTAACCATCTTCGGGTCCAAATTTCCGGAAATGCCGTGTTGGTGAATCTATAATATATGAAGAGGTACTTAAAGTCTGCTTCAAATCCAGGGCTGTGCGATTATGAATCAGTCAGTCAGTAACGTTGTTCCTCTATATGTACATACATATTTATGTATGTATATATTTATAGATTAAGCATCAATAAGAACAAGTTTGTGAGTCACTGCTTTCATCCTTTTATTTCACCTTCTGGCTTAATTTTCAGGTTTTTATATTTTATTTTTATTCGTTTTATATTTTCTTTTTTTGCCATTGCCCTTCTTCTATTTATACTTTGCTAAAATAAAAGCAATAGGTTACCAGCATAAAACTAAAGGCATGCAAGTACAAGTACAAGCAAAGCAAATATGCAACACACATACACACTTACCTATATTAATACAAATTTATTTGTACTAAAAGTTAACTAGTACAATTAATTGGGTGGGTTTTTGAACAAAAAAAAATTGCAAAAATAGAAATATGTAAAAACAAATGTAAGAGAAAAAGTTGACTTGCATTGTACTTGTGGAGTTATGCATGTTTGCAAGTGCATACTAGGTACATACATACATAAGTATGTGTGTACTGTGTAGTTGGCTTAAGCCCTTATGACACTTGCTTTTTTTTGCATTTTATAAACTTTGAAGAACAGTACCTACTTATAATATAGGAAAATTACACTAAGTGTGAAGAGTTAAGCTATTTAAAGAAAAATACCAAAACGTCAAAAGCTCCCCAAATGCAATTGATAAAAAAGCAGAAGCTGTCAAAAAAAATGTAAAAATTTTTAACTTAAACTTGACGTTTTAAGATTAAACTCTAAACATGTTGTCAATTTGATCAGTTTATAGTTAAAAAAGCGATTTTTCGCGCGTTTATTAAATTTTATTTCAGATTTTCCGCTCTGCAACAAAATATCAAGTGGGCAACATTGTTTCGTTTGTTTACTTTTTATCATAATACATATATATTTTGTTCTATCTAACATTTGCTATTTCTTTCTTTCAATCCAAAAGCAATCAATTAAGAAAAAAGCAAGTGTCATAAGGGCTTTAGGAGTTTCTCTGTATACTTGTGGGTATGGGTTTACCTATAAGTTTAGTATGTATGTATGTTTGTATGACAATGTTCATTTAAAAGCAAGTTTCTTTTCTTAAAACCTTGTTATTGACTTGATTTGACATTCATTTTTTTTTAAGTTGTTGTTGTTGTTGTTGTTGCAATTTGCTGTTCAACAAACCAACCATGGTAATAAAACAAAAAGAAAATAGGCAACATGGACTATAATAGTTTTCATTTTTTTTTTTGGTTCCATGCAATTTAATCGTCATCGTACATGGGGCATGAGATCAGTAGTTGTTATTTGTTGTTTTTGTTTATTGTAATTTTGCTTTAAAAGTTGTTGTTTGTTTAAGCTTCTACTACTTCTACTGCATTCGCATAGAGTTGCATTTTGCTCTAGCAGTGAAACTTCCATTAAAATCATTAACTAACATTCACCACATACCTATTTCAACGAAAACCCCACAAATAAGAGTTAATAATAGCTAAAGACAGGTATAATATTACATACCAAAAAGCAACAACAAAAACTGGATTTCTTTTAACATCTTTTCTCAACTGAAAATATTTTTCTTATTTTTTTTTCTTTATTACTACTTTAAAAATCGGTTTGTGTTGCAAAGAGAAAGTTGTTGGTTGGTTGGTTGCAGTCGAATGCATAAATTTGTTCAGCAACACTGAAAATCAACCATAGTTTCGAGAGTGAGAAAATGCATTTTTTTCTTCTTCTTCTTTTGCTTTCTATAGAAATTAAAACCAAACAAATCTTCATCAGCGTCATCGTTAACAACAGAGCAGCAGCCCACCTTTACCACCACCACCACCTCTGCCATTAACATTTTATGGCTTTAGAAAAATTCATGTTTTAAGCCTTTTATTTAAAAGCAAAAAAAAGAAAACAGCAAAACATTATGGCAACTACAACAGCAAGCAATAAACTCTTTTTTTTATTATTTTTATTATGAAAATTGTTTTGCTGCTATTTTTCTTTAGTTTTAGCAATAGTGTGAAAATAGGCAACATTGCAAATGAACACATAGAAAATGCTGCTGTTTTTATACCCTTCACATAGTGATAGGGTATATATCACTTTTTCATTCCGTTTGTAATTTCTTATTATTCATTTGCGACCCCATAAAGTATATATATTCTGGATCCTTATAGATAGGGAAGTCGATTTAGCGATGTCCGTCTGTCCGTCTGTTGAAATCAAGTTTCCGGAGTCAAATAAAAAGATACAGACCAGTTAATGGTGTCAAACTATTAGAAATATCCTGGAGACAATCGCTATTTAAAATCAATAAAATCGGTTCACTATTGGCCGAGATATAAGCGAAAACCCAGAGTAACCCATTTTTTTTAGGACAAAATCCGTGCATATATCCCTATATATCTCAGTAAGTATAGTCACTCTTGCCACAAAACTTGGCACGGATACTCCTAAAGAAGGGACCTAAATAATGGAAAAAATTTTTTCAGATAGGACCAGGGGAAGGGGTATTTTTTCTACAATTGCACAAATTTGGTGAAATATTTTATGCGCTATATCTCGTAAACTATAACAGCTATCGACTTAAAATGTTCTACAAAAAGTAAGGGCTACGCCTTAAAGAAAAAATTTTTTGGGTGGGGGCAAAAAAAGGGGTAGCTCCCATACAAATCGACAATTATTATCAAATATTCGATACGCTATATCTCGAAAACTATAACAGATATCGAAATGAAATGTTCCGCAAAAAGTAATTGCACGCTAAGGGCTACGCCTTAAAGAAAAAATTTTTTGGGTGGGGGCAAAAAAAGGGGTAGCTCCCATACAAATCGACAATCATTATCAAATATTCGATACGCTATATCTCGGAAACTATAACAGATATCGAAATGAAATGTTCTACAAAAAGTAATTGCACGCTAAGGGCTACGCCTTAGAGAAAACATTTTTTGGGTGAGGGCAAAAAAAGGGGTAGCTCTCATACAAATCGACAATTATTATCAAATATTCGATACGCTATATCTCGGAAACTATAACAGATATCGAAATGAAATGTTCCACAAAAAGTAATTGCACGCTAAGGGCTACGCCCTAAAGAAAAAATTTTTTGGGTGGGGGCAAAAAAAGGGGTAGCTCCCATACAAACCGACAATCATTATCAAATATTCGATACGCTATATCTCGGAAACTATAACAGATATCGAAATGAAATGTTCCACCAAAAGTAATTGCACGCTAAGGGTTACGCCTTAAGAAAAAAATTTTTTGGGTGGGGGCAAAAAAAGGGGTAGCTCCCATACAAATCGACAATTATTATCAAATATTCGATACGCTATATCTCGGAAACTATAACAGATATCGAAATGAAATGTTCCACAAAAAGTAATTGCACGCTAAGGGCTACGCTGTGAAGAGAAAGATTTTCGGATGGGGGGTGAAGAAGGGGTAGCTCCCATACAAATTAACAATTTTTATAAAATTTTCGATACGCTACTTCTGGAAAATTATTACAGCTATCGACTTCGAATATTCTACAAAAAGTAATAATCAAATAATTCATACATTTTGGTGAAAAAGTTGGTGAAGAGCAGGGGGACTAGAACATTTAATAAGTTTTATTAACCTTTAAATATGAATAATGTCGAAAACTTTAAAAACTCTCGACCTCAAATCTTCTTCATCTATTTCTATTATTCATACGAACGTTAAAATTTTGTTATTTTTTCTATGGGCTTTAAAACTCGCACAAGGTTTTTTATTATATTATTTGCAGTACAAAATTACTCGGCTGGGTATATTTAAAGACCAATGTGAAGGGTATATAAGATTCGGCACAGCCGAATATAGCGCTCTTACTTGTTTTTTCTTACTTTTGCAAAAAAAAAACATTCTCATTCAATATGTGCTTTTGCTACTGCTGCTGCTTTTCATTTTCTTTTAATATTATAATGTTGTTGGTATTTTTTTAAATGAATTGCATGTAATTCTTGTTGTTAATATTATTGTTGGTTGTTTTCCCAGCTTACCCCATGCCCATGTGCATACATTTACACATACTTATGTTTCGATAAGTATGCGGTAAAAAATATTAAATTACATATAATATAGTAAATGTGTAAATTCTAAATCTTAACAGATAGAAAAACGAATAAGCCAAGTTTATTTGTTGAAATCAACTTTCTGCATTCCCCTAATATTATACACACCTGTTAAGGAAGAATATCAATCTATCCAAAATATTTGTTGTGCCTACATATATTTTGCTTTTAAAAATCTACATCAAATAAGTATATATTTTCCTTTTTTATTTTGTTAAATTAGCAGACCTATTTCTATAAAATTTTACCTTAACATATAAGGGCGCTATCCTCGGCTTTATATGGGGTTGGGGTAGGCTTTTTCCAAAATGTTAACATTCTAATGTTATGTAACATTACCTAGTTTAAAGTCGGTAGCTGTTACAGTTTTCGAGATATGTCGAAATTTTCAAATAGCAGGTTCTTAAGAGGGCTACCATTTCCCTCGCTTCTTTTCATTCTTTTTTTTCAAAATGTAAACATTTACCTAAACTGTTTTGTAGCAGTTTAGAATTCGATAGCTGTTTAAGTGATTTAGATATAGCTTTCCGAATATGTTAAAAAAAATTGGTCCGTTTTTGGGGCCTAACACTCCCCTTCATACTTTTTAACAAATAGTTTTTTTTTCAAATAGGGAAATTATTAAGTAGCAGTTTTAAATTCGATAACTGTAATAGTTTTCAAGATAGGTTTTCCCAATATTTCATAAAAGTGGTCCAGTTGAATAGGGTATGCCACTGCCCGGGCTACTGTTCAATACATTTTTTTCCAAATTGTAAATATTAAACAAAAACAAGTAACAGCGCTAAATTTTTGTATGGCAACCCCCTAAGGGGGTGGAGAAAGGGGTAACTATGTTTAAGAAACATGTTTAGGAGGAAGAACTAATGGGGGTCGGTCGTACAATATATTTCTATAAGGCCGACTCTGGGGAAGTTATGGGCGTTTTTACATAATTTTTGTAAATTTTGTATGGCAACTGCCTTAGGTTTCGAGATAGGGGGTAAGTATGTTCTAGGAATATATTTGGGAGGGAAAACTAATTGGGGTATGTGATACATTTTATTCCTCTAAGGGCGACTTTGGGGCAGTAAGGGTTTTTACCCTATTTTTTTAAAGTTTTGTTTGGCAACCTTGTTAGGGGCTGAAGATAGTGAATAAGTATGTTCCACAAAAATGTTTAGGAGGAAAAATTAATTGGGGTCGGTCTTATATAGCCACTGTTTTTATTTAAGCCGTCTCTGTATGAAAGTTTTTCAGCCTCCGCCGTCGATCAATATTTGCATTCGACTTATTTTACCTTTTATAGTAATTTTTGTGTAAAAATTTCGTCTTTTTAAGTAAATTGAAAACAACATTATGAAATCCTAAAAATATATTCTGTCATATTCTTTTTAATTGTCTTTTAACGTTTCCTCTATTTAAAACTTAAATTAAAAGAAAAAGGTTTGCCAGTTTTAAACATTTCACAAATTCTTGGAAACGAAGTCTTGTGTTATTTATGAATTTATTATTTCTTAAATATAAAGTTTTACAACTTCTTTTATAATCCCCATTTTGCGATTTATTAAAAGTTAAAAAAAAAATTAAATTATTTATGATTTAGGTTTTTTCATTATAAATTAAATTACCATATTTTATTTATTTAAATTTTTTTTATGCATAAAAACGATATACACGTGTAGCTAAGTTTCTTTTATGGGGATTTTTTTATTTTGTTTAGGAATATTTTTTTAAGGAAATATTTAGTTTATTATTTTAGGGGTTCCCTTACACAGGTAGTTAGTATAGTATTAATAATAAAAAGTTAAAAAAAATTTCTCTGTTTGGATATTTTTAAAACTTTTTTAGCAGTTAAATTTTATTTTCTCAATTTTGGGTATTTTTTTGTTTGGAAAAGTTGTTTTTAAGTTCCTTATTTGGAATTTTTTTTCGATGCATTTTAGGAATTTAAAAATAAAACATTTTTGTTCCACACTATAAAAATTAAGCTAAATTTGTTTTTATTTATTTTTTTTTTTTTTTTTTGAGAAATTTGGGAGACTTTGTTTTATTGTTGTGAAAATGCCATTTATTTAAATTTTAAAAATGTTTCACGTTTTTATCAGATATTTTTATCTAGTTTAAACATTATTTAGAAAAAAAATTTATTTGGGGATTACAATTTTGTTTTAAGAAATAAAAAATGTTTTTTTTATTTATTATTCTTGTATGAAAGATAAGTTAAGCATCTTCAAAGTAATAAAAGTTTTTTTTTTTAATTGCAAACATGCTTTATATAATTACTTGAGGATTTTAAAAGTTTATAAAATAAAAAAAAAATAAAGGAGATATTAAAGTAAAGAAATTTTTTGTTTAAATTCATTAAAAATCTTTGTTAACTTTGTGAGAATTCCTGTAAAGCATTTTTGAAATTCCCTAAAGGAAATATTTTAGCCATAAAAAATTGAAATAAGCTTAATTATTAATTTTTGGGAACTGCTAACAGGTCCTATATCATAAGCGATTCTTAACCTATTTAAAGAAATTAAGTATTTTTTTATTTTATTGCAAATTTTGGTATTTTTCTCCTGGGAACTATAATTTTTCTTCTTGGAATCAAAAAACCAATATTTAAAGCCACAACATTTCTGTATTTGATTGCATATAAAATCCTTATCAAACTTAATGTTTTCTTGTGGGGGATTTTTGTAAGAAATTTGGGAATTTGAAAAAAAATTAAAAAATATTTTTAATACTTTATTTATTAAGTTTACACGTATAATTGATGTAGATTTAAGTAAATTTAAGCTTTTTTTAATTTTATTATGAAATTTGTTTTTCCCGTTTTGGGGGATTTCGTTTCTTTTGGAACTAAAAAATTAAATATGATAGATATACAGTTATAAGATTTCTTCTATTTGATTGCATGTTAAAACTTGAGCAAAATTTATGTTTTCTTGTTTAAACATTTTTTTTTTTAATTTTAGGATTTTGAAAAAAAGCCAGCTTTAAATGTTTAAAAATTTTGTAAAATTATTTGAGATGTTCTCCAAATAAATATTTTGCCATAAATTTATTTAAATTAAGTCTAAACTAATACTTTTATAAAATTGTCAACATGTATTTTTAAGAGTTTTAAATTTTTCTTTTGGAATTGAAAAAATACAATATGAAGCCACATTATCATCTCTATTTGATTACATATAAAATCTTAAGTAAACTTTGTGTCTTCTTTTTTGGGATTTTCTTAAAACATTTTGGGAATTTTTTTTCAAATATTTCTTTTAATATTATATTAAAATTAAGTTCACATCTAAAATAAATACAATATAAACTTGTGAAATTTTTTTATTTGGTAAAGAAAAGTTTTTATTTTCCTGTTTAGAAGATTAAAAAATTCTTAAAACCGGGGTATTTGGTTTTTTCTATGGGATTTTTTCAAACATTTCGGATTTTTTTAATATTTTAGCCAAAAATTAATTCTAATTAAGGTTTAACAAATAATTTGTGTAAAATTATCAACAGGTGATTTTTTACCGAATTTGGGAATTCAAGTTTTTTTGCATTGTAAAATTTGTTTCTCCCCTTTTGGGGATTTTTTCTTTAGGAATTTAAATGAATATAACATAAAGTGACAGTATTTATTCTCTTTAATTGAAAAAAAAAAATTGGCAAAATTAATTTTATATTTTGGGGGTTTTCCTAAAATATTTTGGAATTCTTAAAAAATAGATATTTTTGCCATTATTTACTTCATTTTTTTTAACTTTTTAAATCTACCTACATATATTAAAATATATATACAAAAGCATATAATTTTCTATTGTTTTTAAAACAATTTTTTTAATGGCAACATTATTTGTTGTTGTTGCTGTGGTTTCTAAATGCATTCACTAAAGAACATTCATAATATTGTTTTTTTTTCTTCTGTATTTGATAATATTTTTTATTCACTTTTTACTGCATGTTGCAAGTTAAGGAATGGAAAGTGGCATTATGCCATGAAAATGAAAAAAACGTGCTTAAACCAAGTTTTTTTTTTCATTTTTATTTAGTTTTCTTTCAATATTATTTGTTAAGCTTAAATGTATATCAAGACTTAATAGATAATAGACTTTGTGTATGTATTCAGAGGCACACAGACATATATAAACATGAATAAATGTTGATATATACATATGTATGTACACATAAATAACAAAAAAAAAAGAATGTGGAATGAATGCGGCCTGGGGAAGAAGTGTAAGCGATTTTCAAAGTGAGTGGTTGTTCGGCTGTTTTGGTGGGTTTGTTGGTCTCTCGGTCGTTCGTTTTGGAAAATGTACGTCAATAAACTTTTGCATAACTATGCAACAATGCACGTGCACATTTTTTTCTATTCGAAAATAAACAAACAAGAAATCCCAAATGCAAACTATAGTCAGGCGCGTCCAGAGGTGAAGGGCATAAAAAACATATATAAAAAGTAGTTGCATCTAAATAATAAAGTACATATGTACATACATAGATGAATATTTGTTGTGGAAAATGTAAAAAACTAAAGTACATGGCAGCCATATAATCCCATTTAAGGCTGTTTTGTTGGCTGCCTCAATGACTGGCTGCAAAGCTGACATTTGCACAAAAGTAGTTTGCCTTCAAGTGCAAAAACCACCTCGATGACAAAAAAAAAATACAGACAAAGACACACATACACAAGACATAGACACAGCTGCCAGATTTGACGATTTATCTTCATTTTATGTGGCAAAAACCCATAAAATATATATTTTCTTGGTCCTTATAGATAGGGAAGTCGATTTAGCAATGTCTCTGTCCGTGTTATGGTTGAAATCAGGTCGCATAGACCTGTTTATGGTATCAAACTATCAGAAATATCTGCGGGCAAATCGCTATTGAACCCCCAAAAAATCGCTCGATAACTGATTGATATATAAGCCAAAAACCAAGACTACCTCTGTTTATTTCTCCAAAATTTCTACATAAAACCTTTACAACTGGCCCGGAGTTGCCCCGTACAATGTGCAATGTAAGACCGACTCCCATTAATTTTTTTCCCACGAACATTATTGTGGAACGTACTTACACCCTATCTTCACCCCATAACAGGGTTGCCATACAAAGTTAAATTTTTTTAAGTCGTTCTTACAGCTTCCAGGGTGCTTCTACAAAGGTAAACTGTAAGACCGACCCCGATTAGATTTTTCTTCAAAACATTTTTTTGGAATATACTTACCCGCTATCTCCAGTCCCTAACATGGTTGACATAGAAAATTTTAAAAAATAGGGTAAAAACCCCTACAACTTCCTCGGAGTCGCCCCTAGAGGAATAAAATGTATCACAGACCCTCATTAGTTTTCCATCCTAAACATATTCCTAAAACATACTTACCCCCTTTCTTTATCACCTAAGGGGATTGCCATACAAATTTAAAAAAAAATTATGTGAAAACGCCTATAACTTCCCCAGAGTCGACCTTAGAGAAATAAAGTATACGAGCGGTCCCCACTAGTTTCCCCTCCCAACATAATCCTAAAATATATTTTCCCCCCATCCTTAGGGGATTGCCCTACAAATTAAAAAAAAATTATGTAAAAACGCCTATAACTTCCCCAGAGTCGGCCTAAGAGAAATAAAGTGTACGACCGATCCCCAATAGTTTCCCCTCCTAAACATATTTCTAGAATATTCTTACCCCGTAACTCCATAGCCTAAGGGGGCTCCCATATAAAATTTGGGAAATTGTACTAAATCCCCCAACATCTTCTAGGGTGACCGTGGAGAGGTCAAATGTAGGGCTGACCCCAAGTCATTTTTTCGTGCAAACATTTTCCTAGAACATAAATTACCCCCTATCACCACCCCCTAAAGGGTGATCATACAAAACTTTAAAAAAATTGAAAAATTAACTTTTCTAGCCACCCTAAGAGGGTTAAAATATGTCAACGACCCCTCTTTAAAAATTATAAATAATTCATAAAAAAATGGATAAAAATAAAAAAAAATTCGGGGTTTCAAAGGCCAATGCGAAGGGTATCTTAGATACGGCACAGCTGAATATAGCGCTCTTACTTGTTGTTTTAAATAAAATTGTTTTAACAAAAAAACGACTGTTAGAAAAAAATTTTAAAATATTTTTTTAATTTTTCGGTTTTTTTATTTGCAGTTCATTTTGCCTAAAATTAAAAATTTTGCTTTTAAATTTTTTTATTATTTTAAGAACCTACTTTAAGCCTTTTTTTATCCCGATTTTTTTATTATTTAGTAAAAAATTATAAAAAATATATAAATTTCAAGGTTGACGATTTTGACGATTTTTTTTTTAAATTTTACAATATTGAACGAAATTTATCTGGCAGCACATACATACATAAATACAAAGCAACTTAAATATCGTGTATCTTTTAGTATATAGTACAATAATAGATAGTGGGGCTAAGGCACCATAATATGTTCATACAAAAAGTATTTATAGATGTGAATGCAGTTCAAGTGCACAAACATGTACTGTGAAGATATAGATACCTTAATGATGCACTTACTAGATATGTGTACATATATGTATGTATGAACATTAACACATATGTACATACTTATTGTAAATAAATGTGTATCTAGTGGATTGATATGTACATAAATATGTAAACGTGTAACATGTATCAATTCGCCCAACATATGTACAAAGCAAGTATCGTTCTTTACGAACGTGTATCTATGAATTTGTATCTTTTGCATATTTAAAGCTTTAGCAAAGTATACCATCTTTCAGCTTATAAACATCAATCGACAAACGAAAAAAAATTATATTTTTCACAAGGATTTTTCTTTCATTTTACCATACTTTATCAAAAAGTGGGTAGAAAATCCAAAGGGAAACAAAACAACCCAGAGAAATGATATTTTGCTTAAATCACTTGTCGCCGCTTTTATATGATTTGTTTTAAGATTAAAAATTTATTACAGAAAAACAAAAAACAGCAAAGAACAACAACAAACAGCAATAAAATATTGAACAGGCAGCAATACAAGTAAAAGTAAATTAAAAAGAAAATTGTATTAATTAAATTAAGACAAACAAACCACACCCAGCTTTTTTTCAAAAAAGGAAGAAAAAAATTAACGAATTTTTAAAAAAATTTACAAAATTTTAAATTTGTTTGTATTGAAAATAAAAATTTAATAAAAAAATTTAATAAATATTTATTAAGTGTTACCTTTTTACACCCTTAACACATACAATTGCGAACAAAGAAGCCCCCTGACCCTTATACAGGCCTGCCATTTTAGCAATTTTAATTTGCATGTTTTCTTCAGCTATAATTTGTGTAAATAAATTTGTTACAAAGTTTACAAAGCTTAATTTAATTGGTTAAGCATTATGTATAATTAAAATAATTTCATAATATTTTAAACATTTATATCTAACTAGATAAACCCCGGTGTGCTTCGCTACCTCTATCATAGTAAAATTGTTTATTCATTATCTATTATCAAAAGATGTAAACAAAAGTATTTACTATATATTTTTTTAATTTACTAGCTGCCCCACATAAGTTGCAACAAATTATAAGTCAGCCCTAATATTTAATTAACATATAAAAATTGGGAATTTAGCAGTTTTATAATTTTAGAGATATTCATAAAGCTTTAGTTAGCAAAAATGCTTTTATAAACTCTTAAAAGCGCCAGAATTTAAAAAAATGAACCAAAAACATAATATGTTAACATATTTTGGTAACCTGACGAATGCCTTTTAAATTATGTTTCTATCTTCATTGGTTTTAAAGTTACAAAAAGTACTAAAACATAATTTTAATCCTTTTTCCCCCTTGGGGACCAATAATTACAAAATGACCCAAAAACTTTTTTCCGAAATGTAGGTCTTTTTGTCCAATTAATTTTTGTAGAACATTCAAAGTCGATAGCTGTTATAGTTTCCGAGATATAGCGTATCAAAAATTTCATAAAAATTGTTAATTTGTATGGGAGATACCCCTTCCCCTACCAAAAAAAAAATCCAAAGTATACGTCTAACTACTGTTTGTAGAATTTTTTAAGTCGACAGCTATTATAGTTTCAAAGATTTAGCGCATTTAATATTTCACAAAATTTGTGCAATTGTAGGGGAAATACCACTTTCCCTGATCCTATCGGAAAAAAATTTTCAGTTATTTAGGTCCCTATTTTCAAAGTATCCGTGTCAAGTTTTGTGGCAAGAATGACTATATTTACTGAGGATTTTGTCTAAAAAAAATGGGCAATTTTGGGCTTTCTCGTATATCTCGGTCAATAATGAACCGATTTTGCTAATTTTAAATAGCAATTGTCTTTAGGATATTTCTAATAGCTTGACACTAACAACTGGTCCGTATCACTTTATTTGACTCCGGAAACTTGATTTCAACAGACGGGCATACAGGCATGGCTATATCAACTTCCCTATCTATAAGGATCCAGAATATATATACTTTATGGGGACGCAAATAAATATTGTGAATATTAAAAACCGAATGCAGACTGATGTATACCCTTATCACTATGTGAAGGGTATAAAAACGGAAGCTTCTAAACTCTAGCTTTTTTTTAAGTACAAGGTGGGCCAAAAGAAATCATCCGATGTTGTTTGGCTTTAATTTTTTTTCTAAATGAAAATTTCGATTCTGCTTTTTGACTATGGTTATTTGAACCTTTAGAATTTTATTGGGCAAGTCGAAAGGATGATATCGGCCAAATGGGCGCCGTCACAATGGATTGCTATACGGGCTCGTTTTATTGCATTTTTCATCACTTCGGCGAGAACTTCGGGCGACAGATTCTCGCGCTCGTGTTGTATGTTGTCCTTTAAGGCTTCCAGGGTCTCGGGCTTGTCCACGTTAACACGGGACTTCAATAAACCCCACAAAAAAGTCTGGAACGGTTAAATCGGGCGATCTTGCCGGCCAATGTAAATCGCCAAAACGAAAGATGAGGCGACCCGGAAATGCCGCCTTCAGAATATCGGTTGTGACTCGCATAGTGTGTGCCGTTGCTCCGTCCTGTTGGAAGCACATGTCCTTCAGTCCTAATTCGTTCAATTGCACCAGAAAAAACTCGGATGAAATGGCCCTATAGCGCGCATTGTCCACTGTTGTAGTTTGACCAGCGGCGTCTTCGAAAAAAAATGGCGCGATGACTCCTCCAGTATGAACAGCGCACCATGCAGTCATTTTGAGCAGGTATAATGGCTCCTCGTGCATCACTCGTGGATGTACCCGCTGAGGTGAAAATGAGCCTCATCGCTCATTATGAATTTGATCAAAAATTCGTTTACTTCGGCCTTTATTTTAGGGGTGGCTTGGGCGTAGGTTACACGCGTTTGGACGATTATTTCTCATAGTTGTATATAACATAGTTTGGATATAACGAAACTCGTTTTATAAAAAATCCTTCCATCTGAAAAGTTCGTTATAACCCACTTCCACTTTATATGTAAAACATACACTTATTTTATTCTTTTCTTTTTTTCAAATCATTTTACAAAAATAGTTAAATATGCAGGTAGACAGATAGACAAAGTTTTATATAATTTGTTTATGTAAAATTAAAATTAAAATAAAAACAATTTTTTATGCAGATCAAAACATATTTGACGTCATTCCTTTTTTTTTTGTACGACACAGTTTTTTTTTCTAAAAACCTATTAAAATTCTGATTTATGATTTGGAGCGAACAGAAACCTTCAAATATTCAAATTTTTAAAGTAAGAAAAAAAAAAATAAATAAATAAACAAAGCAAGTAAAGAATTTAGTCAAAAAAAAAAAATAATAAAAATGTAATAAAAAAAGAAGGTTCTGCAGAGAACCATCCAATTCAAAAATTTTGGCGGCGGCTAAACGGCGAAAATTTCTGGCGACGGCGGCTAAAAAAAATATCGGTTGAGCCGAATTATAGTAAAAGGGCAATGTAAGCAGCATGTGGCAGCGGGCGGCAACAATATTACCAACTTAAAAAAAATAAGTTTGTTTATAAAACATTTTCCACACATTTAATTTAATTCAATTTGGCAAAGCCGTTGAAAGTAGAGGAGCGCCAATGTTAAATTTCGTTTAACTTTTTTTTTCCGCCTCAATATATAAAAAAAAACAAAAACTGGAATAATGGATGATGAGAAATTAATTTTCGAAATTAAAAAAATACAAAAAATTTTTTGTGAAAAGAGAGGTCGCTCGGTCATAGAAAATCAGCCAAACATATCGGGAGCGGCGCAACTTATTAAAAAACATCTGCTTTGCGGCATGCCCCTAGAAAAGCCGTTATAGCTTGCTTCTCTGTTCTACATTAGACAGTGTATTTTTAATTTATTTCTATGTAATGAGTTAAAATGCGGTTCGAATGGCACAAAAAAAACTTAAACATACTTAAACAAACTAATGTTTGGCAACCTACCTTCAGTTGCGTTGCCAAAATTTTGCCATTTTGCGAGTAGAATTGACAACTAAAAATTGTCATTTGTTATCTGCAACGCAAATTTAGTAACTGGCAACCTGACTAACTTTTTTTTGGCGATTATGTGTGGCAACCCAACTTCAGCTGCGTTGTTAAACGGCAACCAAACTACACGGGTTTAAAAATATTAACTTTTTGTTATTAAAATCGTCGTCAATTGACATCTGTAATATAATTTACGCATACGGCGTCATATTTTAACCCTCTTAGGGTGACTACGGGAAAGTTGTAGGTGTTTTTACCCTAATTTTTTTTTAATTTTGTATGGCAACTCCCTTAAGGGGGGGGGGGGGGGGGAGATAGGGGGTAAGTATGACCTAGAAAATGCTTGTAAGGAAATACGAGTTTGGGTCAGTGCTACATTTGACCTCTCCACGGGTACCCTGGAAGCTGTAGGGGGGGTATTAATTACTATTTTATGGGCGCCCCCTTAGGCGATGGAAACGGGGGTTTCTTACCCTAATTTTTTCAAATTATGTATGGCAACCCTGCTAGGGACTGGAGACAGAGGGTAAGTATGTTCAACAAAAATGTTTGGGAGAAAAAATTTATTGGGATCGGTCTTACATTTGACCTTTGT
Source organism: Melanophora roralis (assembly GCA_963583895.1). Lineage (NCBI taxonomy): Eukaryota > Metazoa > Arthropoda > Insecta > Diptera > Rhinophoridae > Melanophora > Melanophora roralis. The sequence continues at coordinate 11,492,374 of OY757191.1, read as the reverse complement.
AGGAGCACCCTGGAACTGTGGGAGCGATTAAAATTTTTTTTTTTAAATAACTTTGTATGAAAACCCTGTTAGAGGACGGATATAGAGTATAGAGTATGTTTCACAAAAATTTTTGTGAAGAAAAATTGATGGGAGTCGGTCTTACATTTGACCCTTTGTAGGAGCACCCTGGAAGCTGTGGGAGCGATTAAAAAAAATTTCTTTTAAATAACTTTGTAAAAAAACCCTGCTAGAGGAGGGAGATAGAGTGTAAGTATGTTTCACAAAAATGTTTGTGAAGAAAAATTAATGGGAGTCGGTCTTACATTGCATCCGTGTAGGGGAAACTCTGGAGCAGTTGTAGAGGTTTTTATGTAAAAATTTTTAAGAAATAAACAGAGGTAGTCTTGGTTTTTTAGCTTATATCTCGGTAAGTTTTTGGTCGGTTTTGCTGCAATTCAATGGCGATTTTCTCACAGATATTTTAAATAGTTTGACACCACTTACGGGGCTATGCGACATCGGGGAAGCTTTAAAAACTGAATTCAACTATAACGCGGACAGACGGGTATCGCTAAATCGACTTTCCTATCAATAAGGACCAGGAAAATATGTACTTTATGGGGTCGCAGATGGATATTATAGAAATTACAAACGGAATGACGAACTTATATTATCACTTATGTGAAGGGTATAAATACAAATCATTATCAAGCCTTTGCTTGGTATGTATTTCTAAAAAAAATATGTTTTAACTGTGTCCTTGTTTTATTCGAAATTAGGAAAATATTGTTTCTTGTATATTTTCAAAGGTCAATTTGCCTTTTAAAAAAAATATAAAATAGAAACTATTCCTGAATGCAATTTGTCAGACATTTTTAAGTTTAAGTCTACACCAGTATGTCCTTAAATTCTTTGAATTGTTTTTAAAGCATTTTTCTCAACTTCAATCCTATTTTTTTCCTTTCTAGGCCGCGATGATCTTTCACCCTCGAGCAGTCTTAATGGCTTCTCAACGAGCGATGCTAGTGATGTTAAGAAAATCAAAAAGGGTCCTGCGCCCCGGCTGCAAGAGGAACTGTGTCTGGTGTGTGGTGACCGGGCGTCGGGTTATCACTACAACGCACTCACCTGTGAGGGTTGCAAGGGTTTCTTTCGACGGAGCGTTACCAAAAATGCTGTTTACTGTTGTAAATTTGGTCATGCCTGCGAAATGGATATGTATATGCGACGCAAGTGTCAGGAGTGTAGGCTGAAAAAATGTTTGGCCGTGGGCATGCGGCCGGAGTGTGTGGTGCCCGAAAACCAGTGTGCAATGAAACGACGTGAAAAGAAGGCGCAAAAAGAGAAGGATAAAATGCAGACCAGTGTGTGTGCGACGGAAATTAAAAAGGAAATACTCAATTTAATGACATGTGAGCCGCCAACGCATCCAACGTGTCCGGTAAGTTTGCTGGTTATTACCTTTTTAAAAATTTCTTTATAAATATTTTTCAAAATTTTGCAGCTGTTACCTGAAGACATTTTGGCAAAATGTCAAGCTCGTAATATACCTCCTTTATCGTACAATCAATTGGCAGTTATATATAAATTAATATGGTATCAGGATGGCTATGAACAGCCATCGGAGGAAGATCTCAAACGTATAATGGTAAGTTAAATGATTATATGGGTTCTTAACCCACCTTTTCATTTTACATGCAAAAAGTAGAAAGGGTCCTTAGGCATTTGGGCGAATATCTGTAACCCTCAAAACTCAAAGTCCAATAGTCCATCCAATCTTTAAATGTATCAATCGACTTAGTCAATTAAATTATGTCTGTCCGTCCGTCCGTCTGGTTCTGAAGTTCCGAAACCACATTACGGCACTCAGTGGCAATTCTTATAGAGAACTTGTACCACCAAAAAGATTTCGATATTTATCGGGTGCCTTAGTTTGGCCCCGGTTCACCACTAAGTTTTTGTTGGCAATTATGCCCTAAATAAGTCGGCAGTGAGGGAGGCATTTGATTAGAAAATGTTTGATTCTTGAATTTGAAATCAACTAATTTGGTGGCAAGGGATGTTGCTTGATTGGGGTTAATGCGAAAATGTACTTGGGTGATGGTCATAGCAAGATTATTAAGGGCGTTGCCAGCGATGATTGCAGGTTTGGGCTTTTTTTTGTGTCAATGTCCAGCGCTTGCGCGCTCCAGAGGGTCTTTTTTTCAAAACCTTGAGAAAATATCTAGGCTTAGTAAGATGAGACTGCATGCTTTTACCCAAGAGAGTGTGGAGCTTCCTGAACTTCATTATATCGAGTTATTTAAACTGGACTCATAGAGCCTATGTGTGGTCTTTAAAGTCAACCAGCTCAACCTAACCTTTATCAGTGAAATTCATGTGATTCATGTAATTTCTATAATATCCATTTGTGACCCCATAAAGCATATTTATTCTGGATCCTTATAGATAGGAAAATCGATTAAGCCCTGTCCATCTGTTGAAATCAAGTTTTCGGTTCCAAATAAAATCGGACAGAAAGCGTTTCGATATCAAACTATTAGAAATATTCTTAAGCAGAGCGCTCTTTTTGGCGCAAAACAATGTTATAATCTTCTTTAATTCTTAACAAGTTTCTCTTATTATAAATTAAATACTAATCAAGAGGCATTAGAATAGGCAAGCTTAGAACACAGCTGCCGTAATATTTCGAAAGAGTAAATCGTTACCTTAATTTAGAAAGGCCTTAACTCGGTTTTTTAAGGCGAGTTTTTTGTATACATGAGCAGACCATTTATCAAAATACGTATATCTGGGCTTATAAAAAATATCAGTTAGGGCTTTTTTATATTAAGGGAACAGAATAACAAATTTACTTAAAAATTTTTAACGGGGTTTGAATAATTCCCCCTTGCAAGGGATTTTTTGGCGGAATTGATTTTAGTTTTTTAAATTTCCAAAACATTAAATATTAATTTTTGTTTTAATTGTTTCCTTCTCCTCCAAACATTAGAGTACACCGGATGAAAATGAAAGTCAACATGATGTATCATTTCGTCATATAACGGAAATCACTATACTAACAGTACAATTAATTGTGGAATTTGCCAAGGGTTTGCCAGCGTTTACCAAAATACCACAAGAAGATCAAATAACATTATTAAAGGTGAGTAAAAAGAAACAAGAAAACATTAAAATATAAAAAGAAAAGAATCGATTCCATCACAAATATCTTCTTAAAATATTTCATTTTTATTTAAAAACAAATATTTTTGCTTTACTTAGGCCTGCTCATCGGAAGTTATGATGTTGCGTATGGCCCGACGTTACGATCACAATTCAGATTCGATATTCTTTGCCAACAATCGATCGTATACGCGTGACTCTTATAAAATGGCTGGCATGGCCGATAATATTGAGGATCTGCTGCATTTCTGCCGACAAATGTATTCGATGAAAGTGGACAATGTCGAATATGCTTTACTCACTGCCATTGTGATCTTTTCCGATCGGCCGGGTCTCGAAGAAGCCGAACTAGTCGAAGCGATACAAAGTTACTACATCGATACACTCCGCATTTACATACTTAATCGCCATTGTGGCGATCCCATGAGTCTCGTTTTCTTTGCCAAACTTCTCTCAATTCTCACCGAACTGCGAACGTTGGGCAATCAAAATGCTGAAATGTGTTTCTCGTTGAAGCTGAAAAATCGCAAACTGCCAAAATTCCTCGAAGAGATCTGGGATGTTCATGCCATTCCACCCTCGGTGCAGTCTCACATACAGGCCACACAAGCCGAAAAGGCCGCCCAGGAAGCGCAAGCAACCACATCGGGCCTAAGTACGGCCATTACGGCTGCGGCCACCTCATCTTCCTCCATAAATACCTCGATGGCAACATCATCCTCATCACCGTTATCACCCTCAATCATCTCACTGTCAGCTGCTTCCACGCCAAATGGTGGTGTTGGCGACTATGTCGGCTCGGATATGAGCATGAGTCTTGTGCAAGCGGACAGCGCATAGCAATAGCTATTATCTATAGCCAACAATGAGAATGGCGGCGAGGTTATTGTTAATGCCCCCATGAATGTCATTGCCACGCCCAACGATAACGTTAATGCAAATGAAGTAGTATTACTACAGAACACTGCTGTTAACGCTGTTTCTTTTATCGATCATCATCAGTTGGAATAGAGTGAATTACAAACAAACATAAATGTTGGGAATGAATATGGGGCAAAACCTTAAGTGACAAAATACATAAAATTAGCTGAAAAACAAATGCGTTTTAAACGTTTTGTTTCTTAGAATTTCTTTTTTGTTTTTAAGTTGATGATGAGTATTAAAGACATTAATTAGAAATCGCTTAAGAAATTAGAAATGGCATAAAGTTACATTTAAAGCAAAAAAAAAAAAGGGATAAAGAAATAACACAAAGTGTAAAAAATGCAAAAACATAAATGAAGATGTAAATGCAGGCATAATGACATCTGTGCAGGCATAATGACATCTATACACACCTTAACGAACATGCAACAAGAAAAAGTGAAAGAAACTTAAGTTTTTTTGGGATTTCGGTTAAAATATGGTTTGTTTTATGCATTTGAAATTTGTATTTAAAATTTTATATTTTCTTTTTTAAGATTTATTTATATCAAATATTTTTGGTTAAGTTTTAAAAAAATTGCATGCAAAATAAGTTAACGCTTTTGCAGAGTTAAAGTCAATTTTAAAAATTTACAAGAAACAAAAGTTTTGCCAAACTTTCATTTAAATATTAAAAAAAAAAATTAAGCAACCCTTTGCCGGTCATTACGTCATATTATTCCAAAAATTTTTAAAATTTCGTTATGCAGTTCGATTTTTTTGTTATTTATTTACGACTCTTTGGAAATTAACTTTGTTTTATTTAATCAAATTAACAAAAAACTTTTAAAGTGCCAACAAGTTTTTTTAATGTTCATACTTGGCATCACTTAAAGTTTCTCTTAGACAATACGAACAGTTTTTCAAACCAGAAACGCCTTTTGACTCGTGTCGAATTATAAAATAATCTCCTAATTTACAATCGGCCCTATTTCATTTGTAATTTTCGTTTTAGTTTCTGTATTGTTGCCCTTCTTATCGGCGTTTCGTTCTTAAGTCGTGTGTTCACTTGCGGAAGAACTTCTGCAAGTGTTTAGTGAAGTGTTTTCACTTAAACCGAAACTTGCGGAAGTCTACTTCCATACATACACTACATGTGTGTTATAATGACGAACTTTCTGCAAGAAATTGCAGACGTGTTTACACACAATGTTTAGCTTGCTTAAACGCAAAAACCTTAGAGTAAAGGTTGAATCAGACGTGACTTAACCGTAACGCCATTGCCATAACAATTGAAAATGCAATTGGTTTCCGATTGGGTTCTAATTGGAATCTATTGGATTTCAGTTGGATTTTCAATAGGTACGGCTATGGCGTTACGGTTAAGTCACGTCTGATTCAACCTTAAACGTGGGATAAACTTTCAGTTATGTTTTTGGTTTGTTCAACCTATGACTGAAAACTTTTTTTATTCATATACATATTATATTTATGGATAAATAAATAAAATATTTAGTGTTTAAATGGTGGTTTTGTTTTAATTTTTATATAACCTTCAACAAGGTTGGCAACACCATAAAAAATAATGGCTATATTTTGAATGGCCTTTTATTAAAGTTAAAACGCTCGAAATATTACATTTTACCATGCATTAAGGGCCTAAAGGGTTCGTAGTTGTGATAAAGCTTAAACCATGCACAATCATGTTTTGTCTTTGAATGTTGAATTTAGTAAATTAAGGGTAAAAGGTTTATAATACAAAATATTTATTTGCTTATGAATATTGAAATTAGTCTTTAACTCTGCAAAAAGTATAACTTTTTTTTTAATTTAAATAAAAATTTTGTTAGAAAAAATGGGAAGGCAAACTTAAGCATGGAAGCTTCCACATGATTTTTCTTTAGAAACTCTTACCAATTGCTATTTAACGCCATAGTTTGCTTTTTAGTTAGCTTTTGAAATTAAATTGTTTTATATTTGTTCAAAAAAAACGTTTTTTTTAATATTTTAATACAAATTTATAAAATGCATTTAGTTTACAAAAAAAAAAATCAATAACAAAAGCTTTTTTCTAAAGTTCAACAAAAAAAATACAAAACCGAGAGTAAAGATTGTTAAAAAAACGTAAAATAAAAATATTTTTCAAAAGTATTTAAATTAATGCTAAAATACAAATGTTAAAAACTTCAAATTATATGTAAAAAAACCCCTGTATTTATCAAAGAAAAAATTACCAAAAATTAAAAAAAAAATCTTATTCATTACTAAAAAGATATATAAAGGAAAGATATACTTATGTACACAAAAAATATATTTATTTAAAAAAAAAAATTTTAAAACACCGCTAAAAAATATATTTATAAAAATCCAAATACAAACAAATAACCGAAACAAATACATTCTTTCACTTTTTGTAGGCTTTTTCCATTACAAATTTACAAAAAAAAATGGTATCGTTTTCTAATTTTGTCTTTTTTTTAATTTGAAGCTTAAAAACTTATAAATAAAAATTATTAAAAATTTATAATTACACAGTAAAAAAATGTTATAAATGTTAATGAAAAAAGAAATTAAAATTATTATTAATTAAATAATTAATATTATTATTATAATATAAAATGTATAAAACGTAATCGTATAAATTATTTTTTTTTTTTTCTTTAAATATTATTATAGTTAATAATAATACGAAGAAGAAGAAAAAAACAAAAACTTGGACTGATTTCTCACACATTTTTTTAGATCTACGAGAGTTACACAATAAGTTACCATGAAATGGAAAATTTTTAAAAAAACATAAAAATAAAAACATTAAATTATAAACAAATTAAAATTAAAATAAACAAAAAAACCTAGAATTCCCTCCCCATTGAAAAAGAATGTTGAAAAAAAAAAATTAAACAAAATTTTTGTAATTTTTTTTTATTTTTAAAATTAAACTTAAAAACATTTTATGTATTTTTTTTTAAATGGCGGCAATAATAATTAATGAACTATTATACTTAAAACATAATTGGAGCGAACAAAAATTTTTTCGTTTTGAATATTTGTCATTGATAATAACACAAATTTTAAAACCTAAAAAAGAAAAATAGTTAGTCCTCATTAAATTACATAGTTCGTCGGTTAAAAAAAAAATTTATTAACTTTGTGCGAAATTCGTTACGTACGACAAATTAAGGATTTGCTTTAACTGTATTCCTTTTTATATACACAAATACTTAAATTTTATTTTCTATGACAAATACTCAATACGAAAAATTCATAACTCGTTTTAGCTGTGTTTTTGTAGTATAACTTTAACATTAAAAGCTATTTTTATATATATAAAAGCTTTGATAAGCAAATTTTTATAAAATTTTCGTTTGATTAAACATTCATTAATTAAATTTTTAAATACAGGAGTAAATGTTTTAAGAAACAAAAATTAAGTTCAAGCAAATCTATTTAAAAACACCTTTAAGGGTCAGTTTTCCAAAAACACAATTGCGAGTTCAACTACACAACTGCACAACTACAATTGCCTTGGGATAAAATCACTGTTGTTTAGTCAGCTTCTTAATAATTTCAAAAATGACTTTGTCACAATCTACCTATCGCAATTAGACCTTTTCCCACCTGTTTGGATACTGATAGATTCTTGGCCAAAATTTCTGCTCATTATTTTGAAGCCAACTACGAATTAAAACAATTTGTTATACCATATTCTAAAGTTAAGCGTATTCTACACCATTTCCAATAACATTTCAAAACTTTTTAATTGTTTTTCAGAAATTTCTAATTGTTTTTTAAAAATGTTTAAATAAACATAAGAACTTTCTAATTTATTTAAAGAGATATCTAAATTACATTTAGAAAGATCTTAAATTGTGTTAGAAGTTTATGAAATTGAATAAGAAACTTCTTAAATAAAATGTGTTTCAGCTGACGAATAAACGCAACGAATTTCAACAGACGAGTTCGTCGTGTAGTGCGAAATTCGTCGCTCGTCCCAGTTGTATTTAGAGCAATATGTTGTAAATTCCCCATTTCCAAATTATTTACCCAAAAGTTTTTTTTATCAAAAAAAAAAAAAAAAAAAAAAAACGTTGCCTAAATACTTTTAAAAATCTTATAATAAAAAAATTCGTAATTTTATTATTGAGAATATAGACCCAAAGGCTTTGATGGTTTCTTAATGCAGTCGTTAGCCTGCAGACGTCGATGTGTATTTAGTTACAGTGAGAAAGAGATACAAAAAATAATGTCCAAATGCAATGTTGCCAATTAGTTGCTTTTCGACAACTTAAAAGTTAAATTTTAAAAGTTGCTAAAAAAAGGGTAAGCTTAACCAGTAGTTTAAGCTTATGAAGTTTAAATTTAACATTCTGAAAAGCGCCTTTAAAGCTGTTAAGAGCTTATAATTTTTATAAAAAAATAATTTTGTAAGACTTTGTATGTATGGGTTTTGAAATGGAAAGTAGCTTAAAACTGATTCGAAATTTTTAATTAAACATTTTTTTAAGAAAAAATAGGTTAGAAAAACAGTATTTTATTAGATATAAAAAGGAGCACCTTATAGTTCGGTTTCTATCAAAAAACTTTTTTTGAGTTGACAGATGTGGGAATTCAAAAATAATTTTTTTTTAATTGAGTAAAGGTGGGTAAGGGTTTTAATATAGTTTTAAAACCCTGTTTTTTTAGCTTAAAGGGTATAAAAATATTTTAAATACAAAACATACATACATAGTTTTTTTTAATCATAACAAAAGCTTTTAAGTTTAAATTAAAAAGCTTTTATATTTGTTGCTCTTTTATGGGACCTTAAAATCAAAAAATATATAAGATGTTGTTTGCTAAACTGGCCCTTGAAATCGTCAAAAAAATCAAACTGTTTTTATAAAACGCAAGTAAAAGAATATTTTGATACATAAAATATTTCAAAAAACAAAAATTTTTTTTGATTTAATTTGTTAAATTTTTTAAAATATCAAAAAATCTGCCAGCCAAATTTTTTTTTATAAAAAAAAATACTAAAATGTTTGACTTTAGATAAAAAAAAGTGATAGTAATTTATTATAAACTAAATATACATATGTATATATTTTTTTAATTTTTTTCTCTACTAAACAATCTTTTTTTAACATTCTTTAACGCTTCAAATGTAAATAATTTATTTTTAAAAAAATGTTTAAATTTTTCGTTTTTTTTTATTTTCTAATATAAATTTAACAAAAGTAAAAGACTAGAAACCTTTTTTTATACAACATACCTTGCAAAATCTCTTGAAAAAAATATATTGAAAAAAAAGGCCAAAACAATTTTGGCACAAAAACTTTATTTTAATTTAATATTTCTAAACCAAATTTTTTAAAACTATATTTTCCAAAACAAGGCCTTATTTTTTTATAAAAAAAAATGTTTGAACAAATTTAAGTAAATTTTTTAAACAAAATTTAAATTATCTATTTTTTTTTTGTTTTTGACAAACTATTTAAAAACATTTTATTTTAAATAAATTTAGAACAATTTTTTTATTATTAAAATGCAAGCTTTTGTTTTTTTTTTAAATTTAAGTTAAATTTAAATAACTTTTTTTATTGTTTAAATTTTAAGTAACAAAAATTAAAATAAAATATAATAAAAATTGAAAAAATAAGGATTATTTCAATTTTGAAATTGTGCAATTGTTTAATTATTAAAAAAAATTAAAAAAACTTTAATTTAAAAGCTTTTATCATTAAAAAAAATTAAACTCCCTATTTACGAATATAAATAGTTTTAAGAGCAAAAAAAAAAACAAACAATAAAAGTTTTTCTCGTATTTTTTTAATGTAAATATATTATAACGAAAAAAAAAAGAAAAATAAATTTTATGTAAAATATTTAAAGTGAAATAATTATTATTAAATTCAAAATTTTTTTACTTTGTTTAAATTTAAGATTGATTATTATTATATATTTATATTGAAACAAAAAACCATCTAAACATTAATAAAATAAAAATTGATAAAAGAAAATTAATAAAAAAAATCCTCTTTAAAGCAGTTAATAAAAAATAAAATAAACAACCATACATATATATATATAAATGTATAATTAATTATTTAATTAATTATATATTGCAATTTAATTCATTTAAATTTACATTTAAATTACAACCCGCAATAACATAGAACTAATTAAACAACCAACAACCACAATAAAATAATACCATATTATTACTCTAATATTTAACATAATATTCTACCACCACACACAAACACTCACACACACATACACCTTGTATGTTAAGCAGCTTTTTATTAAGTTCAGTGTTTTTTATATAAATAAATATACAAACATACATACACACAAACATACATTAATATACATACATAAAGTTCTATATTATCATCTTTGAAAAGTTCAAGAAAAAAATGTTTTTATTTTATTTTATTCTTTTTTTTTTCTTGTTTTATTTTTTATTTTATTTTTTTCTTTATTTTTCTTTTGTAAGCCTTAAAACAATAATTATAATAGTTACCAGAAGAAAAAAAATGTGAATATTATTACCTTAAAAAGTGAAAACTGGAAGCAAATATACATAAATTTAAAAAAAAATTAAACAAAAAAATATTAAATGAAAAAAAAAAAATCAAATGTGTTTCTTTTTTATTTTCTTAAAGCTTTTCCAATAATATTGGGGTTTGAAAAATTTTTCTTCAGTTCTTTGATTGGATTTCAAAAGTTACCCGCTTAGTTAGGCTAAGTTCACATTATGCAAATATTTGCCAAAATACAAAAATAAATAATTAAATAAAAACAAGTAAAAAGCGCTATATTCGGCTGTTCCGAATCTCATATACCCTTCACATTGGTCTTATATATACATTTTTTTTAGCCGAAGTATTTTGTACAACAAATTGTAAAATAAAAAATACCTTGTGCCGGGTTTTAAGTCCATAGCAATCCTGGCTTTCGAAATAGAAAACTTTACAAAACTTTAACGTTCGTATGTATAATAGAAATACCATGTAAAACGTTTGAGGTCGAGAGTTTTAAAAGTTTTTGACATTATTCTTATTAAAGTTTAACAAAAGTTGTTAATTTGTATGGGGAGTTCTATACCGCCCGCTCCTCTTTAACTATTTTTTCTCCAAATTTGGTGAATTGTTTCATTATTACTTTTTGTTAAACATTTGAAGTCGATAGCTGTTACAGTTTCCGAGATATAGCGTATCGAAATATTAATAAAAATTGTTAAATTGTTTGGGAGATACCCCTTCCTCTGCGCCTACCCAAAAAAAATAAAAAAAAATTTTTAAATGTAAGTTATTGTCCAATTAGTTTTTGTTGAATATTTGAGTCGATAGCTGTTTTAGTTTTCGAGATATAGCGTATCAAAAATTGCATAAAAATTGTTAATTTGTTTGGGAGTTACCCCTTCCCCTGCTCCTAACCAAAAACTTGTTTCCGAAATGTAGGTCTTATTGTTCAATTACTTTTTGTAGAACATTTGAAGTCGATAGCTGTTATAGTTTACCAGATATAGCGCATAAAATATTTCACAAAATTTGTACAATTGTAGGGGAAATACCACTTCCCCTGATCCTATCTGAAAATTATTTTAATTAGTTTGATACCAAAAACTGGTCCGTGTTACTTTATTTGACGCCGGAAGCTTGATTTCAGCAGACGGATAGACGGACAAGACTATATAGACTTCCCTATATATAAGGATCCAGAATATATATACTTTATGGGGTCTCAAATTGATTATAAAGAGATTGCAAAAGGAATGACAAACTGATATATACTCTTATCACTATGTGAAGGGTATAAAAATCAAATTTCTTAGCTTTTGAATTATTAATATGAAAATATTGTAGCCGCGTAATTTTGCCAAATATTTGTCTGGTTTGAACTTGGCCTGAAATCTCCTTTTTTAACCAACCTTACTTTGACACCAGCTTAAAACTTAACAAAAATTAACAAATGTGCGGAAAATTCTTAAGTCTGGATAAGATGTGAAAAGATATTTTGTGAATGGAAAAAGAACAACAAACACGAATTTAAAAAAAGGTCAGCGTTCAAAACAGGGAAATGGGAGGCCTAATCGTTGTTTATTAAATCTCTTATTGGTCTACATTTAAAATGACGGCACACAGTGGTTCGAAATTGTTTTTTGTTGTCCAAAACCAAGTTTTTTTCGTCCCATAGATGTTTTAATTTGAAGCACTATTCTGTTAAATGAGGCGCAAGCATGAAAAAATTTGCAGACGCTTTCCATTTACCCAGGCACCCAATTCGTTTGACGAATCTTGTGATACTCCCCAGCCCACAACCAGAAACCTCATCAAGCCCATCTAAGAAGCGCCCCAAGCCGCCGGCAGATCTGCAGCCTTTGGCAGTGGCAGACAAGGTGTTTCTGGAGAACCGAAAATCCCCGAGTGATATACGGGGAGCCATTACACCCGCTCAAAGTGAGTGCATTGTGCGCTGTCCACGCTGAAAGAGTCATCGGGCCATTTTTTTTTCAAGGACGCCGCTGGTCAAACGACAACAGTGGACGGTGCGCGCTATATGGCCATGTTAGCCGAGTTTTTTGTGCCGCAATTACACGAATTAGAACTGGAGGACATGTGGTTTCAACAGGACGGCACGCACTGCGCGAGCCACCACCGATATTCTGAAGGCATCGTTCCCGGGTCGCCTGATCTCTCATTTTGGCGATTTACACTGGCACGTAAGATTGCCTGAGTTAACTGTTCCAGACTTTTTTCTGGGGTTTTTTGAAGTCCCGAGTTTACTTGAACAAGCCTGAGACCCTGAAGGCCTTCAAGGACAACATTTGGCACGAGTGCGAGACTATCAAGCGAAGTGACGAAAAATGCCTTAAACGAGCCCGTATAGCAAACAATTGTGACGGCGCACATTTGGCCGATATCATCTTGTCGACTTGACCAATAAAATTCTAAAGGTTCAAGTAAACATAGCCAAAAAACAGAATCGAAATTTTTTATTCAGAAAAAAACATTAAAGCCAAGCAACATCGGATAACTTCTTTTGGTCCACCTTGTATTTCAGTAACCAAAGTTAATTTTACCTCAAAAAATTAATTAATTTTTGTTTTATAAATGTTTAAAATATAAATAAAAAATGGTAGTTTATTATAAAAATTATTTTTTTTAGCGGTTTTTTGTTATTGTGTTATTTTGTGAATATATTTCTTTTATCAGCTTTGTTTTGAAAAACAAATTTGCCGTGATGGACGAAATTCGTCGTACGTTCTAGTTGTGTTCCTAGCATTAGTCGAAAAGTTTATAGTAAAATAGCCTTTTCCTTTGTATTAAACGGCTTTTCAAAGTTCAAAACATAAACCAAATTGAAAACAGAATACATTTGTATTTCTGTTCTTAATAAAAAAAAGTCACCCTTTATAAAAACAAAAAAATTGGATACACTGCCACAAAAACAATATGTTAACCTTTAAAAATTACAGAACAAAAAAAAAAAATACAACAAAATAAAAATGGCTTCTTACAAAACGTTAACCTTGAAATACATAAATAAAAACAAAATAAGACACGTTACAAATGCTTAATCGGGGAAATAGTTTAAGAAGTTTTAAAAAGGTTTTGAACAAATAACGGCTACCTGATTGGATGTTCAAAAAAAATTAATAAAAATGAAAGATTAACAAAAATACAAAACAAAAAACAAAAGCAAACATTAAAACATAAATAAAATTGTTTAAAACTCAAAATACAGTTAAAAGAATATCCATATAATAAATTAAAAATATCTCATAAACATATAAATTATCACAAAAAAATATGGTAACTTTTTTAGCGTAGCATGTCTTTAAATGGCGATGGTCATGTGTACATATGGCCATTTCCAGGATGAGGAACGCGGCATTCATAGGCCTTTAAGTGAAAAAAAGACTATCCGAAATCCAAAAAATGTGTTTTCCTTAAATCCATTTTAAAGCATTTTTCCAGCAATCTATAAAGTGAAAAGTAAATATACAGGGTGTCTGGTGTCAGATTGATATTTTCAAACTTAAGTAAAAAAAACGTAATAATTGACCCAAAATTTTATTAATAGCATTGAACGATAGAATGGAAATGTTGATTTTGTTTTTTTTTAAGAGCATGTCATCCAGATGTCTTCCGTCAAGTTGAACGCACTGTTTAAATTGGAGCCTTGTGCTCTGTGCCATACGCTGCAGTAAATTGGGTTCAATTGAGCAGATTTCTCGAGGAATATTTTCCTTTAAATCCACAAGAGATCTGGGATTTGAGGTAGCCCCATTAAAAAAACTACGAGAGTTAGATCGGGCGATCTCGGTGGTCATGGGATGTCCTCAAAGTGACTGATCAGTTTTTGGGGGAAATTTTCCCGAAGCAAATTCATCGAAGCTCTGGATGTGTGTGCAGTCGCCCCATCCTGTTGAAATTACGTGTGTGAAGAATACGATGGATGAGCTCGCAGGTTTGGCAAAAGAATTCCGTTACCATACGTAGATTATTTTTACCGTTGAAATTCGTTGCCTGGCCTCGAGAATTTTCGTAAAAATATGGTCCAATTATCTAATGCGTGGGTAAGGTACCCCAAACAGTTACCCTGGGGCAATGCAATGGTTTCTGATGTTTCAATCGAAGGTTGCGGGTTCTTGGAGACCACTAACGGCAGTTTTGCTTGTTGCCATAACCGTTTAAGTGAAAATAAGCCTCGTTGCTACAAAAAAAAGGAAATTGCAGTGCGAAAACGCTTCAACATCGTTTTACAAAATCTTTTGCGTAAATCTTAGTCATTTTTTCAGTTCTTAAACGATATGAATTTTTAAATGATGAAACTTCAGAACTTTCATGAATAATTGCTCTTAGAAGCCCCACTAAGGCTGCTCTCTTCCGTATTGAAAGTCTCGGATTTTCACGTAAACTACTTTCAGCTAGTTCAATGTTTTCGGGAGTTCTTGAATATCGACTGGGCCCAAGCCGTGGGACATTCATAGCTGAAACAATTGCGAGAATTCTCTGCACCCACGGACGATTTAAATTTACCTTCGGTCCATCACGCATGCGCCGAATACCGAACTTTGTACAAAATTTTTGACGAGCAATTACGTAAGAATTATTACTCCTAAAAAATTTTTCCGCAGCAAACACGCAATGCTCACTTGACCACTGCGACATTGTGACTGACAAATCTGCACAATCGGTAATTCCAAGGGCGCCACCCTGTCTCCGCATCGTTTATTTTGAAATAATTGTATTTAAAAATATAAATTTGCCATCAGACACTCTGTATTGTAACCGCTTTCTGTTTAATTTACGACCATTAAATGCGAGTACACGCACGCGAAAAAAAATGGAAATTACGGCTGTTTTTTTAAACGCAGTATGCTTTGCATCACAATTTTCAACTTCTTCCATTTCACACAACTTAAGGCTTCGTTAGTCTTTACTTTCTGTTGCCGTTCTTTAACGTGCCGTTCAGTTGTTTTATTTTAGTAGTTACTTTTTCTGTTAAAACGTATCAAAATTTGTATGGTTTTAATGGCGGAAAAAGCAGCTGATTCTTGCTGTCACTTAACAACGTTGCAAAAATTTTGTTTTTAACAGGTTGATCCGCAACGAAACGCAACGAAACGAAAAAACTAACTACTTACACACATTTTTTATTAACAAAAAACAATCAGCTGATTCATCACGGAACAGAAAGTAAAGACTAACTCAGGCTTTACAGTTTTAGCAATTTTCTGTGTTTCCAAAGCATTAACATGACTTTAAACACTCATTTGGGAGCAGAAGATATTATCAAAACCTTCAGCTTTGCTGTCAGAAAGAATTTGAAATTTCGTGATGCAAAGCATACTGCGTTTATGAAAACAGACTACTTTCAACTGCATCTAGAAAACGCAATTATTTGCGAATTGCAATGCAATATTTTAAATAATTTTTTTTTAGTTTAAAAAAAGACTAATTTCGCTTTCTAAAAAAATACACTAAGTTTAAATAACGCAATTCATGTCATTTTTTATTTAGTAGCTAGAGCACGCGACATTTGTAACGCGACAAAATTGTCCATTCTTTTGGAATTACACAAAAAGTTTAACAAATTTTGTATTTCTCTTGGGCAAAATAACTGCATAAGAATTAAATTAAAAAAATATTATGTATAAGCAATCGAACTTCGGACAGTTGAATTTCGTTATTCCTTATGTCGAAAGCAAGTATTTATATAAAAAAATAAGTTTAAGCATTTAAAGAAATAATATTATTTTTAATTTTTTCATACAATTAACCTTAATCTTAAAAATAGTTTTGAAAAAAAAAATTGAGAAATAAATTCATGTTTTAAAAAGTTTATTTTTTAATACTTAGTAGACACTGTGCCGCGCAAGCGTAAAATATGTAAAAATGTAAATTTTACTTTAAAAAATTTTTATAAAAAAATTTTAAACTTAACAATAAATTTTAGGAAATACATAAAAAATTAGAATGTTTTTGCGAGAGAGAATTAAAGAGATTGTTAGAGTTTAAAGCTAAAATGTTAGACTTAGAAAGAAAAGTAAATAAAGTGTTGTAAACTAAACGTTAATATTTAAAAAAAAATAAAGAAAAATAAAAAAAAATAAATTAAATTAAAATGGTGCACGTTTTTAATAACCAAACAAGTTTTTTTAAATTATAAAAAAAACCTGAAAAAATTTATTTAAAAATAAAAAAAAAATAAAAGAAATAAATTTCTATTAAAAAAAAATTTTAATTATTTAACATAACTAAAAATGATTTTTATATTTAAAACTTAACAAAATAAAATAATTAATAAATTAATAATTCTTACGAAATTTTTAAAATAAGAATCTCGATTGAAGCATATTAAACAATTTCAAGAAAAAAATCTTAATTGCATTATACAACAAACATAAAAAGCATAATTGAAAAAAACAAAAAACAAAAGTGTATAAAGAGTATTGAATAAATATTTAAAAATTAAAAAAAAATATTATTATTATTAAAATTATTATGAACATATTGAAATTATATGAAAAAAAAAAAACAAAAGAAACTGAAAAATATATTATCTTTATTTAAAACATATTTAAAATTAAAACCAGAGTTTTATTTGAAAAGAAATAGTTTTGAGATAAAGAACGGTTTAAGCACATTCATGTTTGGGTTTTAAAGAATAATTTACCTCTTAAGAAGCAAGCTTCCTTCAATATTTTTCCAAAAGAAAAACTTTCTCTTACACTCAGCGTTTCTTTCAAACCAGCATTATGAGGATTTTTTAATAAAACGCATTTTGAAATTAGTTTGATTTCATTTTTAGCTTTTGTATATTTTTTCACTTTTAGTTAAATATATTTTTGGGTTATTATTATTCTATTTATGTCTATAATTCTCGTCTTGAAATAAACATTTTCGTTCAAGTTAATCTAAGCACTCATTAATATAAATATTATTTTAGGAATACATTTTATAATTGTGTTAGTAACCAGCATTTTTTTCATTTTTGGTTTGTTAAAATCATGGTCTAAATCAAAATATAATTTTAATTATAATAAACTTAAACAGTTTTAAAACAAAACAGATTTAGTAAGGAGAGCGACAAATAATTTCTGTATGTTTATTAAAGAAATATTGTAATACAAAAAAATAAATGAAGAAAAAAAAAACAAATAAATAGTAAGTGGCTCGTTTAAGAGTAGAGTTTGAGAAAATAAATTTGGAGTTTTTTTAATGAAATAAAAAAGATTTTCGGAATGTAAATGCGAAAAGTAAATAATGTCGTTCGTTAAATATACCAACAATAAAAAATTAAAAATATTCGTGTTTAAATTTTTTTTCTTTCTGCCACCCAGCATTTTTATCTTACACACCCAACATGTGTTACCAAATGGAAAAATAGATGCGAATTATAAAGAATTTAAAAGCAATTTACCATAATTTAAGCCAGAGACTTTATTTATTCGCTTATAGCACGTTTTTCGTTGAGCAACAATTCATGTATCAATATGTCATCATCTGTGGTAACATCAATTAGTTCCAGGTCGAGTATTTGTGTGGGCGGTGTACAGTCTATGTCGTATTTAATATTTTTAATGACCGATACAAAAGTCTTTCCCACCGTAAGTTTACGGAAGTATAAACAATCATCAAGAGTCCAGTCACCATTAACAGCTTTAATGCCTGTTTTGTTTTTAGTTCATGTAAATTTCAATATAATTTCCATTTTTTAGGAAAATTAAATAAGAAAAAATTAGAAAAATAATCACTTACCATAAAGCTTGGCTTTTATGGCCATTTTGGGCAATTGACGGAATTTTAGAGGCAACGTCTTTAATTGACTGCTATCTAAAGTGGTTATGTCACCGAAATCACAAAACGATACATGCATTATATCGCCATATTTCTTAACAACCGTTACTCTAAAAAAACAATAAATTTAAATATTTTAATTAAATTATACAAAAAATTGTTTAAAATTTGAAATTCTCTTTATGTTATAACATTTCATAATTGACATTCAGCTAGCTGAATGTGTAACATATTTTTCAAACTTTTGATTGCTTCATTTTTTTTTTGAAAAAAATACGTTTTTCTAAAGTTATATTGCTGAATTAGTTTTTAAATATAGCTTGGTTTCAAATAATTATAGTTTTATTACAAAAAAGTGATGTTATTCATATATGCAGCTTGCTGAATATAATCGAAAATAAAATTTTTTTATGTCCAGTTGGGTACTATAAAATATGTTACATTTGTGTGAATTCAGCAAGCTGAATAGTAAATAAATTACCATTTTTTAAAAAAATTGAAAAAATTATTTTCCGCTGAATTAAGCTTAAATTTAAAATTATTTATTCCATACAAATTTACAAAACAAGAGTTGATTTCCTGTATATTCAGCAGAAAAAATAGCAATTCAAAACACACTTCTGCTATCAGCAGCCGAATAGAGTTAATGTTTCAATTTATTTATATATATTTAGTTGTGTTTTATAGAAACAAGTAAAGTTTTTACGTATTCAGCTAGCTGAATAGCATTCAAAATTCTATTTTAATTAAAGTATAAGAAAATTAAAGGTTAACCTAACTTGTTACATATGTATCTTTAATACTCAGCTTGCTGAATAGAGTTGAACGTAGTTTTTACAAAGTTTTAAAAAAGTCAAGCTATTTCTTTGGCAACCGTATTTTCATTTTGAAACAAAATCTGCCACTATTTGAATAGGGCCACTTATTTGGATATAACCAATTACATATTTCTTTATATTAAGGAACCGGAGTGGAATTAAATATTTGTAACTTTTTTCAAGTTAAGTTTAAGTAATAAAACTGACTAAAATAAAAATTTTTAAATGAACTTTGTAAAAATATTTTTAGCCAGCTGAATAGGTAGCTTTAATATTCTGCCAGTTGAATAGAGGTTAAAATTTGTAATTTTTTAAAATTTTTAATTTTATTAAAAATGTTTTTTTTTTATATTCAGAAGTTAAAAGTTTATATTTTTAATAAAAAGGGCTAAAAATTTTAAATCTTTTATTTAAAATATTTTTTTTAAATTCAGCAAGCTGAGTAGCATTATTAATTATATTTTTCATGATATCTTTATGGCATTTGTGCATTTTGCTAGCTAAATATGACCCCTTACAAAAAAATCTTACCTATGAAAGAAACCATCTGGATTTTTGGCAGCATAAGCCTCGCCTATTTCCACCATATCCGTAGGTATAAATTCATCACTATTTTCACAAAATTCTTGCAATTCCTTCATTAAAGCTCGCAAATTAGGATAATCCTTATAGGGTTGTATCTGAAAACATAGAAAAAAAATCGAAATTCAAAACTGTTTGAAAAAAATTTGGGCTACAAAAAAAAAACAAACCGTAAAATTAGACGGATTTGCCGACATTGTTATGCGCACTTCAAAGTATTCATTTATATTTGGTATGTTTGCATAGTTTTGCAGCTTGGGGAGATCATATGACTTTTGTGGGGATCCTGGCACTTTTGTTAGTGTCAGGCCTCGCGTTATATCAATAAATGGATTTGGAATCGGTGTTGTAGGCGAGGCTAGTGATGACCCACTTGTACTACGCAATATTTTTTTGCCAATATCTTGGGTAGATTTTGTAGAACCATTTGTATCGTCTACAGCACAACCTTTTAGTTGATCAGAACATCTTTGAAGATAATAAGAAATAATTGTAGATAGTAGGTAAACAAGTTTTGTAAGTTAAATTTACCCTTCCAACTCATGTTCTATACGTATCACATCATTAATAGTACATAAAGTACCAGGACCTTCTAGGCGGGTGTAAATTGTTACTAAAGGAGGTTTCGAACCTGGTACAGACAGTCTTACCTTCATAAAAAAAATTTGAATAGCATAAAATATGTTAAAATTTTCTAAAATAAAAATACACTTACTAAGGCTTCACAATCATTTGGCAATAAACCACGTATACGTCCCGTTATATTGGGCGTAATATCGGGTATATTATGTAGTCTAACTTTTATGGCCTGAGCGGGAAATTTACTCAGAGCCATGCTGAAACTTTCTAATAAAAATATTTTCGAAATACATGTAAATTTTGTATGACCATTGTCTACATAATACATTTGATAGGTATCGTTGTCTGGTTGTACATTTACATCAGCCAGAGTAGCACGATACCATTTGATATCGGAGGCATCATCATCATCACAAATTAAAAATAAATTGGAACGTTTAAAATCCTCAAAGGAAATTTTGTGCTGATCGCTATTGAATTTTGATTCAACAATTTGTTGTAAAAGATTCTGTTGAGAAAAAAAATAAAACTTAAACAAGTTTTATCTCTTAAAAAACACTGACACTTACTTGCACATATTTAAGTTCGGGACTTTTAATTTGCAAATAAATATCACCGTTGTCGTTAATGTGTGTCACAATGACATTGTTTACGGTACTTTGTTTAATTTCCGGTACCATTGTCTCATTGCATATGGTATTAAGCAGCAGATGATTTAAATTAAGATCATCTTGGGTAGAGGTATCGAATAATACCACTTGGATTTTACCATGACTTTTTGAGTTTGTATCATAGAAGTCAGTTTCTTTGGTAAATATACGCCCCACCAAAGACTTTGTGGGCAATAAATCATCCAAACACTTGCGTGCATAAGGATTTCCCTCAAAATCTTCCAGGCCATAGAGAGAAAATGGCACAGCTTGTGCGGGAAGTTTTAGGAAATGAGTTTCACAGATATGTAATTGATCGACGGCCAACCAGTCGGCATCACCAAAATCAATAAAGAAACACAAAGCACTGCCTTTGGATTTATCCAGTTCTTCAACTCTTACACGATGCCAGCATTCGTTTATGTTTACAAGATATATATTTTTGCGAGTTATTGAAACTGGGCGTTCTTTTTTGTTAGCCATATAGACCTCAATATCATTGACTAAAGCACTAAAACGTACATTATAATCCTGACCAAAAAGTCGACCCCAAATCTCAACTGTGGAGGTACAATGTGTTATAAAAATATTCCAATACTCATCGGACCATGGTAAGCATATGGGATCGATTTGTATGGTCTTTGTGGGCTCATCATTGCATAAAGCTAACGTTTCTTTATCAGCATCCTTGTTGGCAAATATAATCACTTTTCCCAAATTAGTTTCGGTTGTAAATAGACTCGATGTCTGTACTAAAGCCCACCAATTATCAGGCAACTGCAGCTGAAATGTTGCTTCAAATGTTTCGGGTAAATTTTTAGCAAATATACCATGAGGATGATTCAACATCTCGTTGTAGAGTTTGTCTAACAGCTCGTTGTCAGTTAAGGTACAGGCGGGTAGTGGTCGCTTTTTTTCTAGCATTTTAATCTTATCTAATGCTCTTTTGGCACAAGCTTCTTTAGCCGCATATTCAGTCTCATATTCATTTGGATAGGTTGAGAAAATAACTTCGTTGACATGGACACTGCACGAAAAGGTGCCACGTGAAAATTTGCCTTTTAATACATTGAAACGCGGCGCTGGATAGTTTTTGGAAGAACAATATTGTATAACAGCCGTTATGGCATCCATTTTTTGTGGCTGATTGCTAAACTGATGATGTGGGAAGGCATTGTAGTCGATTTTGGGTGCACTATGATTGTGGATGATGGGCTGGAAAAAAAGATGAGACATTGTTTAATCGATAAGTATATTTTTTTTTTAAGTTAAGATTTAAGAGCAAAAATAGAACGCTCTAGCAAGTTTCAAGTCGATAGCTGGTACAGTTTATGAGACAGCGTATCGAATATATAAAAAAAATATATGAATTTGTAAGAAAAGCTACCACTCTATAATGAATAAAAATTAGCAGATTACCCATAATTTTGTCGAATAGCGCAAACTTCAAAGGTTCCACTACCCAACAAGCGGATGTTCTCGAAGAATACAGGGCTAACATCACCGCCATTCAGGATTCGAATGCGAATTTGCCTGGTCGCCTGATTCGCTCTAGTAGGCGAACGGCTGGCCACAATTCACATCAAGGCCAAGTTCTTCTTTATCAGGCTGTCGATGAAAGAGAAAGACAAAAAGACCAAAGACAGATTTAACAAGGCCCAATAGCACACTTACGACCCCCGTCATGACATTTCAATTGTTCATGTGAACTTAAATATTAAAATTGACGGAGTAAAAAGCTTTGGTATGTCGCTGGGTAAGGTCATTCTCCACTTACAATAATTGACTAATTTCGCTGCCGCTAGCAATATGGTTATAAACAGCACCAGGATTAACAATCGCGAAAACCATATGGCAACTTGGCTGTCACCTGACGGAAAAACGAAAAATCAAATCGATCATGTTGTGATAGACGGAAAGCATGCATCCAGCGAGTCGGAGCTACAGATGTTTTGAGCTGCAAACATAGACTCGGATCACTCCCTTGAAGCACAAAAGATATGTACTCGGTTGCCTACTGGGGTAAGTTCGTATAAATATAAAAATTGTTGATTGAGATTTAGAGTAATTATTTGTTCAGCTTGTTAACGGTTGAGGAATCTTAAAAACCCACCATAAATTTTTCCACCCCCTAACCAAGACAAGATCAAAGCAGCAAGGGGCCGGCTTAAAAACAATAATGCTGCAGTTGAAAACAGAATACCTGTAGAGCTGTATAAGACCGAAAGAAAAGAGCTGATATTGTGCATCCTACAGCCAGTTTGCACTATCTAGGAGCTTAACAGCGATTGCGATGGCTGAGAAATTCAGATCGATTGGATACATATGCTCCGACCAATAAGCCGTTGGAGGACAACTACCACGAAAAGCGGTAACAGAGAAGGCCGAGGCTCCGATGGAAGAATCAAGTAGAACAATATATTTTCAAATCCCTAGACGAGCTGGAAAGAACAACCACAAGACTGAAGTGCTTTAAAAGCATCCAAGACCAGCAACAGTTGGTAGAGCAAAGGTAAGAAACTACGTTAGGTTAAGTTAGGCAGAACAGGCAGCCGTTAAAGGAAAGGATACAGCTCGCTTGAATCCGCTTAATTCGGTCCCTTTGTGTTGCCTTGAGAGACAGATAGAACAGGTGATAATGAAGGTAAAGAAAACATTTAGAGAAGGATAAGAAAAAAAAAAGAATGAAGCAGACTTACCAGGCAGGGTGCCTGATGGTAATCGAACCCACAACCCCCAGACTTGAAGACTCGTGCAATTACCACTGATGTAATCTACCGAGCTTCCCTAAGGTAAGTAACTAAGTAACCGAGATATAAATACTGGGATATAAGCAAGGATTTTGTCTTAAAAAAAATTGTAACCTCAAGTTTTTGATTTTATCTTAATTTATCTTGATATTTGATTTTATCAACTTCA